>CM052221.1:21665075-22412851 GCA_028454225.1 Lasioglossum leucozonium | reverse complement strand
CCCCCCGAAGCGTGGACAGAAAAGTCCATAAGCTGCAATGTCTGTACTGATCCTAAGTCTGTGATGAGCATTTTCTACAGAGTCGGTAATTCAGAACCGTGGACAGAAAAATGCATTGCTTGCAATGTCTGTACTGATCCTAAGTCTGTGTCCTAAGTCTGTGTACGGTCTCTGCTCTCGTAGCTCGTAGGTGATAATGTTCGTTCGCGATTAAAGTTATCACATGTTGATAAATAATTAGTAGCTGCAGTTATCTGTGAAAGATGGCGCTATCATCTTAATTTGCGAAGAAAATTCATTGTCGGTAAAATTGTCTACAAGTTTGACCGTATTGCCACTATTCCGAGTGGCGCTAAATTCATATTTTTTCGGAGCAGTTGTTTCTTGCTGGAATTTACATTATTGCTTATAGAAATAGCGGCACGAATAATTCGTGCCATACGTATAATATTTATTTCCAATTCAAATATGCATGCTGAAATTGTATTATACAAAATTATATCGTAATGTCATTTGATATAATGTAACGCTGCGAGTGTCTCGTATATGGGCCTCTTGAGTCTCGCAAAATCGAGCTACGAAAATAAATAGAATGTTAGTTCTATTCCTATGTCTAGTCAGTGACATAACATCGTAGTCATCATCTGCGGCACAGTGTCGAAACATTTGCGGTGAAATTTTATTATTGAAAATGTCGGATTTATTAATGACAGACTTGAAACACTTGCAAAAACTTGATTTGACGACCTTAGATCTGCATCAACTGACGGCGTTGAAACAGCAACTGGATCACGAACTCGATATCTTTCAAGATTCATTGCAAACTTTAATAATTGCTCAAAGTGAGTTTCAGGAATCAGGATCATGCCTCGAAAAGATTCCCACTATGAAAGGTAAGATATCGTTCCTTCCAGTATGTTTAAATATAGTAAAGAAATATAGAAATGATATTAATTTGTTAAAACTTTTCACAGAAAGTGAAATTCTTGTGCCAGTGACTGGATCAATGTACGTTCCTGGCAGATTAAAAGACGTAGATAATGTATTAATTGACATTGGAACTGGATATTTTACCGAAAAGAATGTTGCTGAGGCAAAAAAATATTTCGATAGAAAAGTTGATTATATCACAGAACAGATGGACAAAGTAGAACAATTGGGTCTTGATAAATGTAAAATTAAGGATCAGGCTGTAGATATCATCGAAATGAAGCTCCAAAATCAAGGATATAAACGTATCGCACCCAAGGCATAATATAACAATTTTTACAAACGAAGCATTCAAACACTGTGATTTTTGTTGATTCGTCATTGTCATCAGATAGTATCATTTTGCATTTAAACTGTAGTAAAGTTTATTTTGCGTAGTATTGAAAATATTCAATTATTTGTACATTGACGTGAAAATAAATTCTGTAGGGAAAAATAAATATTAATACACCACAATAGGATTTTGTTTCATTCCACATAGACAAAAGAATTCGATTAAAAAGTCAGTTTGCAATACCATGTGGCAAAATTAATTCAATTAACTTTTTTATTATCAATTCAAAAAATTTTAACAATTTTTGCATTAATTTTAAGATTAACTGTACTTCATTGGAGCGTTAAAAACAATAAAAACGAGCATGACAGCGTCTGGCTTTTTAGTGTTAACACGAAAATTGGTAGAAAATGCGAAACTTACACGAATTATGTATTTAAAAGTGCTATGTAATAAAATAATTGGAGTTACGTATTCGGATAGGAGGGGCTGGTCGAGTAAATGAACAGACACGAGTAACGAAGGTGAGTTATTTATTTTTTTACTCAAAATCTCATTCCCAAATAATAACAGCTTTCACCTAGAAATGTTGTAAGATACATTTCGGTAGCTATAATGTTACAGAAGAGGTATCAAAATCATTTTCGGAGGATAGAAAACACGGTTGTAATATTGTTCAAATAATTTCGCGAATACCTGCTGCGATGTATCTTCAATCTAATATGTAATATTATGACATATTAATCAGATTATAAATTCATCTCGCTGCGACGAGACTGCGTGTGGGCCGCAATTACACGTAGATAATTCGCTAAATTTTTATCCTATTTACACGAATAACATACGGTCGATATTTATGTTAACGAAAGATCCTTTTTTCTGCATCCTTTCCCATCATCGCACTTAATTTCAAAATTTTACAAACAATTCCCCCGTCTCCGGTACAGTCACATCCACAAAACTCGGAATTCTCAGTTCATCGATGTTATCTCAGATTGCACAGTAACAACGTAACTGCAACATTAAAATAGAACCATCCAATGTGTTTCGCTGCGCTACCTGGAACAGAAATTAGATAAATGTCAGTATAAGTCATATAATTATAGCAATTAGTTGTTATACGATGACAAAGAAAATTATTAGGGATTTTTACAGGTCGATTAAACATTCCCACCTTATTCGTGGACTACATAATAATCGAATTTATTAACATTCAGCTCGTATTGTGAAATTAATTTGTAATTATTTTATCTATACTAAATGCACAGTAAAATAAAATTTTTTAGAAATATCTATTCCCAATAGAATTTCAAATAG
Organism: Lasioglossum leucozonium; assembly: GCA_028454225.1. Taxonomy (NCBI): domain Eukaryota; kingdom Metazoa; phylum Arthropoda; class Insecta; order Hymenoptera; family Halictidae; genus Lasioglossum; species Lasioglossum leucozonium. The sequence continues at coordinate 22,410,270 of CM052221.1, read as the reverse complement.
TTGCCTCTGTTTTTGTTAAAAACGAAATTAGTCTTAATATTGGAATTACAAAGCGAACGAAACTTATTTGTTTCAGATTTTTTCTTTACAATTATTGAAATTATAAAAATGTTTCCGATGAGAAATTCTTAAAAAAACTATATTCGAACACACATGCAGTATATTAAATCTGATTATAGTGAATCTCATGATTATTATAAAGCACGATGTGGCTGAATTTTCGTTTTAATTATGTGGCGCGACCAATCATGGAAATTGTTTACCGAACGTTTAATTCGAGAGATTTATAGAACGTACCAATATGGGAAGATTCTCGTGTTCCTAAGACAGATGCCAAACGTGGGCGTTCCTCCATTAAATGGACAGAGGCTTCTTTTTTATACAAATGAAAGACGTTGGCGTGACAAATCACGTGTAATCTGCCGTTGCCAAAACTATCTGGTATTATCTCGAAGTCCAGTCCTGCGATAGTCATTAGTTGCTGATTGTCACCAAGTTTGTCCGTCACGTTCATCATGAAACTAGCATTCACCTGCAACAAACATTCTCATTCACCAACGAGCAACATATTTATGACAAAATATCGACCGAAAGAAAGAGGTTACTATTTTCATTCTCGTTATTCGTTATTGCCACGCGATCGATCCTTTGTTGCAGATTCCGTTGTTTCCATTCAAAACAGTGCCGATTGCAAAATTTAATTCGATAACAAAACAGAGAAACATATTTAACTGTATTCTTGATGTAACTCTTTATTTGTGTACACAGCGAATACCAAATTTAACAATGTCATCAAAACCAGTACATTGAAACGTAAATGTTTGTATTGAAGCATAGTAGCCACCTGGATAGCAGAATGATTTCCAAAACGTTTTTGCATTGTTTATACGTTGACAAACATGTTAATCCTCGTGTTTTACCTTCTGCATTATATCTTTATGATAAAATAATGGTAAATGTTCATCCTGAAATTTTCCGTTTCGCATTATTCCCCTGTTAAAATAACGACCACATTTGCCTTCGTTTTTTTTTCTTCTTTTTCGTTCTCGCAACTCGCTAATCTTTGTACGCGCATCAACGGATTCTCCTTTTTATAGAATGCATTTTCATAGAAAGCATTTCAGTGATCAAATCCGGCGATCGTGTGGTCGCGACAGAGATTCTCCACCACGAATATAATCCACCACTTACAGAAGTATCTTAATGCTTTCCGTAATGCTTCCCCTAACTGCTGTGCATAATGGACATGCCCGGCCATCAAGTTGGTCCCACATTATAATGCGCATTACAATCTTTACACCATATCTTCTATTGCAGTTGATAATGCTTCTGTTATAAACAAATCAGCGATTTTAATTCTCGAACGTGTGTCCATCGAAGTGAATTTCACCGTACCTAGAAGCTCATTGTTGCGTGTAATAAAGATAACACGACATTTTCGAACTCTAATGCACAGCCGTAATAAGGATGGTAGAAATAGTCGTAGGAATTATTCCCGCGGATTTTACGAGTCTCTTTTACGTAATTCGTGTGTGCAAAAGTTCGCGTTGCCTCCGCGAAGCTTAACATTCGAAATTTTCAATTCGGAAGAACTCGACAAGCATTACAATACCGGCGAGTAACTAAAATATTGATCGTTATAATAACGACAGCTAATCGATACCAGCAGACCCACATTCACCGAAAGTTTATGCATCCATCAACCTACCGGCACTCCATTGACAGTCCACGTCACATTTGCTGGGGGGTTTCCCGAAGGAACAGTACAGTTTCCACGAACAGTGTCGCCGACAGCGTAACGTTGCTTCTCGACTCTGATTTGGGGTTCGCCGTCAGGAAGACCTAGAATTTAGTCAACATTTATCATACAATAACCTCCCCTTTTATTTAATGCTACTTTAAAAACCGGAGAAAAAGAACAAACACTCACTTCTATTTTATTGTTAAAGAATACGTATATGTATATTAATTAAAATTAATTGTAGGCGTTGAATGCGATGATGAACTAGAGTAAGAGTAGTAATGATAATATTGTTATTTTATTATAAATTGATTTTCCAATAGATGAACAAAGTGTATTGCTTGCTCTGCTTTTTGTAAACCAGCAGCAACAAAGTATGTATAATGTAAAGATCACTGCAGTCTGTTCATTATTAATTGACTGATACGTTTTCTCTTGCGTTTCTTTTGCGGTTATTCACGCCGCTGGATGCTACGATTACGACATTGTTCACAACTCAAAAATGTTCAACAATTTTAATAATGCGGCCGAGTACGCGAATTATTCTGTTCGAAACTTTCATTATTTAACCGTCTGTTATAATATGCAGTCTAAAGAAAAGTCGCACAATGCCCACTTATGAAGAGGTCTGTCGACGGCGCAGCCCTCATCAAATTTGCATGCTGACCTCTATTTCTGGCAATATGCGAGCACCTTAAATTACGTAACTAGAGGTACGAGATCTTTTTTTTCAGACCATTCTGGAATTTTATGTGATTCTACGCGGAACAGTGGGTCCAGAATGTAGACACAGCGGTGTTCTTTATGGTTCGGTCGTAAAATATGATTTGTATACATCTTTAATAGTTTTCACTGTTTCTCTGAATCGTTTTTCCATTTTATTAATCATATTTATAAGAAATCAAGCATGTTACGAATTCTTAACTCGTTCCACTCGAATTACGACTCTGAAGCGTTAATTAAAAATTTATTTAGAACAATTTTTACCTTGCCAATTTAGTTTGTGGTTAATGAATTCCTAAAACTTCAAGTGCGCTGCGAATACATGTTCAATTTCGTATGCATAAAATGAATAAATGAGTTCTGGAATTAAAATATTATAGCTTCGATTGCACACGATTAAATTTTCTGATTTCAGAATTTTACCAAACATATTATTATATTGGGTGTTAACTATACGGAGTGTTACAGAATTTGTGATACAACTTGTAAGAAACAAGGTAACATAAAATTTGTTTACAGGAAAATCTAGTTTCGAAGTTCGCGCAGCACGTCTGCTACGGTGTGTAGATGAAGTAGAAACGGTAAGCCATGAACAGACATGTCAGCCGTCAGTAGCAAGTGTACTTTATGGACTTTTAAACTCGTTCTTCATGAAAACGGAACCTCGTATAAAGGGATTTTATTTGATATTTTCGACATGGTATCCTGTCCCACTAATTCGTTTATAATTGTCACTGTACGTTAAACAATAGTTCAGAAAATTCTTGAAAATATTTGACATGTCATAAAAATAACACGATGATTGATATCACAATATCAAAAATATATTTACTGTGCACTTGGTGAATAGCGTTATCCACAGCGTTAGCAAATATGTATATCCAATTCGCAAAGATTAATAAAAAATAATAAGAGATCATTATGGATGGTTGTAATAATCTGATCATCTACTGTAATGAGTATAAACAATTGTATTCATGATTCAACAAATCTGCAGCTATTGGATAATGGGATGAACAAAGTTACAGACAAGTTCTGTTTCCGTTCCCCAGTCCCTTTAGTATTCCCATCAAACAATTGTATTATACGCAGGCTATCTTGATGCCATATTTCGTGCTCTTCATTTGCCTCCAGTGATTTCCCTTGGTGTTTTCGTAGTCCACCATTTTAATATGAAATATATCTTCTCTTCCATTCGGATCACGAAATGAGAAGTGCGGGTTATTGCGTTCGAAAATCCACTCGAAACGTGGAATTAGTTCACTTTAATTTCTACATACGCACGCACACATAAACACCGATAAAAACATCGGTCCTCGATAATTCCGGCGGCGGAGGGCGGTTTTTTTCTCGCGTGACTATGAGAGTTGTCCGACAGTAACAGTTTCGAAATCGATAACACGAAATTCATGAAAACGACAGTTCGGGCGAACAGTTCTCGCGTGCCGCTTTTTACCGTGCCGATTTACAGCCAAGATCCGATACGGCGAGAGAGACAGAGAGATAGATAGATAGATCCGCGGGCTATGATAGGACTGTGAAATTTCTTTCCTCGAAAATGAAGGCTCGTTTGTAAAAATTTTATTCCAAGCCAACCGTTTGTACAGCTCTCATGAATATTCATTCGCTTCCAGATTGCGCCGGCAATAATAAATCGCTCTGAAGAGCAATTTTGATATCGGTCCGAGCACTGTGATGATAGCACATCAAAAATTATTTTCGCGAGAGACTCGCGTCGATAAACGTCCTGTACAAATGAATATTCGCGGGCCGGTTATTTAAAATGCTGCGTTACAACGGACACGCGCGATCTCTGCGAAATTATTGAAGTTATGAATACAGATGACAATCGACCGCTGGAATCATGATACTGATGCGAAGTCAATTTTATAGTGACAGAAGTGCCGTACGAAAAATATGAATACTGTACTCCATAAATTAACAGGTAACCGTACCACGTCTAAATAAATCGTTTGGTGTATAAAACGTGGGTCAGAAATAGCATGTTAATTTGATATCGACAGAAGTCCAAAAAAAAGGGAAAAACGGGAACACTGTGACACATAAATTAACGGGGAACCGTACCACGCCTGAATTAATCACTCTTGGTTAAACGAATAACGACGTTGAAGGAACATATTAACGTTACGTTTGCCGATCAGCAACCTCAAAAATCGCGTAACATCAAAGTGATTGACAAAATCAAAGTTGAATTTAGTTAAACCAGACATCCAACCAGCGTTTTTTCTTGTATATTTTCTACTAAATTACGATTTCAATATTCGTCGATGTTCGTGAATTGTTTAAGAAACCACGAACAAAGCGGTTTAACGAGAAAGATTTTTTACGTCGTCCGCGAAAGACTTCCGTCGATAAAAGCGGAGCAGAAATGTTCGCATTCGATTATTTAAAGCGGCGCATTAGATGAAATCTTATGGCGGAACGGTCACGTTACGGCGGGGGTGGTTTGGGGTCGTGATCACAGCGAGGTTAAAGGTAAGCGACCATGCCATGGAATCCGGAACCGCCAGGTACGGAAAGCAATAAAATGCCTGGTGCCTCCCCCTCCGCCCGGAAAACGCTGATTGGGCGATGGCCGCCGCAAAAGAATATAAAAAGTGCTCTTTTCGCAGAAAAAACTAGTTGACTTCGGTTAGCCGAGCTATCAAGCTCCGCTTCGAAGCTCACGAGCCGCACCGGAACTTCCTTGGCTGACTCATGTCAAGAGCAACATTGATAGCTTCCGAACTTACGGGCACGGCCATTATAATTTTGTCGTGTGCTGACGAGAATTTGTAATTAATGCGGAGACAAGACGGCACATACAGCGTTTTAGCAAAATTTCACACGCGACGATAGCAATAACGCTATTCGCTTATTGTGCAGCCGTGAAATTTTTAATTTAATGATCGAGCATGAAACATTTTAATCAGTCTTTTATTTAATTTCGCTGCGTTATTTAAATAAAAATTATTACGATAACATGAAGAAAATGGTGGTAAAATTTTAGCGATGGAATTTTTCTCTAATAATTTTGAAAATGTCGCCAAAGGGATTTCTTTCTTGGGAGAAGTAATAAATAATTTTAAATGTTAGGGAGTTGTTACCAAGATTCTTTAGTAAAAGGATTTAACGAGATTGTAGGTGCTACTTCTTTGATTGTCGCTTTATTTCACAAGACAAAACAGATGTAATTGTTTCCGGGTAATTTCGAGCCTTTGTAGAGATTCTGTTCTGTTCTTGGCATCGGTCAATACGATCATTAGCTGAAGTTCAACAGTTCTAGGAGAAATTCGAACTACCAATTCTACCACCTGTACACGGGAGTTCCTGAATGGTCACCCGACCGAGCACCGACCGTGTCCAACAAAGTTTCACTCCGAATTTAAGTATCTCTTATTTCGGGATTAATAGCATATTACGATCGGAAATTGAACGTATCTGGACGAACGTATAATCGCTCCACTTTAATAACAATACAGTTCGTACAGTTTTCGGTTCTTTTGAAAGTAATGCAAGTACAGGATATTCCACCGACTTCATTTCGAACGTATCAACTATTTAAAGGAATTCACTTTTCATCTGATGAATGAAACGAGACACCATTTGTCTTTTTTTAGGCGACTAGAATGCACTCGACTGGGGACAGCTTTAATAAATTATCTCTTACAAAAATTCTTACTATTGTTGGAAATACGTGTAAATATTCGTGGAAAATTTGATTCCCAAATCCTTTCATCAAAAAACTGCCGTCGTTCGCGAAATTAACTTATAAATTTAATGAACATGAGAATGTTTTCTCGGAGCAGTTCTCCGCGAACGTGGCGTAACCTTAAGGGGTTGGGATCGGTATAAAAATGCAGAAACCTCGGAAATCCTCGGCTATTATTCTATGTATAATCGCGTCTAGAGTGTCTCGCTAGGCGAGCCCGTGGCGAGATGCTCTGTATACATAACACGCGATGTACATATATCGCGTTCGATCATTATACCATCCGCAGAAGGCAGTCAATTTCCCTTTAGCGGCAGTGGGGACTGTCAAAGAATTGTCTGGCTTCACCTGAATGACTTCCGCCATGCATCCGAGCGCGGTTCGTCCCCATCTTCGATGCAGCTCTCAAGGACACAGTCCCCGTTGGCTGGAGATTATCATTTTGCACGTGTCTCTGGTAATATTGTGGATGCGGCCGATAGTCCCGTCTGGTGAGAATGGAGAAAACGAGGAAGGGAGAGAGAGAGAGAGAGAGAGAGAGAGAAAGAGTGAGAGAGGGCCAAGAGAGACTCCGAGGTCTACAAGGTAGGATTCGAAGGCTCGATTCACTATCGAGCTTTTACGAGCGATCCGTGATCGGAAAGGAGAGGCAATCGCCTCGTTCCTTCAAAGAGGAATCGCTACCGAGGCTGTGGCGTCGTTAAGTTGACGCTCAACGAGAGTACGAGATGGTGGGAACAAAACTTGATGTTCTACCCTCTATTCCGCACAGTCTCGTCTCCACGCGTTCCCTCATTTTCTTTTGTTGCGTCACTACCTCCCGGTCCTTTCAATCTATGGCAATTACGGTGACAGTGCCACGTCATACGGCAGAACTATCAACCGTAATGACACCGTCCAACAAATTTTAACTACTCCTTTTTAGTCCGCCCCCGATTCCTCAGACGTTTCGTCCTAACGAGGAAGCGACATTTTCAGCTTTGTGAATTCTTTTGCACTCGCAATCGCAAAGACGAGCGTTTCTCGCAGTAAAACCAGCCGGCCGTAGAGTCTTCTTAATGTAACAGCATACTTTTTTTTTTTACTACGATTATAGGATGAAAAATTGTTTCGTTAACGGTGTCCGTCTAGCTGCAAAAATTATTTCAATGTTATAAAAAAATGTATTGCATGCGGGAGAGTGTACAGAATCGACCTGTTTAAAAAATATTTATTCAGCTTCCATGAATAAAAGCACGATTCTTAAATTCGAATCAAGGTCAACGAGAATGACGTATCGGCAGAGGTGAACTGGGTGTCGAACTGTGTAATTAGAGAGTCGTGGGCGACGGAAGATTCGAGATCGCGAATCCGTGGAAATGTAGCGCGAGATATAGGGTCCTCGATTCGTCGCGGGCAAGCCGTATGCTTAGTTTCCAACTAATTCGACGTTCACATTGAAAACTAACAGTGCGTACTAATGGATCAGCTTGGCGAGAGCCGGGGCTGGCTCTGAAGGGGGCTAGGGCTATATTTCGCTGGAACCGGGCTGGTAATTATCGGTAAGTCGGTTAAGAGAGTCGCGGAACACGAGCGAGGATGAGATGATAAAACGAAGGACGCGAGTTTGGTCGTTTAATGAGACTAAGTGACGAGATTTCTGCCACCGCGCGCGGACATTTTGTTTCGCGCGGAGCCACGTTTGTCGGCTTCAATGAAGCCCGGGGCTCGCATTCGGCGACGTTATTTCCAAAACCGCCGAGGAAGCTGTACGATTAATTACCTACAGGAAACAATAACTGTAATAATAATATTTATTAGGAAAGAACGAAAAAACTTGACCGTTTATCGTGCACCTACGTACTTACATGTATGTAGAAGAAAACAAAGTGTGCAGCTCTGAACAGGATGCGTTCAATGATCGAATTATGAACGTTCTTGCTCTGCTCAGTAGTTAAGTAGACAATTTAGATGACATGGGAGTTCGCATACTTAAATCGTCCCTCGTTATCTAAACCCTTAATATTTACATAATCAAATGGTAGATGATGAGCTTCTTCAGGATCGGCATGAACGCAGTGTTTATCCGCAGAATAAGCTGTGAGTTGCAATTTCGTGCAACAATGAGGCACGGATAGTATCGAATGCCGTTCGCAAGAAGCGCAAGAGCAAAAACACGTATCAACCTCAAGAATACAGGTAATTCGATAGGATTTCTTTCGAATTGCTCGCGGGCGTGTCCAGGTTTTTCAACGAGACTTAACAGCTTCGATTTGTACTGTGTTCTAATACAGGGTGTCCCGAAAATGTTGTGCTGCCTCGAAAGGGGTGATCCCCGAGGTTGTTCGAAGTAACTTTTTTCCGTCGCGAAAATGTTCTCCGCGGCTTCGTTGAGGAGTTATTAACGAAATTATACGCGGACCAATCAGAGCGCGGCTATCGTGGACGTCTCGCCCAATGCCACCTCCGTGCTCAGCGGGACCCGTGCTCCGATTGGTCCGTGGGTTTCGTTAATAACTCCGTAACGAAGCCGCGGAGAGCATTTTCGCAAAGGACAAAGTTACTTAGAATGATCTCAGGGATCACACCGTTCGAGGAAGTACAACTTTTTTTGGGACATCCTCTATACGTTCTTTGGTAAAGGGAAAAGGTAGAATTGCGGTACTTACTGGCCACGTGCATGTAACCAATATCGCTTGCAGTATTAAACGACGGCGTATCACCAGAGACCTCGCAACGATATTTGCCGGTATGTTTCGGCTGCACGTCCTGTATCACTACTTGATGGACGTCGCTTCGATTCCTCTGCAACGTGATTAAACACAGCATTAATAGCGTTTGAGGTAGGTATACTCAAACATCTTGTTATCGAACACTTAGCGTATACAGTGGATCCAAAAAGTATTTGAACATTTCATTTTTCGATTCTAAAAAATAGAGGATCCTTTAAAATGAGCCCGAATTTCAAGTATAGGTAATTTTCCATGATTAATTCTTAATCGAGTCAATTTTCCTATTTGTTTAGTTTGACCGAAGTTTCGTATTACGAGTATTTTCAGTGCGAAAAATGTTTTCATAATCGAAAACCGGATCGCAATACAGCGAAATTCCTGTATTGTAGTAAAAATACAGACATGTACTTTTCTCTAGTGTTCTCGACGCAATTTTAGTTAATTTAGCATCCATGATTGCTGTATAGTATCGGGTACAGCAACGCGTGCACCGTGTATTGCAAATCGATTGCACTTATGTGTTCGCTTTGACATCTCCCGCGCATTTACTCCTTCGCCAGACACAATACTTCATGGCAATAATTAATTACGAGTGCCGATTACAGCGTACAAATCACACTGGGAATTCCACTACAGTTCACGGTGCTACAGAATCCCGATACAAGGGTACGAGTAATTGAAATTTGATCAAACAAATGTTTCCGCGTTCCTCGCCCCCCCCCCATCCCCTCGGTATAATTACACGAATGTTTTTTCAGGTTTGAGGAAAAATCTTTTAATAATCACGCAAACACGTGGATTTACGCTAGCGTTGTTAAATTTTGAATCCAATTAAAACCATAGCAATGTACACATTCGCCAGCGTTTTTAGAAGAATTGTTCAGCTCGTATTTTTTTTAACATTCATTAAAACCTTTCCGTTTTCCCCATAGGTGTAAAATTGTAATAGAATATTATTAAATTCTTGATGTTGTCCGATATTCGATTACATTCTAAAAGGATTTTTATAATCATACATTTGTTGAGATTCCCTTGTCGGAAATTAATTGTATTATATTCTATATTACTTGTATTATATTGTATTATATTGTTAAATACTTTCTAGGGTTTCATGGAATTTGATTGTTTCACTGCAGATTTTCAAAATGAGAGAAAACTTTAATTCTCTAACTAAAAGTTTCTTTCAGTAAAATCTGAACAAAATTTATGTTTGTTAATGTACACGTTACTTTGTATTTCATACCGTTCGTAAATGCTATAAATGTGCAAAGAACTGCACGGAACGCATATGTATAATTCATAATCATACGCAGTTTTTACGAAATAAATTGGAGTTTAATGCAAAAGCGGTGTAAGTCAAAAGGTTAATTACAAGATAACGAGAAACCGAGTAAAAACTTCAGTAAAACGCAATAATATTAAATAACGTTACATCTCTTTCACGTAAACTGCTTTCGAGCTCTACGGATAATAATGTTGAACGTAAAAATTTTTCGCTTGTTACATCGAATAGCCAAAAAGTTGATTTACACCGCTTTTACATTAAACGGCTGATTTGTTCAATGTGACGCTTTGTATATCCTTGAGAAGCACTCCGCGGAGATTTTCCGTGTTTTAGAGTGTTATTAAACCAGTCTGTGAGCGAGCTGAAAATAGCCAGGGGATACTGGACGCAGTATGAAAACGCATTATGCGCCTGGACTGGTGCTATTTTGGAATCCTCGGCTCCAATTTGATGATTCCACATTCCGCATTTTACACGCACGTTAGAATGAGGAATTACCTGTCCTATGATTTTTACCGTGCGGCCCGTATGTCTTTTTCGCTCGACGATAAACGTCCGTCCCGCGATTTATCGGCCCAGTTCGCATGTTCTGTCAGGGAAATCTAATTGGAAAGGTACACTGCAGCGCATAACTATAACGCCACCTATATTTGTCAACTTTTTAATTTTGCGAGAATAATTCAGGAATACAAACTGCATCGTGAGTAACATGCTGCATGTATAAAAGCATTAAATAATTAAATATATAATATTTTCACTCTGTACTCGTTATATGTAAATTCTTTTCAACTATTTTCACGGAATGAATATTTGGGAAGCATTGCACAAATTTTTAAAATTCTTGAAAATTTTAACAGTTATACTCACGGTGGTCGGCCGGTTCAATCGGCGCACGCGCGTAAAGAGAAAATTCGCGAGCGAAGTCTTTTAACACGTTTTTAACTCCGGAATTTGAACTGTTAATTTTCCGAAGCACGCTCCTCTCTTTTTTCCCCATTTCCACCTGCAGCTCTAGGTAACACGCAAACAGCGAGCGCGCTCTTCTTTGTAGATGGATCCGATCGATGTTTACGGTCAGCTGCGGCACGTTCTAATTTGTAACAGCGAATTTGCTCAGAACAAACCGGCTCCGAAAAGTATTTGAACATTAATTCGACGATGCTTCAAACCTAAATTGTCGACATTTACACTGCTGCGATTCCGTAAATAAGAACGACACAACAATAAACTTGGTATCGTATTCGATCCTCTACTTTTGCAATTCATTTCCATTTAGATAAAAACATCGACAAAATTTTTTTCGCGATTCAATTTATCATAGAATTGAAGGTTGAAGATTCTCTTTTGTAGGCGAAGGGACTTAGATCGTTACTTCACTGTAGCTTCAATCTTAAAAATTATGGTGGATTATTTTATGCATTTCGGACATTAGCATTTCGAAAAACGGCAAAGTCGAACGGTTCTCTTTTGATTTTCACGTCTCTGGCGTCAATTAGCAAAGTAATCCACGAAGTTAGTACGATCATGGAAACTGTTATCGCTAATAAGTATCCGTCATATTAATCAGGATTTCTTCCAGACCATACCGCTGGAACAGCACGATACGTATTGCACGATTGGCGATGTTTGCGAGCGCTTTTAGCAAATTAGAATGCGTGACCGGAAACGGAAATTGCACCGTTCGACCATGCATTGACGGAATTCGAATGTCAGCCGTTTTTTTTCCAATTCCTTTGGAAATATCGATCCGCCGTTTATTATTTCTTCTTATGGCAGCATGACGCACGCATGCACGCCCGCGAGCGTAAGATATGTACACCGCATTATCGACAATTGCATTCATGTTGTTCGTTGCACCTATAAATCGCAATAAAATACATTATCCGCCGTGGAAACGTCACCCGCAAGCAATAAAACTGACCGTTCCGTTCTCGTTTAACGAGATGTGTATTAAAAAATAAATAATGCGAATTATGTTGAATACTGAAATACTCTTTTTCATCGTGACTAAAAAAAATGTTCTAAATGGCGATCGCGTATAAATCACCTCGCATATTTCGATATGTGGTTGACGTAAACGCTGAGATTTATTGGCATGAATATTTCGCGCGAGCTTCTGAAATATACGTGACGTCAAAATTTGTTTTAATAGTTCAGCCCGCGTGAACAGCAGAAATTATTACGGGAGTCTGCAATATTTTTTTTTATGTATGGCGGATCGCTACAGAAAACTGTATAATTTAATAAACGGCCAAGCGACATGGTAAAAAGAATATTATTTACAGAAATGTTCCCACAACGGTCTTTATCTGTGAATCGAATATTTTCAATTTAATTAAAAAATTTTTTAGAAGCGACAATTTCGTGAATATTCAATGAACGAAGTCAAAGAATTAGTAATTTACCGAAATATTTCTGCAATGGTCTCTATTCGAATCCAGGATCTAATTCGAAATTCAGCCAGACCGTGACAATTAGTCTGTTCGTTGAAGAAAAAAAAAGAGAAAAATATGAAATGCGAGACAAAAAAATCTGTGAAACTATGAAGCGCTTACCCCGTTCGCTCGCATCTTTAATTACTTAAAAGTCACGTCGGCACATATTTTGTCGAGCACTGTTATATAATAAAGTGAAGCATGAATGGCACTAACAAACTTCCACGCTCGGGCGAAACTTGGGGAAATATAATCCGAGGGACTCACTTCTGTTCTCTCGGTTCCCGACGATTTCACGTCAGGTGCGAATGTAAAACGTGATTCGCAAAGGATCGCCTCGCAACTTTTAATAAGTAGGAAACTCCGTGGACGTTTCTGGCGCGAAATAACCTGGTGACAATTCTCTGAGAAACGTGCAGCTTATTATTGTGCAATCTCGAAAATGTTTTTATCCGGCGCGGCGGTCCAATTGCCGGTGGCTTACCGAGAAAATTAGACGTGCGAAATGAAAATTATAAAACGTAAATGTGCGAAGGTGGCTACCGCTGAAATCAAGATGATCAGGTGATATCAATTTTTTATTGATAAAAAAGCTGGCAAAAATTTGAAAATTGTAATAAAAAAATTGGCAAAAGTTTGAAAACTGTAATAAAAAAATTGGCAAAAATTTGAAAATTATAATGAAAAAATACAAAGCAGAGAGTATGGAAATTACAACAGGAATAAACGCAGTGACACAAGTGATAACCAATTCTAATGTATACGATCATAAATACAGGTTTAAAGAAAAATATTTTTCGGAGAAAAGATTCTCCGTCAGAATTTATTCGGAAAAAGGAATTCGTGTGGTTGAATCGGTACTATTTGTGAAGAGGTGAGTACTTACAAGAACTTTGGCACCCAACTCTCCGAAAACAGTGATCGGTGGCATCTCTTTCGGAATGTATCGAAAAAATTCAGGACCCTTGTACCATTTCACTGTGTACAAAGTGTCCGACTCTAGATCGTATCTGCAGGTCATATTGACGGTTGTGCCAGCTGCTACAGCCAATGGAATATCGATGGACACATTGCTAAGTCCACGGACGCCTGGAAAATAAAATCGCGTTATTTTTCTGGCAGCTCTGAAATTAACAGGTTGCCTTCGATATTTATTTTACTGGTTTATAAATCCATTGTAAAAGACACAAGGTGCGTTTATTTTATCAAATCCCCGTACGTTATATTTTCGCTACGGGATTCAAATAAAAAATATTAGACAACCTTCACGGCTTTTCGATGGGAATATTATTTTCCACACGTGAATATGAAAATAAATCTCTTCATTATATAAAATATGAAAATTGTACATTCGACCATCATATTTAGGGTTTTACAGATTTTAAATATTGCACGTTTAACTTCAAAAGGGACTTTCAAGGCAGCGGCTAAATCTCTTGATATTGCTATTTATCTGATTGTTAAATGAAAATCAACATTGTTTTCCCGTATTTGAGACGTAATGGTCCAGTAAAAAATTTAACGTGACAGCAAACAGTACCGCATGAATTTTTTAAAGTATTGATTTCTGCACAATCGACACGCGCAAACCAATTTTTACTCTGCGCGGTATTTGAGACATACTGGGTCAGGAAAAAATTAAATAAAATTTGAAATAGTTATAACGAACATGCATTGAATAAATATTATTTGAATAATACAATATACAAATGTTGATTGAATAATACAATAATAAATTGAATTGAAATTGAAATGTGGACAAATGCAAATTGTCAGCCGTCTGACAGACGGCCTATACTACTTAAGAGTTAATATAACGTACGTAGAATTATTCGAGTGCTCAGGAAGAAGGAATTGAGCCTGATGCTGAGGGTAACCAGTGGCCAGCATTGAATATGCTTAATACGCAGTCTGAATGGGCGAGAAACGAGCTTTCTTCAAACTGGAATCATGACCCTCTTCTTACAACCGGGATAAGTGGCGAGTACTTATCCTATGATAACTTAAACGGACAAGTGCTTAAGAAACTTTCTGCGTAAGCTTGGCAACGTCAGCGTTAACGTTAGCCGCCCTTGGGATTACCTTCGCCGGAAGAAAATTCTGCGGTATGACAGGAAAAGTTTCGGCATTGGCGTCGACTTTTTAATACGTATCTCTCGAGAGAATCGCGTCGTTTACTGGTGCCTCACAAAAAGATGGAAATTTTTGTCCCTCGGCCCTTGATCTACTCGAATCGTGCATAAAGTGCCGTTGTCAAACATCGTATACGTTCTTGTACAACCACGAATTTTATGAAATACATTAATCCTTGTCTTTTATTTTTAGACTGTGAACTTTTGTGCAAAACAACAATTATCCGAATTTATCGCAAGAAACGGGAATTGAATAAAAATTCATTTCTTTAACCATTTTGTCACGAATCTTCTAAAAAATTAAGTGTATTATTTGTGTTCCTGAAAATAATTTATATAAAATCTTTCTTCTCAGTCTGTTATTATAATTTCTTTACTTTTATTGTATTTATTTAAAAAGAAATGAAAGATGCATTATAGTATATAATATCATTTTTGTGCGGATCTCAAGTAAACTGCAGACGCTGGAGGACATATCGTACGGTACCATTCTTCTCGCGCGTCTTCGTCCCAGCGCATACTTATTGTTGGACTTGCGGCATAGATGAATATGCAATGGTGTTTGCACGTGGTCGATGTTTGTGCACCAACGATAAAGGACGTGGCGAATACCCGGTTCAGTTATCGCCGACGGCCTCTCGCAAGTTTGTCCGTATAGTGAACGTTTCGGCTTAACGGGGAAAAATCTGCTGCAAGTTAAACGATCGCTGGATCGTGGTCTCTCGTCGTCGTCCAGATCACCGTGCGACGTACCTACGTGAGTGGAACTCGTTATGGCGGACTAACACCGCCATTTTCTCATTAATTAACAGAGTTTTTTATCCATGGTGATAAGTGCCTCGGTAATTACTTATAAGATGATACATGGCAAGCTTTCGCGGTAATAACGTAATTAATCTTTATGCTTTAACTGGCGCGATTCGAACCTGTTCCACGGCACCTAAATATACAACGCGCGCTATTCCGGTACGCAAAAAGGATAATGCGAATTCTGCATTGGTTAAACATCAGAGGCGTTAAATTACAAGTTTAATAGCAGGTGCAGCTTTGATGCTAATCGGTGCATTCATCGATGCGATTTTTACCGTGTTCAATGCGAGAAATAATTGCGGCCGCTCGTCGTTTATAATTGAAATATATTTAAAAATCTTTTGTATCGAATGTTTTCAATTTTACGTTCAATCAATCTCTAAATGAAAGTCTAGCTACATGGTATCCTTAGAATTTTTGTGTAAAATATTAAATGTGCTAACTCGCGAGTCTAACAGTTTCATCCGGCCAACGTATACAAATAAAAATGACGAAACCGTACGCGTTTGCTCGGGCTGTATTTAATCGCGCCATTTTTCAAACGCGAACCAGCTGAGCAACGTGAGGATAGTTCGAGATTATAGTACTGATGGTTAAAAAATCACTTGGGACCGTTACTCGGAACAGGCTGTGTAATCGCAGCGAATTTGTACATAGGTTACAAGGGTCTATAATCAATTGTTCGGCCGAAGAATCGTTGGTGCGCGCACACATACACGTACTCGCCGAGCGTATCGTTCCCGGGGAGATTTAAATAGCAGGTGGCTTGCTAATCACCTTGCTAATCCTTAATTACTGCCCGGGCACGATTGTTATTCGCATCACGGTCGGCGGAACACGTATCTTCCGTTTTTGGAAGGTGAAACCTCGCCATAAATAACAGTAGCCCGAGACAATGGCGTCGCATAAACTCTCTAGCTATACATCAACCCCTTACCCTTAAATTATCGCCCGGAATAATAGGGGCGAGCGTAGCGAAATCCCCGAAATCATTTTTCTTCGCCACCACTTCGGCCGAGCGTTCTTCGTCAAATTGCACGGGCAAACGTTAAACACAGACCCGTACGGATTAGGCGCGCCGGTATTCTGTTATTTAGATACCACGGAATCCCCCTCCCCTGTAAAGCTGAAGCTTGTATAATCACAGTGAATCCCGTGGACGATTGGCTTTCATGCACAATGTTTCAGATTTCCTTAGGCGAGATGTACTAACGGCGGAACCGTACCGGTATTTTACCCGAAGTGCACCACCGCGGTTCGAAAATCGCGGAACGTGAACCTTTTGCACTCCGATTCCCGCAAATTTCTTGTAATTCAATCAACCGTGCTAATTAGCACTCGCGAAAGCTCGCAGAAATTCCGCATTGCCCTTGTCACAAAATAACTACGCGACCAGCTATTATGTCAGCGTGTGTGTACGATCGCCAAACGGATTTTACGCATTCATGGCAAACATCAATGGGTGAAACCTAACCTATGTACACTGTAAAAGACTATGAGAAGCTCATTTAACCCTTAACTTAGATAATTGAACAAATGAAAATGTTTCTAATCAAGTCTAAAAATATTTCAATGTTAATTAAAAATATGTCGGTTTTAATTAAATTTTCTTGCAACGAATACTGTCTCCTAAAGGAAACAATGCAAATATATTATATTTTATTTAATCTTTATTAAATTTTGTTTCGATTCCGCGAACAATCGCGTTGGAAAATTGCAACGTTACTCCGGTCGATGCGTTTAATCAAGCAGTATTTAATCGAGCACATTATAATTTGATTGTTCCGTCGTTCCCATTTCGTACCCCGAGAAATCGTAGCCATTATCGTGCGTTAAAATAAATTCCATTGTAAACGGCCATTCGTTTGCGGCTATTCGGCCCGAGTTCTAAGTAAACGGTAACCGTAGAATCTTAATCAGGCCCTTAATTACTTATATATTTCAGGGCTCAATAGTCTCTGGCCCCCGGTAAAAAGTCTTCCAAGCATTATGCATATCCTTGGCAAGATCCCCTACGGCAGCGAAAACGGAAAAGCCAAAGGCGTAAAGAGCTTGTACTTTGAAATGAGATCCCTTTCTTCTTTCAGAACTCAACTATATGAAACCTCATCCCTGATGCACCGTCGGTTGTGGAGGCTTTAATTGTTTCGGTGAAAGATGAGAAAAAAAGACCCCGTGGAAGGGGTCTTTGAAAATATTTGTTGCGAGGAAGAAGTAGGGGGAAAAACACGGTTGCGATCTATGGCCTGTTTGAGGATCAAAAGAGCTTCGGAACGAACCACTATTTTTATCAAACTTATACTTCGAGGCACTATCTACCCTCCAGAATAATGCCTCGCTGTCTATTAACCAGGAATTAGTTGTAATTAGCTCGGAAAAATGGCAGATGCTGCAGTACGCAAGGATTAGTATTTTTGGAGAGCTCGATGCAAAATATTCGATTTATCTAATGTTTTAAGAATAACGTCCGGGTGCTAATCAACTCCAAATTATTTTTAATTAGCTTATAACAATCGCGCACGTATAATCGAGCGGCGTTTCTGCGGTTGTTACGGCGAAATGTTCGAGTTACGTTCACGTCAACTTAATTTCGGATTCCGCGACTTAAGTAACACGATTCCCGGGTACACTACCGCATGATTTCAATCGACTATATATCATAGCGGTGTGCGGGTACCCGAAATCTCGGGTTGGGCCGCAAGAAGTCGGCCGAGAGAGGCTTGGCCTCCGAAAGTATCTCCGCTACATACGATTGCTCTGAATTCTGAAACTTTTGGACAGCCCGAAACTTTTGGGCTATTCGGGGCTCGATAGGGGATTGCGGCCGCCTCTGGAATCGGAGTTTCTACGTGGAATTGTGGCAGATTCGAGAGCAAGAGTAATATTTGTGTAACGTATGGCATCCCGTCACTTTAGCCTTCTTGCTCGTTACGCGAAGAAAATGCATCGGTATCTCATTGCAATACATTGTTACTATTTCCGAAATTCAAAGTATTTTTGCTTCAAATTTGAAGCATTGCATTATTGGGGTAATCCTTTCTTACTCGTTATAAATGTTATACGTTTCTTTTAGAAAAATAAAATTCTATTCTCGAAAATTGAAAGTATGCTGTCTGTAGATTCAAGTATGTTACTACATGCACGAATTTTCATAAAAATCGAATAAGGTTGGTATGAGCTAACAACAATTAAAAATGGTAAAAATTGTGAGAAATTTCAAATTTCAAATTTTTAAATTTTTAAATTTTCAAATTTCAAATTTCAAATTTCAAATTTCAAATTTCAAATTTCAAATTTCAAATTTTCAAATTTCAAATTTCAAATTTTCTTTTAAATTCGATGCTCGTCATGTTTCCACGATCCAATCGGCCCCAAATTTTTCCCAGATCATTTTCTCAGCACTCGCCACAATTCGGGGGAGGGGGGCGTGAGGCTAAAAAAATTTTCTGTTAAAAAAATAAGGTCCACCCTACTGTACATATAATGGGATGAGAAGTCGCTGCAGAAAAATCGCTGAAGTTTAAACTGATGATAACCGCGATTATTTAGTTCGCGCACGCGAATTTTTCATCGAAATGGAGCTCTGGATGTCCAGATAGAGCTCCCGCGGAAATGCAGGTACGCCGCGAGTGGACGAAAACTGTGGTCTGCTTTAAAATACGCTGACCTTGCGGTAACGAGGAAAAAAGAATAGAGGACTGGTGGGGGGAGAGAAGAGATTCGTAGTTTCATTAAATCAGAAAGCATCGGGGACCATGATTTTCGAAATCTCGCCAGTTTGGAACTGAAACCGTATCAGCTCTATGTGACCAGCATGAACTTCTCCGAGGATTACGATGCCGCAAGGCAAACGTGTTACCGGAAGCTTCGAGAGCAATTCGCGATACTGCCGCCAATATATCGACGAATTCATACCCAACAACTGAGAACCGACAAATTTCGCCTGGTGTGCCTTCTTCTTTCTTGGCGTTCCCACCATTCGTGGCGGAGATGTACGTATACGATTCTCGAAGAATTACCTTTAAACTGTAATAAATTCATAGAAAAAATCTTGCGAAGATCAACTTTTTAACGAGTCTGTTAGTTTCCAAGACGCTGGCAATTTCGGTTACAGTGTCGAACTTTGCAATTACAATTTTCAATTTTTCCTGCTACTGGATTATTGTCGTAAGTGCATAAAAATCCGCCGTCCAATTATTCGACTAAAATGGTTACCGCCATTAAAAAGTAGTTTAAAAATAGCTTGAAGAATCCATTAAACGACGACCGGTAGTCAACGTGTTAAGACACGTGAAGCGTGGGTACCGGAACGCGAAAGAATGCGGGGGCGATGATGATTAAGCGTCTGATTAGACGAACCCCGGAAAGTTTCAAGTAGAACCGTAAATGCTTATGCTACTTGCGGCGATAAATAAAAGGTACAAACAGACGTAACAACAGGAAGAAGCATTTCTTGATCGCGCAGCCAGGATAGGTATCGGTAGAGCAGATATCAAGCGTAGCAGTAAAACGTGGACAACTCTCTCTCTGGAACGTGGAACAAAATCATTAAGGCTCGGCTATGATCGAAAGAAGCTTCATACATCGTTCAGTCAGCCTGTAAAGCCGCCCGTAATGTTTCCGACGATCATTCAGTTTGAAAACATGAAAAACAGAGAACACATCCTTGGTGAAAAAATTCCATCGATCCGCTCTTCCTGTCACATCAACATATTTTTCATCGATACCGAATAAATACCGGAAGCATAAGTCAAAATGACTCTTTTATCAGGACGGTGAAGAAATAATTGTTCAATTTACAAATCCACTGATTCCCACTGATTTCCGCTGATTATTGCCGGTGGAGATGCATTTCTTTTTAATATTACGGTTTAATTAATTTCGTGGAATTAAATTGAACTGTTCTCGTCAGCGTTTTAATTTCCGTCGAAATCCGTACGGAAAAATCATTGAAATGTTAACTGATAAAAGTAATTATTTTTTCGCAATGTTTCACTTAATTTTTCACCACTATGCCAATTTAACGAGCACTGATCGAAAATGATAGTTTCTAAAAAGAAGAATTTCAAGACGGAAGCCATTATTGCACGTGTTCACACGTTCCTGAAACGTCGAAGTGGGCCGAACAATTCTGAAATTAAGCATGGACGGAAATAAAAAGTTCGGCAACATTCTAGAGGCGACGCTATGAATTAGGAAACGCGGCCGAGAAAGTTCGCGGCGAGTCATTTTCATTAAAACGCAATGCAAGGCGCTGAGAACTTGAGGGAGCACTTAATTGATTTTATAGAGCTTTCGGAGCTTCCCTAATTATTTGTGTGAGAAACAGGCACCTTTACACGCAATTAACAGGCTTCGCGAATTCATGTATTAGTCAGAGTAATTACTCGGCGAGGAACGTCGCCAATTAACAACTTCGTTTGCACGAAAATTCAATCTCTGACGCATCAGTCGCGCGACTTCAATCTTGGCACGAAGATCGTCAGAAAAAATATAAAAAATTTCGTTTAACAATTTCAAGAAAAAATCAGCTGCAAATCATGAAAGACTGTAATTTCCAGCATATTTAAATCTTTAGTATGCATGTGATTTATACGACCCTACGACACAATTCTTAAATATTCGTAAAAAGTGATTTCTTTTCATAATTTCGAGTATACGTAATTTCACCAAAAATTTTCGTTAAATATCGTCTAGTGAACTAATTCGTTCTAGCTTGACAGAGAAACTTGAGTCTACGTACGAAAAAAATATGCTGATATGAGTGTGAGAATTATGAGACCGACTGTGTTTAAGACGATCAAGTGGCGGGCTGTTCGGGAGAGCCTGCGAATTGTTCGGCAATTCCGCCATTCAATTTTCGCCGGTCGGTAGTATCATTTGCATGTTCGTCTATGAGGCCGGCCCGCGCGTTGCGGGGAATAAAAGAAAATTGTGTTCGCGCGGAAATTCCGTCGACGGAGTCCCGCGCGGACGGATGAGATATCTCGAATTCCCTGTGTGCTTCTTCCCGGCCGTAAGTTCTACGGGGGTTTTCGTGGGAATGACGGGCGAAAATAATTCGATGTAACGGCAAAAACCGGCAGTAACGCGTAAGTGGAATCGTGCAACGAGCGTCGCGTATCTCGCCGAGCGTACACACGAGCGGCCTTCGACGGGTTGCACCGCGTTGCATCGCTTCGCTTCGCATCGCATCGCATAGCCGGCGGGTGCACACCGTCGTGTACACATTGCACGCATTCTAGATTGCGAAGGAGACATCAAATTCCACCGGGCTTATCTTACGATTGACGTGTGTTATTGTGTCGCGTTGAATGTTGACGCGGCCGAGCATTTACGCGCGGCTCTGGCGGAAGGAAACATTCGTTCCCCGATGCCGAACTACATCTACGCGAACGAAACGACACGTGATACCGACGGAACTTCTGTTTCCTGCGTCCCCTTCGCTATTGGTAATCAGCTTTACAGCGACGAAACGATCCCTGGGATCGTAAAGCCTGATGTTCCACGGCAATATCTCGAAGAAGACTAGGTTAAGAGGGTGGCTTCGTGCCTTCTGACCTGGCCCGCGACACCCCGAGTAATAGAAATCATAAACATTATGGGTCCATCTTCCGCGAGAATTGTAAACTTCTTTATATTGTAAGACTTGCGAGGAATGATGGCTTTATTTCTTGTAGTACGGAACAAACCCTCCCAGACCCGTTTAAGTATGTGTATTATACACAGTCTCATAATTAATGGCGCACATTTTCAATCAGAATAACTTTTTTGTAGATGGACTCCAGATTTATCTGCCAAGGTAAATTTTGGGAAGATTGTGTTTTGTCTGAATTATGAAAAAAAGTAGGAGAAAAATATGTTACGTAATAATCTGTAATTCTTGTCGATGTAAAAGCTCTCTTATATTTAGAAATTGTCTGAGCACCGTGAGCGCATAAATATCCCCTGTATATAAGTAACTTGCCACACAACAGAGAAGTATTGCAGATTTACACAGCATTATCATATATTTCCATGATATAGTGCAATAAAATTGGCATTGAAACGCGAAGATCAAGAAAGCCTCGCAAATCAGAACGGACAAATTGCGTCGATATTACATCGATGCGCAGTCATGTATCGTGAATTATCTAGCATAAATCGCTTGGCAGAATACCATTTATTCCGCGGTAGCGAAATTTATGTACTTTGTTAATTGAAGACTCGTTTTAAATGTAGTCCGCCACTGTTTCACGGTAAGCCCCGCGAGCTGTGGAAACATAAACGGTGTGTGGGACCCCGGAGTTTTTAATTCTCGCATGAACTGGATTTATTACTTAATTAATGATACGTTTATTGCGACATGCTAAATCACGATGACACGAAGCGTCGCGTGAATGCAGCTGGAATTCTGCGTCGCTGTTGTTCAGCTTAAAATTAAATATACTCGAAAGAAACGCATAACCCTGGGGACAGCCATTTTGAAGACGGGGAGGGAAACAAAAGCGGAAACTCGTGTGAAACACACAATGAAAAAAGTGAACTAACCTGAAAACTCTTGAAACAGAATAGTAAATAAATATTTCAATCTGCAAAAGAAATATCTCGATAAATATTTCAATCTATAATTAATGATATAAACGTGAAAAAAGATTGTTTAAACAGACAGTCCCGGTGAAAAAAATTTTTTCGCTTTTTACGAGAATCTACCGGCAATTTCAAATTTCAGAGGAAAATGAATAAATCTAAGAAATAATGAAGAAGTTGACGTGACGATTTGATCAATGTTCCCGACGCCCATAATTGAGCGCAAATGATTGCTCTCCGTTTTGCGAAGGCTTCCTATAAATTTTCCTATCGTCTCGCGTGGAAACGATTAATAATCTCCGCAAATATATCAGTAGCCGTGGAGTCGAGGATGCTGTTTTTTGTTGCGTGAAACGCGCGCGGATCAGGTTCGCCGATCGTCTAAAATAAGATTCAATATTGCTGGAAATAGGCACTGGGAAGGCATTAGTGATTCGACGCGTTGCTTTTATTTGTGACAGTGTACGCAGCAGGAATGCAGTAAAAAGAAGTATGCGCATCCTCGTTGATGTACACACGGTGTTATGAGGAAGCAAGTGCAGCAACAATAGCTGTACATTATACTGACAGCGTGGAGAGGATAAGGCGCAATCCCCTTACACGTCTGCCGTCTCCGTAGTCAACAATGAACTCATATTCTCAGGTTTTCTACGATTCTTCCCACCTCCGTGGTTGTTGAACCAGACTTCCCCGGCTTTAAACCGTAAACTCGTTTCAAACCTCAATGTTGTACGTGCCAATCGTCGCCGGTTAAAGACGTATTCGCTCCCGGCTAATGATTCGTTTGCATGCGGGAGGTCTACCAACATTTCTAGAGACAAAGGCACAGGAAATCGTACCTTAGACCGGTCCTACTCTTCCTATGTCACGGGACAACCACAAACTTCGGCTCCCAAAAAGTTAGAAACAAATACGTAAGGTATATGCTTTCTAGTTTTTTCTTTTGAAATGAATATTTATTATTTGTATTTATAATTTTTTTTAATTTTAGCAGTGACACCATATTTTACAAAAGCTACACTGCTCGTTAATAATTAATACATTTGTTTAATAGCTTTCTAGAAAGAAATTTAGTAATACATTTCCCTGTTTTATGCGAGAATCCGCCTTAAGCGAACGATTATTGAACGTAGACTACGTCACACCGGAAAAGCTTGTCGATTTTCATAATATTCACGGCAGAATATAAATTCGCCAACTGGCTAATACGACAGCAAACCGAAAACCCCGCGTAAAGTTAGGAATCATCGAAACGTAAAGTTGTAACGCGGGCTTGGTAATGGAACCGGGCGGCATATTAAACGAGGGGAAACTCAATAAAGCGATCCGTGTATGGAAATATAGTACATAATCCACGAAAAGCATTAATTCCGACGACCGGCGTCGATTTACTTCGAGTGGCGGCCATAAGGCGGCGGAACACGATCTTTTAATCCATCAGATGGAAGTGTTACGATCGAACGGTATCGGTTACGTATCCGGCACGATTCCCGGCCATATTTAATTTCCAATGGAAATGGGGAATCCACGAGCCGAGGCGGTCTGGCTTCGGTTAATATTGCAAGATTCAGAAGCGCTTGTTGAATCTTTAAAGTTTCGAGACGACGACGAAGACTAGTAATCGGGAGAGGCGCAGAAAAAGGAAGCAGCCCGGTTGCCGAAACCGATGCGATGCGATGGGAGCCCTCCGAATGGTCTGGAACTTTTATACGATCCCTCGTAAAAAGTTTTATAATAAAATGTACACGAGCGGCCGGGGCATTCCATATAACTATCCGCTGATGTCGTCTACGAGCATACGAGCATCCTTTAAATCGTGTCCATTTCCTCGATCATTTCGCGGCTTAATGCCGCGACGCAACCAACGAAAGTTCTGCAAATCTTCCTGCACGGTTAAGCTCGCATTCCGACCGGGTTTTCGAGCGTGTAACAATTTCCTTCGTTTTCTTCTGTCCCCATGATTCTCGCGCGTTGCCAGTTATGTATTTAACTGATTTTTTTCCGGCTCTGCGATCCAACGCTTTCTAAACCGATTTTTCAATGACGATAACTGCGCTACGGGTATCCATGGAAAATGAATATATTCTGCGTCGACGGCAAGATTTAGTAACGAATTCTTCTAATTTCTCTACTACTTTGAACTTCATCCGATCGACCGTGTCGTAAATGCACAAAATCTGGTTGCGGCAACAAGACTTGTGGATCTTCATGGAAAATACACATTTGCTGCGTCAACTGCGCGCGAAACTCGGGGTAAATAGAAGTTGCTTTCTTTGTTTAATAATTTTAGGAAGTGGCGAAAAGCACGAGAGCTTCTAGGATAATCCATTTACGCTTTTCTTGTTTCATTTAAGCTCACTTAAACCTCAACGAGGCTTATACAGTATAGCTCGAGTAACACTTTTGAATTGTATAATTAGTACATTATTTTACGAGTGTACTTTCAAGTATATTTTGAGTCCGTATTTTTTAACGAAGTCTCGCGTAACGCTCGAATGTGACGAACTTACGCTTGAAAGCCATTGGTGCCAAGAGTTGTACGTTGTTTAACACTTCTATACAGCACACCCTGGTTCACTCATAATTTCAGAATTTAAAGAAATCTTAAGTTTTTTCATTTTTGACACGGCACAGTTAAAAATCCCATTAATTAGATTCTGGCAGCTCGTGTTCGAACTATTTTAATGATTTTGGATAGACTTCCTAGCAGTTAATAATTGTTTCATAGATACAATTAGCATTCTTTATTTATATAGAATTGATGATATTTGTTTGTTATTACCAATTAGCTGCAGGTTTTTCGTTATTCGTTGATTTTCAAATTCATGAACCACCGTGGAGAGTATTAATCGTTATATGTACACTACGTCGAGATTAATTTACCGTATCACTCTGCTAATGATCATATCGAGTCAGTCTTTCAGAAGAATAAACATCTCGCTGGATATATAATAAATATTTTATCCGGATAATATCTTTTCATTCGGAATCTTGATTACAATAATTACGTATGAAGAAATATATTCCGTTTTTCCAAAGGAACAAGCGTCAGACTAATTTCATTATTTAGCCGGTTATATTCTATAGTTGTTATTTATGTTAACAGTAACGATCGTATATTATCGTCGCGTAATTATTTTTTTAGGAGCGCCCGGCGTGATTCGTTTATTAAAGAGGACGAAGAGTGTCTTTTTGTTCTATAATTGGTATAGTAAATTTTGTGAACGCTACTGTTCTCTTCCTCACTATATAGCTCTTATCCTTACGTGGATAATTGCACGGGATGGATTAATAATGGAAATAATTCGTTAACTATGCTCTGTTTACTTCACGTGCGCCTTTTTTTCGTGCGCGATCCTCGTTAACTGACGCGTTTTAATTATGATAACTAAACACAATTTTCACTCCGGAAATTGTACTCTCGAGTGAACAACGTAGCTACTCTTACTTAGACATTGTATGCGCTAATTGTGCAGATTTATTTTCGTGTTGCGGATGTATGTATGTATGTATATATGTATCTATGAATGTACGTACGCCTGCCCGCAGTAAATTCAACCGTACCTGTGCTATTGTTCTTCTATCTGCAAAGGAACTCTGTTGTCCCGAACTGTGTAGAAGACTCGTTTAATTGTTTGTATCACCAGTTTTCTGAGACCAGACTTCACAGGACATCTTGCACTCGGATATCCTACATTCGCTCTCGCAATCTCCCATCGCAAGATTCTTAATTGTTAGACTGCGGATTTTATGCATTTATAACGAAAATGAATAAGAGAAGTACAAAACTGCGAAGACATTATACGAATTCCAGCATATGTTATTACATGATCTTTGAGTGATTAGAATTATCAACAGATTTTTTTTTCACAACAATATATAATACTAATTTTATCAATGCGATAAACAATCGGTAACTCTTTTTCAAATTTTGTCTGACTACTTTCTTCGCCGTAGTCACGCGCTTTGCCAAGCAACAAGTTCTCTTCGAAGCGTTCCGCAATGCTAATCGTAATCAAGCAACGCGTGCAATTAGTTTCTATCATTTCAAGTTAATAGCGGCAATTAATCACTACTGTTAACTGAGATCGTGCGATTTATTGCCACGCTAACGAACAGCTAACTCCGATGGCAGTACAGTTCTCTTTCGGATCATAATGGTGTACATATCAAATCGGTGGAAAACCGTGAAAGAGGAAGAAACTACGAATAGTAATGCGTGCACGCGCGAAATAATAAATAAAAAGAAAACCGTATCGATCCACGCGGCGGAGGGGGAAAAATGGGCGAATAATTACACGGGATCGGGGAGTTTTTGTTGACATTAAGTAAAATGCTTCGCACGTAGGAAATGGATTCTGGGATGAGGGGCCGGCATACGGCACAAACTAGGCAATGCAATGCAAACACGATACGACGCGAATTCTGCAAAAGCAATTTGAATTTGCCGGGAGAGAATTTAAATTGCTTTTGAACAGTCTGAATTACAAGGTAGCTTCAAATTGTCTTCTAGCAATTCACATCCGGTTTGCATGATAGAATTCATTTCTAGTGCTCTCAATGTTAAAACAGAGAAGTTAAATACGCGGTTCTGATAATTCGAGTGGATTATACTTTACGTTTCAGGTAATTTCTATAACCCCGTCGCTGCTAGCCGGAATAATTTCAGTCCCGCAATTAAAAAGTTTGGCATATTGTTATCGCATTAACTTCGGCCGAACGTGCGCTCCCTATTGTGACGCCCCCACACGCACAGTGTTTTCTCAAGTTTATCGTCCGACGTTTATTCATTTCTAAAATAATATTCAAATTCGTTAAATTTCACACCTCTCCAAGACGAGAACGATCACAATTTTATAATTAGACTGCGGATATTTATGCAAAACAAAAACATTTCCATTTTCACTAACTTCAATCAATTAGGAAGACTGTAATATTATATTCAAATTCCTCTAAAGTTCTGACCACACTACGAATCGCTTAATTCTTCGACGGCGGAGTCCGGGACTATTCTGACCCACAGTATTAAAATCGTTATTTATAACCTAATTTT
Organism: Lasioglossum leucozonium; assembly: GCA_028454225.1. NCBI lineage: Eukaryota > Metazoa > Arthropoda > Insecta > Hymenoptera > Halictidae > Lasioglossum > Lasioglossum leucozonium. Next base: position 22,382,099 of record CM052221.1, on the reverse strand, counting down.
AACGTGATTCGCTCGAGACTTCGATATTGTTGTGTTTTATACAACTTAATTAATTCGTTAATTCCGAATTGTTAATTGTTTTACGCACCCACTATTGACATAACTGTGATCTGCATATACATGATAAAAAGACTATCTATTTAATTCTTGTTTCGCGGCCCGAGTTCTCGAGTTGTGCGTTGAAATATCAAAAAGCGATTTACAACGGCCATGACATTATTAATTGTTTTTTTTTCCCTAGCAGATCTCCGCTAGCAGATTTAATTAAATTCCACACGGATGGCTTTCGATTTCGGTTATTGTGCTCATGGATGTGTTCAAACGTGAAACTGTAGACCAATTTCCAGTTCGCTTGTCGATGTAAGACGGACAAATAAAAACAAAGCTCCGGGCGGATTAATTTCATCGGACTTTTGTTCTCGTGATCCGAACGTAACGTGAACATGCACGTTTACGGAAACATTAATGTTCAATCTCGCGGCAAAACCCTTTCAAACTCGAGACAAAGGTTTTTTTTTCTTGCCGTTGTTCCAAAAGATTTATAGCGGTTTCGCGACCATTGGATGCTTTGTACATAAAACAATTTCAAATCAGTAACAAGTCTTTATACAAGAAAATAATGTTACACATATTGTCATCGGCATCAATTTCATGAGACCTGGATAAAACAGTTTTTTTGAAATGTTGCAATTTTAATTTTCGTAATTCGATAACTTGTCAAAATTATTAAAGCAGGAATTACATAACAAATGAATGCGATTTCATATTTTTTCCACTTCTTTATATTTGGGTTGTTCTTCCCTGCCGTCATCGGAACAAAAATATTCTTTACCTAGTCGTATGTATAAAAAACAACTAATATTCGTATGAAAATCTACAGTTATAATGAAACTCGTAATTTTTCACCGAATAGTTGTAGAGCTTCCAGCTGGGACATAAGGTTCAGAAGAAGAAATTATAGTTCCGCAGTTCGAGATTTAATTGAAACACGTGATATTTGATTTCATTGCGCGGCGTGTGTTCGAATCCACAAGCGATTGTGGCGGGCAACGGGGCGAGGGGAAAAAAAGAGAAGAACAACAATACATCGTGCTCCCTGACCGAGCAATTTTCTGTACGCGCGGTCGACGAATAACGTTTAATTGCCACGCGCGCGAAATTGGGACAACGTTGGTTGTCAGCTACGTCTCGTAACGCGATTGCTTTCGTTCCTCATTTCTCTTTATTTTATCCGGGCTGTCTGGCCACCGTGTTTTTCAATTAAACGTGACTTCTCCGACGTCGGTCGAAAGATCATTTTGCGCAAAAATATAGGAAATACCGTGATCCTGCTTCATAAGCTTTCGTTGAACACTTCTGCTTATAGATCCATTGATCTTCCATTTCTTTCGAGATAGAAGCTTGTTCTCTTACAGAATCGTTTTTAACAAACGTTCGAATGTAACTATTATTTCAGAAATTCTAAAATATTTGTTCCATGAAATTGCATTTCAAAAAATTTTTTACGAGTAACACTTGCTCTCATGAAAATCAGACGTACATGAAAGATGTCATGCGCAGGCGATATAGTCTTTTAAGTAAGATTCGAACACGATGGGCGTGTGCGAAACGAATGCGAAAACTGTCAACCTACGAGCGTCGTAGCGAAACTTTCGTAGAACGCGTGAAAAAACGTAAAACAAGAACGACGAGCGGAGAGAGGTACGAGGATACTGTCGATGACGTGATTTGGCTATCGCCGTCCGGCCGAGCAGCGCGAGTCTGCCTGTCGCAGCAGGTCCGAACAGGCTCTCGGAGCTCGGTACCAATTGCCCAGGTGTGTTAATACAGTAATGTAGGATTTTAGGAAAAATGAGGGAACCGCCGCGCCAGCGGGAATCGAACCCCGGCCTTTCTGCTAGTAACCGATCGGCTAACACGCTCATCCACGGAACCCTCCCATTATTCCAAATCTCCGTATGGTATTTTGTTGGTCTGGGGGGTCCTGATCCCACACTCGGCCATCCTGCGACGACATTCGCCCTCGATTGTCCGTCACAGCGTCGTTTTCGTCGTCTCGTTTTTCGTGTTGTGGCCACACTCAGAACCACCAACACAACTCACAACTCGTAAACATGCGACGTCTTCTCTACGCTCGCTTTGTTTTCGACTTCGTCCGCCAACGTCCACAGCGCCATCGAGATCGGTGTTCCCCCCATCCCGGACGAGCCCCCAATTGTAGGATTTTAGGAAAAATGAGGGAACCGCCGCGCCAGCGGGAATCGAACCCCGGCCTTTCTGCTAGTAACCGATTACGAACACGGCTACGACCACGGATACGAATACGGCTTGCGATTTATAAGTTGACTAGGCGTGCGGATCATCTGTGTGCTTGTACTTTCGCGTATAGTTAATTGTATTTGCGTCCCTCTTTAATAAAAGAATTGAGAATATAAAATCCTATTCTTACAGTAATACAGCGCGATTTAAGCCTTTTCTCGGTTCTGTGGGTGCGCTTAGATAGTGCACGGACACTATTTTTTATGCCTCTATGAACTGTGCCGTTAAACGTAGAAATGGACAGCATGCTAAATACAAAATAAATTGTATATTTTGGTCTCGGTTTTAATGACTTCTACGAACTTCTATCAAGAATCGTATAATATGCGTGTTAATATCTAGGCTGCACCAGGGACGGCGCGAGGAAGGATCAGCGCGTTCGCCGAAACCCGGTCTCGCGTTTTGAAAAGTGTCTATGAAAACTCATCAGATATTTTGCAGGACCTGAAGTAGCAAATTCAATCAATTTTATTAACATTCTTTGTACTTATAATAAATAATTCCTTATTGTGAAATTTAAGTATAGGATTACATATGTATTCTGACCTCGCAAAATTTTTGAACCGGGCCCCGCAAAAGGTCACACCGGCCCTGGGCTGCACCGTACCTTGCGTAACCAGACATTTTGCCTTCGTTTTATGAAATCCTGTAGATTTTAGCGAGAAGATGTCAGAAATCCGAGTTACAACCTTAGGAGATCAGTGATTCAAATGTTTACAATGTTTTTGATCGGCAAAAGTGCCGCCATGTTGGTATGTACTGACCGTCGCGCGCCACCTACCGAACGAAGTTGCTAGATAGCAGCACAAGCACACGGTGATTGATAACACTTTGAGACAAGTTGTTATCGAACGGTAATTAAAATATAAAGAATCATATACAGGATCTCAAAGATATAGTACAAGTTGGTTGGAGGTTAGGTCCGGGTGGAGGGGGGGGGGTGGCGACTACGTTTTGAAATCTACGTGATGAACACTAGGCCTGCGCTCGCTAGACTGCGCGCAATGCTCAGTATACACCAACATGGCGGCACAAATATCTTTCAAAACACAGTAAATCGCCAAACCACTGGTCTCCTAAGATTGAAGCTTGGATTTATGGCATTTTCTAATAAGTAGAAAGGTGAAAACTTCTGGCAACGCAAGGTACAGTTCAACCAATATCTATTTTATGTCAATATGCTAAAAAATGCTATGTCAACAATAGACTTGTTTCTTGTTCGGTAATATTTTATGCAAATGCAGTTGGTTCTAATTGATACACACGAAATGCATTATGCGATGAATCACAAATATTGTTCGAAGTTAATGCTTTGAAAGTGTAATTATTCTTGCGGTCTTTTCAAATGTAATTATCGCAGCACACTGTTTCGAGAATAAAAAATCGACAAGCAGTAATAACAGGTTCCGATGAACGGTTTCAATGTTGAACTTAATTATCATGCTAATTCCCGAACCGGTACCATAAAAATCCCGTAAACCCGAAAATGACACGTATACCGAACGGTCAAGAACCGTTATGCGCATTTTTATGCTTTTATCTGAAACAAAAATATGAGAGATACAATAAAATAAGCAATTCGACGAAATGTATCATTATTTATAGTTCGGTGTTCAAATATCAGAAATAAATTTTTGTTTAGCTTTGCTTAACAGTGTGCATGGAAAATTTTATTTTGCATAATAATCGGCAGTGCAACAATTATTTATATTATCCTCGTAAAATTGTATTAGAAAATTTTCCATATAAGTGGGCAGTGTATTTATAATGTTTCGACAAAATTTCATTTGTTTAATCTCACTCGTATTCGTGACAGATACAGGCTCTAATCTGATCGAAATTTTTATTTCAGATTCGCAGCCATCGAGAAACAAACAAACACATTTTGACTATATTAAACGAAACTGAATCGACACGGGGCAGCAAACAAATGGCAAACGTTTCTGCTTCCTTTGTCGAATGGCGACAAGTGCGTATAACTGTTCTAGTGTTTTTCATGTTGTTAGTTTTCTTTATGTACGTATGGAAACGCGCGATAATTGCACAAAGCGTTCGCGCAGTCCCGGCAAAGCAAATTCGCGCGAACGTGTTTTCCATCGTAGAGTCACTGTCACGGCATTAAGTTTTTTTTCACGAAGCATCGCGTGCGAACATTCGCGTGAACAACGTGAAATTAACCGACCAGAGATTTAGATATGCGCGAATTAATTGAAAACTCTTGTACCGCTTTGCATAATCGATAAATCATTTCTTAATTCCTTTATTGCGTTTCTTGCTGACGGTATTAATAAGATGCCAGAATGGATCGTGACTATATGTTCTTCAATTTTCCACTATTTTATCCGTATATCAATTATTTATAAACAAATTTTGCATATTTTTTCCATTCTTTAAATACGTAACTGCAATCAGATCAAAATAATCGCGCCTCTTTCGCGTTTGATGTAGTCGTTTCGATGATAAATGCACTTCGCGCAACCGCAGTCTAGAAATCATATTTGCAGTTTCTGAGCTATGTCTACGTATTACGAGAGTAATCAAAGCCCTATTGTAATTATGATCGTGTTTGTTTATGGTGTCAATTTCGGTCAATAATGGCACGCTTGCGTTATCGATATTTCCATTCGCACGATACTCATTCCAAACAGCAGCGGCGCACTGTAATAAACTTTACATTGGAGAAACAGCTCTGAAACAGTCTGGCATACAGTGTCGAGTGCGTCTGGTGACGCAGGTTTGCCTGATTATGAGTCGTTAACGTGCATAGTATAATGAAGTTAACAGGTAAAAAGGAAAAATTGTTTTCACTGTAGGAAGGCACTTTGTTACGGGAAGAGTTACTGTAACAGGTGACTTGCCACGATCGAAGTTTAGTTCTAGAACGTAAAATGCGAGTTGAATCGTGACCGGTTCATTCGCAAAATTCAATGCGCATTAATTTCACAGTCTCGCAGCGGCAAGTGTACATTTTCTCGGTAGCAGAGAATGTCCCTCGCGCCGCAGATATTATTTAGACCCATAACAATTTACGCGGTCGAGTTGCTCCCGTTCAAGCAACCATAAAGAACGACTATTCCGCGGCACACGCGTGGCCATCTTTCAGAGGAATCGGATTTTAAATATCCCGGCCGGAGCCATTCGAAGTTGGAGAATCTTAGGTAATAACGACAAAAGTTGAGTCGGATCTCGGGGCCACATTCCGGCTTTATCCGAGGATCATAAATCGCGATCGAACATTTATATGCAAAGCAATATTTCATCGGCTCGATCATGTCCTACGCGGAGGAAGCTCTCTCCTAGTATTCTCCTTCGGAAGAGCAAAAAAAAAAAGAAAAACGAAAAAAGCGAAGGAAATAAACGAGCGAAGGTTTCGATGGGGGTGGGTGGGGGGTGGTGGCGGACTAATATAAGGTGATGACTTTCTAAATGTTTTTACTTTCCACTGAATTCCCGCCATTGGAAAATGGGAGCGTCTGGGGCAATGCGATTTCGAGCCAGATTGGAAATGCATTCAGACGGTGCAACGGTGAAGTCACTGGAATTCGTTTCCCATCGAATGGCCCCGGCAAACTTTCGAGGGAGGCGTTGCAAGTTCCAGGCGATGTATAGCATCGGCGATGGTTCATTATAAAAGGGCAGTTTTCCTTTTCGATTTTTCCCGGTGATATTAAAACGAAGAAGCACGAAACGCTTCGCGACGGGCTCTTTTTTTCCCTTCTCTCTCTCTCTCTCACTCTCTCGCGCCACTCCCCTCCGATCCGGTTTCTTCTTTTTCTCCTTTCCGTTTGCTAAACGACAAGTTCCCATTGAAAGCAAAAGCGCCTGAACTTTCTGGATGGAACGCTTTCCAGTCGATTACTGAATATAACAGACCGTGCGCTCAATAACGCGCCGATGTTTGGCTTAAATTGAATGCGATGCGCACCGAGCCACCGAATCGTTCCCCGCAATTACGCTGAACCACTTCTTCGCCCCACCTCTCCTCTTCCGTTAACCGGGTCGAGAATATTTACGTCATGGCGCGCAAGTGTTCTCCAAATATTTAGATTTTTACAAGATCGTCTTACGGTCTAGATCGGCTAGCGATTCGATGGTTTGTTGAATTTTGTTCCGTTGTTTCGCAGGTTTCCGCGACTATTTGACAGTATGGCAGGGTTGTTTATCGTGCCCGGTATACCATGGCCGAAGTTATCGCGTGCTATCGAAGAGGAGCATCGCCGCGGTTGATAAGTTACCGTCGCGTCGTTGAGCCCTGGCCCGTTCTCGTTATTCTCCGGCGATGATATACAATACTGGGCATTCTTTCATCGAAGATAACAGCGCGGATAGCGACTCAATTACAGGATCAAGCATCGTTCACCGGGGGGTCGCGGTAAATCACAATCAGCCTTAGCCCGGCGCGGTATAATGGCCCCGGAGAAAGCGTTATGGGGCCAAGCTACTCGAAGTTAAACCATTTTTCGTTAAACCGGTTTACAGTGTCAAACTTCGGCACCGGGAGCTGAGGATCGATACCCGGATGGCAGCAGCCACGCTAAAAGTCCCCGGTCTGATCCTAGGGATGACTGGGGACGAGACGGAGAGAGAGAGAGAAAGAGAGAGTGAGAGAGAGAGAGAGAGAGAGAGAGAGGAAGCTTGGATTTGGCGGGGGAGATAGCAAGCAGAGAAATGTGGACTAAGTTTCCAGGAACTGATACCTGTTAAATAACATTTCCTCGAGGAAGCGTAGGCGAAGACGCCGGACAAATTCGATCGAGTGCGCTCACGTAAATCCTCGTTTCCGTTCCCCGACCGTCTCCCGGGCTCAGCTGAGAGCGTAGATCGGCAATTCCGTCCGGATAATCCGCGGAAACTGGATCCGAATCTCGAAACGTTTCACTAATCCCGCTCGTTGTAATGCACGACGCCTGATCGCGGATTCTGACGTTTCGCGTGATGGGATCATACTAATTATGTATGTATCACCGGGGATATCCCGCGCCTAAGCGACCGGTTATTTTACTTCATCGGCCAGTGACGCGGAAACCAAGCATCGTAGCTGACGGGCGTCTGAAACGAAGCGGATTGTTAAAGCCGCGCGCTACGATTCGTTTTACGGTTGCACTGGGCAGAACTTCTCCGACGTTCGGAATTTCTTAGAGAAACGAAAAAGTTCTTTTTCTCCCTTAGTTCATAGCCGTATCAGCATCACGAGAGTTACGGAAGGAGAGTGTTGCCCTGAGTTTCTTATGTGGAGAAATGAATCTAAATAAATAGACAAACCATGATCGCCCAAACTGAGCCATCGCTCCGTTTCACGAAGCCTCGTTCCCGGCAAAATGTGCTTCAAAACCTTGCGTCGGGACGAAAGTTGTCGAAAATTCCGCGGGGAATTCAACAAAACAATTTTCCCGCGGTGAAATTTTGCGATTAAATTCCGGGATTTCCATTCGGAACGTCAGCAACTTAGCATTTTCGATTGCAAAAATGTTGTTCGTCCGTGTCTCTCTCTCCCTCTCCTTCTCCAGTATCTATCGGATCGGCGAGACGAATTGATCTTGCAGCTACGTGTAACGGAAAATGTTACGTTTCATTTGACATGTGATGGTTACGAATGGCAGTAATTTCAATCTCCGAGGGCTACTGTTGCGGAACTTTCCGCTGAAACTGTTCCGTGAACCGACAGGTATATAGCAACGATGAAAAGTGGTTTAACATTTAACAATCTTCCTCGATCGATCCGCGCCGATTCTGAAGAAACCGGGTGCGGACAGAGAGAGAGAGAGAGAGAGAGAGAGAGAGAGAGAGAGAGAGAGAGAAGGAAAGACGAGGAAACGGTAAAGGAATCGGAAGGTCCATAATCATTCCGAGAATTCATTTGAGAAGTCAATTTAGACGTAACCGGTTCCTTCTTGGTATAATACAGCCCCGTTGAATTAGGATCGCTCGACGCTTTCGATATGTTTCATCTCGTTTCCTTCGTGTCCTCGTGGTTTTATTGAAACTCTTTCAATTTTGCTGCTCCCCGATTGGTGGGGAGCACGTTTTATGCACGTGCGACGAGAATGAGTGCATGAACAATTTGTTTGGAGAGTCGACAGGTGCTAATACAGTTAATCATGTTACAATTCACCGAATGCTAAATATTATAATCTTCTTTAGATCACCGAGACTGTTTATTATAAGACGATCTTATCAAATGTCTAATATTTTTGTTATTTAATTTTGGTGGCCGACCATGTGCGGAGAACGTATCTCATGCATTTTTGACAAGAATGAGAGCATGAACATGTGGACGGTTGTTCGTGCGGTGAATCATGTCACAGTTAACTATTTCATAAGCACTGTAATTTCATGTAGATTACTCGAACTGTTAAATAATAAAACTAACACAAGCCACCAGTTGATGATTTAGATGCAATTAGATTTTTATAAAACAGTTTTATGATGTAGGTCAGCAGATTGTGTGTAAATGGAAATATTGCAGAGCTCCTTCTGTTTTTATATTCTTATACAGTAGTTCTTAGTACGATTCGCAGGAAAAGAATGACAGAGGTTTAGACAATTTGGTGATAATATGAAAAAATTGCTTGGCGTAAATTTTTAAAGTGAAGAACGCCGGGAAACTTCGATGAAATTATGCAGTAGGGTTAAGTGTGCGTTTCGTTCGCAGTATATCATTCGCCTGCGGTTCGGCCGGGTAACATAATTTCTATCGGCGAACTAAATTAATATCAGGAACCAAAGAGTGGTGATAAATTTCTCTTCAGGGTGAGGTTTTCCGTGAATCTTTCAGGAATATTACCGGGGAAGTGGAATCATCGAGACGAGATTCTGAATATCGATTTGTAATTTGGCACACTGGTCCCAGTGACAGGTGGATATTTCATCGGCATCTGGGAGAAAGATATTAGCCTTGATCGTGGCTGATTGCAGTGAACGTAAATTAGCCTGTTCCCTTTACACTCGCAAATCCTACCGGTGGATTTTACGAAAATACTCGTCGGCCAAGTGTTTCCTTTAAGGATCCAGAAGAGGCAGGGACAGGCGTTGACACTCGTTTACATCGACCTATCGTTACACTCTGTCCCGGCCAGGCAAATCGATTACTGTTCACTCCATTGAGCTCATCCAATGGTCATGTACGAAAAAGGTAGAAAAGAAATGGGCGGGGTAATAAATATTGCACGTCCCAAAATCTATCATTTCGCTCAATTGACTTTTACGAGGCTGGAAATTCCCGACGCTTATCAAGATTAATTGTCACCTCCAATTAGGGAAGCCTTGTTTCGAAATTTTCTGTCGTTTATAAAATCATAATTCATAGGTTTTATTTAAAAATATAATCCATTAAGATCAAAGTTAAAAATCGTGGCGTCCATTAGGATCGGCTGTATTACATAATTGAATAAAAAATTTCCAACTTTTTGGCTTTGGAATTGATAGCCAAATATTTTCCGATACACATTTTCCAATTATGGACAACGCGGTCATTATAAACGAACACTGTAGACGATGCGATGGTCCGATCAGTTGTGAATTAATTTCAGCGATTAAACAATGGATTTCGTTTACGTTAAACTTTTATAAAAGCAATCGAACGCAGGTTTCCAGGTATTTAACGATTTCGAGAGTTTCAATGCATTATTTGTAACTAAAATGAAGTGTGCTAAAAGGTAATATACAATGTATTGTATTATAATGTATCCGACGAGAATAAATTGCAAAACAGTAATTCCGCTTCTCTGTAAGTTGTGTTAAAAACATTTCGAAATTGTTGAACGGTAAACGCGTGTAAAAAGTCGTACGATACTTTAAATTTTCACTTTGTGAACATTGTATATTTCGCGAGCAGTGACCGAATTTATAATATGTATATAGATTTAAGGACTTATTGCCTTAATGACATTTTCAATTATAGTTTGTAACAAGTGTGCAGTGTATGTATTGATAATCGATAGTAAAAGTTTCCGGCAGGATTTGTAGCCGCCCAGGGAACGTTTTGCGAACATTTTGGCACTTTAATTGGTAACAATGACTAACTATTATATATGCTACGTATACGAAAATTCAATTTATGAAATTATTTCAACCCCTTAACAGTAAATTCGATCACGGAAGTTTGCGGGTCGCAATCGAAGCAACATTTTTGCTGTAATTATTCTAAATACAAATCATTCGCGTTAGTAAATCATACATGACATGATTAGTAATCGTTTAGTTTGCTCGTGTGGTCCTCGAATCGGCAAAGAAAATTTTTCTCCCGATATTTAGAGAACAATCCTAGAAAATGGGAAATTGCAGAAAGTTCCTACTGATAATTGAAAATCGGCAACGTTTTCAATTTGCTTTATACGGAACAAAGAACGACGCGTCCAGTGGCAGATTTAGTGAGAGAGCACTTTGTCAAACGCTAGGTGTCGCGTATTTCATAAAGTTCTATCGCGGCCACAAAATTTCGATGATAGTGAATCACGGTTTATGAAGAAGAATCACTTAATTTACATTCTATAAAGTGGAAAATCCTGTTTTACGGGCTGCTTCCACTGCGGCACATCCGCAGAAATATATATTTCGCAAGGGTTGTAAAGATAGTAGTTGCGGAGGAGTATGAAACCGTGGGTCGTAATCTGAGCCAGTGTCGAGACGTCGCGACGCCCCGGTCAATATTGAATATACCTTTAAACATGATTTTGTATACGAAGGCTATCGGGACGGTGGCAGCGGTCAGGTATATTACCGGCGCGGCCCGTGGAATGCGTCGTATCGATTTGCAATTTGGTAAATCGGCAACTGCGCTAGATGGATAGTCCATTGACTCGATACAATGGCGCGACCACTGACGCCGGGGAAAATGCGCGCCGCCGACGCCCGTCGTCTTGCGAACGAATGAATGGAAATTTCGAATTTTATCGCCGGCCGAGAATCGAGGGCGATCATGCCCGTTCCACCGTCGAAAAACTGACGTTGATAAATTTTTACTCGATAAGATCGGAACGGCGCGGCAGTCTCAAACTTATTTGATTATCCAAGAACCGCGAAAGAAAGTGATCCCGATAGAGAGAAAAATAAATTGAAGGGACACGACATTATAAGCCGAGCAGTTTGATAGATTAAAATCATTATTAGTTGCATTATTATAAAGTGATGAGGAAATAGTGTTCTATTTTTATCTCGCATAAAGATTCACTGTTCAACAATTATTAAACGAGAGAAAAACTTCAAATCGAACCTCTTCAAAATGCACAATTAATTTTCTGTTATTAAATCGAGTTATACAAATAACATAAACGATAAGACACGCAGGAATCACGGCTGACCAAATGCAATTCGAAGCTACTCGCAAGGAAATAATGTTGAATTACTGGCAAAGATACACATATCAACCGACTTGAGATTATCACTTACAATTAATCGAATCAGATTTAGAGATTTAAAGAATAATTACACAAGAGTATACATTACAATCTGTGTTTACGAATTTCGAAAGGAAACAATGTCTAATTTTGTTCGTATTGATCAAATTAGTCTTTGAGTGATTTAACGAATCCCTCTTGTTAAATAAATTCCTTAGCAATGAATGAATTTCATAGTCGACTGTTAACCGACCTCGTTCGTTGATAATAAATAAATGAAAGCAGAAAGGAAGAGTAAAAGTTCCGCATACAGTTGATATGTTCAATTAATTTTAAGCAAGTTGTTTCTTGAAACGTCGCGTCGCCAGAGGATAAGGGTGGAGGTGATGGCTTGAAGATCCAGGAAAAGCAGACAGGAAGGAGAGAACTTCTAAAGAATGGTCCTCCTTTCCACTTTCCCATTTTCCTTTTTCCATAAGAACAAACAGCTCTCCGCCTCTAGTCTATCCACGTCGGTTTCTGTATCCGTAGTCCTTGTTCCTCCACCGGCTATATTTCCGCCATCTTACCGAAACTGCGAACAACTGCAGCGGAATATCCTTTCACATAATTAAACAGGCTCATTTCGTCTTGTCTCAAGCAATTTTCGAACTACTTTAAAAATTGAGATATAGATTATGTTCGTTACTTATTTATTGTCAACGAAGAACTTTTAAAATAGTCATTTTTTTATTTTTGATTCATGTTATTTTGATCCATGTTAATACGCGTAATTTCAGTTAAATGTAATTTTCAAAGTCAAATTTTGGCAAACGAGTCTCCGCTGCGTACATTCGAAGATTAATATTTTCGAGATTATTTATGGAACGAATTTCCTACGGTACATTATAATCCCGGCGTGTTAATACCATTGTTTATTTACGTTATAACGTGGATACATTGTTCTTAACGATTTCATTCGTTTCGCTATGTTTTATGAAACGAAACTTGAAAATGTACGCGGCAGCAGAAACCATCGTGACAGCGAACACGGTAATTAATAGAGCGTACAGCGTGTATCGTGTTATTTATTCAATATGAACGGGATTAATGCGTGTGCCGATCGAGTGGGACTTCGGTTGTGTCATTAAACTTTAATTTTAATTTTAGAACAGCGTCATAACCGGTACGATCCTCTTCGGCTATCTTTTTTCTTTCAATTGTCAATGCAAGCCGGATAGAAGTACATCGTTGATGCTTCCGATTGTTTTATGCTTTCAAGCAAATATCTTTGCTGTTTTTTCATTCTTTCTAATTTCACTTGTTTACTAAAAAAAATATTCTTCGAACACTGTCACTGTTAAAATATTGACCACGAATTTGGATAAAAGCACAGAAAAGATTAAAATTATTTATGCTTTATAATTATTATAATTATCATGCTTCCTATTATTTTATATTTGCAAAGTTCTTTTTCAGTTTTCGAAGGTTCGAACGGGCACACGTAGAACTTCGCCGTGTCATTATTTAATAAAAAATAAATTAATTTCGCTGCAGTAAATTAGAAAATTGCTCGTTGAAATCGCGCAGTCGGGACGACGAAGATTAATGGTCAGAACCGTCTGCTACAGAAGATTAGTGTTTCCCCGGGCCGGGAGTGGATGGTTTTCAAAAATAAATTCGCAAAAAGAGTTCGATCGAAAATTTCGATCCCCGGCCATGAATTTTAATGAAAGTAACGTTAACGTCGATACATTTATCGGAGAAATTACGAGGCTACGGTGGTGCTCGATCCACCGGAAGAAATGTTCGAGCAATTAATCATCACCAAGAAGATTGTAGGAAGAGCTCGTCTCGCGATGGATTAGTTTATCAAACCTGTAACGAACCCTTACAGGCTCTTCCTCTGGCCATCGGAAAAGTTAAGAACTACCAGCCAGCTTTCCACGGAGAAGCTTGTGTACGGTGTTGCGCTATTATAATTGCAGATTCCAATTTTCGATTTTTCGCTGTGCTAGTAATTAGTAATTACCGCAGTGTTTGATGTCGAAAGTTGATATTCATACATGCTGCCAGTAACGTTCGAAACAGCCAGATACAGTGACACGATTGTCCCGACCTTCGATATCTGAAGTCTCTATTAGCCCAACATTACGAGCAGTGGGGAGGATATTCGTTTTTCTTAGATCGTACAGTTCCCATTTTCTTAGATCAAAACTTGACTGCATCTCAAAAGCGTTTCAGGTGGACATTGTCAGTTTTTATACTTTTTTAATTCTCGTATGCATTACTATTTATTATACAAATCAATGTTCTACTATAAAATTTGTATTTTTGTTTAGATAGTTGGGGTTATTTGTGTAGAGGGTGATAGACTCGAAGCTTTTTGCAGTAATTGCATGTTTTACTTAAAGCTTCACGTGAGAGGGAAAAAAAGGATGATTTTTTTTATAGAATAACGAGAACAAATGCAAAAATTGTGTAGTTTGCAGGGTCTACGCAGTTTCACGGTTTGGGAAAGCATGTTTTGCTGTGCGGGCACGCGCTTGCCACTTGTTTTAAATTTTGATCATGTGTTGTACTATTTCCGACGTTGATGGTTCGATTTAAAACATACGAAATGTCTGTAACATTTAGTCAGATCCGTGTGTTATTTATATGCAAAACCGTAACGAAACCCAGCGACTGTTAATGAATGGTAGGAACCAGATTTTTAAGTCGATATTACACTATCTTTTTTTTAAAATTAATTATTAGCAGTAGAAGTTAATTCGTAGCCCGTCAATTCACTTCTCGCTTCACCGCGATCGAGTATTATGCAGTGCTCCAACTTCAATTTTCTGTTCAAGAGTGCAACTTATTAGACGATAGTGTCGTAAGAGCTATTCTCTAACAATGTACCTACTAATAAGTGTTGTCTCCGCTTTCGAGAGAGCAACTAGGAGAAGTATGCCCTCGAGCGTACGCCGCGTGCCGCTATGAAAACTATTCCTTGTTAGTAGTGTCGACGAATTAACAGCAAAATACAACTATGAGGTTTTGCTAAAACCTCCACCATTCGTAATTTTGTAAAATTGTGTTGAAGCTTCTGTCGCTCGTAATATTTGGGTTATTTTCTCGTAGTTGACTATAAAATGCTGGGGCCAGTTTCAATAACGTATTGTGGTAATCTTAAAACGTGTGTCATTGGAAAAATTCTTTCAACATTGAATCCATCACGAATTTGAAAATTCAAACTTTCACTTTACAACCTCTTAAAGATTGACATGCGATTTTTTCGATTGATTTATTGCAATTTGAATGAAACTGTCTACAATAATATAAATAGTGAAAACTTCAAATTTGTTTTTCATTTTTGTTTTATACAACGGTAAATAAAAATCGGACAATATTTTTCGGGAGATTGTTGCAAACCGCAAGCGTCAATCTCCCAATATGTGGTAGAGCCATTCACGAACAAAATTGTTGAATGTTGTCATGGACATTTCAATCTGTGGAATTTAAAAAAAACTGACCGAACGATTTATCGATCAAAAACGTTACGTCACTTTTTTCATTTGTTACATCGTGTAAAATACGCTAGAAAACAGTGAACGATGGATTACGAAAGCAGAGGTTTCGAACTTTAAAATGAGTCCAGTTTCATTGATATGAAATTATCATTGTTTAAATAAGGACAAGATCCACTTGTAAGTCTAACGTTCCTTTCATTTCCGCATAGAAGAATAAATGTACAATTATGTCAGAGTTACATTACATATTTATGGAAAGATTGTTAGAAGCTGATGAGAACGAACAACTTTTTCCAGCTTGAAATTACTACCGTGCGTCTGACATCGTGGTATTCGTGTTTGTACACAAGACGGAAACGAAACACTGGCACATTGATTACGATTCATCGATACGCGTGTCATGCAGATTGCGGGCTGTATTAAAACTGAAAGCAAATTGCGGCAAATGGAAGAGAACGGGGCGCAAGCTTCAAGTGGAAAGGAGCTTCTATTATCTGAATCCAATCTCAATCAAATTATCGAACATTACTATCCGGCTCGAAGGTACTACGTATACCGGGCGTGCAACCCTATTACTTACCTTTATTAAGAACAAAACGCGTATAAGAACATCATTATCTGCTAACTAGCGCTTTGATTCTCCGTCGACGAGTTTAGTGGTACGAACCGTTATCGCAACAGGTAATTATATTCGAATATTTCTCTCTCAAAGATTTCCTAAATCCTCCGTATCGAAAACCGTAATCGAATGCACTGAATTTATCATTTAAGAGTACCGTAAAGTCTCGATCTAACGAAAACCTTCGGGCCCATGTTGTTTCTTAGATCGTGTAGACCTACTATTTTTCGAGACCTCACCCATCGCGCGGTCGAAAACTTACTGCGTACCGTCAGCTAAACGGGGCCTGGGCAACTAGTACGAGAGTCGATGACGTATTTAGAATCCGGACAGGACTTGTGCAGGGTAGGGGTAGCCGATTCTACGTCATCGACGCACGACCCACTCGGCCGGTTAGCTCGAACCCGTGCGAATAATTGTAAATAAAATTAATTAAATGGGATAATATTGCGTTCTATAAAACTTTTACTTTACTTCTCATTATCCGATTAGTTGTGGTTGAAGGTTATTTGTTTTGCCGTGCACCATGTTCGCATTCGCAATGACCGATTTATTCGCGACACATATTTAAAATCAAAAAGTGTAAATTCTGAAATATTATTGCAACGCGTAATTATTCGAACGTTCCTCTCTTTCTCGTAGGGTTTCCTTGTCCCAAAAGTTCCGTATCGAGAACTCCTCGACCGTGGCCGAGTCAATTGAATTTATGATGTAAAAACAACATCGCGGTCCTCCTTAACGAATCGTTTGTGCGGCCGCGGCGCGGCACCAAGCCGGAGGATTCACTTTGACGCGACAAATCACTTGTCTCTGTTCCGGGAGTAGCACCGCGAGGCATTTTATCAAAAGTTTAATGCAAACGGTAACTTTCTTCGTTATTCTGTTCCTTCCGTCAACATTATTCTCGTATAATGAGGACCGAGGGAGTATAATTTTACTGGCAGACACGCTCTTATCGCCCGGGACTGTTCGCGATGAATCGAGGCAAACACAAACATTGCAACGCGCGCGGACCGCTATACATACATATACACCCGGCGTAATTCGTCCTGTAACCGAGAGCTCCGAGAGATCCTCAGTCGCGAGATAACTCGCGAAACGTGAAATGAAGATTTTTTCCAGGCTGCCATCCGTCTCGCGGAAGAATCATTTCGGAGATCACTGACCGATAATATTAAATTCCTCAAACATATATCATCGCGGTGCTCCGCACGGGTCCCATCTCGTGGACTAAATCGACGCGCATTATTATCGCACATTGTCTTCATCACTGTTTCACGATTCGCACTTAAATAGCGTTTATGTTGACCAAACGAATTGATAGTGTCCAGGAAATGGCCGCGGATATGTAACGGGATTCAGAAAGGTATTATTTTCAAAATTTCCTTCAGTGCCCCCAATCTCTGGTATTATTATTATTTTTCGGTTAACGTTTCGTTATTTTCTAAGCTTTCATTTGTTCAACTGCATCATTAAATTCCTGAAAGTTGCCTTATAATCGTGGGATTATACTAGGGACAGTTTTTGGCAGAGCATCCCACATTTAAAGTTGAATAAAACCCAGCAAGTTTTTCGGATTCGCCGTAAAGAGGAAGTTTCAATCCTGAAATCTGTGGTAGATGCATTCACGGAATATCAAAAAAATGTTTTTCAGACGTTGAAACTTGTAGCATTTGCGGGCAAAACCTGTCCAAAGTAATCTAGAACGGTTCTTCAGGTTTTAGCTGATATATGGTGGAAAAATCATTTTTTGAGTACATTTTGAAAATCCACTTAAGGGAAGAATGAGAGTCCGCAATAAAAAATAACACGTTATCGATTCATCAATTATTGTGCAAAAAGTGTCAGAATAAATCATCCTCATTTTTCGAAAATCCTGCAGGCGAAAAAATATTCGAGGCGCAGAGAGAGAGAACTCTTTTGAAGTGTTTTATGCGGAAACTCGTTATTAAAAATTCTGCCGTGAGTGTGGCGCAGGGCGAAGCAAAAAGGTGTGCAAAAGAAAAACGAGAGAAGAAAAAAAAAGATTAGAAGAAAGGAAAAGATTGAAGCGCGACGCAGGGTAATCGTCAATTGGGCCAGTCCCGGGGTTAACTCTTGCTGGATTTACACGCCGGCATAATTAAAGTGTCACGCGGCGAGTAACGTTGATAGCGCGTAAAAGTAAGAAGGCCAAAGTAACGGGCGAGCGCCTTTGTTCTTCGACGCCGAGCGAGGGCTTAGTTGTGAGAAATTAAGCAATTAAGCCGCGTATTTTACTACCGGAGATCCGAGTTCCATGTGCAGCCGGCTAGTCTCTTGCGACAATGCCTGAAAGTCGCCGTGCGTTTCGCGGCGAGAGCAACGAGCACGGCGGACGTGGCGTTATTAAGACGTCGCAAAAGTCCAACGCGAATCTGGCCGAGCCAGACCGCGAAACCACAGATTGGCGGAAAAAGATTAGGCCGTCGAAGTTCGCACAAGTTGCGCGCAGAATCGCGACAGGACCGTCTCATCGGCGCAATGCGCGAGATGCGCGTCCTCGGTTCCCCCACTTTCGGGCGGAAATGTCAAAAAACAAAATATTCGAAATTAAATTTAAAACTATATAATTTTCCATTCGCTTTCTGCGGGTTTTTATCTGTTTTACAACGGCGGATTTTACCAAAAAATTTCACAAAATTCATGGACAACATTCATACCTACATGCTGACACTGTAAAAATATGAATGACGTCGCTCTTAAACTTCAATTCGATATCCGCATTTTTACGAGTTTTTGAGTTTTTCCAGGCAGGATTTTTAACAGGAGAATTCGAATTAATTGCAGTATATGTATCTGACGTTTGTTGGTTTTTTTTTCTCGGAATTTTCACATACGACTGTACGGGGAAAATATGGTCAGGAATTAATTTTTTTACATTTTATTAAAGCAGAGAATTTCTATTCGGTTTCTGTGGCTTGATGCGGAACATTTTTTTTTTAGAAAAATCCACAATATTCTCACGACAGAGATCAAACAATTAAAAAAAATTTAATACCTTCACATCTTTTTCCTGCATCGAACATGAACGCGTTAAGAACTTTATCCGTCTAACCGTGATCGCAAATATCGGATGAATTAATGTCGAGATTGTAGTTATTCAATGTCGAACGTTTCAGTGATAATGACGTAGACAACTGCGAGCGGAAAGGGGAGTATATATTCACGGCGTTCTTTCGCAGAACATTTCTCACTCGAGAGCCATCCATTATCGTACAGGCAGGGAGGTTGACTTAAATCTGAAGCTTTATGCTGGATAATCAAAGCTCTCCGTACTCTATGCAACATCGATAACTGCGTCACTATAAATGCGCGGAATAACCTAATACACTGGCGAGCGAAAATCATTCTAGCCGGTGAACCGGCGGATATAAAAGTGAACGGCGTGCATGCATCACAGGTTACATCAATAACCTCGTATACTTTAATACATGGAGATGCATATCTGTCTAACAGCTGTCTACCGTGTCTGTATGTATTATATATTGGAACAATTACGCGTTTCCTCGCACGGAAATTCAGACGCTCGTTTATCGTCCCGCCGGCGAATAAGATGTTAGATTCGAAGCAGCTACTTCAATTCTACATATAATGCGCGCCTTTGTTTCGACCTGACTTATTGTTCACCCGAATAGTCGCCGTTTAACCTTCACGCGATGAACGCTTTCCACGATTTCATGGTATCAATTTCCAGTTACTCGCAATAACATTTAGACACCGTTAAGAAAAACAACTTTTTTAATATTGGAGCATTGAATTGAATTTGGAAGGTGAACCGGGCACTCAGAATATTGGAGCATACTACTTAGATTTTTTTAGAGGCTGGAACAATTAGTTTACTGTATAACTTGAAACAGGAATTTTGGAAAAGTTGCAGTTAATTGAAATTGCAGAGAAAATACTAAAAGTTGCTTTCTACAATTTTTTTTAATTTGGATCTATATAGAAAATTTAAAAAATCCTTACTAAAAATATATTTAGAGAAAAATTGATATGCTAGTATTTAATCATTAGTATTTAATACATTAGTATGTAATCATTCAATTCGAATGCTAATTAACGCTGCTCATTATTCTTTCAGTTCATCGCTCAAAATGTTTTAACCTTGAATGACACAATTTTATTAAATCCTGGCACTCACGTTATATTACCGCTGCACACTCATGCCCCCACGAAATTGTGTTAAAACGGAAGCGGGTTTAACGAAAGCGATCGCGCGAAATTTATTTAAAAATGTGTACACGATGAAAAAAAAAAGTGGCGGAAGTTAAATGCGCGAACGGTGGACAGGGATTGATGTCGCGCAATCATGAATAATTGAAATTAAACGTGGATTAAATGACAGATAAAATCAAACAAATCTTTTTAAAAAGCTACATTGAAAACTCGCCGTGCGTGTTTGCACGATGCAAACGTTCACCGACTAATTTGTCAAAAGAAGAATTCTATGGAATCGTGTTAAAGGGTTCAATTTACATATTCACTGATTGATTTTTCTGGTATATTTTTTTAAGTTTGGCGATTTAATTAATTTCATGGAATGAAATTGAACTTTTCTCATCAGCGTTTTAATCTCCATCGAAACTCCATGGAATTATAACGATCAACTGATAAATTGTGATGAGCCATGCTGCTGTCATCAATCTGCTGTTGTAGATAAAAAGTGGAAACATCGGTGAAGTATGGCGGTCTGTATTGTTGTAAAATATCTTGTGTTAACGCGCGTCGTTGGTGCAAAATTGCGGTTTTTGTTCTCTATGTGTATAATAACATCTTCATTTTCATTTTGACAGCAAACTAATACTAGACAGTTACGACAAACGACATTACAAATCGATAGATGGATCATCGCACTTTTCATTAATGTACGAGTGTCATGAGATGATAAGTCTCATTAGAAAAACTACCGAAATTTAACCTAATAAAAACTACTGGAAATCATGGCTGAAATTTTTCCGAAAACATATTCGAAACGATCGATAAGTCGATGGAGAATCGGCGAAGACGGCGACTACTCGATTCCTTGAGAAGCTATTTATTCGAATTGCCTTTCGTTTGAAGATTAAGATAAGGCTAGCGCACACCGTTCGTTGAATAAAACGCGTTTAAAACTAATTGACCTTTTAACTTCTACCCCGATAATACATTGGTTCTGTAATCCACTGAAATCAGGGAAACTTTGTGGGATTTTGATTTTTATCGCATACAGCACTCTGATTAAGAGTTCCGGATAAGAGAGATCCTTATTTAATTAGTCGAGGATTTTTGCGACCGACACTTCTAAAAATCCCATAAGATCAAAGTAATTTAGTCATTGTCATCGTGAGAGCTTATCGCAGGGGATTATTTCTTGAACTACTTCAGATTGTCAAATGAAGCTCGGCTCAAGCAACTCTATAAAACATTTCTTAAAGTAGTCAAAGAATTGTCAAATTAATCCACGGATCTCCGTGATTTGTAAATAATCAATAGATTCACGAATTAATTCGTACATCTAATAGTATTTTTCCTTTTTAAATTGAAATTAGATCTACAGAGAATATATGTTTCTAAAAACAGAGTGCAATTGGAAACAATGAATAAAAGTTTCATTTTGTCAACTTTCTGACTTTTTTATCGCAGTTCGCATTGCAGTCTACGTGAAAAATGTATTAAAAATGATTACTTATTGAAAAGTTAGTCGACAGAGTAAAATATGACCACTTCGTACGGTCCTGTCATACTGTGCATAGTTTCCAATGAATATGTATGAAACACTGTAGTATGTTTTGGCCCGACTGTCTCTGAATTTTATTGTACTTCTGCACAACTTTTTCATATGAAATTTTATTCTGGATAAATAAAGTATTCTACCTTTACGCGAGGAACAAATGAATGAGTATTCTATATTAAAGTGCAACCAAATGTATAAAATGCAGCACAAAGACTTTTGTAACAAAAAATATGTCCGATGAAAAATTCCGTTTCGTAACACCGTTTGCTTTTAGCAGAATGGTATTTTTATTTGCGATGCAAATTGCACTCTGGCTTTTGTATTTGTCAATAATATTATATCTTTCATCGGCACGAAGTTTCCTTTGATAAAATTGAAACCTTGAATTTTTCATAATCGCCGATAAATATTGCATTTGACGATTTTGTCGATGAATGTCAAAAAAAAAGAACGGAGAAGTCTTCAGAATGTTACTATCAGCGAATGATTCAATATGGATTATAATTAAGTCCCGCAGCTAGTGATAGAAATTTATAATCAGAAAAAGCAATTTCATCTTTGACATTCATTCCCATTCATACCTCGCAGCTCCCGATGGTAAAAATCTACTGAAATAAATTAAAAGTAACTTTTTTAGACTTCTTCCTTTAGAACGTCCGATTTGATCGCAAAGATGGCGATCGAGAAATTCTGTAACATTGCCGGGAAGCATTTCTTTTGGGTCATTTAATAGTTCCCAAGTTGATTGTCACATTTGACGGAAAGGAACTTTTGCTTGTATGTCCGATCCACCTAAGTTTACAATTCGTTTAAATTTTCGTTATCTAACGATTATATCTCCTGAATCCGTTTCACGAAGAAATTTTTCTGAAGATTCCATTTTGGAACATGAACTCGGTTTTATTCTCGGCAATTCGTATTTCAGTTTCACAATTGTAATTAAATAACTAAACGCAGCATCGTAAAACAGTTTTTATTCCCGGTTCATCCGTAAAAGTTAGACTTTATAAATTGTACACATTCAGAATGAAATAAAATGTTACGGAATAGTTGTAGTGTATCACAGCGTCTAACTCAGCTTCTTATGGGGGAATAAGTTTTTATGTTTTCTCTGTAGAAAGAGTATAATCTAATCATCCCTTTCAGAATTATAATGACGAATATGATTTCGAAGCTTCTCGAACTAAACCGGAGAATTCTGCAAACATGCTTTCCATCAAACAAAGTTAAAAAATTGTTTGCCTGGCATGCATCAGCGTTCGATCCACCGTACCGGCCCGCAATTACCGAAAGCTCCGAGCGATTTTCGTCGGAAAACGCGAGCGGTCCTTTCGCCATCGCCGCAATAATATTGATCCTTTTATACATTAAGGATCCAGAGCGGCGTGTACGTGACCCGTTTCACATAGCTCCTGGCTGATCAGTATTTCCGACCCGACGTGATCGTATAAAAACTATTCTAATCCTATTCGGCGGCGGTTCTGTTCGAGCACAAAAGAACGAAATCGTGACGTCTCGACGTAGAAAACTTCTTTATTGTCCGCAATCGTCGCCCCTCGAGAGGATCCAGGAGGGCACGGTCATTTAACGGGGGAAGATCGTTCGAACTTCCGAGAGCGCACGCTGGCTTTTCGCGAAATCGAATAATGCGCGACGGCGTTTCTGCACTCGGCTCCCTCTTCCTCGTTCCCTCACTCTGTGCTGCGGTGCATCGCTATAGCGCCGGGCCATATTTTTCAGATTTTTCAACTTCTGAAGAATAATCCCGGAAAACCAAGCGCACGATTTGAGACGGTATGATGAAGAACGAACTTCGTACAAAGTATTGCAGTTGCCGTATATATCTAGAGATGAAAGCGAGAAATATTTTAGAATCGCACCATCTATATTTTCAAGATTTTTGAAAAAATTCCTATCTTTTCATTAATAGGCAAGAGTTTTATATATTATAAAAATTTTCCATTTTAATGTCACAATATTGTCATTACCTAATGCAGACCAGTTAAATATTTTATTGTTCTATTTTCCTTTCAATGAATATCCTTACTCTTTATTCATTCAATATTTCTTTCTAACTCTTTTCACATAATAATATTACCATTTGGAAATCCATAAATGTTAAAAACTCTCGAAAATTATAGCGGTGCTATAGCCGTGCTCCACAGTGTATTTTCTCTCTTCCTCTGTTTCCCTTCTGCCCCACGATTTTCCCCGATACTTTATTCGCGAAAGTTACGAGCGGCTCAGGCTCAAAACGCGACGCCAAGTTCAATTTCTCCGCCGCGATTTCTCAACTTGCGAAAACCGTGCCGTCGAGCACTCCTCGCAAGACGGATCGCCTCGCTTGCCATTTAAAAACGGCGAAAGCCGCGCCGACAAAACCTCGGGACAAAGATTTGCAAAAAAAAAAAACAAAAAAGAAAAAAGAAAATCCAGGCGTTCCGAGCCTCGGTGCGCCAATTTGTTCAGCGAGATTACCCCTCGAACCGCGCGCGCGAAAAGATTTTTTCGCTAAAATGCTTCTGGCTCGCGTCACTTCTGCAAGATAAACGGGACTCTTTTCATAGTCGAATTCTCGCCCATTCGACTGCCGTTTTCTCTATCCCCCTCCCTCTCTCTCTCTCTCTTTTTTCGCACAGCACAAAGTACACCTCGCGCGCGCGGAACCAGGGGTCGAACGGATCGACAAATCGATTTCGCGAGGCGAGAATCGAAGTTCCCACGCGATACTCTCGCCACCCTTCTTTTGTTCCGACTGACGTTCCAATCTCCGTGTTTCGCACTTCGAAATCTCATTAACGATCGCCGACATCTTGATCGCGGTCGACAGCCACGCCGCCGGTAATTTGTTGCAATCGGAATTTTTCGATGCAGCGAAAAGCGCGACGACTCCGGTGAGACGACGGGAAAAATTGTTTGGATGCGCTACAACCGGTAAAACTGATGCTCGGTGATTTATTGGATGTTGTAACGACCCTGGGGGATAAACACCCCTCTAAAAACTGTATCGAGGATCGCGCGGCGTTCACTTTGGGGTAGATTGCTCTTCCGACTGTCCGCGATCATTTTTCACATGAAACTTTGTGGAGGGCTCTCGAGATCTCCAATCTGTCCAGGACACTTGTGTAATCGGGAGCAAACGCATTCAATTGTTGGAGAAACGAACAAAAATAGATGCAACGACTCTTTTGCCACGCTAAAAAGATGCATCATGGCTCCCGTTATCCTTCGCGTCGAGCTAACTTGCTCCTGCGACTAGCCCCGATCATTTTTCCTATAAACTTCCCGTGATAGCTCTCGAGATCTCCGATCTTTCCAGGACACTTGTTTAATCGGGAGCGAACGCATTAAATTGTTGAAGAAACTCAAAAGAAATAGTTGACTCTAGAAGATAAACATCATTATCGAAAATTGCGTCTAGACCACCCGTAGCATTCTCTTCGAACTGCATTGCTCGCACAACTATCCTCGATCGTCTCTTTTCCATAAAATTCTTCTGCCGGTGCTCGTGAAAACCGATCTCATCGGAACACTTGTTCAATCAAGAGTAAACCCGTCAAATCGGCTAGATACTAAACGAAATAGGTGTGACGGCTTGCGGGGATAAACACGATCCTAAAATCGGCATCAAGGATCTGCTGACGTCGACTTTAAACTAGATGGCTGCTCCAGCTATCCTCGATCATGTTTACCATAAATTTATCCCCCCGAAGTCCGTAATATCTGGAGAACACTTGCTGAATCAGGAGCGAATGTTTGGAATCGATAAAAAATTCAAAGACATAAACGTGACAATTATAGGAACTTCACAGCATCGAAAAATCGGTATATTCGGGTTCCAGCAATTTTCACTTGTAGCAATTTTTTATGTTGATCCGGAAATCCACAATTTTTCCGAAACACTTGTTTAAACAGTAGTAAACGCGTCAACTAGGCGAGAAACTAAAGAAATGTTTGTAAGGACCCTAGAAGATCAGCGCAATCCTAAAAACAGTATGGAGTTTTCACAACTACCCTCGACCTTCTTCCCCGTAAACTTCTTTAGAGCCAGGTCTCGAGATTCAAGACTTCTTTGGACCACTTGTTCAATCAAGAGCACACGACTTGAATCGTTGTAAAAATTAAAATAGATGCAGCGACCCTGAGAGTCAACTATCACCCTAAAAATGGTAGCAAGGCTCCTGTAGCTTGCACGTAAAATTACATCGCTCTTGCAGCTATCCTTGATCATGATTCTCGTGAACATCCGCTGCCGCGTCGCGAGATCCCCGACTTCTCCTGAACACTTGCTTCATCGCGAACGAACGTATCGAATTAACGAAAAACTAAAAGGAAGAGGTGAACCTAGAGCTGATACCTTAATATTGGTATAAAGACTCCTCGAACTTCCACTCTCAGCTAGATTGCTCCTAGAACAATCCTCGATCATTCTTCCCACAAACGTTCCCAGCCGGGTCCCAAAATCCTCAATCCCCCCATAACACTTACTCAATCCGTAGCAAACGGATGAAATCGGTAGGAAGCTAAAAGAAACAGGTGCAAGGACCCCAGGTGCTAAACACCGCCCTAAAATCGGTATAGCCTCCTCCAACTTCCACTTTAAATAAAATTGCTCCTAGAGCATATTTTCCCCCAAATTTCCTGATCCCGGTCCCAAAACCCCCAACAAGCACCCTCTTTACACTTGTTCCATCGACATCGAACGCGCATGGAATCGCCGTGGAAACGAAAGGAAACATGGTCACTGATACAATCCTGTAGGACGTCAGGTCCTTACCGGTCACGAACACGGCGAGCACGATGAAGATCGTCGCGGAGAGGGTGGGACGGGCCTCCCGATGTCTTGCGACACTTCTCATGATGTCTCCGCGGTTAGTTTCCCGTAGTTACACACTCATATATATACGCGTCCGGCGTCACGGCGATCACAGCTCCGGGTTCATGTTAAGACATCCGGTTCCGCTAGGTCGTCGCACCTGCTCGTCGATTCATTCACCAGGGCGAAACGTGACGACGAAAGGAAGCGAACCAAAAAAGGTGAAGAAACAGAATATAGGAAAACCGAACAAAGCAAGAAACAAAGAATAGAAACGGGGCGGGGGGCGGGGGAAACACTTCACTGGAAAATTGGTGTCCGGTCTCTTTCGGCGTCCCCCGGTTGTCGCGAGAATCCTTTTTGGCGAACAGGGGTTCGGAGAGGGCTGTTGCGCGAAGGGGGTCTCGTTCTCTCTTCACGAGCGAGAGCGCGCGCACCAACAGAAATTAAAGGGACACACGTCGAGGGTGTGTGTGCGGTCGCCGGACAAAAAAAAAAGAAACGAAGGAGAAGGCCGAAGAGATAAAATTCGATCACCGACGATCTCTCTCTCGTCGGCGATGGCGCGCAGCGCGTCTCTGGACGACGTGACGACAAAGAGCTCTTCCGGTCGACGTACAAGCGGCTACTGAGGCTCCCGCCGCAAGCACGGAGAGCTTCCAGTGCGTCGACTCGGTCGTGCAACCCGAAAGCTCGTTTCTCTCCCCCCTTCCACCCCCCTCGCGGCCCCCGTTTCCACCCCTCTTTCGCCTCTTGGTCCCTCTCCGTCGTCCCTACGCGATTCCCCCTCGGCCGCCCCCCACTCCACCCCGATTCCAGTGCACCTCCCCCGTTGACCCCCGCCCCCACCTCCTCGTCCTGTCGCCTCGTTCTCTTCTTCATCCCCTCTCCTCTCCAGCCCCCTTCGTTTCGCCCCCTCGGCCATTTTAGCGTCGTCGTCGCGATCAGCCGCCCCAGTGCGGGCTGCGCGCGAGCGAGAGAGCTTTTGCGTCCTAAAGCTGGATAGCTCTCGGGGAAGGGGTGATTGATTGGCGCTGAAACTTCGCGACTGATTGAATCTTTTTTACGTTTCAATATCGGTATCCTCGAGTGGCATGTATGCCACGCTCTGAAACAGAGTGGCTGGGATCCGACTGTACACGGGTATTAAGCTCCTTCGAGATAGGGGATGTTGCTTCTGGTGCTGCTGCTGCTGGTGGTCCGACGCTGATGGCGATGGTACCATCGCCATGCGTCCTGGATCCAGGATCCAGTGAGGTGGACTACTCTATACATAGATCCCCTCTATTTCGGACCAAAGTTCGTTCTCATCCTTGACCGCAATGGGAGCTAAGTTTTATAAGGATTACGACGGATCGGTTTGATGCTCTTTCCGGAATTTGTAGGACTGTCCAGACACAATGATGTCTGATACCCTTCGTGTAATTATTTCTTGAGACTTTTGCGGAGCGAAAGGGCGAGTACTGGTTCGTGATTTGTGGGGAGAGGGGGGTGTATCGATGTTTTTTATGGGCATTTTTGAATTTGCCGAGTTGTAACTTGATGTTTATGTCTGGTACCCTATGTATTAATTATAATATTTTTTGGCTATATTGAGGGATGGTATAGCGGAAGGGGTGGCCAGTGGTGATTTATGGGGTGTGAGGGGTATCATTTATATTGCTTATGATCTTATTATCACTTCGATGAATTTTGTCCGAATTCGTAGGGTTGTGTGTTGATGATGCTGTCTACTGACACCCACTATGTCATTATTTCTGAAGTCACTCCATATGTACGGACAAGATAGAGAGGTCGTAGAAGGAGTGTCTATTATTTCGATGCTTTTTTCTGAATTCGGAGGGTTGTCTGCTAACAATGCTGTCTGATACCCCTTTTATAACTACTACTTAACTGCTTCGAAAAAAGGGGTGGCAAAGTAAGGGTGTCTACCTTTTTTATTTCATACGGATTCTTCCTAATTACCAAGTATAATCTCAAGTTATTTTGATGCTTCTCGAATTTGTAGGGTTGCCTTTTAATAGTACTGTCTGATACCTCCTTTACAATTATCCCTTAACCCTTCCGACGTCGTCTCAAAATAGAAAGGGTAGTAAAGAGGTTGTTTTATGGTTTATATAGTTCGGCGCTCGAATAAATAACGTGCCTTGACACTGCATTGTCACAAACGGTAAGAAAGCATTGATAAAACTCCAACTGTCGCATAAAAATATTTCAATATTTTCATTTCACCGGATGAAAAAACCGTGTGTTCTCTTTCACCTGCTTTTAATCTTCTCACTCCCGACAATATCTTCACCAAGTGGTTCACAAAAATCCACGGTACTAACGGAGCTATATTTAGAACAAGTGTACAACGGTGCACGGCAATAAAAAGCGACAACTTCGGGTAAAATAACCGTGTAATCTCTTCCTGGATATCATTTCTTTTACGACTGCGCCAGCGTTTAGGGCAGCATAGTTAGAAACGTTTGTATAACACATTGCACAACTTGCCTTGACTCGGTGACTTTTAATTTTAATTTTATATTCACTAATTTAATGAACGAAATTTTCAACCGTGTGTTATACGTTGAAACAAAATTTACAGAAGTTTATTTTGTTTAAAATTTGACGAACACGTTCGGTGAAAAATAACGCAATGGTTGATAGTTCTGCCATACGATTTTCTTCTGAATTTTATAATTTTTCATACGCAGCGAACAAGAATTTATTAAAAATATCGTTTTTCTGTTAGCTGTATTTTCTTCGAATTTTGTAATGAACAGCTCTTTCGCTCAGAGTGTCTTCAGATTATCCTGAAACCCGTGCGACACGACATTTCGCTATAGGTCAATGTTGACAATAGCAGACCCGGCGCGGCAGCTCGTGGGCTTTCTCCTACTTCGACACGGTTTATTCATCCACTTTGTCTACAGAAGTTCCTTCTGTCATTAGATGCTACGTTATCTCCACGCGCTTTATACAACCACAATATACGATACCAGGGGAGCCAAGGCCTCGTAAGGAGTTCTGTGCGTAGAGGACACGGCTATAGGCCATTACGCTTGACATCACCTCGGCTGCATCGTCATGATATCAACCCTTTGCGGACGAGGACTTTATATTAAATATTAAAAATCTTTCCCCTGGCACATCACATCATATATCGCTGCTTTCAGCACCGTAGGGGAAAGAAACATGTGTATACTTCTTTCGTGAATTAAATAAATAAATTGTATCCATTTGTCGGCGTTCTTAATCGAACGGCTGAATGTTTGAGGCTAATTGTTTCGCTGAAAGGAAAGAAAATCATTTTCATCAGAGAATTGGATCGTATGGTAAAATTTTAAGCATTAGGTGCACATTAGTTTATTCTATTTTACATAGTTAATCAATCTCAGTGCATAAAAATGAATAAAAACAAGTACTTTTCTCTCTTAATTCTCGATGAATTCAATCATTTTCTCGTCGATATAATTGCATAAATCTAAGGGTTGTATTTGCAAGTTTCATTTATCAGAGTCGCGCGATCGTGAAGTTAATAAATCGACGGCATACATATAGAAAAGGCAACTTGGAGAGCCTGATCCCAATTTCGTGGAGTTCCGCTAAGACCTCTGATTAAGAGATAGTCTAAGTCCAGATTTATGGGAGCTCAATTATTACAGGAGAGGAGGTATACATATACTGTTCCAGGATGTCCCTTTGTCGCTCGGGAAAAATTTATTCGCGGCGTTAATAAATGATTAAACGTTAAGCGAAGTGTTACGGAAATTTTATTAGTCCGTTGGATTCGAGTGTCAGTGTCCAAATGGCTTGCGGGCAACGCAACTGGTCCAACACGTCCTATCCATTTACTTGGCCGGGCCGGAGTACAATAATTACATACGACGTCTAATATCTGGGGGGATTCCGGGCAGAAATTATGGCGAGAAAATTTGTAAGACGAGCATAATGGAACCGTTTTGGTAACGCCGCGGAGCCAGCGATTTCTCTTCAATTCATTAAAATAATACCTCGCGCTCAGGACGGGCTAAATAAAGCGCTACAAAGTGTTTCCTCCTTCAGTTCGGCGGATGCGTTTTTTCGAAATTAAATTCAACAGAGATTTCCGCGTCAAAGGATGCCGTTGCAATTTTTCAAATGGAGTAGAAAGGTTTTTTTTTATTCGGGTTCCTTCCGAATCGCACGACATCCGAAGAATGTTCATTGAAAATATAAAAATGCCCTTCGTCCACTTAGCTGAAAAATACACCGTGGTGTTGCGACAGAAGTGATCAGATGAAATTTAATGAAGCATCTGTCATTTCTAATTTATTGAAATTGCTCGAAGAGAAAAAGAAACTTTTATTTGTTCGCATTTGCGCTGTACGCCCGGGTGGGTTGAGAGTCGATGACGTAGGATCGGCTACCCCCACCCGGCCTCCAGCTCGAGTCCTGCCCGCACGGGCGACCGGAGCGCGGTAGTGGGGCTAGCCGATTCTATTCGTAGAACTACTTCATCGAATCTCGGAACACGCGCTGTCCTTCTCTACAGTCATAAAAATATTGTTTACGATCTCCGTCCCCGCTCGGACCAGACGATAGGAGCTAGATCGTGACTGTACTATGATTCGATTTCAACAGTTCGCAGCTTTAAACTTTGAGCACTTCTCACGTATTTATCTTCCTAATTAGCTGCAGCACGGCGATAGGTCAGCGCGATACGCAGCCAGTTGCATTGTCTGATACTTCCTGTACATCTTCGAGCGCATACATCCTCGGCTCCTCCAGGTGTATATCCTTTCCAGACCTCTTTTTCAGAGTATCGTCGGAGCCCGGTTTATATTCGTACACATTTGGCGGCCACATCCCTCACAACACCTCGCGCGCGCCATCATAGTATAAGTCCTGAATACACTTGTCGGATTATTACCTTGTTACTTTCGCCTCGTTTTCCGCAATTCTCACCGTCTCTTTGTTTGCTGCTTCCATGGTCGTTGTATTCTTTGTTCTACGGTGCCTCTTTGCTGTTTTATTATTTTTTTACTTTTTCGGCTTCTGTGACCCTTTTACGTCCACTCTACTGGTAGAATTTCGTTGTGTATTTATTGAGTTTATCGAGTTTATTGAGTTTATGTTCAACTTTTTCAGACAACTTTGTTACTCTGTTATTGCTAATCAATTTTGTCCGAAAACAGCGTCGCCTAGTTGATTGCATGCGATCAAGGTACATACTATCAGGCAGCTCTTTTTTAACAAAACAAATTGAAAGAATACTAAAAAGCAAACAATTTTTTAATAAAGCCATGAGTCACATTTTAGATGAATTTTTACTCCAACATTAAAGCCTTGTAAATTAGTAAACGATTATACAGGGTGGTCTGCTAGGGTGGAGCGAGCAAAAGACGAATTCTTTGCAAATGGTATTTTTTGCAAAGTGTTCACTTTAATTTTCAAAGATCAAGATCATTTGAAGTTCATGTTATTATACATATCTGAATGTAATTTCCGATCAGTTACACGATGTAATAAAAAAAATGTAGTTATGTGTCAAAAAACACCGATTACCTTGATAATTCCGAAAAAAATGACCTTGGGGAAAAAATATTCTTGCCAGATATTTGGTCCATTGAAACCATGCACATTACGTAACAAAATATTTCTTGCATCACAATAACCTGAAGAGATATTTAGGTGGACTTACTTAAAAGGATCACCCTGTATTGTGGTGTGCTTAAACGAGTTTGTGAACTCAAAGAACATAGTATTTCGCAGATGAATCCATGAAAGGAATTTGTTGACCGCGACCGATCAGACGAAAACAATGTACGGTTGCATTAATTAAGATCAGACGAATGATTTGAGCTCAAACGATTGTTCCGAATTCGACATAAAATATTTCTTGCATCGCAGCATGATTGATTGGTAAGACTGTGCAGAACAGTATTCCAATTTTTCGAACAACAGTGGATTTATTCAAAGAACCCGTGGAAATGATACAGCAACATTTCTCCTTTACATTGAAAATATTGTCCCGTCCCTAAAATCACGCTTCGTCAATCCCGAATAATCGTATTACCATGCTCGCTGCTGTCGAAGACTAAAAAAGAAAGTCGTGATTAACGATTAAATGGAATCAAAGCAGACACGACTTGATATCCAATAAAACGATCGTTGAATCGGTGTCTATTGTTCGTCATAACCGCGTTTTCAGTTCGATCGGTACGACCGTGGAAAGGAAATACTGCTCCATAATTTGTCTATTGTTTGATAAAAGATTGCGGATTAAAAGCATTCTTTCTCTCTTTCATAAGAAACCAATATCAGCTCTTTATCTTATGCGCTGATTCAATCTTCTCTCTATTATCGAGAAAAATTCCTTGCAAGCTGTGAAAGCGTTTGATGTAATTAAAAAATTACTCGCAAAATCAGCGGACTATTCCGAACATTTCCATTCGCTTATTAAACTATCGTACGTGAAAATGGCAACGCCAATTAAAAACACGAATGCAATTGAACTGTTTCTACAAAATATTTTGATATGATAATAATAGTAATGTATTTTTTAATGTGGAATTGGAATCGAATCTATTAATTACAATAAACATTCCGATCGGCATTTTTACGAAATTTTAACTGTCTAAGATTAATATTAATAATTATATGTGCGCGGGAATACTGGGAGAATATTTAGCCGTTGACAACTTACCTCGCGGATTTTTTTCGGCAAATCCAGAAAATCCTTTCGCCGTGTGCATTCAGAGGTACACGCTCCGTCAAAATATCGGCCAGAGCAGTTTGTATTTCCATCTGACAGAACACGAAAGCATCCGCGATCTTGCAGAAGCCGATTCTGCATCAGCAGGCAAATATCACGCTTAAACTGAGGCTCCTACTTGCCTGATGACTGACGTGTCTGCCAAGCTTGCCGGAAGCATCCGTTGCCTTTTGCCGCAGGTGACTGGGGCCACCTGAATTCTCGCGAGAGGTCCCCCGAATCACGGGTTAATTTGTTCGGTCTATTTAGGATGCTGAATATTAACAAATTCCCAAGTGAAAATGTCCAGATCGGATCAATGTCCGGTAATCCTCTCGATAAAAGTTTCAATACGAATCCGATAGAACGATCGAAACCGATATTTTCGATTAAGAATCGGCAAGTACAATTTCTGCATCACCACTAAACAGTATAGCAAAGTTCGATCCATCGGACATCGCGATCGTTTCATGAAAGATGGAGATGCCTCGTAAAGGAATCGTCCTCAGCATTTTCCAGAGTTATCCTCTTTTTGATCCCGAACTGTGCGGGGATTTATCCTCAGTCTGCGGCGATGGTAACCTTGATCGGAATACGTCTACATAGTTTAGAATAAAGTAGAGTTTCTGAACGATGTATGTGTGGGTGGGGAGATCCCCACGCCCAAAGACAGCAGATTTCGTCAACATTTGGCCGAAGTTCTTCATGGGAAGCTTCATCGACTCCAGGGTTCACTAAATTTCCCAACAATCTAAGTTCAGGGTACAACCGGTCGGGAACCATCCGCAGATGACCGCGTACGGCCAGTGAATGGCCACTATCAACGTGTCCCAGCTGTTGCCCTCATAAACCGGACCCATTCAGTAATAGCAGAGAGAGAAAAGTTCGGGGCGACTAGTTTCGCCCACCCGAAAATTGTTCGAGCTGACGCAAATTAATTCTCAAGCTGTCAGATTTACTGCACGCGGGAACCGACGACGAATTCATCGACAACTAATCCTCCGGAGTGCACCGATGCTTTTGATAGTACGTAGCATGACCAAGCTGATTTTTTTCTCAATTTACCCTGGACAACCACACTTTCGTAAAAATTACGAACACTTGATTTTCGTGACGTCAAATGATAAATGTTTGTATATTGAACATGGAATATTGGGTTGGCTCGAAAGACTGCATTTTTATTCTTAGTCTTTTGATAGTATTTTTGCTTTTTATCGCTTATTATTCGTCAATTTTAGTTGTGCCAGTTGAAAATCACTTTGAATGCACACGGAGAGACATCGTTGTGTACAATTTACAGCAGTAGCTGCATTTTGCTTTGCCTGTGAAATT
The DNA here is from genome assembly GCA_028454225.1 of Lasioglossum leucozonium. Lineage (NCBI taxonomy): Eukaryota > Metazoa > Arthropoda > Insecta > Hymenoptera > Halictidae > Lasioglossum > Lasioglossum leucozonium. Next base: position 22,347,732 of record CM052221.1, on the reverse strand, counting down.
CAACGTATCACCCACAGGCGATTTTTCTTTCGTAATAACAACTCCGTTGCAACAAAAGCTCTTGCGGTGTTTAGTTCTTTGGCATTCTGAAAACACGTAGTTTCCAGTAAGAGTGCAACAATATTTATCTCCTCGAAAACCGAATAATATTTACACAATTTATCGCATGGCGAAAACAGAGGAGAGACGTATTCGGTTTTCACAATACGTTTCTGGATATACGATTCTGTGTAACCAAACATTCGGTAGCTGATTTTTTTGCGTACCTTTTGTGCATTCCTTTTTCTTTGTGTTTTTCCGATGCAGTATCTAAATTGTGAAGTGGAAACGGGTTTTGTCGATTTTCAACTATGATTTTCGCAAAAGCGTTTCCGACCGATTGCGAAATTGATAAATTTGAAATAATTTTCGCAGCAATCTTTACCAGCAAATTAAAAGCATTTGGAGGAAAAAAGTTGCCGCCACAATTATAAACAGAATTTTCTAATAACGTAAAAAAATATTTCGTTTACGATTTGTTGAGAATAAATTTTATAATTCATTCTACTGTGAACTGTTCAATTATTACAGTCATCGTGCGAATAATACGGTTATCACGCTCTGTCTGTCAAATGCGTCAAGCGACATTGTTCAAGTACTATTTACTTTTATTTATTTCCATTATCTTCGTCAAGTATTTCCTATGTTATCATTTGTGAAGCGTATCTCCTAAATATTTACAGTGCATAGACGTGACTGAAGATTTGTTCTACGACTTATGTTTACACTCTTTATCTAATACGTCCAACTTCTCTGTGTACCGGAAGGGAAATAACGTGATTGTAATATAGAACGCTAATAAACAATAATGACTTGGTTGATTTTCCGTGTAAACATACCCTAGTATAAAACGCTATTAATCCAATTACAAAACTTCTTTATTTTTCATTATTTTTTTATAGGACTTTCACCAACTTATTTGAGGCATTTTTCTGATTAAAATTACACTAAACACGATATAATTTCAGCTGTACTTAGTAGTTCAATACTGGCATGGGCAACTGTTGCTCCGAGAGGCGATCACGTAGAATCGGCTACGCGAGTCCTGTCCGTAATAGAGTGGACCTTATTATATGACCAAAAAAATTTTTTAGTCCCGAAACCAAAACTCACACCGCCCTTCCGTTGCGCATCAAATTTGAAATTTGGAAATTTGAAAATTTGAAATTTGGAAATTTGAAAATTTGAAATTTGGAAATTTGAAAATTTGAATATTCGAAATTTGGAAATTTGAAAATTTAAAATTTGGAAATTTGAAAATTTGATGATTTAAGATATTCAAAATTTGAAAATTTGATGCGCGTCTCACTATCCAATCGGCCTGAAATTTTTTCCAGATCATTTTTCTGGGGGGCGAGACTAAAAGAACATTGCAAAATAATTCTCCTCAAGTACTGTTAAGGTCCTCCTTAGTGTTCACGTATGCTGTCCTTTTCTACGCTCGGCGCTGTCCCTTGTGCTTTCGGCGCGGTCCACGCGCAGTCATAAAAAAATGGTTTCTCTTTACGATCTTTGTCCCTGCTCGGATCAGGCGATGGGAGCTGGAACGCAACTTTACCGTACAAGCACCGGAACTTCTTTTATCACACTGTATAGCCGCGTTTCTAAAGTCGTTGTAATTGATCACGATGTTTATCCGGCAAACCGCGGGGATGGTAGCGCACGTGTGACCATACGGGGGTGGTACACAAGGGTGCACACGTGTACCGGCTGGGGGGTGGCGTGGTTGCAGGATACGGCGGTCGACGTGCTCGAAGAGAAAAATTTCGGTGGCCCAGATGCGGCCGTTCGATCGAACTTTAACGTCGTTTGCAAGCGGGTTCCCTGGCCGCTTCGCCGCATTCTCACGTTCCATTGCGAAACTGTCGAAACTGTCGAATCGCGGACAAAGGGCGTATAATGCGAAAGTTAGAAACAGAGAGACGCGAGCGCGGTGCATGCGCGAAGAGGATGTGCAACGCTCGCGCGATACGGCATAACGGAAGTTCTTCGACCGTATAATATTCCACGTGCGAGTTGTCACTTCGCGACCGCATTTCAGTGACTAATGAGCGCTTTTGAAAGCACATTAGGTACTGTCAGATACACGCCGCGGCTATATGTAGTCGAATATGGCGAGAGGGGATCCTGGATACATGTACGTATACGCCTAGCGAGAAGGCAACTCTTGATGTTGCAGGACTTATTATGCCTTACTATGCCCGATATATATTATAAACGTGCGCGACTACAGAAAAAGGAGGCAACAACAGTATCACGGTATGTGTATCGTCGTCGTGTATCGAGGTTTTGCTGTCTCTCAGTGAATTTATACACGCGTGTTGCGGTACACCGCGCGACACACTTCCGGAGGTCATTGTGTGACTGTAAACAATGAGAAAAGTTCGGGTAAACGTGTACGATCTGTCTTGGTTTAAGAGGTGTGTCGGATTTTGTACGCCGTCGTAAGTACGTAGGATCTTTATGCAAACTAAACATTTTTTCTTTAATTATTCGAATAAATAACACTTGACGCCTTTATCTATGTGAAGAGTCAGTGAATATTTGTGAAGTTATAGAAATTCAGCCTATTCAATCGATGAGGACAATTTTTACAAAAAAATCTCAGTTTCAGATTGGCTGTATAACGATAGACTTTAACCGATTTGTTCCATGGTTGTATTATTGAGATCTGAAAAGATGTCACTTGTAAGTAATGCGGGGAGGTCACGCTCCGAGTCAAACGTATTTTCGTAGCGTGTATAGTGTTTTATCGATAAACGTCCCAAGTGTCTGGCCTATAATTGTTCCAAAACTATCCCCACTACAGCGGGATATACCGCGTGAGGGGCCGTGAAGCTCGAGAGGCTGCGGTCGTCAAGAAGTGTAACATAATACGGGTCGGGTATATCGGTGTGAGACCGGGGGACCACTGCTAATCCAGTCACAAAACTTGGTTGGTCAAAGTTCCATAAAAAATAATGAGAAATGAAGAAATTTTGTTATTGGATTAGTTATGTTTACGCTTTTTGGCGACCGAGGCCCTCGGCAGAAGTCAAAGAATAGAATCCATGGCGGATAATTGTCCCAGGCCGGACCCGTGCTTTGGACAATTATCGATAAAACACTGTATCGTCAAAACATTGGGACTACTGGAGCATCGATGATGGGGACAGTCGCAGGCGTGCCGAGCGGGTGACCTCCCCCCGCCTTGGGGCCCGTCACAGGTGACTTCTTCTCAACTTCTTTCTCTTCTTCCAATAAAATCGAGTGACTTATCGGTGTTCATATACCGGAAAGAATTCCAACGCGTCACAATGAAGGTATAAGTCGAACATTCGATTGAATGTTGTGACGTTTCTCGGTATCATTGAAGGTGTCAAGGATATCCAAGCATTCAAGTTTGAGTTAGCGCGTACTTAGCGAGCGTTCTTTACCTTTCGCGTTAAGAGAGGGTAATCAGCGCCGTCGAGAAGGTGTTAGTATCGAAGTTAAATACTGCGATATTAGTTCAGCTCGTATGTATAAGCTGGCACACAACAGACGCAACAGTCAACAAAGCGTCTTATTTGGTACCCGTGAACGGTAGAATTGTGCACCGTCAACCGAACGGAATTGATTTTTCCTGTAAATAAAACTGTTGTTGTGTGTCAACGAGCAATCAGATGTCGAATGACGGCAGGGGACTGGCTGGTTGTGTATGTACATACACAACATGCGGACGACGTTGTGTTAATAGTAAACGAAACAATGGAACACGAATGAATATGTTTTCAAACGTTACATGTAATTGTCAGATCGTTATTGTGGCAGCTGTGAACGGTTCATTGATGCGTGCTATTCTAATGTAGATTGTTTAATGGATACGTGTGTGTGTGTGTATGTTCTACGTGTCACTGTGATCGCGTTTCCATCGGAATATTACGGAAGTGGCAAACAATTGGCCAATTGTGTACTATTAATCAATTGAAGTTCTGTTAAAATAAATTATCTTTCGGTGATACGGTCAGGTCGACAGGAGTTTGTAACATTGAATACAGTATTCGGGAAATTGGGAGATTTGTAGTTTGAGAAATAAATTGGACCGCATTGGATGTTTAGTTCTGGAAAATAATTTTTAACTCGCTAACAACGTATTGTTACTCGCTAACTGTTGACGTTGAATTAGTTTATATATATATAATATATTTCGGGAGGAAAAATTAGTTACACTCGCGCAGTTGTTCGCTTTTGGGTTAAATTGATCAGAACTATCTATTTTATGTAGGAACTACTGAAAACTTGATTATTTTATTAATTTGAAAATTCGTCGAGTGTTTTCTTATGAAAATGTAAAATATATTTCTACAGGGAATTTTTCGACAAAGACGGTTTTATATAGAACGAAAAATGTCTCGGAACGCGTTCATGGCTGTAAAGAATATTCGACAGGCTGTGAACGGCTCGGGGAAAATGTCGATTTTAGACGATGACTTATTTAGAATGTTTGTTGTTTGCTTTGAAAACCCGCGGAAAGGGGAACAAAAGATATAGTAGAGCGTGGTTTGTTTCTTTACTATGAAACAGCCTTTCGCTTCATGGTGAATCGAGACATTCTCGGAACGGGGATGGTGTATTCGGGATTTTTAAGAGAGACGGTTTGCGGCGTTCTCAGATCTTTGCAAGTTGCCCAGAAAAATCTTCGAATAACAACCTGTTCTGTAGAAGCGTGTCCTTCGGCCGCAACAAAGAAACTTTTTCCCTGCTACGACAATGCCAGGTTGAAAAAGGATTCCGTAAAAATGAAAAACATGCATAGAATGTTTCTAGGTTTCTATACGTACCGTGTTTCCATTAAAGCAAAGCGAAATAATTGGATCGTGGGAACTTCCAGCGAAAACTTCCGACGTACATACATTGACACGCACTACAGATTACAAAAATAATGTCGTTTGCAAAAATATAATAAAATATTTGAGATCATTATTATTCTCATGGAAATAATTGATCTGAAAACTAATCAAGAGGATCTATGCGTTTGAATAATTAAACAATTACGTAGTTACTGTGCTAACTCATTATTAATTTATACAATACAGTGTGTTGTACATGAATTTTTTAAGGACGAACTGTTTACTGCATTATTATTATATATAATATTGACACTGTAACCGTATGCACTAGTGCGAAAATTCATTTTTAAATCTGAACAAATACCATTTTATTGTGTCACTGAAAACGTTGGACATGAATTGATAAGTTTTATTTAACGCGCGGGAATGGTGGGGGAATTGATTGAATGCACATAACATATTAAAAAATACAAGAAGGAAACGTTTAATACATATTTACATGTGCGAACAGTGTATACAACATTCCTGTTGAAATGAATAGTAAGGATAAGTAAAAATAATGCAAGATTATAATTGTGCGACGTGCACAATGTTAAAAGTAATTACGTTAATTGGACGCAAACGATAAACCGTTTTCTTTATTACGCCAAGAACAGTATACCAAACATAACAATGAAACCGAACGAAAAATATCAGAAAACTTTTTTGTATCATTGTCTGATATCGTGTCGACGATTGTGCATACATCGTAGAAATTTACTGCGGACAATCACGACGACAATTATAGAATCAATATTTTAATCCTGCGTAAAACTTATATATTAACAATATCATTCGTTACGGCGTTATCGTTCCCTCTATGATAAACAAATGTTAATCGCGACGATCCCGTACACGTACACCATTACCACATGCAGTTTAGAACCGAGTTACATCAACGGATTACTTCTCCATAACAGTTTACAACGAACGATCGACGAATTTTCACGAAACGAGACTTCGACGGGTCGCTCGCTCGCGCGAGCCAATCAAACTAAACGAAATCCATCGTCGACAGTCGGACCCCTGTGTCCTGTACCATTATCGCGAATGCGTGCAGAGTATCCGAATTAACGGTTTAACTTAGGTTCGTATCAAAAATATGAAAAGCTATATAAATTGGCATATTTTTGTTTGTTTGTATCCCGCGAATCTCCGCGTGGATCGCGTTTTAGAACCATTTTCGATCTTACCTCTAGACGTCGGAAACCAGCGACTGGTTAAGAGCATTTTCGAAAAATATCGACTTGATATTCACTTTTTTTTTTCTTTTGTTTATACTACAGAAGCATTCCCGTAACAATATCGAATAAAAAATTGCCAAGGTGTTCGACAATTGATCCACGTGTTCGGTATTTTACACGTGTTTCGATTACAAAAGCAGTCGACTCCGCTCCGCTCGTCGCTGGCCGGGATTACCAGTCGCTAATTGTTAATTATTGTGCTGTACGGCGGTGTGGCGAACAGTTTTCAGGTTCAAGAGCTAGTGAACTAGTAAAGCGCGGGTAACACACGAAAAGGTACGGTCGAAGAAAGAGTATTCAATTACAATGTTCAACGCAAGCCGCCGGAACGCAGTGTACACACTGTCGTTCGAATTCCACTGTGAACACGGCGAAACGATACCTGCAAAACTCCAAACTGGTAACAACGAGCTGCTGGGAATCCAGTTTTCAAGGAGAAATTGGGAGAAGCTGGACAGAGAGCGTTTTTTGGACCGAATAAACACCCGGAACACACATTCTGCTCCTTTGCCTGTGTTTCTTTTTTATAACAGTAAGTAATTTTTAATCGTAGATGCATGAGATTGAGAATTATATAAAATTGAGTTCTTTCAAAGTCAATTTTTTAATACTACGTTGAGCTGGCATTAAAAGAACCTCGAAAAGGTTATTCTATTTTCGGTCACTCTCTACTGATATCACAGAAAAAATGAGATATCACAAACTACACAATGCATTAAAAAGTTTTAACGAGAACTATCGCCTGGATTGATCAATTTTTTATAAAATTAAAAAAAAGAAAGAAAAATAGTGGAATTTTCAAGGGTCGATTTATATACGCACTACATGTCCCTACAGTTCCGTAATTTTTTGAAATTCGCGGGTTGGCGACTTTCTCGTTTAGTAAAATGAGACCGAAAGAAGAAATTTCCCGCTTTCAAAGGCAGGTAATTTAAATTTCGAATAAAGATCCGCGAGAAAGGTACAACAAAATCTGCGGCTTCTCTAAAGTTTTTATAAGCTGCCGGTGTATAATTCCGAGCTTCCTGTCGGCCAATTTTATTGCACGAATTAACAGCGATACAGCTGAAGGTGCTACGATAAGATTAACTCTGCGATATATTAGAAAGTTGAACCTATGTTTCTACGCTTGTCTGAACGCTCTGAATGTTTGTAGCGTTCGCGCAGCTTCCTGTGCCGACTATTAAGTTTATGACTGTTGATCAGTGTCTACGATTTAGATTCGATAGAAATATTATTATTGATTTTAGGAAATTGTTACACACTTCGTCCAGCCCCTCTCGTATGGAATCTGCAGTATGGAGGAGCTTGAGATTTTGCAAGAACCGATCCGCTCGGCATTGTTAACAAACGCTGGCAGTGTAGTGCACACTGATGATTGCCTAACATGAAAAAGCTCATACAGAGCAGCCGATTGTAATGTGTCTTATCATTAGACTGCGGATTTTCTCTGGATAATTATTAGTTTGCAAAAAAAAGTCCGCAGTCTCGTAAGCATGTAGCGGAAACGACATTCGGCACAATGTAACAGGTTACTCGGTACACCGAACCAAATAAAATCTATACAATGCAGTTCGCTTGGTATTATTGTTATTATTTTTTATAGTGGTTCATCGCTTAAAGAGTACGCCTACATCCATTTTTATTTCTATCAGACTTACGACGAACGAGTAGACACTCGACGTCGCGGTTGCTTCGATCGTCGGCGGCGTCGACGAAATCAAATCGTAGCCTCACGCAAACAAAGACTTTTCGAGACTTCTCGGGGTTTAACCTACGCGAGAAATTATGAATAATATTGTGCGCGTCCTGTCATTTGTTGCAAACGTACATCAAACCATAGAGGAAAGGGAGATTTGTTCGACGAGCACAAATTTGTTTGATCCCTCTTAAACTGTTCGGATTCATTCGAAACCTTAATTTCTAGCTATACTTTTCATCGTAGAAATATAACAGTTAATCTATTATCAACAAGTTGCATATTTTACAGCCTAGTTAATGCTTCTCATACCTTAGAGCATCCCTTATTCAAACATTAGAATGTTTGAATGAAAATTTTGAATAATAGCTTGCTTAGAATTTTATAGATTTTTTGAACGATCCAACGATTTTTGGTCGCCATCTCAGGAAAATATTCAAGTCGTTTCATCCAATTTTAACCCTCTGCGCAAGACCGATGCACCTGAGGCACCATTAAAAGTTACTATGCTGCGATGCCAAATAATTTCTACGTTAGGAGAACAAGATTACCAAACGATTGGTACATAAAGCGGTGAATACTGAAAAAAATTCGTAGAAAATATAGAATAAAATTTGTTCATATGTGCGCTTTGTTTTCGAGAAAATCGACTTGGAAAATCCGCCAAGTTCGCGCGCTTAGCATTTGTGCGAAGTAGAATCGGTAGGTCATGAACGGACGCGTCGGACGATTCATATTCAATGGTGCGCGCGTCCACCGAATTTTCAAATTTTCTCGAAAACAGAATGCTCGTACAAAAATTTCATTCCCCATTTTCGACTTATTTTTTAATATAGAATCACCACCGATTGCACCGCCAGACGAAAAAGATCACGTGCAAAATCCTGCAATCGAAACCGTTTCTTGCGCAAAGGTTTAAACAAATTGTTCGTATTTAAAGATCGTACGGATGCCGTTGTCCTCTCTGCAGTTTCGGGCAGGGATTGCATTTGATTTCGAGACCAGAACTTCAACGATCGCTCGAACAGCACGCGAGGATTAACAGGGAATATATGTATAAAAAGAACAGTGTGTTTGAGAAGAACCGAACGAAGTGGCGAGTAAAAAACCGTTTCGTATATCTCGTATATTTTGCGGGGAAAACGGGGACGATCGAGTCTCCTAGTACAGACGATTGGAACGCGGGAACAGTCTCTCTTACAAGTGGGAACACGGTCGTGTCTATAGTGAATCTCAAAAAAACGGAGTAACTAAACAACAAGTTTGTTGAATTTCGCGGGTGCGCGGAGGGGTGGTCGGGGCGGGTCGCCCCGCGTGTGAGGAGTTCCCGACAGCCTTTAGGGGCGAGAACGGTGTGGTTTTATGTACAATAGACCCCTACCATGTTCGAATCCACGACACGGTGTCTTTCGTAAACCGGCGGAGCCCCTACTGGCCACTGATTTTCATTATCCTGCGTCGGCCTGTCCTTTGTGGCGTTGATACTCCTGCGAGTGTGTTTCCATGCTTCTTTCTTTTTGTTTTATTACGATTACCTCTCTCTCTCTTCGAGTTTTTGCTTCAGCTCCATAAACGTCCACCCCGGCACAAAAGAACGCGTCGACCTCCGCGCGTGAAACAATCGTCCGTTTCGGAATCACTCAGCCTATCAAACATGATCGCCCCACACCGTCACCGTTTTTGCTCGGTCCACCGATGCCAGATAGGCGCCCTGAGGATGCCAGGAGACCGCCGTCACCACCGCCCTGTAACAGACCATGCAACAGATCAATTAGGCTTCTGTTGGTTCACGCTTTACTCGCGGCGCTCGGCGTGTTGCGCTAAACACACGCGCGATACACCGCTTGAGCGAGTGAAAAGCGAGTCTAACTTGATTTTTTGAAATTTGAAAGCAAATGATTTTTAAGAATTTGTTTTCTTGGATAACCACACTAGATATTGTATATGGAACTTCTGGGAATGTGAACAGATGGTCTCGAAATATAAATATTTTTTTTTTTAGTAAAATTCTTCTTATTTGTTGTATAATACGCATGTATAATTTAGGATATTACACAATGTTCATAACCTCGTTTCTTTTTATAATAAAAGCAGATTTTTAAGAGGACCTAATTGAAGCTATTATCACTTGGAAGGTGCGAAAGTAGAAACTTCGGTCTTCGAAATGAGCGCAGTTAAAACGTCGTAACCAATTTTTACAGTAAGTTACAGAAGTCCAACGATCAAACTGTTCGGTCGCACATCCTTTGTCTCGCAAGCTCGATCTAAGCAGTTTTCTCCCGAACGATCCAACAGCGTTATTGCGGCGAGCGAAGTTCGGGGACGATTATGGTCATCAGTGTCTAGATATCAAAGCATTCATGGTCACCGGGCCACTGGTTACACGGGATGGGTGGCGAATCGTTTTCGCTAAAGATTCCATTTGAATGTGGAAATACAGAGGCAGGCACGTAATTTTCTGGTCCAAGCGGCTTCGCTTGTGTAGCAAAAGGTCTATAAAACCTTGAATTCCCGGGGGTGATTCACAGGGTTCCGCGGAATCGTAAAAGGGTATTTCTATGCGAGGACAAACGCGCTGAAATGACGTACCTTTCGAGTCCCGAGTAAAACTTCGCGGAGAGAGATCGCGCTCGCGCGAAACGCACATAAACCAGCTGTATATTTTTGGAATACTATAAAGGTCAAGTACAACGGGCGAGTCGAACGATGTGCTAAAGAAAAATTAGATTCATAAAAATATGATTAAAAAGTTTATGCGGTACTTATGCTCTCTCTCTCTCTCTGTCCCTCTAGCTCGCTCGCTCTTGTCCTCCTCGTAAAGGATCAAGTTCTCTATTGGACGGTTTTCAAGGAGCGCATCTAAAATTGCTTTTAATATAGCGCCACTCTTATCGTTTCGACACACAGTCACCCATTTGTACAAAGACCAAGGACTCCTCGCAAAGTCGAGATATATTGTTAGCTATGCGCATACACAATTGCGCACTCTAATAAATAGATGTTTTCACAATGAAACCCTCTGGAGTAACATATTCGGGATCCTCTGTTTATTACATGGACCACCGAAGCAGACCGAATCTCTTCGGCAAATTATTTTGCACGATGGAGAAATCTCGGTTGATTAATTAATCGGAAAATCGAACGGACGATTTTTTAGAATGAGATATAATATAAAAAATTAATTTTTGTATCTGAAGCGTGTGAAACTTGTCTAATTTTTGTCAGGTTTTTAGTATAATCCCAGTACAAATGACAAGAATAACGACAAAATTTGTGTTTCTAGCTTTCGGATTTCTCTCAATACCTAAAAAAATAAGAAATTTCTACAACTAATAGTTTTTCATAAAAAAAGTTGAAATAGTTGATTTTCGTTCGAGGGGAATCCTCCCTTAAATCGCGACACGGTCTCGTGGTGGCCGACGAAGGAAAAGATCGGTCCGGCTGGTAGAACGCGACGCAACGAAAGGAAAAGCGAAACAAAGAAGGCGAGAGGAAAAGAAGGTAAGGGGAAAAGCAACGGCGTTCAAAAAAGCTTATTTCCACAGGCTCCTTCGACAAAAACGGATAGGTCTCCTTTATCACGGCGGCAATATACACAGCGTGGCCCGCGTAGGTAGCTCTCGCAAAGGTATCCCCGGATACGGAGCCGGGACACTTTGAAAAATATGGTCGTTGTCATGGTTGGTAGGTAGCGATGCCTGTGGCGGCGACAGCGGTCGCCGTTCTCGACGGGCGGTCGTCGCGACGCTTGTTCCCGCTGAATACTTTTTCCCCGGCACCCGGTTGTTGTTCCCATCCTATATAAACCGGGGCTTTTTGTCAGAAACAAAGTTTACGTACTCGGGGCCGGCATGTCGGTCACTCGTCGGCCACCGGTTCGGCCCCCTTGGCTCCGTTTTCCCACTTTTCCCCCATCATTCATCGCGCTCGAACTGTTTGCTTTGTGCCCCGGCGCGATCGAAGTTTCGTCAACAATTTTATCCAGATTTCTCGCCGGCTCTGCTCATCTAATTATCACCGGCTATTTACATTCGTTCCCCCGCCCCCCACCTCCACAACCCACGGCGCAGATCCGCTTTTTCCGACACACCGGTATTTATCAGCCTCGTACCTTCTTTCGGCACTTTTCCGCGCGCACGGTATTTGTCTTCGTCGCGTCGGCAAATGTGTGGGAAACGTGTGTACACAGACTGATAGGATATTGTGTGTACACTGGATGTATTATTGTTCGAGAAGAGACACTCCGACGCTCAATCTTTCCCGTACTTCCGAGCCGACACAGCGTCGTTGACCGAAAAACTAGGGATTTTCTTCGAGTGGTTCTTCGAGTTTTCTATGCTCGTTCTTTGAGTTTCGCATACAAATGCTACGTGTAGAAACAAACGTGTCCATTGTGATCTGTTGAATCTGTTGATCCTGTGATCTGTTCTACAGTGGTTAGATCCTTCGTTGTCCCTAATTTCTTTGTGCCTATGTTTCCATTAATTGCTAAACATTACAGAGAAATGTAATTATTTCGTAGCTATGCATGGACGTCATTTCAACGTCTTATCCTGAACGGCCAGAACGAGAATGAAGGTGTACCAACTAAAACCCGTGAGAAGAACCACAGTAGATTTCGAGTTTCACCTCCGGACTATAGATTATAAGCGGCGTAAGGATTTTAACGAGAAAGGACACCGTCGCAGAGAGATCACTTAAGAAAAGAAAAGCTTTGGTAAATCAGCGTCGCTCCGAGCGTCCGCTTCTGTCGCGTAAGTGCGCCTTGTTTATCCATTCGCGCTCGAGATAATTAAAACAGTCATTCCTAATCGTCTTGGATCTGTGCTCGGATAACGCTGGACACGGCTCGAAGCGGACGAAACGGACACTCCTTTGTTCAAACAGACTGACCAGCGAAGTGTACGTATTTTACATTCGTTCGAGACGTGATAAAATCATTTAAACATGATTTTTGGGAAACATATTTTTTAAACGTAATTGCTCATTATTATCATTTGCAGTTGTTGCACTAAGTTCACAGATCACTGCTTAAAAAATTTTCTGAATAAACTGCGAATTTTATTCATTCGCGACAAAACTGAATTGAGCATAATAAAAAACTGTGAAGACATAATTTCATCACATTTTACACAATTCCACCTAGAAGCCAAGATGCCACGACGAACGAGTGAAAAAAAAAGATATTCATCAACTTGAACACGATCGAGTCAATCACCAAAACGATAAAAGGACCGTCGAAACATAATCTGATTCCGGATTCGCACGCTTGTAATACTTTCAAGCTTCCGCTTTATCAAAGTTCGGTCTGCTATCCGCGTATTGAATAATCTCCGGTAGATCCTCCCGTGTATCCCGAGATAAGACGCGTAAGCTTGTCGCGGGATCGCGCTTATGGTGAATGCGGGACGCAATCAAGAAAACGACAGTGGAAATCTGCGGTAAGCCTGGCGGTGTCGCGGCCGGTATCGAGCTAAATAAATGAACGCATTCGCGAACACTACGGGCGGAACGAGTCACGGAAGTGAACGATCGCGGGTAGCAATTCATAGAACCGGCGCGTGGGAGTCGCGACAATTCTGCAAGGAATTGCGCCGGTTATCGAGACAATCGTGGATCTCTGTCATCAATCTATGTGGCCGCGAGCGACACGCATATCTGAATGCTTGGTCGACCACGAACAGTGGCGCCTAATGGCGCGCTCATTGACATACAGTCGCCACGGTGACTCCACGGATTTCAAGGGAACCAGGCCTGACAATACCTGCAATGATTAGATTGCCGTCGTTCGCACGGCAAATGACGCGAAACGTAGCCGCAACCAATGTCACCGTAAAGAACCGACGCCTGTGACAGGTCGTCGCTTTTGCTGGCGAGCTGGCATACTCTTGGCGCGATGTCCGGTAGCGTACTCCTCCCCCGCGATTACGTGGCGGATTAAATAAGGCAGTTCATTGTTCGAGTTTTAAACTGGAGTTTCGGTGACGCCACTGTGCTCGAGGTTTGTTTCTCAACTTACTGACTGTCTGGTGCAAGCTACGGTAAAATTACAAGGTAATGTCTTGATCTAAGAACTAACCCCGGGTCCGTTCATTTTCTTAGATCGTGCAGTTCTAATATTTTTTTGGGGTCTCATTGCCGCACGACCGAAAATTTGTGCTCCGGGATTCGATGACGTAAATCAGGCCCGGGCGCGGTTGGCCCGCGGAACAGATGAGCCGCTAAGGGAAGAGTCGGAGTGGCAGTGGTGGGGACTGACTCGCAGACCAAGCGAAGAGGAGATGCAGCAACATCTGTTCCGCGGGCCAACCGCGCCCGGGCCTGACGTAAATGGTCGGACAGGCCTCGCGATTACGTCATCGACTCTCGCCCCACCCCAGCGCGGGACCTGTCAGGACGGTCGACCGGAGTGCGATAGTGGGGGTAGCCGATTCTGCGTCTCGACTATCAGAGCACTGGTTGCTCAGGCCAGAATTCTAAATTATATTGTGTTCAGCGCCATTTTAATAAGAAAAATGCCACAAATCAGTCGGTGAAATGTCCCGTAATGCATTCACAACAAAAATGATTGGCTGACATTTTTAACGCTAAAAAGTTTATAACGATTGAAGATCGACAGTTTTAAAGCTGTTGAAAAGAGAAATCGATTTCCATGTGATTCCTGTGTCTTGCAATCGTTGTGAACAATTCTTATTTTGTCACGAAGACCTGCAGTTTAGTAATAATAATATATTACATTAATGAAATTCGTGTTTCAGTGTGAGCGAATGTAAATTTTGTGAGCGACACTACAAAGCTGGGAAAGTCTGAAACAAGTAAAATCTGCGAGATATGTACGTAAATAACAATATTGTGGGACAGCACTGCGAAGACTGGAAAGTACGAAAAACAGTGAAATCTGCGGAGTACCGTGCGTAAACTTAAATTTTGTGGGGCAGCTCTACGAGGAATGAAATTTACCATAACGTAAGTAACAATGTTTGTTTTCGCAGCTTTTAGACATGCGATTGTAAAGTGAGAAGTTGGCCTAGTTTTCCAGAACAGGGTTTCCAAAATTTACAGAAAACCGAGTACGTAAATGCGCTTCGTACACTTATATTACATTCGCAAGATATTAGAATGCAGCGTTTCTATACGCTCCATTATTTATTCATTAATAATATTATATTATGAACGTTTGGGCTGTAGGATCGTTACAAACAAATTCATCGAATAGCAAGGCGACAAGGTTGAGCAACGCTGCTACATGTATCCTACGTCGCTGAACTTCCGATATAAAACCGTAGTATTTTTAACGTTAGTGAAACACTTTATAATGCTAAATAAGATATCGGCAATCATAAAATACTTTGGAGGTTAGTACGAAACGCATAGATAAATCTGTGGGATAATCAAATTTCCCAGTTAATTATTATGCGCGGCGACGCGCATCAACAGGAGAGAGATTTATGCTAATCTGATAGGGAACGTAATACGAGGATATTGTATTGGATATCATAGAAATTATCCGTATCTACGTAATAAAGATAAGGACGAAACGGTGCCGGCTATCCTTTGCTTTCGTATAGACCGAAATTAAGGTGAATTATAAAGTGAAAAGGAACCCGTGGGCGACACTTCGGGTGCAAAAGCTGCATCACTTTTATCGATTTATAGTTCGCCTAGAGTACCGTCGATCCGCGGAGATAAGCGAGCGCACATACATTCGCGATCTATATGCTGATGAATTTACGGTGTCTATTAAGTATTAATATAGATAAGTTACCTTCGAGGCAAACGAAACATGCTAAACAGAACAGCAAGTTCTCTCTCTCCCTCTCTATTTACGAGCCCGGAAGATCCTCGGAAACCTGACATTTTCGCTTGCAAAACATTGTTAGGATTTCACGAGGACTATAACAGCGGTTTACTACGCGAATGCAAAGAAACTTTGTTGCAGTATTGTGAAGTTCGCCGCTCGCGGAGATCGCTGTGTGATCCGACATTCCTGTGTGGTACGCTATTCTATTATATTTCCCAGTTGAATCATTTGCACGGTGTAATTTTAATGCTTGATATACTTTGTTCGAATTGTCACTGGTACGATGGTTTTACGATTCAAATGGTATTAGACGGTTTTCAGACTTATTGAATTTTAGGGGAGTGCATAGCAGAACAACGATTAACATGTCATAGCTAAATTATTTGTTCATTGTTATTTTATCATAGATTGAAAATAAATGAGGATTACGTCCAGGAAAATCAATTTTCGAAGGTTTCACCTGGAAGCTAAACCCACCCCCTACCGCGATAGAAGGGTTTATCGAGTTTTATGGGATTGGTCAGCATTACAACGATTCATGTATCATAACTAAACCATTTATTTATCGATGTTTTCTGATAGGTTGTAAATGGATGGGAATTATGTTGGAGGAAATACATTTTCGGAGATTTCAGCTGGAGAAGCTAAACGCTAATGTTTTCTGTACAGAGTGAGAAAAAAAGGTCCGATACGTCTTATAGTACTCGATACAAGGAATAAATAGTTTTTAATCAACGTACAGGCTCTAGAAGCAATGCTTTCCCAGTAAAATCAACCTCTGTTATTTATTACTGTCCCTATCATAACTGGTTCTCTTCGAAACGCATTGGATGTACACACTTGTAGACGCGACTGAAGATTCGTACTGCGACTTGTATTTACAACCTCGTGTTTACATCCTTGGACTAATATTTCCAGCTTCGTCGGAAGCAGAGTCGCCAGATTAAGACTTGTCTCTCCACTCCCCCCTTCCCTTTATACAACGCTACTCCTCCACGTTTCCGTCACACTACTGGCAGAGAGTGAGGGTAACTATTTCCCCTCAATTCGAGTCAATGTGATCTGGCGACGCTGGTCGGAAGCGACATAATACGATCACGATTCGAACCTATGGTTAATTAGACACATACCTACAATGTCAGCAAGCCTCGAACCTTTTTCCGGAAATATTTCTGTAAAGTATACTCCTAATCGATCCTACTGATCGTTCGAGTTACCTTGAAACTTGCACGTGGTGTGGATGCATGGTGAAACGTGCTCAATGGGAAGAATAAAATCTAAGACTCGGACAACAAGAATACTGTATTTACTAATGGTAACTATGAGAGACTCGAGTGTCTGTACAAAGGCTAAATGCGAGACAAGTTGCTAGTTCGACAGTCGGAAAGAATCTACGTGGAGCACGCAGGACCAGGATGAGGGAAAGATGATTTTTCCTTAACAAACTTCAACGGGTGGGGGTGTCGTTGGAAAAAGGAGAAAATACAAATGGTAAGTGTTCGAAGAGCTGGTCCATGGGTGGGCCTTGGAGAATAACAAGGGTCGAATTTCGGCGGATTCCTTGTTCTGGACTTCCTTGTCCCTTGACACAAGGGTTCCTTGTACAGGACTAAATTTCTGTACACAATATATCTTAAACAATTTCGTTTATAAAACGAAATTAATGAAGATTTTGCGTTGTACTGCAAACAACCGAGAGAATCGCGTAGCAGGAAAGAAATATTCGGCGGTTTCTCAAATAGCAGCCAAGAGCACCCCCGCAGCTGTAGGTGGAGGGTCTCGTCGAGTTTCAGGAGAGGTTAGCGGGAAGCAACGAGGGTGAAGAAGGCAGGCAGGCAGGCAGGCAGGGGATTCGGTCTGACATGTATATCCGTGGCAACCGGCGCGGCGTCTCCTGGCACGAGGGTAACCGGAATAGGAAAAACAGATAAAGAGGCCAGAGCCTTCCCGGCATCGGCTACCGAAGACGCGACGAAGATAAATGACATAATATCGTGCCGGACCGGGCCGGGCCGATCATTGCCGTAGAAACGAAATCGAGTTAGGCGAAAGCACCCCCCGCCACGGGCAATTGATCTCCGGCGATGCTTCGTTACATTCGGCGACAATGAAATCGGTCTGATACTCATCAGGGGATGCCAAGGAGATTGGTTTTCTTCTGGAGGATGTCCGTATCTGTATGTCCGCCGCGTGCATGTATACGTACACGTCTGCGAGCTGCTCTCCGCCACCGAACACCAACGAATCGGTATAACCTAATCTTTTCCACCTGACGTGTTTACGTTCGCCTTTTCGATCCTCCTCCTCCTCCGTTCGACGAGAAGCGCCGCTGAATTTTCATTACCTTCTCGGCACAGTTCAATCGGGGAATATTAACATGCACAGTTTAGAGCCTTTAAAGCGGCGCCTATTGATTTCCTATGGACGTCTACGGGTAAACAGAAAGGGCAACCCCGTAAAATATATACCGGTGCTTCGGAATATAAAGTACAGTCTGACACACAACTATTGGATCGTCCCGCGAGTAATGCGGTTTTTCTGCCAGCCGAGCTTGAAATAATGGCACTCGTCACGAGCGCCGCTTATCTCTGCTCTCTCTCTCTCTTTCTCTCTCTCTCTCTCTCTTTCTCTCTCTCTGTGTATGCACCTGCCTTTCGACTACGCTGTGGCTGAAGCTCGCGAGCTTATGTCAAATACCGTCCTCATTCCATTTGCTAAAGTGTAAGCCGTTGTCCGATGGCTTATTTTCCATCTGGGATGGTTGGAGAATTTGTCTAGATTTAAAAATTCATTTTCTTTTTTCGAGGCTCAGGCATTCGGTGCGACACATTTGATATCGGGATCAGCGTCGTACATCTTGATTTTCTTTTTATATTTCATTAAATATGAATTACTTCGACTTCTGCGAGCGCGTCTGTTCAATAAAATAACAATTCTCTTCGGCATGTTTTGATTTTACAGAGATTCTAGTGTAAAAAGATCGTTTATTGTTACCTGAAACGTGCGAACATCCCTCTATAGGTGAATTTCGTTCCGGGATTCCTGAAAAGTTCGTTGAAGAGATTTTGCGAATTATTCCTGATCAAATGACAATAACAATGCCCGACGAACAACCCGGATTACTTGTGAAATAACCCAGTACTACCAATCTTATTCACCAAAGAGACATACAAGACACACAGAGTCTTCCCCAGCACACTTCTAACAAGATTATGTTCTTAAAATTTCTTTTTCCCATTGAGAAGTGCGATTCACCACGGAATTTTTCACCACAAAACATTGAAAATAAAACGAAAATCATATTTTAAGATCCCACGTCTTGCAATTAAGGCAAACAATGCTTATGAGTGACTCGAGCTACACAAGCAACTGCTTCTTTCTTTAATTACTGTAATAAGTTTGATGTAATAAAGGATTTTTAAATTCCCTAAATGTTTACACTGTTTCGCACTTGACCTACTAATTTTTGTTAGAAACGATGAAAATCCGCAGTCGAGGCATGAGTTAATCACCAGCAGGACACGTCATAAATCTCGATTTCCCGGAGGGGCGACAGGGGTTAGCATTTAACCACTTGGAGGGTTAACGATCGTCGAAAGTCGAGCTGCGAATTTGAAATCTGGAGGAAAGTCCGCAATATTGCCAAGCTGTCGTCTGCCTCCAATAAGGTCATAGCCCTTTCCGCTGGGAGAGAAGATAATGGCTCATTGGGAAGGGAGAAAGTCTCTGCCGGCAAGAAGTTACTTATAAGAATTAAATATTTCGGTATTGGTTAAGACTTTAAACGAGTTAAGGCAGATTTATCGTCTTACCGCTGCAAGATCCTTGGCATTCACAGAACGGTGCGTACTGCACGTCAATAAATAACGGCACTATTGCGTTTTCCAAATACGGTTCCTAGACTACAGATATTCGTATCAACATCTCAACTCGTAATTGTGTTTTCGACAACTTTTCAATTTTGGATTATTCACATGACTGTAAACGGTGAAGAAGTTTTATAAAGAAGATTTTGTTGAGAATAAAAAATTTGTGTTTTAGTGTGATTTTCTTGGCAACCGACAGTAATTTTTAAATTTTAGCATTTTAGATCCCTCGCTTAAATTCTTCGTCTCGAAACTATAAATTAGTATGAAAAGAATGGACAGTCGATTAAATCAGAGCAGTCTAAAATATTTCTAGGGAAGCACGGCCTTATTAAATAGTATTAAGGGAATTATAAGTAAATGGGTGCACGGTTACCGACATAAGGGCAAGCTAAACCCTTATCTTCTTCTCCCAGAAGAAATCTAATTAGTATTTTTAAAAAACAACGTCGGAAGCGATAAATCCTTCTTGATTCCTCCGATATATAGAGATCGGTGGAATCTCGTTTTAAGAGCAACAGGTTCTACGCATTATACGCATCAACTACACATTTGTAACAAGCAGTAAGCAGTGAATCGCGTTGATACGAAGCAACGGGTTTCACAGTTGTAATAACTGTAACTGTGCAGAAGCAACAGATTGCGTTTAGTTAAATCAGTTCGTTTTCTACGATCTAGCAATGATCCTTCCGATCCAGTCCGATGCAACTGGATGTAACCGATCCGTGACCTGTTACGTTTCCTTCCGGGGGAACTAAAAAGCAAATTTAGTGGATGTTCATTAATGTTTAAAACGTATCATTGAAATACCAAGAAGCTTACTGTCGACTATAAGAGAAGAAAACTTGTTAAACGTTCAGAGACAATTTTAGAAAATCATGGTCAGTATGTATTGTGTTAATTGATTCCATTTCTCTTTCAATAACTTTGATAAATTTGAAATAACACATGGATATCATAAAAATCGTTTCATCAAATCCAAAGTCTAAATATCACAGAAAAGAAAAGAAAATTTATATTCATTGTATACCTACATTTACTTTAATGCATTTTTATTTATTATACAAATTCATATTCAGTGGATTTTACTGGTAATCTTCACCACAAGTCTGACTCATCACCAAAGGCTTAATAAAATTGTTTAGCATAAAACGTAATCACTTCTGTTTTATTTTTAAATCGGACAGGCACATTTGCAATGACGCGGGTTGTAACATGGGAATAATGTTTGCGAGGAAACCTCGTTGAAATGCGTTGAAAATCAATTGGGATCGAATTACGCGTGCATCGAGCATAATTACCGTAATTTCGAGTACGATTCCCTTAACGCAAAACCCGATCAAAAACTTCAATGCTCCGGAGAGGTTCAAGAGAAACGTGTTTCATCGTTGGAAACAGTATCATAAGTTCGTTAAAAATTGATTCTAGATCAACGATACCGCATGTAGGTATGGAGGTCCTGCTACTAATGAAACGAGCGATATTTCGATTGCTCGGCAGCATAATAAAATTTACTTTCGTTTTTCAAGAATTTATACGCAGCGCTCGGACATCGGCGAATCAATTAAGGATTTCATAGCATCGGTAGGAGCCCCGACGAGTACGAATACATCGCGATTTTATGTTGTACGCGTAATTTCCAAAGTAATTGTGTTTATACAGGTACGTAATTCTTGCGTGCATATACCCGATTAAAAATTATTTTATTGTACACGTTGTTATGTGCTTTATATAAGCGAATTCTTAATTCTGTTTTAACAAGCAGTCCTGTGCTTCTTAGTATCAGGAATGTGCGCTCTTAGCCACGTGGAAAAATACGTAACGCTAAAAATAGTTTGAAGATGACACGAGATAAATATTGTGCGTATTGCTATTTAGAAATCATAAGATCGAGTTTAATGGGAATTTAGTGATCCCGCTTTAATGGCCAATAGGTTGCAAAACATTTCCACGTGTGTGTTATTGAGATGGAAAAATGAAATGGTCCCATTTCCATGACGAAAGGCCTAGAAAACTGTGAAATGGTCCTGCTTTAATGGCCAAAGGCTGCAGAACTTTTCCACATGCGTGGCACGACGTTATCAGTGTCGATTGCAATTATAAAACATTGTGAGCATAATTGAACGCTGACGCGTTCCAAGGAAATTGATTCCGACAGGCCTCGGCATCAAGCGCGAGGGTAATAGGATTTTAAACGCGGCCTGTGCGGCGCGTGCAGGTTCTTCGACGGGCAGTTTGTTTTCCGCGGAAACATCATCAAGGCGTAGATTCACGCGCGAACGCGGCCGTGTGTTGGATGAGTTCGCAGAAATATACGGGTGCCCGGGTCACAGTGCACCCTCGACTCTCGCACGTTACGATCATTAGGACACGGTTATATTTCATCGAGCAGCGTAATAATAATCTTACGAAATTTATGAATACATCAACTAATTGCTGTTGTTGTGTTTACGATGTCTGTAAATATTTACTCGGCGCGGCCGTAAAACATCGCCGTAAATCGTTGCCCCGTCTCGCTACCGCCCATTTTAGCATCATCGGCAGCTCGCTTATTAGAGGCCCGCGCCTCTAAATAAGAGAGCAATGAATGCAAAGACGATTCCCATATTCAGGCCACCGGTAGTACATTATATTGGTACAATTAGAACGACCCAGTAATCCCAGCCAGGCCCGTCGTCCCGGCCACTCATGCTTAATACGTAACCCAATATTAACTGTTGATCGTGAGTCTCGGGCCGGGGCAATCACGTTGCGTATAGTCGAAGGTGGTCCAGTTCTAGAAGTCACCGACTGTCGTTGTCGTCTTGCCTGTCCCGATCGCATCGACGATACCGCGCTTCTGATTATGACTGTGCTAACATAGCCACTGACTCGTAATACAACCATTATTGCTAATTATTCACCTTGAAATGCATCATCTGGATTAATAGTTTGTTTCCCGATTCATTAAAAAATATTTTCTAAATTGACACCATGTTCAATTAATGATCAATTTAGTTGAGTCACTGCGCCAGAATCATTGATTCGTAATGGGACAATTTGGTCATATTTTGCAATGACCTTGATATGCGTTGTTAAGGTTATCATTCGATTTCGACAAAATATCCAAGTTGTATCGTAAACGTAAGAAAGGTAAGCGCATGGAATATTCGAACGAACGTGAAAATTTGAATAGTTTTTAAGTCCCGGTTAAATCAGCTTTTGATTTCACGAAACAACTGGAATTCCAACAAGAACGATTGATAGTGCTCCGATTATGTTTAGTGCATTCTGTTCGTGGCGGAAATAATCTCATTCTGTGGGCAATAATGATAATCTGCGCTGATGTACCGCGTTTTATAGGAAGCTTACCTATAGGACGGGTATATAATTAGTTTTTATTACTGGTATTTATAGCAGTCGCGACGATAATATGCATACAGATGCTCGGCGTTTCTTATTTCGAGGACGGTTTATCCCGATAGGTATCCCTTTATTAGAAACCCCCACTGATTTCTAATGCACTATATTTACTATTAGTTTTCCCTTCGTTATCTTGATTATTGGCTTCGGCAATATCGCCGGTCGGATGTTACTTTTATTGCTCGCAAATGTTGCTGCATCATGCAAACGATCTTAACTCGACTTCCATGCCGGAAATTCCGGACCCCTAGACAATTACTCTCGAAGCGAAGCTTATGAAACGTTAGGCGTCTTCGATCATAATCTCGAACTTCTGATGCAACAAATTTTTGTAAGCAATTCGTCGAAGTTTCGAAGCATCGCGAACCCTTCATGGAAGGCTTCAAAATGACCGCTCTACAAGTAACAGAAACCGTATTAAACCGCGGTATGTAATAATGATTTTCGAAAGGTGTTTGAACGTAAAATACTGTAATAAAACTGCTAATTCCGGTTCGATTACTCGAATGCTATAATTCGGGATTACATTTTATACAATAATAATAGCTAACAGAATAAAAAAATTCAACCAAAACACAAGTTCTACGGTACATTCCGAGTTACGTATTCTACTTTATTACACTATAAAAGTTATTATTACGTCCATCACATGACTCACATAACCTGTATGATACTACTCGCTATCTTTAATCAAGCTTTTGTAATAATCACGAGAGCGCCATTAAAATTAGTCATCTCTATTTTAAGAAACTTTAACAGTGTATTAGCATATCAGATTTAATACCGCATTTATTATATTCCGATACGTAGTATAAATTACAGAATATTATTTTCATGTTTAATTACGAAACTTTCGATTCAACAGCGGTTATTATTAAAAACCAATAAAATTGTGTTCTGCCGAGGAATACGTGCGTGTGAATTTTGTCGGGAGAAAGTGTTGAAATGATCGATCGATCAGACGGATCCCAGGATGTAAATCTTTTATTTTTCCTGATCTCGCATCGGTCGTGTATCGAATTGTCTGAACCCTCTGCACTTGTTGAACTCGCTGAACTCTCTAGTCTCGAAGACCGGAGGACCTTCCTCTTATAGGAGCTCCTTATAGGATCGTCTTTTGTCATACTCTTCCACGAACATCGTGGAGACTCTCGAGATTTCTCGAATCCTCGTTCTCGATCACTCGGCCCACAATCCCTTCGCAGATTCGACCACAAGATTTCCGGTATTTATAAACCCATTTTGAAATGCAAAATTATGAATACTCCTAAACGAACCTGAAAATGATCCAGAAAGTTTCACTTGGAGACTCGCTTTAATTGTGTACCACGATGAAATTGTACAAATAATTCCAAGAAAACTGTAGGTTTTGCAGGTTACGAAAAAACAGAGCTAGAACGAAAGAAGTGTCAAGCTAGTGGCTCTCCGCCGAACAATAACGCAGTTATTATTAAGTGGAAGTCCTGCTAACAAGTGCTCCGCGTCCACAAGCACTATGAATTCCAGAGAGAAACCCGTCGGAATCGTCGCAACACCATCAATCAAAAGAACAACGCCGTGCCCCGACTCAATTTATTTGCGACTCGGTATGTCAAACATTTAAAACAGGAAACAATGTCCGCGAACTATAACGGAACACGCATTTCCTACGTGACGAAGTATCGGTGAGCTTGTTTCTGAAGTTCCCTAACGGTAACTTCAATCTTCCGATCGAATGAAGAAGTGACTGGTGGTATGTATCCGAGGATGGAGCATCAAAGCGTTTAGCAAAAACGGATTGCAGAAAGATTGGTCTCAACTGCTGTTACTATTCATTGTCCAGTGAAAGAACCGGAGAAAAAGTATTCGATGTCGTCGGCGAACGTGACCGCGTATGAAACGTGTGTTGCTTCGACGGATAAATATTTTATGTTGCAATAGACAGGCATTAATGGAAAGCAATGGAAATAAGGACCGGTAATCGTCCTTCTGGAGAACGCTGACATCGATGCTGAACGTTAAGGATGATCGATAGATCAATATTTTTTTTCGAATATTTTAAATATTTCGAATAATTCAAATATTTTGAAAATTTTAAATTTTCTAATACTTCAAATATTTTGAAAATTTTAAATTTTCTAATACTTCAAATATTTTGAAAATTTTAAATTTTCGGATATTTTAAGTTTTCGAATATTTTGAATATTAGAAATATTAGAAATATCTAAAATATTCCAAATATTTATAATATTTTTAATACTTCCAATATTTTAAAAATTTCTAACATTTCCAATGGCGTCGTCACTCGTAGAAAATCATCGTTACCGATCACTCCATCGATGACAGAGGATCTTCCATGTACAAAGAATAATTTTACGATTTATTTAGTGACCCTAAACACAGTTGATCGATCTTTCTGGATGATCTGTTCTTGATAGGTTCATAGTTCCTCGTAGTCTTAGCTCAATGCGACCACCTGCACCGTTTCTTCATAGTGGCTATAAACTGTACTGACATGAAAACTCTCGAAATATGCCACTGTCAAACGCGATGATAATTTTCCGTATTCGTTTTTTATGGTGGTCTCCTAATACGACTCCATTGTTCCAATTATTACGAGACTCTCCTCGTTTCCAATAAAAAGTACTTTTACACATTGTTCGATCATAATCCCTCTAGGATCAGTATATGAAAAATTTTTTTTGAAGAAGAAGTATAAGTTTATTTCAGAATCTAACACATTTTATCCGAACAAATTGAACGTATAGCGCTGGCCGGCCGGGTGGGTCGATAGTCGATGACGTAGAATTGGGCCTGCCCCGACTAGCAGATTCTACGAATTCTACGTCATCGACTCACGAAGAACTAGTTGCCCAGACCTGGTTTACTTAACGGTATGCAGCAAGTGTTCGGCTGGGCGGTTCATGTTTACACACAGGGTGACGAAAAAATATTATAGTAACACCACACGATCGAAGAGACTGCACGGACCCGAAGATTTTTCTTAAATCAAGCCTTTAACGTACTATAAACTGCTTGACTTCATTTCGAGTATGTTAAAATTCGATGTTCTAATTTGCAACATGACGCAAAGAGCGAGTTGTTAAAATGTGAATGAAAAAGACAAGAATTTATAGCGTAAAATGACAAGTCCTGTCTATGTCTCACGCTTCCAAACGCAAACATTCGAGGAAGAGCATAACGCGTTGTTTTTATTAAATATCATAAAACATTAGATTCTCCTCCGCGTTGTAATTCGATATATTCATTTAAAGTACGATGCCACGAACGCTGCAAGTCGTCGAATTAAAGTGTAGATAAAAAAAGTGGGGGAATTTATCGTGCGGCCACATACGTGCGAGGGTCACGCCAGTAGCCGTGTATTGTGCATTTTACGTTTCGGATCGGCGAGCGTGCGCTCGAAAGTGTCAGGAAAGTGTTTTTCGCGATCGTGCCCGGTGAAAACACGGGAGCCGAGCGGAACCCCATGAAATATATTAATCGAACTACTTCCTTGGGGGTTCAGTCATACACCCCGAAGGATCCGCGGCAAAGTCGTTCGCTCGTAAAGTACAAGACAAAATCGCCATAAATGCGTGCGTGACTGAAATATGGCGTAGTAATATTTATGAGATGCTGTTACCTGTCAGTTACCGGCTGAAAAGAATAATAACCGGCTCGGTTGCCGCGCCTCGCCACGCATTTATTTATTAATAACAAGTTACACAAATCAAGGTATCGCTGCCTCGCGAATGATAGCTTTTATTCGTAGACCCGTGGCGTGCTCGTGGGAAAAACCTTTTGTGAGCTCGAAACACGTTTGTGTTCACCTTTTCCGCATTCTGTCCCGCTGAAAACGGTAACTAGCCGGGGCAGTTACTAGTACATTATCGGTCCACTGCGGATCTTTATACAAAATAAATGTTTCATTCTATACAGGGTGAATTCAATAAAGCAGGACACCTAAATATCTCCGTTACTTTTCGTTGTACAAAAAAACTTCGTAGGACAAAGTTACACCGTTTGAAGGGCTACATATAACAGTGTAAGGGAAAACAAATTTCAAGGTCATTTTTATGAGATTTCAAGGTTATCGATGTGTTTTTAAATGGAATGATATATTTCCGTTAACGTAATGTCGTAGCTGACAAAATAACGAATTCATGCATGCAATACAATATGACCCTCAAATGACCTCCAACCCAGAAAAATGGTATAAATAAAATTCAACGTGTAAGATTCATTTGATGTATTTCTGTTACGCCAAATGTTAAAAAATATTCCCTTGAGCTGCTATTGGCTTATTGGCTTATTTTCTCACGTGGATTCATCCCCTCCACGTTCATACAATCTTTGGACTCCCTGTAGAGACATACACATATGTAAACACATATACAGGCTATCTCAAAACTCCAACACCCTGAAATGGCTGATTCCTGAGGTTATTTGAATTTTTCATTTAGGAGTTAGTAACGAAAATAACGGACCAATCAAAGCGCGGCTACAGCGGACGGACTCCGGCTCGTCCAACGGAAACGCGACGCTCAGCGGGATCTGTCGCCGAGCCGAAATCCGTTCACTATATCTGCGCTCTGATTGGTCCGCGTTTTTTGTCAATAACTCCTAAACGAAGCCCCAACGGACATTTTGTAAAAGGAAAATGTTGCTTCAAATCACCTTAGGAACCGCTCATTTCAATATGTTGAAGGAGTTTTGAGACACCCTGTATATTTAAAGTCGTTTTTTAAGAGTACGGTTGATTTGGGATCCTTTGAGACCGTTGTTCCTCCTTATGCGAGTACTATACGATGTAGCGAGAGAAAATTTGACCTTGAGAAAAA
Source organism: Lasioglossum leucozonium (assembly GCA_028454225.1). Taxonomy (NCBI): domain Eukaryota; kingdom Metazoa; phylum Arthropoda; class Insecta; order Hymenoptera; family Halictidae; genus Lasioglossum; species Lasioglossum leucozonium. Next base: position 22,320,011 of record CM052221.1, on the reverse strand, counting down.
GGGTCGAGGACAATGTTGCAGTCCACTTTTTTAATAGAATTGCACCGATTCACAGTTGCAGAATTACGCTATAGTAGTCATGACGACGTATAATTTTGAAACATGCGCGTATGCTTATACAGGTGTCTACGCGAGACAGCACGACGGCCGCGGTCGCCGGTCGCGACCAATTAAATTTTTATTACATCGATCGCGTTGCGAAGCAAATTAGGGAACGATGAGACCCGCCAAGATTTGAAATGCAAATATCAATTTGATATCGTTAATTAGCTCCCGAGGGGTGGGGGGATGGGTAAACCGCGGGCTGCTTTTATTGCTATCTAAAGTAATAGCTGGCATTTTATTACTCGCAATAATATTTTAATGCACAGGTTAATCTGCAATAACAATCGTGCCTCCTCTTTGGTCTGAGAGCGTTTTTGTGGAAACGCTCGCTGCAGTTCTATCGTTCGTTTGATCGAGTATTAAATTAGATATAATCACAGCTTAATCACGCTGATAATACTAAAAAGCGAAACGATGCTTTCCGAACCTGCAGATAACATTTTTGCGTATCGCAAATTCTATTTAAACAGCAACAACAACAAAACGTTTCGCGGATTAATTACTGGATTCCGTGATTTTTGTCAGTAAACATTTTTCGCAAACATATTTCAATTTACACTTTTGCTCATGTGTTTTGTTTAATGAGAATTCGAGGCGAGTCGGAAATTAATTGGAAATAATGTTGACGTTGCATACCTCTGTGGAATTTACGAGTGAGATTGCCAAACTGCGGAAACACAACAAAGCGGTATAAGCAGGCTAACATTATAACATTAACAAATTATTCTGTTAGTCGAGAGACAATCCTGTAGCAAGAATGCAAGCATTTCCTTAATAAAGTTCTCCGACATGCAACAAAAATTATGCGATTATGCAGGTGAAGTGAAACAATTTTCACCGAACGAGCCAACAATGCGCGTTATCAGTGGTTTGCGAAGATGCGAAGCACGATGCGAGGTGACTTTTGATAACAGAACGCGGCTGCGATGTTAACGGTAGCGTAGTATACAATTACGACCGGCGATGGCCGCGTAAATTTAAAAGTACGGAGACAGAGAACAATAAAGACGGTAACGTTATTTAGTCGCTAATGCATGCGACAGTTTGCAGTTACGCAGAAGTAAATGTCATTTAAATTGCAGAGCTCGTGCGAATAAATTCTGCAATTTTATTAGCCTCGTTTTAGATGAATTTGTAATTCAAATATTTTAATGTAGAAACATTTAGATTAATTTTGAGTTAATGCTGTTGTTTTTCTTTTGCACGAAATTTTTCAGACGGTGAACAAAAATTTCTTCCCATGTTGCGATTTTTCTGCTACAACCTATGAAAATGGGAATTTGCATAATGATCCGCAGACTAATTACGACCAATGTTCCGTTAAAACGGTTTAATATAGCGGTTCGGTTATATAGACATCAAGGGAGATTGTTACTGACGTCAATTTAATCAATTTGATACACTATGTTGCAATAAGTATTAAATAACTTCTTCGTTTGTATTAGGATTGAAGACACCCTACTGATGCTTGTAATAAAGTATAACATTAGATAAGCAGCTTGAGAAGTGCAGTTAATTAGAATTGTTCGAAACAATGAAACTCGAGGATACATTGTACGTGGCACTTTAATTGGATGCTTCTGATTAATCTACTTTATTAGGATCGCTGTCTTGGAGCGCACGCTAATGCACTTATTTATAAGAAGCGACGTACTCGACTTATCTCGTATCTTTAATTAATTCTTCCATGAAACGATATTTGCCCAGTATTGTGACATTTGTTGTAGATTACGCAAAATTGTCTGCATCGTTTGCAAGATGCAGGGGCTATAATTATTTTTTTTTGTAACACTTGATGTGAGACATTGAAATTATTAAATAAATTTCTACATTCAAGCAAACGTTGTTATAAAAATTGGGAGAAATTTAAATAAATTCATTCTTGTAATTTTTATAAAACAATGTATGCCAGCTTTGTGCTCGATACGGTTGGTATTAATGATTCTGAGTTGAGAATGATAAAACGGGATTTTAAAAGTTTTTAAAATATTTTCAGTTTTATATTTCATCTGCTCGTTTTTACACTAAATGCAGGACATTCTAGGTATAATACATTCTGCATGCACGTTAACTAAATTCTTCCAACGGCAAAACATATTTCTCTCGTCGCAAATGAAGAGCAAAAATGTTTACAAAGTTCCGGTATCAATACGCCCTCGTTTCTAACGAAGCGGAACGTAAACGAACGAAATTCGCATATATTCAGCATCGAATGTCTTTCACATTTTACCCGGATACTTTGAATTATACACGAGTTATTTTAAGTAATTAATAACGCGCTCCCCCGAACAAATATTCATTTGCGATAATGCCGCGAGTTACTTTAATTATTCTTGTCTTTTAATCACCTTCCATAATTTCGCGGAGCGTTCGATGCGAATCCTACTTTCGGTAAAATTGAACAAATAACTGTGAAGCTGCTTTTGAAGACCTGAGCTCGCGAATGGATCAAAAGTGATTTCTAGATCGTGTGTGTGAAATCAAGTGGAAGATTTAAGGTATGCGCTTGATGCGTTTGATGTATGATCATTGTTTGCAGTTAAGAAATTGTTTGTGTTCTCAAAAGAATATTTACATGTTCTGTCCACGAATTGTTATTTTAATCTGTACGCAAAGTAAAAATACTCTTTATCAATTTCTACGAACAGCTAAACAATTAAATTACTTCCAATTTTGAAAAACGAATACACGATCCCAATAACGCCACTTGTCCACAAAGTATTAGACAAATATGTCAACACAGTTTTCCCACGATTTACGAACACGACCCCACAATCGCCAATGCGACGTCCGTCGCTTACCTACAAAGTGTTAGAGAAATGAAAAGGAAATAGCAACGTATCGGAGAATTAAGAGGACAGCGTTTGGTCCCCGCAGATCACAACGCAGTCGGTTTCCCATGACACAGGAACATCGCGGGGCAGCATCTCGTATCCGTAATCGACCAGGAATAACGATTCCCCGGTTAACAACCTAACATCCATCGCATCGGTTAGATTCGGATAAGCGGGGATCCCAGTGTAACCGGGGCGTAGAACACGGCGCCGAACAAATAAGAAGAAGATCACGCACTATAATCTGTTAACGCCGGCGACTAACCCGCCGTTACACATCCATTCCATCAGTTTGCATTATAGGATTTCACGAAACGACCGAATCTCACGCTTTATCCGTGATGGATGCGGCTACGTGTATCAGGCTTTCGAGAGCGCGCATTAAATACGAAATCGCGCGGCTGCTCTTTCTATCAGGGTGTGCGCGTATCCGTTTATATTGCCTGTCCTGTGTGTGCGTTACGATGCAGTATCGCTGGCGCAGGAGCATGACAGAGGCTGGGGCGATACCACTGGAAAAAGAGGGCGAAAGGGCGAGGCGCTTGTTAAGTTAGTCCCGGGGATTCCTGAGTGCGCGCGTACACGCCGCAGCAACGTACGAATTACACGATCCGAGAGAGCTCGTGCACCGATGATCACAAGAAGTCGAAGGGGAACGACAGAGAATGAAGGTGATGAGGACGACTAGGAGAGATGACGACGAAAGATGACGCTGGCCACGAGAGAGAAAGAGAGAGAGAGAGAGAGAGAGAGAGAGAGAGACTGCCTGGTAACGCTGTTCTGGCTGCCAACGCTCTGCCACGCTCTGCAACGCTCAGCAACGCTATGCAACGCTATGCAACACTATGCAACGCTCTGCAAAGGCTCTATGCCAAGGCTCCGCTAGCCTCTGTTAGGCTCTGGTTCGACTGGCATCGGTCTGCCATGCTCTCTGCGTTCTCTCTCTCTCGGTGAAAGTAATAACAGTGAAACGTGCGCATACACGCGGCGAAATCACGCACGCAGACCAGCTCACCGGACCAGCTTACCGGACCAGCTTTTACGTGACCGGTGCTTAAGCTATTTTTCGATACGACCGGTACTTAGGTGCACGTCGGACTACAACCGCCCGCTGGGCTCTCCCATAGAAACCACCACCGAAGATCTCCCGCGTCCTTGGGAAACTCGAGGAGGCCGAGGACGACGAAGTGGCCCCCCTGCCACCGCCCCATCGTAGCTCCGCCAAACGGACAAGGAGGAAAACGGGCTATGGATAATTGTGGAACGGATCGACCGGAGATCCCGCATCATGCAGCGGTTGGTTTTTTGAGAATATGCGGAGAAAAATCGTGACTTGAAAATTTAAATTATTGCAACTGCTAATCCTCAAGTGTGTCGTTCTGGTCAGGCAACGATGCAAGATCGACGTCGATCGTGACGGGTTTTTTCAATGAAAACGCACTTCAGGCACTTCCGCCGATCTGACAGAAGTTGAAGAAGTCAAAATTTAGCCGTCTACAAGTTTGAATACAAACAACTGAAAAAAATGTGCAATCCAAGTCAAGGTCGCCTCGAGTTTTTAAAAGTCAATATGTATTTTTGATTTGGTTAACAATTGTAGCCGGTGTCAAAGCGAATCCAACGACCCAAATGACTACACCCTTAAATTTTCGAGTAGTGCTAAAAAAATTGTAATGAACAGCTAGACCGGAATGCGGGGACCACTTCTGTGCCGCAGGATCCCAGTGGAAGCGATCAACGCGTGCCCACCTCGGACACTCGACCGCCGCGTTCGCATTTCGGGGCTCTCTGTGTTCCTCGTCCTGTACGTCGGCGTTTCAGGACTTTTTCACTTTTCAGGTGGGAGATTAGGGGCGAAACGAGGCTTCCGGGATGATCGAAATTGTAATTTCGTTGAACGACGTGCTTTGGGTTTAACCCATTATCGACAACAATGTAGTTCTACCTAGAGTAGAAAAAAAAGCATCGTCAAAATCAAAGGGGTTTAGCGAAAAACATTTCTCCGTGTGCAACTGAACGAGGCCAGCCAAGAGGAGAAGTCGACCGGGGTACCGTATAAACTTTCGATATCGCGATGCATCGTATATGCATAATGCGAGTGTATGAAAATATTATGTATACCCAGGTTACGTGGAACGGTCCTGTGTGTGTCCGTAGATATACGGTCCGCGACTTGGACAAGGAAAATCGGGTCACGGGGAAATATTTTTCTGGACGTCGCGCGCGTCCTTGCTTTGGCAAAGTAAGTGGACGATCGGGGCGCATGCGTCCAGGACGCGGCGGACCAAAGGACACTTGGCCAAGTCTTCGTGTCAGCAGGGTATGCAAAGCACTCGAAGGTGCCTGCCGGAATTGCGTGCGCTTTGGTGGTTCTGCGAACGAGTTTAGCGATCATCCAACTCGAGTGGATTGGTCTTTATCATGGGGGAATGATTAGCGAGAAAATTAGAGGCGGCTGACAGGATGTCGGCATGGTTTAATAATACACGATAGAGTGATCGCCGCAGAATGACTTTTAATTTCATGTTAACGCGGTTTTAATACCCATTTATTTAGCAGCGAACGCGGTCCGGCCCCAGCAGTCGCGCCGCGTTGCAGATTGTAAAAATTTCTATAATTTAAAGACTCGTCCGGCGAGGAGGCTTGGGTCGCCGGCAATTTTGTAGTAAATTGCGTAACGGAATTTATTACCGATAACAATCTATTGGATTCTCGCGAAATAGACGCGCGATTCTTTATAATACCTTTAAATAATGTACCGTCTACGCTCACGCTATGCTCTTGCTCTTGCTCTCGAAAGGAGGCACGCGGAACCCTCATTTTCCTCTGAGAGAATCGTAAAAATCAAATTGATTAGAACAGCATATAGCTATTTAATTTCGTAGCGTTTAATCGGATCCCCGCATAAAAGGCCTCATTAATCGAAACCAATATCAAACTTGCCGCTTACAAAGTAATAACATTGCATGTGCACAACGTTGATTCTACAAGGTAATTTACATAGAACTGTTTTGTTTACAGAGTAAATTATCTCTGGCAAATAGGATTTATTTATTCACTCGCCGCTATTAATCAAAATTGAACTAACAGTTTAGACGGATTTCACAAATGCTCGTTCCACTATTATTTAACTAAAACTACACGACTAGTAGCTGGATCTGTGTACGCTATTATACTATTACTAATGACGAATTGAAGGGAGTTGCTTAACTATAATTGATAGATCAATATTTCGAATATTACAAATATTTCAAATTTTCGAATATTACGAATATTTCAAATATTTTAAAGTTTCAAGTATTTCAAATATTTTAAATTTTCAAATATTTCAAATATTTTAAATTTTCAAATATTTCAAATATTTTAAATTTTCGAATGCTTCCAATATTTTAAATTTTCATATGTTTCGAATATCACGAATAATTGCTCGAAATATTTTGCAGTGGGAGGAATGTTATATAAACATATTCAGATCGTTTCCGAAGCATAACAAATATTCTAATCATTTTTAAATAAAAAATGTTTTAGTCCAGAAAGAAATTATTAAAAAAAATGTTTGCGAGTCACTGACGTGTAAAGCTCGACGCATAAGACAATGTGAAGCTTCGAGTAGCGGCATATGGACGTTAACAATATCTTCAACGATTCCCGAACGCGTTTTGGCAATTTTGACCGCGCCTCGAATACCTATTTCGACAGTAGATTTTATGTAAAGATAGCCGCGTCGACATCAAGACCGAAATTTCATGTTTTAATAAATTTCACCGTTATTGGTAACACAACCCATAAAATGTCAAATAAACTTGAACAGGTTCTCTAGCATGCATGGATTTTATAACGGCTAAGGGCTTAATATCGTTATTGCACATTTCAACCGATATCTATTTGATATCAAAACAAAGATTACGATTTTCGTTCCCCGCGGCGTAAAAAGTGATATTTGGCCTCGAAAATACACAGTGTTAAAATTTTACAGCGCAGCCCTACGCGTTGTATGAATAAAAAGTTTTTCGGGCATCTGCAATGCTGAATATTGATAAAAATATTACCTGTCGCTAATTCCATGAAACGTAGAAACGAACAAATACAGTTTTATCTTATAGAAAATATACTGTATCGCATAAAATATTTCATTTCATTTGAACCAATTACGATGGTAGCAAAACGGGATTAAAATATTTCAAGTTAGTAATAATAATTCTTACTATCCTCGAGAAATTTTGATTTTGCAATAAATGTCATTTAATAATTATTTATGGATATGTGAAAAATATTTTCTACGAGGTCTGTGGTGTTTTATTGTTGCAAGATATGCAATATTGACATTAAACTGTACGATAACTATAGATAAAATCATTCTACGATTATGATGAAAAATTCGTAGTACAGAATTTATTGTGACAAATATACATATATATATATATATATATATATATATATATATATATATCTTTGATTTAGCTACCATGCAAGACACAATCACTTTCATTCTCAGAACATGTTCGAATGAATATCATGCACTAGTTAAACCGTTGATCGATGATGCAGAGAAGTTACTTACGAATGATTTTTCAGCACGGTCTCGATCATATTTGTGAGGACAGACCAAATGAAAACGGATCCGTCCGAAGAGCCAACAGAAATGTATTGACCATCAGGGCTAAAAGTGGCTCGTGTCCAATCGAAGCCGACTTTGAAGCCGTCAGCACTGAAAATCGAAGAAAAACGAGTTAAAATCATTTTTCAACTTCTTTATCGAATTTACACACATCTATCGTTCTTCCAAATTTTCATCAAAATTCCATACTTATACAAAACAGATTTTTTCACGAAAGCTATTGTTACAAATTTTTTAGTTTCTGTAATAAAAGATGGAAGATTTTCTAGTTCCCGAAACTACGAATTAGGATAAAATTAGATTTATAAAAGGTTTGAGAAATGGTAGAGAATTATGCTAGTGCTTCGAACTGGGGAATGAAAATTGTCGAGAATCAGCGCAGGTAATCTAGGGTTGCCACGACCATCGCACCTCCGGTACGCTAATACAACCTCAAGACATCATAAACTGGGGTTCTCAGACAGCTGCGCATCATGTGTGATCGAATCTTGTCTTCGAGACCTTATTTATGACTACCCTGCGGAAGTTTATGCAAACTTGCACTTTTATAGGCAAATTTCAACGAAATGAAATCTCCTCCATTGATAGCTTCGGCGGATTAACTTAAAAAATACGTTCGTCGATCGTTTTCCAGTCCTTCCAATTAAAAAATTATTCATCAAAAATTTTCAGATAAATATTTTCAAATGCTATGTGTGATGCTTCAATGAATCAATATCGAATATTTTTCAGTCTCCGCAATTAAGAAAGTCCAAAAATTAAAGTACAAACTAATTTACTGAAGAAGTATTTTCTAGAAATGTTCGGATTAAGTCAGTAATCTTTCGGTGAAATCTTAAAAATATTACCCAATTGAAAATATGTCAAATCACTTCTCAAAAAGTATTTACTATCGTTTTCGTCCATAGAATACTGGAAAATCAATTGGGGAGTTAAAAAGTAAAATAAAATTACACCATGTCTGTTGTTGAATCTTGCGCTGAGATATTTTTTGAAGTTTTCGGGCCGCGCAGGGCACCGTATCCAATTATGTACTAAAATGTTGACACCGTATAATTTGCGAATTATGTGCACGAAATTTCTGTGTCCGAGTGTTCCCTGTTCATATACACGGCCACCCCCACGCCACAACCACCACCACTAACCTACAAACATCAACAGAAACACGAACACACACGACGGGCAACATCCAAGCAATTCATACACACAGTCAACAAGAACACACGTAGCCATCAAACAGTCATCATCTAGACACACAAGCGACAGGTAACAATCAATCAGTCAACATCCAGACACACAGAACACTGGTAACACGCAGACATCGCATTTGTTGCAACTATTACAGTCCCGATGTTACTTATGTATGCGGTTGGGTTAGTCATCGCATCACACCTACACGAATCCGATTAGCCCGGAGCTACGATGCCTTCGCCTCATAATAAACGCAAATGGTGATTTCGCTTCGGGCGAAATAAAACAATGTTTAACATTGTTAATAGCTGCTCGACGAAGCTCAACCTTCTTCTTCTTCTATACGCAGTTATTAAAAGATTTTATGAATTTGTATGAATTATTCATAGCCCAGATGATTATCACAACCGCAAAATTTCATAAAGATTTTACCTTTCCTCAGCAGATTCTGTTATCGAATGAAACAGGAAATGTACACAAAAACTAAATGCGCAACAAAAACAAATATCTTCAAGCGTGTTTTTTTTTTGCTTAATAATAAAATTGGCTTTGGCATAAGCAATAAACGAATATTACAGCTAATAAAACAGGTCTTGTTTACAAATTAAATAGTATTTTGCACATTGTTTGTACGGTTCAGTCATATCATTTCTACAGAAGCATGTCCGAACAAACATCCAACAAAGAAACGCATTCAAACCAGAGACGAGTTCTCTTAGCAGCACCATTCTCAAGACACTCACCTAAACGATCCAATGATCTTCTTCATCCGCAGGTCAATAAGCTTCAGCGTGTCATCTCTGACGCAGCTCAAAAGGTAATTTGCATCTGAAAACAAGCAGGTGTCGCTACTTGAATTTGCATGTCGCCGATATTGAAGTTAAATTGGTCGCGCTAATACGGTTAGCCATACAACTCGCGTACGTGCCCGCATAAAGATAATAAGCAATCGTTGATTACGTTCCCCTTCCCCCTTCTCCCCTATGGTATTCCGATCACGTTGCGAGGAAGTTTCCACGAATTTCCGTTATTTGAACAGAGCGTCAGCCGGGAGAAAAAAAAGCCGGAGTTCCGGTGCACCGCCTTGAAATGCACCGGGACGAATCCCGCTAAGTAAGTAATTCCTTTTCGGCCCGTATAAATCTTATGAGGAGGCGTTCGGCGAAGGTATCCTGGAATCTAGCGGACACGTTTCCCGGGGAATGGAATATTATACTTTAATGGAAGTATACATAATGTATTACTGCCAATGATAAAGGGAAAGCATTAGAGAGCTCCGCGCGGTGTAATCGCGTTCAATTTTTCAACCGGGTGGATATCGTTTCGCTTGCAATCTATCCCTTTATCTGCATTAACCCTTTCGGGACGAATGTCGCCATATTGACAGCGCCGGGACCATGTCTTATTTGCAATCTCATGATTCGTATCGCATTTAGGGACGACTACTTGATTCGCCATAAACGTGAAATGAATTTTTAATTTTTTACGCAAAATAAAATAATTTTAGGTGATTCGGAACCCACCGTAATAAAAAGTAGATCCCGCTTAAATTAGGCGATAATGAAGAGTGCCGGCTTCAACTGCATCGATCAACTGCAGGTTTTCGTACAGGATATAGCTTATTGAGAGGTTTTAACATTTTATAAAATCTCCACCCGCAAAGGGTTAACGAATCATGTTAACGGATATTTTCTTAGGTTTCCACGATGAATCTAATGAAATTCCAGTGAAACGTGCATTCACTTTGAAACTTGATATTTTCTACGTCTCTCGAAAATTATTTTATACCGCAACTGCACGCATTTATTTTATTTCTGTGCCGAATGTGAATTTTTTTCGCTCGCTTCTGTCCAACGTGTAGGTTTTGAAAAAATGAATGACAAGGGACTGAATTTTTGCTGAATCGCTGGTAGATTATATAGAAATTTTGGTAAAACAACACATATTTCGTTAGTTTTCCGTGATTAATCCCATAAAATACAAGTGAAATATGTGCACACTTTGGTTTTAACAACGATTGTTGCAATAACTCTTTCATCCAATTCAAACGTGAGCTGGCTATTTTCCACTTCTTTTGAAAATCAATTTTGGACCGCGATTACATATTTGAACCTCTATTTTTCAACAGAAATGTGTCACGGGAATTTCTGTGCCGGTCGCGAATGTGCGAGCTTAATTTTGTCCAATGTGCAAGCTTTTGAAAAAGATAAATTACACATTTTTGCCAAATTATTGAATTGATGAAGATGCAGTGACAATTTGCATAAATTATACGGTAAATTCGTAATATATGTAACAATTTACCACGAGATAAATCCAGCGATGTGACCTTTCCCTCGAGCAGAATATCGTTTGAACTCGAATCTACTCTGGTGTCCCAGAATCTAATTCTCTGATCATAGTGGCCGCTAATTATCGTCGAGCCTGCACCGTCGGAAGTTACAAGATCGTTGCAACTGGAGCCCGCGAATTTTGTTTCTGTGCCTGCAACAAAACATTTATAATGAATTATTTTCCATATTATTTCTAATAAAATCATTTTGAGAATTTCGGATGTTCGAAGGTAATGGAATTTTTCACGGAATTACGACTTGCAAAAACTGCATCATGAAAGGCCCGTCGTTACTGAAAATATTTACAGTTCCACGGATTAATAATAAATAATAAATTATCGATTTGATCAATCAGATTCACTAGCTGTCCTCTTGCATTTGCATTGGTGGATCTCTGCAGTGTACATTGCATTCGGAAAATAGTCGTATCGGAACAATGCAGTTCCCACCGGTCAGAAAATTGAATCGGTTCGCGAGCCACGGCATTCACATAAAATCTGCTTACGTCGGTACACCTAAGTCAACGGGAGTATGATGCATCGCCGTGAAGTAATGGGGACCGAGTAATTCCATCCTCGTAGGTAGCTCGGTGCCTCAAGCGATATCAATAACCTACGACGTATCGTTGCGGTAAATTCGACAGGCTAATTGATTGGCCGGTAAATCACGTTTGATTTCACTGAGTCTGCCAGGGCGACAAAGTGAATCCTCCGCGCCGCGCCGCGCACAAACCGGCAGAAAATTCGGGGCCAGCACAAAGGGTCGCGCGCGACTCCGAACGAATTAGCTAATGTTGTTTATAGTTGGCTTGTCGCGGTACCAACAGTTGTCCCCCGGAATCTCTAAACGATCACCGTCGAAACGTTTCCATTCAGGCAAGAGATAGCGTCGATAGAGGATTTAACGATTTTACCGACGTTGTTGTAACAGTTCGGTAAATAAAATTGTTGAACCTCTGTTTTCGAAAATATTTTTCGAATTTCTACGCTTGCCAGAACGAATGTGTATATTTGCAATGTATTCTATCGGCTTTGTTTGTTCCAGCTGCGAAGTCACGAAACGATTTTATTCGACGCGGTGTTGTAAGAATTTAACGAAACGTGATTCTAGTTATTTACAGCTTTACGCATACTTGGCGATATTTTTTTTTTTTTTAACATTTCGAATTGTCGAACTCAAATTTCTCGGAAAGGAGGGGTGAAATGAAAGAAAAATTTCTTCTATACTCTTTCTCACATAAAGTTGTTTTTTTTAGAGAACGGTTGACTTGAAACCTATTGTTCCTTTGAGACTTTTGTTCTTCTAGATGAGTGCTATAGGAGGCGATAAAAAAATTATTTGACCTTGAAAAATGGCTCAAGGTTAAATTCGCGATTCATTTGTTGTGCAGAATCACGTTTAGTGGTCGCGACGTATAATTTTGGAACAGCGAGACATAAATTGGTAATTATTAAACGTAAATTCGATCACTCTTCTCGAGTGTACGCTCTATACGGGGCTATGAAGGCAGATTGACGTCATCATTATAAGACGTACGACCGTTCGAACCATAGCATGTAAATTCGCGGGATTACAACATTATCGGTTTACCGGCGCTGCGGAAAAACAAGCTATCCTGTTACGTATTTATCCATTGTTCAATAACGCCCTCGCGGAACCCTCAGAAACATCGATACACAACGACTGCGCACCGAAGGAAAGTAACAAAGAAACCGGATCGTGCAATTTCATCGCGCTTTGAAATACGAGTAGAGAGTATAGGTACGTAGCCAATGTTGCGCGACGCCAGTTAACGCTGTTATTAAAAGTACGTTTACAAGACGAGGGTGGTTTCCGGTTTCACATTGTGGCTCCCAGACCGGTCGTTTTCATAGATTTCCGCGCGGCGCAATAAGCAGGATTCCAAACGTAATTTACGCCGTTGGAAATCATGTTTTCGCGTCACCCGGTTACCGCACGGTCTGTCGGGGGAAAATGCTAATACAACTCCGGTAATACTTTCATATTAGAAACGCGAGACCGGTTGAATTATAGATCTTCGGTGAACAACCGTCGCCCGCTCCGCGGATTAAAGGGTGTCTTAATTATTAGTAGGTTCGGAGGTTCCGTGCCCGCCGTACATACCATCTTTTGCAGCCTAGCCACGGAATTGTAACAGCGGAATTAAAGGGAATTGCAAATCTAATTGGATCGTTTCGTCTTCTACGAACTCCGCTATGTATAAATAATTCCAGCGCGGCTCACAGTGACGACCAATACGGAATTATTAATTCGTTCAACCTGTGTCCTACGATGAATAGTGAAAACGTCTATGTATAAATACTGTTGTATCACTTTCAGCTCGTTAAAATTACCGAGAAAAGAAGTACGGTAAATATTCGATCTCAGAAAACGAGAACTGCACGATCTCGGAAAGACTATTCGGTAAAAAATTGATTGGTAATTCCAGTTATATCTATGGTATAAACATTCACAAGCGTTGACGAGATAAGCTTCTTATTTTCCCGCAGGTAACGTACATCGCTTGTTTACAAAGTTCCGAAAATATTTCGAGCAAACAGTTTCGTCTTGCGGGATGAGTACGCAATAAAGTCAGGTGACAGATTTATAATCGCGTTGTATTCGAGCGCGAGCGCGAGCGTCTTGAAAGTCGAAAGCACGATCAAGTGTCATTTGCAGGGAGTCCTTTTAAGAGCGAAACTGTATACGAGATTCCCTCGGAATGAGGTAATGAATAAATATTCCAAACTCGCCGAGCTTATTTGCAAACGTTAACGATGATTACGCGGTAGAATCCTAATGATAATGCCGGTGGAATACGAGGCATTATCCACGACAACCGACCGCTCTTGGGTAGAGCTAACGTACCAGAGACAGGCTAAATGAATTCAGTTACCAACACTTATTGTTAGCAGTGGATCCTGAGGTACTTAACTTTCTGACGGGGAACAGAAATTACTTAACTGTGGGTGCGATACACCGGCGTCATTAATCACCGGCGAAATTCTGTGAGAGTAATGCGCCCACCTCGATGGCTATTCTTTATTCTCTCGTATGAGAAGCGATTCGACCTTGAACACAATACTCAGAGCTGTACTGTGTTGGTAACATTTCATTTTTCCACGTCAGAACCAAATTGATAATTTTCAAAACTCAGATTAATACTCTCCCCTACTCCTCCACAACATTTTATCTTTTTCCGTTTGTAGGATATGTTTCTTTAAATCCTGACATTACAAATAAAATATGATTTGTTAATTTAAAGTGAAAAGCAAAATTGGTTTAATAAAATTTCGTTTACCATGGAAGAAATAAGATTCTTCTATGGATGGGGTAGCCTGTTTTAATATATTTTCTTAAGACTGAAATTATTTCTCTCGTAATAAGCTGTTCATAAGCCAAGGAGGTGCGCGAAATTAATTAAAAAATATCACGGTGTTTTGCAGCTGATGTTTTAATATACCCGAAGCAGCGTCGAAGCGGAGGGGGTCCAAAAGGGATAATGCACCGATAGAAAATGGACGATCTACTTTAAGCATCCTTTTTGTCTTAAAGCGTTCTAGATAAACAATAATTCACGCTTAAACGCGCTTTCAGCGACGGCGGTCTCTATTGTCCGCTCCTTGCGTAGCGAGATTTATTTGCGCAAAACTTTTGTACACCGGCGTCCGCCTTTCCCAGATAGCTGTGCGGCTTGGTTTTCACTATTTTGCCGTGGGACCGTGCACACAACAAAAGCGTAAAAGCCCAAAACCGAAATGGATGTCCGGGGTTGGGTCTTTGTGTAACAACCTTGCCCCCTCCCCACCGCCCCACTAGGGAATTAACTCGAATTTACAGCGACTTCGAAGAGCATTTAACCACTAAATTTCCGATTTGCGAAAAATAGTCTACATTTAAAATGTTATAGTTTCGCAAATAAGAATTTTAAAGGAATAAAACTGCAGTGAGAAAGATTCAAGCCACCGCTTTTCATAACCCATCGTTCCTTCTTTCTAACAGTTCTTTGAACATTAAACATTTTTTTTCGGGGTTGAACTTGTTCTTTGAAGATTGAAAAATGTTTTCAATGGTCAAATACTTCTTGCGAACAGATTTGCATGTGGCGGATCCAGTATGCGCGTAGAAGGAGGGAAGAGCGTAGAAGGAAAAGAAACATTTCACGTTAGTAGACAAATCACATTTTACCTCTCCGCATATAGTTTGCGGAGTGTTTGCTTCCGCTTGGGGCGACTTGCTGAAATGAATCACTTTAAGAACATTTGTTCGCGTGCAGAAGTGAATTCACGACTGGACGTACTCCTCGCGTGCCTTTGAAAAATTTCGTTTGTAATAACCTATCTCGAAGAGAACGCGTATATACGACGTTTATTAACAATCTTCTATCGATGTTCTTTTTCAGATGAATATGTATCGTCGTGTTACAAATTGAGACGTTCAATGCGAGAGTCTTTGTGCAGAAATGGAAATACTTATGCATCTGTTGCAAGACACAGCAGTAACTTAAAAATGTCTGTAACAATTTCAAACAGTTGAACGTAATCGATATTTTTGAATTTAACAAATTTCTTCCCTCTAAATTGCATGTGTTTATTTTTGCCAAAATGTATCAAATTCGCAGTCTGAAGGATGAAGTTGAAGTTCATGATCTGAGAAACGCCACGGGCCCGAGGGTTTTTCTTAGATCAAGACTGTATTTCGATGATAGCATACGTCAGCTTCTCGAATAGAATTCATTCGTTATCACCAAAATTTTAATCGATGGAGAAATTATTTCCCTGATTTTATTACTATTATATAGCGCACTAATTACTAGACACACTATAATCAACCGAGTATTAAAAGGGCTGTCCTTCCAGAGCTCTAAATCTTTCGCAAACAATTTATCGAACATACTTGGGTGTTTTGCGGCGGCGTCTTAATTTCCAAACATCTCGAAACTAATTACATCCAAAGGAGGGAGTGAAGTAGTTAAGCAGAAGTGGTGTAACCACCGGGCCGGTGAAAAAACGAAATTGTTGCCCGGATAGCGGAAGATTTATGGGTTTTAGATGTTCTTAGACGTTTCCTCGTAAAAGTATTTCCTACGGGGTGTGTTTAATAGCGTGGATAAATTTCGCCAACATATCATCGCGAATCTCCGAGGCACGACCGTATATCTGACGGAAGAAATTTAGTGTGATCGTAAAAGCTGTAGGGGGTACCTGGCGGTTTGTGCAGCTGACTGACAGGAATCAAGATTTCAGGAACAAATACCGTGCGCTTCCTGACACCGCGGTGAACACAAATTCAATTAACTGTTCAAGGCCACTTTCCCGACCATGAATGGGGCAATGAAGCGCCTTCTCTCCCACGGTGTCAACGCGCAACGCTATATTTAGAAGATGAAGAGCGTAGCCCCGCGACACACACCGTCGAATAGCAAACGATAGGACATCTGTTTGGCCCCCATGCTGCTCATAGTTCCTCATTAGATCGGCGACGAAGATCTCAATGAAGAATTTCATACGCAGGAATAACGATTTTTGATTTCCAAGTCGAGGCAACATTTTGCTATTCCATTCGCGGTGATTGATGCGAAGCTTTTAGAGTCAACGGGGACAGAGAAGGAAAGTGAAGGGTGTTGGTGAGTCATGGGATCAACGGTGGCCTTGAACGAAATCGAGTTGACAGGAGGAGTTCGATAGTTTGTTTAAAGAATAGATTTCTTATTGTACCTGGACCAGGAGGGTGGTTATTCGATTAAATTTAGGCAACAGGATTTTTTTATTTTCGTGATCGAAACGCGTGCGAAAATTTTGCTGAAAATCTAACATGCCGTTGCGGCCGCATTTGCTAATTTTTAAATGAAAAAGATTTTATTTTTCACCGATATTTCAATTTTCAGATTGAAGCATAGGACGCAAATTGCGAAGCACGGCAAAATATTTTCCCCTTTCGTTTTTCCTGACTCATAATTTACGAGGAAAACACCGGCTAATAATAACACAAACACTCTGTATTATAAATTCGTTACGATAACTCGAGGGTTTCCGGTCGAATAACGACGAAGCGGATGGGTGCTGGATCATTTTGACCCAACGTTGAAAGTTTATCACACGCGTACTATGCCTCGAAAGGTTTGAAAGGTTACAAATACTGCGAGCGATCGTATAATAATAGCAGGGACATGTACATGCTCGCACAACATTTTTATTATACCAGAATTTACTGCAATTTCTGCAAGCTGGGAAAAATGCGCGCTGCCTGTCTGAAATAATTCTGCGCTCTTGGAAAATCTGCTCGACAAAAATATGTTAAAAAGCTTCTCGTAAAATCGACTTTATTGTTCCGGTAATTGTATTGATTGTCTGTGAACCTACATCAATTTTCTGTGCACCTACACAATGCGAAATTATAACCTCCGAAAAATCCATCGAAATCGAAATAATTTAATTAATGAAATCAAGACTGGAAAGATAAAAGTTACCATAATTCCTTTAACCCTATTCTAGTAAAAATTAAATTTATCCAATACAGTAAATATTAATTTCTAAGTCTGTCGAAAAACCCGTCGACGCGTTAATAAAGTACTGTAGATAAACAAGCATCGAATAAATTGACGGACAGTGAAAATAATTACACATGAGCGATAAATAGCGAACTAAAATAAAATATAAAAGAGATTCGTTGTACAAAGTATTTACGGAATCAATATTTGCAGGATATCGACAGCTATTGTCTCATACTACCACTCTCGCAGAAACGTTGTGTGTATTCTTTACCCAATATCGTCGCAAAACAGTCGCTGATAGAATTATCCTCGGTGCAGCGAAATTTGATTTGCAGTGAACATTCGTTGTCGAACCGAGAAGTACACGTTCCAGATAATTTAAGATGGTGCTCCCGACCATTATTGCGAATTAATACAACCGGTACATTGTCGTCGAATGCAGCTCGCAGCTGTGAATCCTGTGTCAATAGAATTCCACCCTAGTTGGGTCGTACTTCAGGATTCTATAGCGGCGTTGTCCAGAGTGTAAATCGATATCTGGAGCGGTCCTTCGAATGATATGGTTTCACGAGATTAGTCAGCGGTCCATACGAATCGAATGTAAATCCTGCATACATTTACAAACCGGTAGTCAGAGACCTTTCGTTCGTTTGGCTCATATCAGCCGACCCCGCCACGTCCAATTTACTTTTCGGGTCCCTTAATGCCACCCGTATTTGCCGAAAGAGCCATACGTTGTCCTTAGTTCACCCCGGTAATAGCTACTTTCGCGTGCCAGCAAGTTATCACCTTTTTAGGATACTCCTATTACGCCGGACCCAACCACGAAAATGTGTGGCCAGGCCTAATTTCCTCAAGCTTTAAACTTTAAGATCCGTATATCACCCGAGAAATATTTTGGAAAATTGCGATCCCGCACTCGGCGCTGAATTATCGAATTAATATGCTCGGTGGATTTTTGCTGTGCCATGACGCTTCCGAAAAATCTTTGACTTGTACTACTTCGTATTTGGTACCTTTTGCTTCGAAAGGACAAGCAACCTTATCAAAACGATGATATTCTGTGTTCTTCTCAGATTGTCTTTTAAAAAAAATTCATTTGGAAAGTTTCAACCTCGGAACCGTGTCTGAACGTCACAAAACAATGTCCATTCATACCTACAATGTTCATAAAATACGATGGCAACAAAACACTCTATGTGTACGAGAAACCTAACGTTAGAAGATGACAATCGGACTCTAAACGCGATCTAATTTAGGGAAACAAATGCTTAATTAGAATTCTAGACAATAGGGCATTTGCTAAATGTGTAAAATCCGGGGTCCAATGATACTATCTGTAACGGGTAGGAAACACGAAGGTATAATTACATTTATAATTAAAAATAATGAGGCGTAGGCAGACATTAACGAAATCACTGTGAGAAGTGTTAATATTCTGATTGTCTACATTTAAAGGAGGATTCTCATGTAGCAGGCCCAAAAAAAAGAGAACGAGGTTTTCCACTGTATCAACATTTCCGTTTCATACGAAAATTGCATTTTTCACTGTCTATCGAACGAATCCAAATTGCGTTTCCATTTACAAGAAACGAGTAACATAAATCTTCAATAACTGTTGTTCGAGATCTTCGCCGCGAGAGTCGGACTCGAAAATTAGAGGGAAGATGGTTAAGCAGATCCACTGCAAAATCTTCCTATGAATTAGCAATAGGAGACTGTGTATTCAGTCGGAGAATTTGATTGACCTCGCCCAGTGTATCGGAATCAGTTCGAAGGTTTGCTTCCTGCAGGATTTCTTCGCGAAGCCGTTCCTATGCAGATGCGAATGATGACTGGTGAAACGGGCGAACCCGTACTAAAGTCTGATCCCGGCTGGTAACAGTCGCCTTCGAATAGATAGCAGGTTGGTAGAAAGCACCGTACGTACAAACTGTACAAGGCTGTCCGTTGTTTTGCTACTGATTACTTCTATTTTGTCTTTGATTAATACGTTCGCGAACAGAAACCGGACGTCGAAGTTTACCAGCCCTGCACACTCGGATCTTGTACTGATCGAAATTTTTTCTCTGTCTCTCTCTCTCCCTCTCTCTCTTTCTTTTTCTCTTGATCTTCCACACTGACTGATGAAGCGCTTGTCCATCGATCTGTTTAAATAGATGACTACCGCGAGTCGTGCGGCGAGCATAAGTTCTTCCGAGCAGCTCTGATAAAGCTAATTGCAATGCCAGCGGAAACCCCTTTGAAAGAATACGGCCAAACTTTCAATGGACGCACTGTTTGAGAACTGCATAGCGTTTGAAATCTTGAGAACTCGACTTCTGCAACGTTAGTAGTAAAAAGTCCCATTTCTCTGACCGGTGGGAAGCTGGCTTCACGCTTTTGGTTGTTGTTAAATGAATCTTCATCTATTCTTATAAGTAGATCGTTTTGAGACTTTTCTCCGTTGCAAGAAACAAGGGTTTCATAGAAAATTATTTTATCTTCTGATTATTTTGATAAGTTTAAAAATTCTATTGCCAGTTGATAGTATGAGAATATTAGGAAATATTTTTAAATGAAAGTTTGTAATGATAGTAATCCTTTTTATGGGACAATATTCGAAGCATTCCGGTTTGCAAGTGCTTTAAGTGTCATCAGAATAAAGAAATAATTTATTTGGAAATTGTGTCGAATTGAGCTTGTCAGCGTAAATTACAGCCTTTTTACACGATGCTCTCCCGTGATCGTATTTGGTGAACGTGAAGGCAGACACATTCCCTACTGATTTACCAATTATTCTTATCGAGACCCCCTTTATCGAATAGCGCCATCTATTAGCAGTGTCAATGTTTGCGACCAAAAACTCTTCGCGCAGGGGAAAAGTGCAGATTGAAGCAAGTTAGGAGAGATTCCGCTAACTCGTGATAAGAACCTTATCGGCTTAATTAATCCCACAAAGCGACGACGCGACCTAAGATCATTTTTAGTCGATCCTCCTCGTTAGAGAGCCCTAAGTTTCGTGAAAATAACGAATCCCCGTGGAATCGACGTCGCATTTCGCTCTGACGTTTTATCGACTGACTCAAGAAGAACAGGAAAATTGATATTAAAGCATGGTAATGCACACGTGACAAGAATAGATATAATACATGATACATTATCTCCAACCCTTCCAAAAATGATCATCATTCTCAATTTTTCACGAAGATTAAAACATGTCATTTATTATATTTTTGTCAGTAGTTAATAAATCGAACTTTTTTATATTCGGACGCATTAGACAATTGCAAACATTTTTCACCCATCGCGGATAGCATGCACGTAATAAAATACTGTTTCACGTAGTAGAATTAAAATATTTTTAATAAAACTTGAAAGCACACAAATGTCAGAAAATCTGACTACCGTTTGTTACGAAACGAATAAACTATCAAAATATTCAGTTTGATGAACGAGCTGTGTAGGTATCAGTGAATTTTACTGCCATACGACTGTGTCTATCTACTGAACGGTGATTCTACTTGCGTCAAAGTCGCGCCAGTTTAACGACGCATGATTCATTTCCCTCGAAGTTTATCTCACTTGTAAAACTATATTAAATTACAGTAACGTTCATTCGGATGATCCAATAAACCAAAAATACTATCATTATGATAATTTGCTGCGGTAGCGCGGACGTTTTATGAAAAGCAATATATCCTCTGAATTAA
Organism: Lasioglossum leucozonium; assembly: GCA_028454225.1. NCBI lineage: Eukaryota > Metazoa > Arthropoda > Insecta > Hymenoptera > Halictidae > Lasioglossum > Lasioglossum leucozonium. The sequence goes on along the minus strand of CM052221.1, from coordinate 22,298,745 downwards.
AATCGAATAAAAGTTCAAGTGAAACTGATTCAGATTTGATAGCGCGCTAGCAATTACGGTAGGCAGGCAAACATATAATCTTGACTTCGGGAAAGTGGTACTTAGCAGAGGGACTTTTGCCACATTTGTGTGGTCTGATTAACCGGCGACCATTAAACAATTAATCGCGGCACCGATAGAATTCTATTCGGCCCATAAATTCCGATCGACTTAGCATCCTTAATATGTTATAGACGATTAAATTTCCATAAAACAAGCCCGCCTCTTATTACCGACGGGGGTGGCCTGAACTTATGGTCTTCGGCGCATGTACCTACGAATGGCCGTGTATCGTTCCGCGTCTCGTTTTTATTGTTATCTCGAGGCGCCCTTAAGTATATTAGCATTACGCATGACTAATGGGAATAATGAAGGACGTGATTACCGCTAATGCTGTACATTACTTTCTGTCTGCGCAGCAACGGAAAACGCGTTCCCCGTTTATCCACGTGCGGGCGCGAGTCGCGTTCGAACGAATAAAACCGTTTGCCGCTCGTGCTGATAGGTTAAACGTTTCTATTTGCTCGGGTTTCGCCGCTGCTGTTTGTTCGCTGCTTACTTACACGCCTTGCTACGCAGGTCCCAAATTTTTAGGGTACGGTCGTAACTGCCTGTAACTACTTTTGAAGGCTCGCCAAGAAACTTCGCCGCCATCACCTTCCCGCAGTGGCCCGTTAGAGTGTGCTGAAGCAGAAACGGGAATCGTCGTTTTAGAACATTTACCAACACGTTTTGCGTAATAATAGGATATTCGGTAACATACGTGACGTGTTAAAAAGGATTAAGAGTTACATCGCCCGCTCGAATTCTATTGCCAACTGCGCACTACACGAAATACTCCGTGGAGACGCAACACGCCGTGTACCTAGACTGCGGATTTCGCGTATGCGAAAGAAAAATTCTACGCATTCTTCTTTTTACAATAATTTCCGTGAGCTGGAAGTAATACGGTAGAATTTTTTAATTTTTTTCATAGCTTTGTATTTCGTCAAGACATTTTTATCATAAATTGATAAAATCCGCAGTCTAGTTGGAACAACGTGACAATCAATATTACATTTGTTTAAAATTGATTTAGTAGTAATTAGGTAAGACAAAATTATATGCTGCAATGAATTTTGCCAATAAATTGCACGATAACGAGATGCATAAATGGTTGTAAATTAATGCTAGGAATAGAATTGTAAAAAAATGTCTAAACAAGCTATTATTTCACCAATAAAACAGACAATACATGTAATTTCATCGGGACATTGAACATAGCGCGTTCACTATATCTCACACTTGTTACGTAATGTATTTTCATGCGCCTTATTCCGCAATTTACATTCTATTATATCAAAATCATGTTCGTTGCACAATAAATAATGAATTAGTTTTTAACTAAGGCGCGCAGTTATTATCACAGGTCATTAATATAACGTGAAACAACAATTGCTGATGATTATATTATAATTTGTATGTTTAAACTAATTGGGAAATCGTGTATCAATTATGAATTTCCTATTATGCAAATTATTCAACCTTATTTACATTGTTTTGATCAAATACACCGATTATTATTGTTAATGATACGACAAAATTCGAAGAATAAATACATTACGTATGGACAAATAAGCAAGTTATTGTGCGGTGTTGTTTATTTTTAAATTGTCAAATGATGCATACCTTCGTCTAATTTCAGGTATTGTACAATTGGGATCTGGTGTATTTTTCTCGGCTGTGTAATCCATGTATATAATCTATTATTATAATTAAGGTCAGGTTTCATCGCGGTCGCCAGAGTTAGTCTCACGTTTACGTACTTATTTATAGTGATAACTTTTATTTTCTATTTTTATGTACCTGTTGCTTTTTTCCCCTCTATAAATACGCAATGAAAATACTATAACAATGATAATTAGATCGGGGAGCTTCGTGCATTCGGAGCTCACAGAAATTCTCAAAAAATATCATTCCATTATGCATACAAACTGTTCATATAGAAAAAAAAATATTTTACTTCAATTCTGAGATTGTCTGCAAACATATGAACTTCGTCCAATGACAAAAATGTACAAACGATTCCCATATTTAACACAGTCGTGTGATACAGTAGTGAAAATTAGTGTACAGAGATTTTATTGAGATTATTAGAGATTCTTGATGTTGCCAGACCTTTTGTGATAATAATTCGGCGATTAAAAACGTGAACGCATTAATCTCTCAATAATCGAGAACGCGTCCGAATTCGGTCTCGCGCGAGCTCGAAACAACAGATTATCGTCCGCTATAAATATCAAAATGAGTTGGAAAAGGGGATGAAAAAAAATCCGCAGAAGCTTTTCAACGTTGGGAGAGCTTAAAAATAGGAGCGGCGATAAAGTTAGTCCGCGCACAGGCCTGTCCTTTCCTCGGTGCCATTTAATGGTAAAGAATTCAGGCGTGACGTCGACAAGAGAGGGCACAAACAACTCGAGAGGGTTCTTCCCTGTAAAAGAGGGTGAGATGCGGGGGTGGGGGTGGGGGGAGGGGAGAGGAGCCATGGAAAAAGAAGACTCCGCCAATTTTAAGGGTACACGGTCGTCGGGAGCTCTTGAAAAATGTCCTAATGTAAATTAATGGCCCGGAAGTTTAGCCAGAAGGGCTCTAACGCGAAAGAAACACAGGTAAGGGAACACAGAGAGCGGGCCACCTACGCTCAGCTACGAGCCAACGGAGGAGAACTTTTTCTACAACCTTGAGAGGAGGGAGTAAAGGAGAGAAGAGTGAACCGAACTATACGATAATCTAACGTCTCGAGAAGTTGGTCGAAAGCGTTGGGGCGAGGCTGCGTTTCTTACCGGAAACATTAAACGATCCACTAGACTCGCTCTCTCGTTCTCCTTTCCTCTAGCCCTCGAGCTCTCGCCATCCTCCACGAGGAATCCGAGCTACGATTGCGACTTCGCGAAAAAACCAACTCCGCTTTTTCGGAATAACTTCAGGCGAACAGGCTACACGTTCATTCAGCCCGGACCGTTCGGTTTACTTTCTTGTATCGAGTTATTTAGCTATTTTTTCCGTGTACGTTCTCAGCGAAACAAATATAAGAAACGTTGCGTGTCGTTATCCGTGAATCTGCGAAGATCTTATTTATCAGGTGTGCACACGCTTTCGTGTCAAACTATATAGAATTATGCAATGACGTTCTTGTGCTTCACTTTCGAAATTAGGAAAGCTGGCTCGCATTACTCGTAAGATGTCTTGATACACGAAACTGCTGTACTCGTCCGAGAACGTTGATAATATGCTATTCGAAGTATGAGTAATGACGTGTTCACATAAAGTTATTACGAGCAAATAGAACGATCGTTTTTCTAACAGAGACAATGGACCGAGATGATCTGGTGCAACAAGATAATATACTCGTTCAGGAACAACGAAGACCACCGATCATTTTCGTCCAATCTGTTTGCACAGTTATTACGAGCGGATATACGATGATTCAAGTATTTTTCGTGCCTAACAGAAACAATAGAATAAGACAGTATTGCGTAACCACAGAGTGAACGATTTTGAGTACTCTGGCGAAAGAAACCCTCAAAACGCAGAGCGTATTTGCGGAGCGATAGTAAGCTGCCTGCAATCTGCTTTCATCGTCACTTTTCCACGGCTTACATAAAGAACAAATGTACATCACAATCCATTTGCGCTTCCGTTTCACCTCTGGAGAATACTGTGTGTACCTGGGGACGTCTCTTTCCTTGATTCTGTGTTTGCACACTGTTCAAAATGGTTGTTCCGTGGCCGGGAATTAAATGCACTGCTCGCCAAAATAAATACAAAACGTTTAACAAACCACAAACCTCAAATATTTAATGACTTTTTACTTGTTTTTAGCCAGTTGTTCTTCACGTCACAAACACGTTCGCATTCCAACGCACTCCGTATGTACCTTCATTCCATGCAAGTTAACTTCAGATTTCATTGAATAAATTTGTAGCATATTCGTTGCAAAATATGCTGCGTTTACGACGTATTGAGTGAGGACTACAATACATCCATATTGGATTAGGAAGATTTATGAAAAAATGTACATTGTAGAATTTCCCTCTGAAAAAATGAATGGGCCTCTTCTTTAAATGATCATTTTATTTGAAAGTACATATATTGTGGAACTTGCGGTGATTGCTTTGCTGCAGAATACAAAGAAATATTTAAATAATTGTTATTCAGACACTTAAGAATTCTCAAATAAAAAAATTACTACAAGTCATCCGATGCATGTACTTTTAAATCAAGTATTCGTTTAAAGACGAAGTCCACACGTTCATTAAAAAACAAATTTTTAAATCACTTTTTCCAGATTCTCAACTAGGCCAGATCTCTTGACGAGGACTTTGACTTTACATTTAATTTTTGCTGAATATTATTGGGTCAATTTTTGCTAGTGGTTTATGCGAGAGTGAGCGAGGCGTACCCTTGAGGAAAAGTGCAGAAGAAAGGTCGCTCGCTCACCTTTCTCGGAAGGTGTAGGGGAGCATTGAAAAAATGCAGCTGATATCATCTTTTTTACGAGGAGAGCCGTGGCGCGCAGAGGCAACAACGCAGGATGCGTGCCAAATGCCTACCCAGAATAAAGGCAATAAACTGTTTCGTTGAGATCAATCGAGAGTGAAGTGGCAGCGAAATCCGAAACGGACGGAGGCGTAATAGTGAGCCGGCAAGGGGAATAGGTTGATCCTCTACGCGCCTGTACGAAGGTTCAATTAAAGTCGATAAAAGCACCGAAGAAGAAGCTGGTAACCTTCCTGGAAACAACTAGCGACCACGGTTTTACAACCAGGCGCGTTCGTTTCGTTTTTAAAGCGTGTAACAGCGAGTTTCGCCAGCGGAAACGCGACCACAGCCGTTGTGAGGCGGGGAAACCAAGACAATACCTTGTAATAACTCGACTGTGAACGTCTACATAAAATCGCACTTCTGCATATTAATTTTCTAGGGTTCCAATTAAACGGACATTAATCCCCCTCCCCCCACTCCAAGAATTTCGATGAATTAAAAATAGTATTACATCCTGCACTACAATTAATTTTGTGATTATAATGATCAGAACCTCAATATTACGATCGATCAATGCAATTTGCCAAACGACTATCGATACAATGAACTACAACGCGAAGCTCTGATTGCTGATTTGATTTTTATAAATGCACTTAATACGGATAAATAACGAAATATCATTAGCGGAAGCACCGAAATAAATATTGACAATAAGATGGTACTGTTCTATTGCTATTCGCGTGGAATTGATAATTGTGATGTTATTGCATAGAGGTACACGCAAATTCCGAAGGCAAACATCAAGTTCGATCTCCATTTTCAACTACGAAGAAATAACAGGATAGACTAACATTGCTTTGTTTGTGTATGTTCACTTTGGTTGCTTCCTATTATACTACGGAGATAGCGTAATTGCGCGCCGTTAACGCGCACGTCATTGCTCCAATTATTCAAGAAAATTCGAAAAATTTGTCCACCAAGTTGGAGAAGCGTCGCTGTTTAATTTACGAACGCTGAATTATGGGATGTGATTATGAAAATTTCTTACGGTGTGCGACACCTTATATTTTATTATAAAATTAATATTTCCATATTTGGCGATAGTCGACCAGCAACTGGTATTAGATTCCGTACACTTGCGAGTCTCAAAGTGTTTTTGGCTAACCGCCCTCTGCATGACGTATTCAGATGTAACGCAATATTTAATGTTGGAATATCTATCCAGCCAGCCTCGTGTATCCTGTATTCGCAGCGCTAATTTGGACACCTTGCAATCCGTGTAAAATAGTCAAATTTCGCGATAGAACTGGTAAACTTCCCAGTGAACCATACAGCCGGCCGCCAATATTTACCGACAAACGATCCGGCTAGCAATAAACGTTTCGTTTGCTAACATATCTATTTTCCAACGAATCTCGCCTCTCGCGCTGCACTAAATTCCAATCAAACCCGTTTTCACTGTACATACCGTGTACACGCACTGCGGTCTCCCAACTTTTTTTCACTTGTCGAACTTTCTGTGTTCGCATTATCCTGCCAATTTCTCGTAAAGAGGCAATTTTATTCAATCTCGTATCTTTCAGCGAATTCCGTGAATAAATAATAGCATAAGGTACAATCTGCATCATCGAACAATCAATAATTGTTATTAATAACGTCGAACTGTAGAAGCAATTACGGTTCTGCGGATGTATAGATTGATTTAATATGGACTAATTAATTTATCGAATTCAGTATACAGTGTCCACTTTTGTATAATTCTATTCTGTTGTTTTTCGCTGATTGCGGATTTTATGCATTTATGACAAGAATTAATACACGAAAACTGGAAAGATATTAAATAGTACAATCTAAGGATCATGCTATGTTTTCTGTATATTCAGATTATAGGAAGCAGTAAAACGTTTTCGTGAAAATTTTACTTTGCACACCGCGCTAACAAGAAACACAGTAAAGTCTTGATCCAAGACAACGGGAGCTTTCGGATGACCCGGCCGGCGAGCGCGAAGCCTGTCCGGACGGGCGACCGGAGCGCGATAGTGGGGGTAGCGGGTTCTACGTCATCCGGAGAGGTCCGGACAGGCTCCGCGCTGACCGGCCGGCTGGGTCGAGAGTCGATGACGTAGTAGAATCGGTCCGGACCCCTTCTACGTGTTCTACGCTCGGTGCACTCGGCGAGGTCGCAAAAAATTGAACTACACGATCTAGGAACCGGCACGGACTCTTGGGTTTCTCTTAGATCGAGACTTTCTGGAAAGACTTTCTTGGAAAGATATTACAAGAATTTAAAAATTTGTAGTTATATTATTTTCGATTTACTAAAATTATTAAAAAAAGCATTTTCACGTAACTCTTACGATTGCTTCAAGAACCTTCAGTTTTATCTAAAAACACACGAGCCACGACGAATAAGAAATAATCACATTGCAGTTAGCAAAATTGCTTTCCCACAATAAATGCTCGAGTCGTAATTGCCGTGTCCGTGATCGAGTTGGAATTGCCGTGATCAGACGGCGAAATTGAGTTCGCTCAGTAATATTTTCCGGACCAAGGCATAGCGATTCGGCCAAGCAGTTTCGAACGGAGAAAAATGAAAAATTCAGTCCCGCGGTTCGAACCAATTTATTCCAGCATGGTTCCCACGAGTGGATGATTACATGAGAAACGCGTGTAACGCGTCTGAATAGCATCGGTTTCATTCACTTTTCGCGAACCGTCGGAAATATCTTTATTAAGCAGGATCGTTTTCGTCGAACGGATACCGCGCGCAAGATTCACAGACGATACATGGCGTAGCACGATGATTAATCGTGACCCGGAGAATCGGTCTAAACGTTCCATTTAAACCCGCCTAAATGCAACGGCGAGGCGGCGCTCTGATGCTATGCAGGATCTTGATAGAATTTCTTGTTCGACTCTGTGTGAGAAATTACAAGCTCGTTTTTCTTCTCTTTTTTTGTCGCGGAAGTTGAAACTGGACTCTAACACTGCGAAAATCCGAGGAGAGAAATGTATTCAGGAGAGAGAAAGTAATTCGAACGCGAATACCGGTTCGTGTTTAGAAGCTCTAAGCTGTTCCTTATTGTTGTCGATTGAATCAACATCCAGCGCTGAGGGGATTCTAAAGAAACGTCCGAGATTGTACGAGGCAATCCATAAACACGAATATTCGTTATCCGACGATCATTTGTCACTTAGCAGAGATTAACAAGGTAAAGATGATGGATAAGATGGTTTCGCATGGGTTGCCGCGGCACGAGGCTCCGTCGTTATTCCACGAACAAAATCCTATTCCGAACGTTACCATCATTGACAGCGGAAATAATAGATACTCGACGAGTACCTCAATTTTTAAAGCGAAGACATCGTCTATTGATTCAATGTTCTGCTGACTCGACGTCTTATGTTTTAATTTGCAACTAAAGTCGATCAATCGTTAAGAATCTTCATGAAAATTCCAATTTGTATAGATTGTCTCATAAGAAATGTTTTTCGCAGAATTTTACAAATTTCCACGTGTTTCAAGTGGCATGGAAAGCCGCAGTGTAGTTGCTGCATTCATTTGCTGATTTTTGTGAGTGCTCTACTATAAAGATTGCTATAAAAGCAGCGGTCCGCGCAGAAACGTTGAAAAAGCAGGATGCAACCTGAATGATCGATCTAACGACATTACCATAAACGTACCATATCACGTGGGAGTTACGTAGTTATAAAATCGCATGCCACATATCATTTTAAGACGGGAACGTTAAGGCAAGTGGCGAATAATTTTGTTGTCAAATATCTAACTGTCCGGCGGTGTACGCTGACACTTTTATGGACGCATTTATAAGGATATGCATAATCCTAAATCGAGCAGTAAGTGCCTATATACCGGCGTGCATTGCGCCCATTATGTGTATAATAATACCGAAATATTCTAACCTCCATCACGGCGGATATACTAAATCCGGAAACCGAGCTAAATCAGAACATAATTTAACTTGGACTCGAATGCCAAGCCGGCCAAGTTTTACGACAATCACGATCGCGCGACAATCGCGCCTTGCTCAACCAGTTCCCCGTCGAACCGTTCCGAAATATCCCACAAAGACAGACTAATTAGTCTGCAACATCGAAACTACAAAATTTTGCAACAATCAATTTTTCAATCCTTTCAGATCGTACAAATCAAAATAACATTGTTAACCATGTTGCCAATTAATGTGTGAAGGTGATTATCTGCCAGAAGTTTATTAATAGGACTTTATAGAAAAATGAAGATAAAAAAATGCTTTGGAAAAGATTAATATAATACTTTATTAATAAATGAAACGAGATACCGAACGTTACGACCCGATATATGAGACAAACATTCGGATTGTCCAGCGTCTTCTATATCTGTGATCATATGTGTTTATGTGTACTTTCTTCATAAATAAAAAAAAATTAAAAAATGCAATTTTATCGGGTAATCTTTATTATCATTCAAAAGAACCATTCCTTACATTTTTTAAAGATTATATTTTTCAAATATTAGCCGCAACTGCGGTTAACATGGTCCATTCTGAGTTTCCAATTTTTGATGACGCGTTCAAGCATTTCGAGTGGTATTTGGCGAATAATGCGAGTAATGTTGGCTTCCAATTCTTCAATCGTAGCCGGCTTATCCATGTAGGCTTTGGACTTTACGTAGCCCCAAAGGAAAAAGTCTAGAGGTGTGATATCACACGATCTAGACGGCCAATTCACCGGTCCGAAGCGTGAAATTAACTGTTCACCGAATTGTTCTCGCAATAATGCCATGATTTCACGGGCTGTGTGGCAAGTGGCACCGTCCTGTTGGAACCATGATAAAATGTCAAACAATATTGAACAAAAATACTATAACAGTTTTACAGTATGACAGTTCGGTCTGCCATAATATCCCTATTCGAAAAAGTACCAATAAATTAATCACCTTTTAAATAAACTCGAAATTTTTGATATTGTGACATGCGGCGTTTTACCTTCCAACCACAGATATATCATTCTCGAGCAGAAGAAATCGCAAGGGAAAATGATTCGGTGTGCCTGTGAGATGTAAAAGCATCACTAATGAGTGACGATGTCTAAAAGCAATATTCTATTCTTCTATCGGGCCACACATCAGCTACACATTAGGAAGCGCTGGCACTAAAATTAGTGCCATTCAATTCGTTTTTGTGTAGAAATTACACTCTCGAGCGGGATAAAACGATGTTGCGGGGCCCGGTGTGGCGCATTCTTCGGGCGCGAAAGCCCATAACAGATTAACACGCTATAATCTTCGCGGAAAGCCAATAAAACGGCAATATCTTGTATCGGTGGGAGTCCGGTGGCCGGCGGTGCGGTGCAGCGTTTCACGATCTCGCTGAGTCACGTGTACCACTGCACCTTTTTGCACCGCGCGCCGCGCCGCGCCGAGTCGGGCCGCCTTCGCCGACGCGACGTTGCATCGCGGTTACGAGACCCACTCGGGGCTGCTCATCAAGTATCGAGCGTGCCGCGACAACCTTCGCCAATCAAAACGAAAACACCGAGACCCCGGTCGGATGTGTAATTATGGCAGGACGTTAGCCGGCGAGGAATTCTGCTTCGCGGAAACGCGTGCTCGCGCGTTGTACTAACGAAGCGGCGCACCGCGCCGCGCCGCGCCGCGTCGCATCGCGTCCCCGTGCCTTTTGAAAAACTACGAGAGAGAACGCTATAGAACCGTCACTGGCCGTGCAGGCATCTGCGCTGTGTGTGCAAACTTTGCTCAAAGCGGAGACACACAAGCGAATGCTATCCTCGAGAGATGTTTTCCGCGTAAGTAGCTGATGTTTGCGTTTCTCGTAAAGATTCTCTACACGCGCTCATATTCTGACGCGGCGTCCAGCACGATCTTCTTTATTTATTTTTGTTTTCTCATTTTTTTATCTCTCTCTCTTTCTTTCCGAGGAGCAGGATTCCTTCTCCAAGGAGAACGGAATGCCTGGACGCCGCCTTCTTTGGGTCACTGGCTCAAGTTCGTTTCCTCGTTCCGACCGTGTCACGTCAAATCGGCTATTATGAAGCCTTCAATCTATCGCGTCACGCACAGTCGTCGCGGTGAACCTTCCAGTTGGACTGAATGTAGAAACGAAAGTGCTGAACCCGTTGCGTCATTGGCGTATGAGCGACGAAATGTACAGGGTGTACTGAAATTATACGCAGAAATTGTCGCGACCGTCGTGGCGCGATTCTACGCGTGGTGCAGCAAAATTGACTTCGACCTTGAATTTCAAGGTCAAACATTTTTTTTACTGTATCGTATTCTATTCCTCACGGTGATAATGCGAAAGGAACCATCGGTAAAGATTCGATGGTTCTCTTAAAAAATTATGGTGAAGTTTATTTCATTATCAAACTGATTTTATTTATATTATATTTTCATTCCTCGGAAAGATTACCTGCGGAAGTTAGAAACGAAGGCATGACGCTTCGAAACGATCAAATAATTATTATCGTATGACTTTTTCATTACGGAGTTATCACGACTCGATTATCACCATCGCCGGAAATGACATGCTACTCGTGTAGATGATGTAGATCTTCAACCTGCAGAAGAATGTATCCGATAGTATGTTATTTATGTTCAGCTTGTAAATTTGATTCGAGAATTGTTACTGAAAGTATATTCCATTATATTATGGGGAACGCGAAGGAGCGCAACGTACAGGGAGTATACAGTAATTATCATGTACCACAAGATAAAAAATAAATAGAATTTCAAGTCTCTTTTCTGGACGCATCAAAGGGAAGAGGGTTCAGTGACTGCGGCTCTTTCAACGAGGATTGAATAATATGACCTTCAGACGACTTTGAACCGGAATGTTCACACTGAAAGAGGTGCATAAGGCTTAATGAATTCCTTATTGCTTCGGGTCACGAATGTGAACACCGTATGTTACCGTGTTTATGCAGTGTAATTTAAGCTCTCTGATATTATATTTTCTATAGCGTGCATTTACGTTAGCCAGAAACTAATTATTATTCTGTATTCCTTCGCACCGAATACAAAGTACTATAATGTTATTCGGAATGCATATATTTACAGCAGGGTCGAAGAACCTGCGCCGAGATATAATTTTCAACTGACGCCGCTAGAAATCTATATCGCTATCTAGAATTATTTATCGCTATTAAATTCGCTATGCGTGCCCGTTGCTTCCGTAGCAATATCGCCGGTAAAATAAAACCGAATAGATAATGTTACGTTGCAAAGTAACGAGTACTGAATTTTTTTTAAGAAAAAACTTGCATAATATTTTACTAGTTAACTGTTAAGTTAATATTTATGTTAACTATTAAGAGATAATTAGATTACAACTTTTCATGCGATTTGGTTTTATCTAATAAATTAAATGTTACGTGTAAACACGTCCGCTCAAGTGGACCTAACAATTCGATCGCTACAGTCCCGGAAAAGATAGATTCGCAAGTGTAGAAAAAAGAGAATCTGGCTGGCATCACTCTCAATTTCTCCGGCGCCCCATGATGGTGCTGTCATTTCTATTCGCAGAGGTTTTTCGCTCGCCACAAAGGGTGTAGTTTCCCCGTGGAATTGTCATGTTATGAAAAGCGGCTTGCAGCGTCGATGCACGCGAAATGGCAGCGGAGCAAAAAAAAAAGAAAAAGAAGAAATGGCGTGACTCGTACAGGCCGTGAGTCATAGTACATAGGTACTTCGACGCTTTTATCGAAGAATACTTGGGCGTGACCCAAGTATTCAACTACCCGGCTCCTTCAAACCCTTTAGCTACAGCCTAGTCAACCTATATTTTCAAGGCTGCGATGTTCGCGAAAGCCGGAAAAAGCTATTTCCCTTTCTTCTTTCTTACCCGGCTTCCGTTTTGCCATCGTTTTTACCGATTCAACACTAGTTGCTAGCTCCCGGGTCTCCGATCGTGATCCCTGTGAGGGATATTCGCGAAAATATTTGATCGCTGCAAAGGTTCACGTCCGACTTGGAGATAAAACTCGATAACCAAAATTTTCTACAAATAAATTTTCTACGAACAGTAAATCAATCTGTGATCACACAAAAGCAAAAGAATCTACCACAATCTTTCTATTGGTCAACATGAAAAATTTTTTTAAAAAGAAACTGGAAAAATGAAAAAAAATTTTGAGTTCCACCCACTCTACCTTCCCCTTCTACGACGCTATTCCCCCACGCTTCCGCCACGATCCAATCGCGTGACACGTTTCGTCCCTGTCGTGCGTGCGTCACGTGACTAATTCGGTAGAGAGGGGGTAACTTTTTCCCTTCGATTCGAATCGATTCTCCCGATCGGGCGAATCCGGTTGAATCAATCGTGATGTCTGACGCTGAAATGTCCCACGTGCTATTCTTGCGATGGACATTTAACATGGCACCAGGAAAAGCATTTGTGCCAAATTGCGATAAGGCTCCGGCCTCTTCCGTAAATCGCGCACGAGCTTTCGCACTCGTCTAACAAAAGCTGTCACTGTAGGTATCCGCGGGGCAGAAAATTACAACCGATGGGTAAATATTCTCGTTTAATTAATCGCATTAGCCGGGCGTTATTTACCGAATTTGAGACATCCCGTCCCGTTCGAATTGGATTAGCATAACCGAACTTTAATAAAGGTATTACTATTATAATTACGTCGCAGAAAGGCTTGTCCCCGTTGAATCGTGTATCGATTATAAATCGTGCGAGCGCTCGCTGGCCGGGTCTCGCCGTCGCGCGTCGCATCGCGGTGACGTTTTTAAAGCTACTTACCGATATTGAAGCGGTTCATTCGATAATAAACTGTTTGATCGTCGAATTAACCTCATTGCTTTTGACCGTGACGCAAAAGAAGAAGAAACGGGAGAAAAAAAAATAGTTCGGAGGATCGATCGAAAGAGGATTTCGATGGAACACGCTCGATACACGAGGGCGGTCTGTTCGGTTGGCTCGTCAAATCAGTAGTTAAAGATAACAGCTGAATATTCATACTCGACTGCCGGGTGCAGTTTGAGGTTTCGGGTCGCAGTTTAAACCTAAATCAACATTGTATTATTCCGCGGCCGGGCAAGAGTGATTTATCCCTTGGGATGCACGGGAGGAGAGAGAAAGAGAGAGACAAAGTGAGAGAGAGAGAGAGAGGAGACGGTGTACATTCTGAACTTACGTACGATTAAATCCTAAGTTACACAACGGCTGCAATTATATGCTGGTAATATTGCGCGAGGCCGTACTCAATGTACCGAGATAAAATAGTTGTCCGATCTCGGTAATGACATAAATGGTTATGAGCCGCTGGCTTCGGGCGTTACACACTAACAAGATTATAAATCGATATTATTGCCGGCGTTCTATTCCTTTAACGACTGAACTGCGCACGACGACGACGCGTACGCCGCGAAAGTATTATGGAAGATCTAATCGTCCCATATTTATGCGATTTCGAACGTTACGCATCACTATCGCGATCTGACTTGATCGTATTGGGCGACCGAGATGTAAGTCGTCAAATAATTATTTATATGAGGGATTCGCCCGTTTGGTATCTTGTATTACATTCTATACGATTTTCGATATTTGTCAAATAATTTTTTTTATTTTTGTTCATAATATTGGAAATACAGTGTGTCCCACGTAACGCTTTTCGCGATTTTTCAAGTACTTGCGATAATCCGACAAAAAAATACTTTAAACAAAAGTTGATCCGTTTTCAACAAGACGAATTCAACGACCTGGCATACCATGACCTTGGGATGACCTTGAAGTCGAAAATACGAAGTGTCATATAAAAAACTGAAGGTGACGACCTTGAAAATTATCGAAAAAAGTTTGTCGAACTTTTTTTTTATCACAATGTATAGGCAATCAAAAACTTATATTTTTTGTCATATTATAGCAAGTACTTGAAAAATCGAGAAAAGTGTGACGGGGGACACACTGTATATTCTTGAAAAAATTTGATAAAATACTGTCGGATTATTTTCCAGACACTGAAATTATTTTAAAAATAATACGAGTGTCTACGTAGCGTTTCTATCTTGCGATCGCTACAGACAAGTTCCGCAGATAATAGTTCAACAGCCAACGTGTTAATTTGCAAAACTGTGATGCTCGCAAAAATACCTCACAATCCCCTATCAACCTCATGTCTGAACGTTTCTAACAACACGATACGCCGGTACAGAATTCCGGTCCGCCTCGCGAACAACATAATCGCATCGGGCGGTCAACAGGCATTTATCTAAACCAAACACTTTTTGCAGCCGTAAAGATAGCCTCCTCTAAATCACAGTGGCCACTCATCCACACAATTTCCTATCTTAAAAAAAGAAGGTCGTATAGCTGCTCGTCCGATGGAAATCGCACGGACGAGTTCATCCCCGACAGCGGCATCTGGTAACAAGTATTTGTTATCGATAACAATTCGCAAACCCCGTAGACAAATTCACCGTATCATCATGACGTTGGCGAACGAACGCGGCGAGCGATTTTCTACGGGCATTCTTCGGCGTGCGTGCGCTTGCTCGAGCACGGGGAACGCTTCGCTCTCGAGTATCTTGCCCGTAGGTGTTGCGCGTCCGAGGTGGTCGGGTTCTTGCAGAATCACGCGGTTCAGCCTTCGATGGGTCGCCTAATTACCGGGTCCGGTGTTGTAGATCGAAGACACGCGCGTACGCATATCGGAGAAAATCCGTGGACCGTGGATATATATATATGACAAAGAAAATGACAAGGTGGTGGCGGGCGGATAGGTAAATCCGGCCGCTTGTTATTTAGCCCGGGAGCTTACCGTCCCGATACGCCAGAAGCACGCTGCAGGGTTAGAAGAGGTCCGATCCGAGACGAGGAAAGGCGGCGAACACGCCGGATAGGTACTCGACGAGGAACAGAGGGAACGAGGAAGGGAAGGAAGGGCCGCAGGAGGAAGCACTGCGAGGCACTTCGCAGACGCGTGTTCAGAGTATTTCGCAATATGTACGAGGAGGCTACACCCTGAGACCGAGCCCCGGAGTAAACAGACGTGTTTGCTGGCGTGCCATTCGGTAATGCCACTGGTAATCCGCTGGCCCTTTTTAACCCTGCTCTCTCACTTCCCAACTTAATTTGCTCCTCCGTGTGAAACTGATCGAACGGCGCAGAATCCGTATCACGGAAAATTAACCGATTCCACTTCTAAACTCTCTATCGTTCGAACAGACGTGAAAATATAACGAAATAATATTAACGCCGAACTGCCGGTTAAATGACCGGTTCCATGTTTTTTATTTTACAGCTATTCAAATTATAAAGCCACTTCCACGGGAACTATAACAAAAATTGTACACGATCTAAGTAAATACAGTCTCGCTACATTTTTGTATGGTAAAGCGTTTTAACCGATTTTAGTGCTTGGTAGGTTTAGCGTTAAAACGAATTCGCTGATATTTCCGAAATGTTTGCTCGTTCGCGCAGATTCGTTGAAAACGGAACGGATTTTTTGGACGAATCTTGCAATTGCACAAATACTTTGGAAGACAATGAAAGACTTTTAGTTGGATCGGACAAGTTAAACAATGCCCGATTAAACCTCGAAAAAAAATCAACCCTCGGTAGATCGTACGGAACAAATATCCGGAACCAACTAATTGATGTTCGAAAAAAGACTCGAACCCGCTGAATTCTGCTCCGGCAGTCGCGCCGCCCCGAAAATTCCCCTTGATCCCGGACGCATCGCGGACGATTACGCTCGGACCGGTAACACAATTTCCGATCCACTCTGTATAACTGTCAAGGACAGGGTCTGGGCATCAGTCGGTGTGGTTCGCGCGCGCATCGCCGAGCGAGTTATCAGGAAGCAGGGCGCAGGCTGAAGAGGAGGAGGAGGAGGAGGTGGTGGTGGAGGAGGAGAGGCGTTCAGGTGCTGGTATAGGAAGAGCGGTAGAAAGGTAGAAAGCGAAAGAGGGTAGTCGAAGAGGATGGCTGGAGGCCGGGGTTCGGGAGGGGGAGAGGAAGAGGAAGAGGCCGCTACCAACGACTAGTTACACGTATGAAATAATCTATTATCTGGAAAGAGGATTTATCTGGTGCGGGCATTGAATCGCCAAGGTCGTAGTGGAGTCCCCTGCGGTGGGAAGAGGATGCTAGCACGGCCGGTGGACGACGACGGAAAGAGACAGAGTGACAGATAGAGCGATAAACCTGGTGGAAGAAAGAGAGCGAGCGAGAGAGAGAGAGCGCGGGAGAGAGAGAGAGCGGGAGCAGAACCGGCGCGAGAGGGTGAGGGGATGAAGGAAGAGAGAAGAAGTCTCACCGCGGTCAACGAACCTTCTTCGGTGCTGAGCACAGGCCGCACGTATGTACCTACGTTCGCTATGTTACTAACGTAGCGACGGATCTACGTACGTACGTAAGTACATACAGGAGGCAGCGAACTACCATTCAGCCGGAGATGCTCTCACTGCCTAGGCGCCCGTAATGCGCTCGATGTTTTTCACCATGTGGGAAGCGACCACAGGAACACCAGGATGTCCTGTGGAGGTCTGACTTACGCACAGGTTACGCAACGACGACGCCGCGCCACCACGACGCTTCGATGTGAACCACGCGAAATTGTCTCTTTTGCCGAAATATCTCTACTCTACGCTTCGGTGTTTTTTTTATGCAGATTTTATTCTATTAAAATGTAGTTGATTGTAATTTTTCGTTTATTTTTTATTCATTGGTGTATGCAATTTCGTTTCTTTCGTTGAGTTTTAACACCTTGCGTCTCGATTTTCAGTTTCCACGATTTCGGTTCTATCTGGAGTCCGGTTGATTGCAATGTAAACGAGCAGACTACGGAAATTTTGCATTTATAGGAAAATTCAGTAGACGAAATTCGAAATCGTGGGAGAATTTAGAAAATTGTCAACGTATGATTTCTCATCTGTTTAAATGATTAAGGGCGTAGACTCGTTTTTCCAGGACTACAAGGGTGCGGGATGCGCGCAAAAATCGAGGGTTTTCAGTAGTTAAAAACGCTAGATCGCCCTCAAAAGTCCTATTCTTTCGTTTACGAGGCGTAGTTTGGACTATTCGACAGCGTAATTTGCATTATTCATCTACATGCTACCGAATAACGCGAACTACGCCTCGCAAACGAAAAAATAGGAGGGCGATAGCAGCCTAGATCGATCTTCTATCCAGCGTTTTTGGCTACTGAAAAATCCGATCTTCGTATTATCGAGAAATGAGAGCGCGGATCCCCGAACCTTTCAATTCTGAAAACCAATCTACCGCCTTAAGGGACGAAATAACGTTCGTATTTAGTTTTTATACCTTGCAATCGGAACAGGCAATTTTCATTTTGCATAAATATCCGTAGTCTACAAATGAGCATTGATTGCGAGGAGGATTGATTTCGCTGATGGTCTTTTTAGGGACCAGCGACGAGCGGCAGAGTATTAATTTGGAAGTTGAGAATGTATCGTCGCGGCCAACGGATAGCAGCTTTTAGCGATCGAGTATTACAGAGGCTAACATAGTTCGAACAGCCTCGAGAGGGCACGTAAGCCTAAGTGACAAGGCACAAGCCTCTAAATATGTATAGATTCCGCTGGGAGCGGAATAAAGCTAGTTAACTATCCGTGAAAAAAAGCCAGACAGATTCCCCCAGGATGCGGTACTCAATTTGCAATCCGTGTTTCTGTGCCTCGCCGATTGCTTAGTTCTCTTCGGGGTAAATCGTCGAATTAACCGTCTACGGGGCTCTACAGTGTGCATGCGCGGCGGCCGCATCAACCTGAGAAACTCTGCTACACGAACACCGACTGGCAACCAGTTTTTACGGGGCAAATGATAGATTCAGTAGTTTTATGAGCTGTTGCAAGGGCGATTACGCCGGATGGCCAATAATCGGGTGGGATTTAGTAACGTACATGTGAACGTCCTCAAGGTCTCCTAGGAGAAGGTCTTCCGCGGTCATACGCGTTCACCGAGCAGACAACGTTCACACTACGCCGGCTCGTCGTGAAAATTCTGTTTCGATCAACAGCTACCACGAATGTTGAATGCAACAAGTTGGTCCAAGTCGAAGCTAAATCATTGAGGTGTTGCGTGAAACCAAACTATTGACTTGCACACCATATTTGCTGGTCCGATGTTAACAAGATGCGATATAGATTTGAGTGCACACACGGTTCATTACTTCCTACTAAGTCTATTTTTCAAGTAACCGAAAATGCCGGGAAATCGAGAAAAATCAGTAATGGTTTTTCTGATCGACCACAGCAATGTTAATGCCGTACGAAATGTTGATTTCAGCTGGTTTTTATTAAAAAATGGTATATTTGAAATAATTTATATTTTCAGCAATTAATACGAAATAAATGTAAAAAAGGTACGGCAATGGCCAACACTGTAAAAAACAAGCAAGTATTATGAAATGCCTGTCTCGAAGAAAGAAAAAGCAAGGGAAGAAACCAAGTGGTTCAAAACGAGATAGCGGGCGAAGAAAATGGTGGCGGGAGCACGCTGGAAAGCTCGGAGAAAGTGATTAAGCAGTGAAGAGGAAAAGTGAAGGGGTTCGTGTTGGCCTTATCAGCAAGTGTACGGTGCTCTTGTAAAAAAGAAAAACACTGCAAAGAAGGAATTTTACGGCGATAGCGAAAGTAAGCCACCGCGTGAAAAAGATGTGAAGAGATCACGGGGATGTAACGGAAATTTTTGCGGTAAGTAAAATGCTCTGAAATGCGACGTTCTCCTTAGAACACGATACTTGGGGCGAGCGAGCGAAAATGTAGAGAAAGATCTCTAACAAAAGCGGAATAAGTGGTAAATCGTACTTTCAGCGAATCGCGCGGAACTATGGAGAAGCGTCTCGCGTGCTGGAGATCGCGTCACAGATAAGCTTGGTAAGAACTATGAAGTCATAATTAAATGTTGAGGGGCCTGTTCAAGTGATCTCCACTCAACTGAAGCGGAAACTGTTGAACCAAGTTTGCGATCAGACGGCTCGGCGTGGACGCTATGATCGTGTTTACACGTCCGACGGATTCATCTATCAGAACGATCAAAATTCGCGCGTGCACGCGTGCTTAATTAACTCGGGAATTTTATAAAGCAACATTTCGGATCGATCTCTTTGTTTCCGAAACATATTTTCGAAATTACCGTGTACGTTCGCCGTTCACGCGTCGAAAAGCAGTGAAACACTTCACGCGCGATTAATTTTTCAAAATTATTCAGCACCGAAGGGATTAACGCGGGCTGAATTATGAAAGTGCCGATGTGTTAACCGATGCCCGATGTAATTTCCTTTGAAAGTAAAGTGCATATCCGAATGATAGAGTTATTTATACATGACGGACGTAACTGGCTCATTTTATATTTAGCCTAGCATCGGCGTGTGTTTTATGCGGCGTCAATTTCGCGGAGTTATCGAAATCGTTGACACGTTAATTCCATCGAGTGCTCCGAAAGTACACTAGTTTGCATTTAAACCGAATTTAGGGGAGAAGTTGCATACTGTATAAACAGAAAATAATATTAAACGCTGAAACATTTCAAATTACTCATTCCAACTATTTTTCACGCTAGTAGAATACTATAAAAATATGCTTATTTATAGAAAAATTGCATATCGTATAAACGGAAAATGATATTAAATGCTAAAATGTTTCATATTCCAGCAATCAAAATACTTTTCAGCAAGATTCCACTATTTTTGACACTAGGGAATTATCACCAAAATATCGTCATTCAAGCCGAACGGAATTTAGAAGAAAAATTGCATATTGGTGGTCTTACTGCGACTATTGAGGCTTGGAGAGATGCAATTAGCATTATCGGTGATATTTTTGCAAATATCGAAATTTCATGGGAGGCAATTCGGTTTTCGTTTGTGATGTCCCAGAAAGCACCGATCGCTCGCGTGTTTCAGTCGGTTCCAGCGGCCCTAAGGCGATAATCTGTATCGGCAGCAGTGAATCATTCACGCGTGATGTGTTATTAACGGAATGAATGTATTATGCGTGGAATCAGGTTCTGTTTGAAACCAAGCATATCGGACACATTAATATTCCCGGCCAGTGTTACACCATTAAGCGACTGGTTTCCGTGTTTTTATAGCGCGAACGAGTTTCAGGAGATTTTTCCGGATATCGTGTGGAGCATTATCACTCTGAATCCGGATGGGTGAAGAGTTCAAGCCGGAGACTGTTGGCTAGAATTTGAATAGAAAGCCGGTGATTGGCGTGAATGGGGAGCATCGGCAAACAGAAACAAAGGAAACACTTTTCACGGAGCGACTTCATACATTTCACGTCGTATTTTTTTATTAACCATTTTCGAGAAAAACGTCGATATCGTACAAATCGCGGGAAGTATACATACGACAAATAAATTTTATGCGGCGAATCGATTGAAAAATTATTTCTACAGAATTGTTCGTACTCCATCCAGCATTCCGTAAAACGACTGTGATTTGCGTGTATTCTTCGGAATTTGTTTCCCTCGTAGGAATTACAAATTCGTTAATCAGCGGCTTCAATTGGAATTTCGATATTCGCGATTTGCATGGCCACGGCGTGCTATTGTTTCGCATTACATCGTGCAAAAATAATCAGATAATCGGCGTTCATTATCCGGCGCGGCG
Source organism: Lasioglossum leucozonium (assembly GCA_028454225.1). NCBI lineage: Eukaryota > Metazoa > Arthropoda > Insecta > Hymenoptera > Halictidae > Lasioglossum > Lasioglossum leucozonium. Next base: position 22,277,571 of record CM052221.1, on the reverse strand, counting down.
TGCTAGCTCGACGATACAAAAAAAATTTACTGCATTGTCCCGGAACACGGTGTTGAACAACGAGGCAAATTTATTTGTCTTTTTGGAAAACCTTCTTGCCGCCTCCCCGCTTTTCAAATCGATGCTCCGCCGAGCAAAACGTCGCGATCGTCGATGCCGAACAAAACAGGCGAAATCGAATCTCCACTTCTCTCGCGTTTGATTTTTACCCACGTGGCACAACTGCGCGCGGGATTTCGCGTTTCCGCAAAAAAATTCGACATTTTTCCACTCCTCCCGCCCCCCTCTCTTTATACGTAGAGTTGTTTAATATTTTGTTGGTAGTTTGAGAAAATGCGAGATCAGCCCGCATTACTCCGCCCCTCGGATTTCTTACGTAAGGGAGCGCCCAGTTCGTTCGGCTAGTCAGTTTTGTTTACCCGGGATGATGAATTATTCCATGTTTGTGTTCGACATCAGTTTCGCCCGGGGAATAGCCACGAAATATCTTCGACCAGCGAACGAATACCGTCTGCGAGCCGAGATATATTACGTGACTAAAGTAGGGTGGAATAAGATATCTTTCGTCGATTTTATTCAGCTCTGTTCGATTCGTGCCATTTACATAATGCGAATGGATTGCATTACGCGGCCGCGAGTTCTCCGCGGATATTTTTTCTCGGGATCGCGAGCGCTCCTCCCCTCCCCGCCCACTCACCTCCCCTACTTCAACCCGGGTCGCAACCCGGTTGTAATATGGGTGTCCCAAAATTTCTACAGCTCCCGGAAATGGGAGGTTCCTGGGGTGACTTGAAGCAACATTTTCCTTTGCAAAAATGTCAGCCGGGGCTTCGTTTAGGAGTTATTAACGAAAAACAGTGACCAATCAGAGCGCGACCTAGACGCGTGTTGGCAAAGATGGTACGGCGCGCCAGGCGGATCCCCTCGCTAGAGCGTTAGCGGCCCGTTGCGAAGAAGAAGCGAACAAGTGAAGGGGTAGAAATATTGTAAAAACTCACTTATTTAGCAGTAAATCCACTTGCTGCTTGGAAATGTGGGTCACTGGCCCACTCAGTGACGAACTACACAGCTGCGCGGTACGCGGAGGCAATGCGTAACTTTTCGAAAACGTTGTCCGTCCCTCTTTTAGAAAGTTTCTTAAGAGAGGTGTTCACCACCAACTGTGTGATTCGTTGACCTGACCGTACGTCCCTTACCGTTCGGCACTGTCGTATACCCGAGGCCAGCTGTGTAGTTCGTCACTGAGTGGGCCAGTGACCCACATTTCCAAGCAGCAAGTGGATTTACTGCTAAATAAGTGAGTTTTTACAATACACAATTCAAAATTTCTACCCCTTCACTTGTTCACTTCTTCTTCGCGGCGGATCGCTAACGCTCCAACGAGGGGATCCGCCTGGCGCTCCGAACCATCTTTGCCAACACGCGTCTAGGTCGCGCTCTGATTGGTCAGTATTTTTCGTTAAAAACTCCTAAACGAAGCCGCGGACGCCATTTTTGTTAAGGAAATGTCGCTTCAAATGACCCAAGGAACCTCCCATTTCAGTTTAACGCAGTTTTGGGACACCCTGTATATCGCATCAAGTCGATTTGATTTCATTGACAACGAGACCGACGTAGAGCCCATATGTTTTTATTTGCCAAGTAAACGTGACCAGTTCTCTCGGCACAGTTGTCGTCAACCCTAGGCACCGTTTTGCAATCAATTTCTGGCCACGAGTAATATGCTGTGGTCGAGCATCGTCGAACCGCCGAAACCTACGTGTAACTGGATTACTTACTTTATGCTTCGACTAACTGTACCCGGTCGGTTCTATAACTGTGAACATCATACGAATCTGTCTTCGCCTGAAGTGAAAATCACTTCACCGTTACGTTTACGGCCCTCCGGGACTGGCGCACCGCTCAAAATTTTGCAGTCGCTGCACTCTGGTATGGTAGTAATATGTATAATATAAAATTAGAGTATGCCAGTAAAAAGGCTATGCGTTGGTCTAAGTAAATGTATTTCGTCTATGACACGGCCGTCAGATTCGTCTATGGTACAATTTCAGACTGATAGGAGAAATCTCCGTCCACAGTTACGCATTCTATCGAGATTGCAGCGCCATCGTTCGAGCACATAAATAGAGGACTACTATAAAAAATTCGAGAGGTCAGACCTTGGTAGGTCTGCTGAACATTGGTGGACCCAGATGGGCCCAGATGGACCCTTGATCTCTTCCCTAATCCGTCCACTCTAGACCCTCTTCCTTGGACCTTGGTCCGAATACCCTAGACCCTTCTCTTTCCTCTTCCTTGGTCTAATCCCTTCGACCCCCCATATTCTAACCCCTACTTATCAAGATTTTAGTCCCCTAAATCATTGCTCCTTCCCTAGATTCTAATCCCTTCCGTCTTTCGATGATGATTCCTACCCAATCCCTTCAGTTCCTGCAGCCTTCCACCGCCCTTACCGTCTCTGAATTAAAGAAGACAAAGGGAACTGATCAGTCGATATAAGAACAGCGCTTGCATTGAAATCTCTGCAGCATGCAATTTTCGCAGGTTAACAAATTCTTTTGTAGATCGACTGGCTCATTTATCCGGCGTAACGTTTCGGGTATCTGGATCGTGCCTCGGCCCTGTAGCGTCGGAATGTCCGTTTATGACGAGGTATGCGGCGAACGATTCGCTTTACCGGAGATTGCTATCTTCCCCATTACAATGTTGCTAGTTCTATGTACAGACACAGCACAATGCATCGTGTAATAATATATTAACAGGCAAACACCGTGAAGCGTTCCATTCAATTCAAGAGAGGAATTCTTTACCAGAAAATCGAGGAAGTAGTTTGTAGACTTATCCGTAGCTCACTTATTACTCGCTATTGAATGTATAATCGTTTAAGTATTCTTGCCGAGTAGCCTCGTTACTGCGAAACTATGTTTAATAACCATTTATCGATTTCTTTAGGATTCACGCGCGTCACGGAGCCTGCCAATGGAATATCTGGAGCACTCTGTATAACAAGGCTGCATTATGCGAAGACGATCCGTAAGCTTTAGAGCTGCTCAGAGCTGGACATCGCTGCGCCCGGAGTATTTCGTCCACGGTGCAGCTTCTTACGCGGTTCTGTTTCACTTTACACGCCATATTGTGTTTGCGCCGCGTTGATATCGAGTATGCTCATAGGAACGTTGCATTACACACCGCCACGATAACAGAGTCGTGAAAGCTCTCCGAGAAACTTTAGACGTTTCGAAAGCTTAAAATTTCCGTAACAGCTGATTATACACATCGCCCGGCGATATAATATATTGTTTCTACATTAAAAAAAAGTTCAAGTGTCACGCTGCGAATAACGGCACAGCCTACCTTCATAATTGCAAGCAGCTTTTCGCTCTACGACAATTGAAACCGGTTTATCCGAACGCCGGTTTAATTAAACAAGTTGTATTCGTTGCAAGGCCGATATTCGCGTAACCGTTCAGCTATACAAAATAGAATTTCTCGATACAGTTATTATCGGAATGAGCAGCTTAATAATTTACAAGGATTAATGGAATAAACAGCAAATGTTTACTGAAGCTCGTACCATCGAGCACGGGGAGCAATGTTGCAAACAATTAGTCACCATATTGTGAAAACTTCGGCTGTATTGTTTACGCTCTGGTCGTAATGATACTTCCATATACGTTCTGCGTATGCGGATTTAATACGTTTCATTAAACCCATTCTACATTGTTGTCCCGGTCGAACAAAAGTACCGCCGCGCAAAAGCTAACTTTTTATATTTTTTCCCGCATTGTTACGGTTACTTCCAGACCGTACGATTTTTGCATTCATAATCTTTACGTTCCGACAGCCATGAAATAATACGTTTACGGTTCGTATAGTGGCCCCGATGATGGCAAATTAACTGTTAATAAGCCACACGCGGTGGAAGACTGCGAGGATTGCCAATGTAGCCAACCTGGAAGTCGTTTTCACTTGTTCACCAAGATACTAATTATCTCCAAGTATATTATAGTTGCGCGATATTTTAATTTCATATTTCCGGAGTCGCTCAACCTTATATATCAATGAATCCCGAGAGAAAATATCTCCAAGCAGATAATTTATCTACAATATAACGTTTACTGAATGAAAATATACAATCATTATTACACGTTCTAAATAAAATCGTTCTCATAATGAAAAGACTCTATCATCATTTTTTTTAAGAGAACAGTTGACTTTTTACCGATGGTTCCTCGTGTACTTTTTATCCTTGTGATGGATAGAATACGAATCAATAAAAAAAAACAATTCGACCTTTTGTTCTTGAAATTAATCTTTCGACTAGTTTTCATCAATTTCCACCGAAACGAGGATGTAGAATCACGATAGTCGCGACATATAATTTCTTCGCATCCCGTGCAATAAATCATGGTTTGCACGGACTGTTTTAGACTCGACTCCGCCACGGAGTTTCGTCACACCGTCGACCGTGTTCGAAAAATTGTTTCACGATTTCTGCGCTCGCCGTTTCCCTTTCGCATCCGGCGCGCATGTAAATAACATCTATCTATATCGTCGCGAGATTGTCCGACTGAATACTTTTCACCAACAACCGAACCGTCTTCCGGCGTGGAATTCCACGTCGCCCGAGCAGTTTCGAAAATATCTGCGATTCTGGTGGCAGCCGACGTAGAAAGCGAGCGAGAGAGAGAGAGATTGTATTTGAAAGTCTAGGTCCGAATCGGCGGTTAAAATAGGAGCAAGCAGAGCAAGCCGGGGAGAACGACGAATAAGAGCAGGATTCCAGAGTGGGAAGGAGGGAGGGGGGGCACACGGGCGGATGTTCGCGAGGAGCATGCAAGCCGGAAGGAGGAAGGAGACGGAAGGAGCCTCGCGAAAGAAGCTCCGTGACTCCGGACGTTCAATTGCGTTCTCATCCTCGCTGTTCCAGACCCGTTCCCGCTGGCCGATCAGTTTCGTCGTGCTATCGGCTAACTAGAGGATGCAGAACGAGCGAGAGGGACGCGACTCGCACGAACAGGAAACAGAAATCGTCGGCCGCCGCGAGTGGATCTGCATTAAGTTATTCCCCATTGAATCTGACAATTTTAGACAATTTACGGAATCGACGATGATGAGGTTATTATTTTGTTACATTTTTCACGTTACAAAAAATTACATCGTACGGTCCAAATAATGGGAAATACGTACGTGAAATCTCGATGCGACGCGGTCGACAGATTTTCCCGAAAATATTTCCAAACGGGACCTACGGAACGCTTCGGACCGGAAGACCGTAAGGTCGGCGCACACGACCCGCTTCTCCGCGTGGCAGCTGCGGTTTTCGCGGGACCGCTGCCTCCGGACCCGCGTCCGGGGCCGGCGATTATGCGAAAGCCAGAGGAAACCGTGCTAAAAATATCCGATTGTCTCTCCGTGGAATCTCCATTATGTCGATTCTCCCGGCCGCCGCGCCGCACCCGCGTCAAGAGGTTAGCCCCGTTAAATGGAAATACCGGACGCCAAACACTGGTACACCAGGAATTTTTCATTTCACGGTGAATATTTTTCTGCCGAGGTTACGCGTCGCTGTTTCGCCCGGCCTCGGTTCTCCCGAGGCTTTTGGATATCGGTCCCCTGATGAATATTGTATTCGATCACTCTGCCCCGGACGATCTACGAAAAATGCTCTCGGGCCGCGCCTGTTGGCGGCTCGATCATGCTCGCTCCCCCGACGGCCTGTTAATGCGAATAACGATGATCGTGGGAGTTCGCGTTTACGGAGTGGCGAATCGGAAAGTGCGGCGGATTAATAAGTCGGGGGACATGTTGGTCATTGTTCCGGCTTGATCTCACTGGAATATCGTGCTCTTCTAACCTCGGATAATTTTCCAAGTCAAACAAGATAACAATCTCAAAAATACAAAAATTAAATAAAATTACAAAATACGTAATTATTTTTATTTTGGTAAAGAATTAAAACAGTGTTGTTATTTTGTATCTACTTGGAATGGAATATTTAAAAATAAAATCGAATAAAATAATCCGATAGCTAAGACTAAAACTCATAGTTAAGACGATATATTATTTTATTTGGACAAACAAACAATTTTCTCTCAGATTATTTCGCTATCGCACCAAGTAGATCTGCACACATTGTCTATGTTCCATGGGCCGAGTAAGTTATAAAAATTAATTGAAGGATGCTAAGTAATAATCCGCGTAATTAATTGTGCATTGGGTCGCCGAGTATTCCTTCGAGCGTGCCGGCTAAATTATTCAACAAATTGACCAACCAACGAACAAACACACGTCCGCGCGGACTGCGCGGATAGAAATTGACTCGAACCAGTTTTAATGATGACTGCACGCCGCTCCGCCCCGGTAAGTAATTTTACATTCATAGAATGGGAATGCAGGCACCGCTCGTCCCGCTAAGTTTCGTATTTTTAAAAAACTGTTTTCACGCGGCCTGCTGCTAGTCGATCCCGGACATTTCGTGGAAACGTTCAACCTCTCGTGTTTGACAATGGAGAATATTGTCGATAGCATATTTAACGATAATCATTAGCCATTGACCATTGTTCGTATGACACACGATACACCGTCCATTGCAGCCTATTAATATCTCGCAATCTATCATAGAATGTACTATTAGTTCATTAGTTTGGGGATCTCCATGCAAAATTGAATTGTTCTGACTCGAGCAGGACACAGAAGTTACAAAAAAATGTTTTCTCTTTATAATTTTAGAGCTTCCAAAATAATGTAAAAATATTTTTAAATTTTCTAAATGTTTTCACAATTTTGTATCTCACAATGTAGCGATTATAATGATAATGATCGAAATGTTTTTTAAATCCCGAGTAATTGAAAAAAAATGTTTTTAATCGATAAATTCAATTCCAAATAATTTGATATTCGTGTTTTTAATTGGAATCATCGTCTCTGTATTATAATGATTTAGTTATCTTAGAGTTGAATATTTATAGTGAATATTTATAGAGAAATTTGTGATACTATTGTTATTGAACGCTGAAAATACACGTCGGCTGAGAATAATTTAGTCTCAATAATTTCGGCCGGGACGATTCATCAACATACGTGACTCGTTTAATTAAATCCAAACTACAGTGAAACATACTCGTATCAAACTCGACCAGAAACGGTCACCGAGAATTATAGTCTGGTTTTTAGATCGAGCTATATTTCGTCCGAACGGACAATACAGGATTAAAATACGTAGCAGCTTACGGTAGCGACAAACCGAAATTCTCCTACAAAATGAATCATTGTCCTTCGCGGAATAACTTCCATGAATAATATGCGAAACAGGAAGTTTTAGCGGCCCGTACGCATATTTCATTCTATGGGAACGTCTCGTTCGTAAACGAGAGTTCGCGCCGAGGTGTGAACCGTTTACCATCGAGGAAACGTTATAAAACGCGTTGAACATTCGCTTAGTCCCGCTGTCTATGAGCCGGTGGTAAACAGATGGAGCGATGATACGCAAGAAAAGTGCCATTAGTTCATAAAACAGTCGAGTGAAAAATCATGCGAGACAAACCATAGTGCCATTAGCACGCGTTCTGCGCACTCGGTGTTTACTATGCGGTCGGATCTTCTGTGGCTCTCAATTGAGCCACGCGTTTCAAACGGTCTTGAGAAAAAGGGGAACAAGTGTGTTAGCATAAATTATTTTTACTACCATCAATCACGACTAGACTACCGATTTTATACACTTCCGACAACGATTAGCAGATCGAATGCAACACCGGGAAACGATTTAATCGAGTACACGAGAATGAGAATAAGTACAATGAACGGATGATTTTCTGTGGTTTTCGGAAGAGAGCGAATGAGCGAACAGCTACGGCAAAAGGGGTTGGCAGGAGATCACGACACAATGGACACAGCTGTGCCCAGGAAATGGCAGAAGGGCTCCAGGTAAAAATGAGTCCGGTATGCGCGAAATTTCAATGGAAATCGTCGCGGAATTTGTAAACATTTGCTCGGCAATGAACGTCTATCCAACGACACGTACGCTCGCCGGGCACAATGGCAGCGAACGTGTCGGTGGACGTAGTCAAATAGCCTTCCGCGTAGACGTGGCGGCCACGGATAACTGTTCTGCATTTCAAAATACTTCCAACTTTTACAGTCGAGGGCTATTCGCTTCGGTATGCCAGTCCTCTCCCCGTTTCGCGATCGTGCAAGAAACTGCTCGTGTAACAATTCGGTAGCCCCTCGAATAGGAGTCAATGGTGTAACCATGACTCGGCCTGGGTGCCGTTAGGCTACCGGCTCTCGGTCTTATTCTTCTCCTTCTGCGTCGCATAGAGCCACCCGTGTCTGGACGCCGCATTTCGGCCACCCGAACCGGAGAGAGAGTCCGCCGACTTTAAAAGACACTCGGTCCCGATGCCTGTGATTAATGGGTCAGGGATCACGAGCCGCGCATTCGAGGATACCATTCGATTTTGCCATTCCCTGGCCCGTGGACATCTCCGTCCGAACGATCTACGGGCGACCAAAGTGTTCCGTCTTTCACGATTCTACGGTCTTTTCGCGGAAGCGAAATCTCGCGAAACTCAACGTCGCCGGTTTTTAACGCTATACTGGCGGTCAAACGACCAGCTTTATATTTTTCATTTTGCAATTGTTGAAATTGTGAAGCTGCTCGCATGGGAATTGAAATCGATCAACTTTACTATCCGAGCACATATTCAGATAAAAATTTCACAAAATCTGAATAAATAGAGGCTTCCCATTTTTATTGCTAACTAAATAAGGTTTATTTAGTTAAGGTGTATTGCTAGATAAGCTTAGTGTTAACCGCATTCTACGTGTACAGGCTGTTCCAAAATTATATGTCCTGACCACGTGATTCTTTGATCCGTTTTTCAGGGTTAAACATTTTTTATTGCGTCCTGTAAAATCGTAAAGTAATTACAACTTGTATAGTGTACTTTTGAATAAGATCGAATACTTGATAGGAGGTCTATTAATTTGTTCAGGAAGAATGGTTAAAGACGACGGTTTCTTCAGACAGTTAACAAGACGTAACCCCTTAATGCGGCTCGCAACCGCGTCACGATCATTTTTGCACGAGCGAGAAGCTACGGCTCGCATTGGGTATGAATACTTGATTCCGACATTGAATGCAAATTTGATATTTTCGCGTTGTTCCTGTCTCACGAGCTTGGACTTCGGTGGGACGCCGCCGTGGGACCCTGCCGGCGCGACGCACTGTGTCAAGCACGGGCTCGCGCAATTCGAGCCAACTAATTGTCCCTATCAAGATTTTCGGAGATATAATTAAGTGGGTACGTACGACGTCCTGGCTACACGATCGCCGAGATAATCGCGTAAGTTATTGAATAACGGAAGCTTTTCATTCCCGGAGTTGGGCTTGTCGGATGGGCTTAATTGCGGTGTTGAATTTCGGCTAGAGAGTGATTTCCGATTCACAATTTCGCGTTCAGCGACTGCTAAAATTGTAATTAGAATATATCTAGCAACTCATCTTTTCGTTAATGAAGTTGTTCTTTAGAAATATTCAATGAAGGATCGCATTTGGTATAATCAAAAAAATGAGGATTTTATGCAGTAAAAGGAAAAATATTAAAAATTAATTAGAGTAATGTATTAATATTTTTCTATTATTTTCGATTCATCGAGAATTTTTCTTTTTCCCAGTAAGAATTTCACTACAAGCGATTCAAATGTTTTAGCTTATAAAAACGACAAGGCTCTATTTATTTAGATTTCGTGCAATTTTTATCCCAAATATGTGCCCGAGTAAAAAGATTTAGAGAATCAGTTTCCACATAAGCGACTTCGTTGTTTCAATAGTTGTAAAATAAAAAATATAAAACCGGTCATTTGATCGGCAGCGACAGGTTTAGTGTAAAATGTCCATTCCCACTGTCCTCCTACCATTCAGTGCCTCGGGCTCTTATCTCGGTAAATAAGAAATGAAAATAAAGATGATGCCAAAAAAAAACACTATTTTCGAGAATTTCACTGCTGGCACGCCAACGCGGTGAGATACGGCCGCGGATTACCGCATTTTCGGATTCTCGCGCGACTCTGGGAACCAGCTCTCCGCCAAGAAGTTAGCGTTCCCGTGCGAAACGGCAACGGGGTCGACAGGTTCCCTCGAATTCAGAGCAAAGCGGTTTGTGCCGGGCAGGGTTTTCGATCATTCGAACGATGAAAAACGAACCGGCCCACCTACGGTACCGCGTGTAACGAGGCCGCGTAATCCAGCGACGAAGTCGCCGCGGATAAATCCTCCGGATCGTGCAGAAACGGTCCGCCAACTGGTCGGACGCGTCCCGACTTTGAATTTCTAACGTCCAGGCGGCAGAACGCTTCCGTCGCGGCGGGTTGCAAAAAGAAGTAAGCACGAACTGGGTCCGCGGCTGGTACGCACAGGGGCATAATTTGTTTTGACAGGTGCGAGTCTAAGAAAGTGGTCGAAGGCTCAGCCAGGAGAGAAGAGGGACGAAGAGGGGAGAAGGAGAGCGTGGGCGATCTCGAAACGGGCCTCGGAGCAGGACGGCGCTGCGCGGCTCGGCAGAATGCATCGAGGCGATATCGGCTGCCCCTGAAACGCTGCACCTCCTGCGGCCTCTGTCGCATCGGAGGTTGCAGGACCCCTGCGCGATCCCAACTGCCAGGAAACGCGCGCCTCGAGAAAATTGATTCGTCATTCTTCGGCCTCGAAACCGGGGCTGTTGCAGGATCGTGTCACGGAGCGCATTGCAACGGTCCTGGCCATGCAGCGAAAATGCACCGAGATTCTTCCGGAACCGCGGCCCCCGGCCTCTCCGTGTAACCGATAATATGCAACGGGCTCTGTGCGTCGAATGCACTCGTCCACGTACGTTATTCTCACATTTTTAGACGTTGTCGCATAGCTAGCTTCGATCCGGAATACAAATTTTATCCGGATAATATTCCGAAATCTATCGGAAAATTCCTCGGGTACTTGCGCCACCGAATAGGAATCGAATGAATCGTGTTTCCTTTTCAAAGGTGAATCACGAGCACCTGGTAGAAATTTTTAAAGCTGACACTGTCGAAGCTGAGGTTTCGAGTACATTGGAAATATTTTTTGTTCTTTCTTGTGTATTCGACGCGCCTATTTCTTTCTACGGACTCCGACATCGGAAACACCCTGTACGTTACATCCAGGGATACGAGGGCCAAGTAGTTCATTTACGAAGCACGTGATAAATCGAAGCCATCGGAGCTTGATGCGGGAACGGAATAAGAATGCACCGGGAGGATCGGATTATCCGCGAGATTCCTTTCACGGGCCTCCTCTTATTCACTTCCACGGAAACGCAGTTCGGGAAGCGAGGTTTTACCGGGATTATCGCGCGCCAGGTTCATTATACTTGGACACGCTTACCACTTTGCCAGCCGTGTTACTGTACGACGCACTGTAGGCTATTTGTACCGAATACGTGGACAAAATTCGAAAAATCAGCTGCGCGCGAATTCCAATTAATATTGCTAGTAGATTGCCTCTCTCTCTCCCTCTCTATGCGAGATAAAAATTTTTCGATTTAATCGTGAGAAAGAAAAGTTAATAATGTAGGGATTTTTAGTGGATGTTTCTTTCGAAGACGAAAGTAAACGCAAAAATATTTAATAGTACTATAGAAAATAAAGAAAACAAAATGATATAAAAGAAACTCTCCCTCTCTCTCTCTCTCTCTCTCTCTCTCTCTCTCTCTCTCTCTCTAAACGATCTCTCCAAGCACTCATTCATACCGTTAACACGGACACGCATCCCTCAAGATTGGACCCAGGAGGCAAGGATCTCACAATAAAAAATATTAGCGATTCGACAAGAATATTGAAAATTTTCTACGTAATTTAAACATCGCGAGCAGCACATAACTCGTGACTCCGATTTATTGTCGCCCACGCGTAAAATCTCCTATGCGAACAATCCGCCGAACAAAGCAAGGCCGTGTAACCGGGGAAAGTGTCGCGATATTATGTATCAATCGATTCCACCCACGTCAGACGAACAGGCTACGTTCACCGCGAATGTCGAAGTCTCCTGCGACTCCACCAAATTGTGTGCCATGGTAATGCGATGTACGAGTTTACCGTGCGCGCCCAGACGCAAACTGATCTACTTCGAATAGTTAGCTGGTAACTGTTCCTAAGGCATACGTCGGCCGATGCTGGTTTAGGCGGAACTGCCGGTGACTTTGATGCATGCTAACAGAAGAAAGATGATGGGACATTCGTCTTCGAACGATTCGCGGAGAGGAAATCACCGCGGAAGAGTAGCGGCAGGACGAGCGAAACATTGAATATTCGTACTTGGCCGGTGAATCGAATATATTCTAGGTTCTGGGAAACGCTAACAGAACGATGCTCTTCGTTTCTTATTGTACAACAGAAAGTTCACGGTGTTTAGAATGTCATTTTGTTTATATTTTAAGAATCGTTCTTGTTGAACTACAATGATTCTGTCGGAAACGTTAGGTTCATCAACCTGGGAAGACACGCTTGAAGAATGGAGTCCAGTCTCTTGATCGCATGTACGAACATAAAAGATCAAGATCCGAAGAATGTCAAGTCCAATTTACATAACAGATGAGCGAATGGAGGATTCTGTTGATGCACTGATTACGAGGACGCATAGATTCAGATCGACTCGAAAGAATTACAGCATGTTTAGAACAGGTTTCTTTTATCTTCTGCTTCGATCAAGAAGATCTACCGAGAAAAAAAATCCTACCCCTGCTACTTCAATAATTTCGCTCCCATCTTTTCATTTGAACTTCTGTAGACGAAGATCTTGCGTACGATGTAGTTTATGGAAATTTTTGCATCCGTTAGATCCGAGCAGAATGAAACAAACTTTCAGAGGAAGTGTCTTTCATCCCTTGCAATGTTACCTTTCCCAACAGCTACGCTGATTAATGAAAACTCACAAACACGCAATACAAGTGAAATAAAACCGTAACTGTTTTACCTGAATGATTTCTCAGTGATCTCGAAAATAAAACGAAAAAGTCGAAGACCACTGTAAAAAATCGTGTACCTAAAAAATGGTTCTTGGTCCCGTTTAAGGCAATAGACTCGTTTCCAGAATCGCAAGGTCCCGGGATGCGCGCTTTCATTTCTCGATAATACGAAGATCGGGGTTTTCAATAGTCAAAAACGCTAGATAAAAGATCGATCTAGGCTGCGATCGTTCTCAAATTACGCTGCCTGGATCGATCTTTTATCTAGCGTTTTTAATTACTGAGAACCTCCAATTTTTGCATTATCGAGAAATTAGAACGCGCGTTCCGCACCCTTGCAATCCTGGAAAAACGAGTCTACTCGCTTAAATAGTTCCGTAGCCCCGTAACGCGCCCCCTATAAAACCATACGTGCCTCGAACAATCAGAATTTCCCTAAAAAGTGTGCTACAGCTCTTCAATTACCAGGCGAGCCGCGGCGGCGGCGGTAAAGAAGAAGAAGAAGAAGAGGAAGACGAAGACGAAGGTGTGTTGGCTGGTCTTGTCCGGTTAACAAGTTAACGCCCCTTAAATCTCATCAACGCCCACGTTTGGAAGCTATGCCCGAAGGGATTAACGTCGTTTCCCGTGGAAAACCGATGTTGTTTTACTGGTAACCTGGTAGATCGCGTTTGCCAGCGAAGGGTCAGGGTAAAACTCGAAGAAGCGTCCGGATCCGCTATTCGATCGTGCTGCTCGAGTGGGTGGGCCCTGAGATCTCGATCGAGGGGTTGGGTCGAAGTTCCTCCGAGTAGAAGCGGTCGAGGGATATCGAAGTTTCGGTAATTGGATGGTCGAAGTGTCTATCGGGGTAACTCGATAAAGGAACACACCGGCCTCGCTGTGAATAAGGAAACGAGCTTTCCGCCGTGGTGCCAGCGCCGGTGCCGGTGCCGGTGCCAGTGGCCGGGGTAACGGAACAACGTTAGTCATCGCGAATTCGCCGGCCGAGGCCCACGCATACCCGAACGAGGCTACAAATTCTTCAAAGTGTCGGCGCACTTTCAGATGACGATAAGCCCGGGTCTCAAAAAAAAATATTCTGCATAGCTTCGTAACGAAGAGTCGCGCGCGATGCGGCGCGGTGCCGACAACGCGCGTGAACTCATCGCGAAAAATCGCCGGGAACCACGCGTATGTACGCTTTGCGTGTGCTGCGTTAATAGGCAGACGACGACGACGAGGACGAGGACGAAGACGACGACGATTACGACGACGACGACGGAGTCTTTTCGTTTTTCTTTTTTCACCGTATTTTTCTCGTCTTCCCTCCTTCCCTCCATTACCTAGCCGACTATCGCCGGTCCGGTGGAAGGGTACACAGCTTTCGAGGTGTGTAACGTACTCGCCGGTGCGTTCTTGATGTTCAGATAAATCTGGCGACACACAGATAAGATCTCTGGCGAACAGCCGGAACGGGGAAGGAAGGGAGTTATGCGGATTTTTCCGGAGGCATATCTTGACTGTCCGCTGCTTTCCTTTGCCTCTCCCTATCTCCGTGGACTTATCAGAAACGAAAGAAAGAGAGAGAGAGAGAGAGAGAGAGAGAGAGAAAGAGATGGAGAAGGGTGGAGGAGGAGGATGGGGATCGGTAGAGGGACATCGTGTTTGCTGGCACCGGAACTGATGAGGTCTTTAGCTGCCGCTCTCGCTTGATGGATAGAGGGGCTCATATTGCGCCTGTAAACATTCCCTTTCATAAAGATCCATAAGCGGGATTACAAACAGACTCAATTAGGCCGCAACGCTCCGCGAGACACAACTCGCCGGGCTGCCGCGCGAGAGAGGAACGCCCCCGGAGACTAAGCGATTAACGTTCTTCACGGATTTATTCGCGCGCTCTTTATTATTGCAGAAACGCCGCGCCGCGCCGAGCCGAGCCTTCCCGCGATCAACGGTCTTCGGGGGCTCGCAAGGAAACGGGAATCCGCTTTGACGGAACTGTCCGAGGCCTATGGTCTGCTCCCACGTACTGGATTACTGCAGCTCAAAAGCGATACACGTCACTTTCTTTCCAGTTTCAATAGTATTCAATGCGAAGGCCTATGTCAAACTAAGAATGCAGACTTCAAGCACTCGATGATCAAATTCTGGGTTCTGAGCTGGTCTCAAATCTGGGTTCAGCAGCTCAGAATAAATATACAGTGGGCGGTCGAATTATTATTCATAAAAAATTATAACATTACACGTAAAAACGTTGAAGGTGACTTTGAAAACTTTATTGACACTGATTTTACGGGGCGCTAAAAGTTACTATTTTACGTAACTCTATAAAAAGACGAAAATTTATCTATCGAAATTTTCAGCCATTTCTTTTATAATATGCAAAGAAATAAATTTCAATAATTGTAAATTAAATCGATATTAGAAAGACTCCTGTAAATATAGTGTTAAGTAAGGACAAAAATTTCATCAACTCGAATTGTCGGTCCACTAATAATAAAAATGATTGAGTAGCTCCAGCCTGTACGAAATTATGCAAAAGACTGTTCCACTTTAGACGGTTATTTTTCCCCGTATTTTTCCAATTTCGAGAAGAATGGATCACAGTACAGCGCGTTAGCGTTCTTGAGGTTCTCGGGCACGGAAACGGGAATCGGCTTTGACAGAACAACACGCTCTGAGCCTGTATCCGGGCTCTTGGCGAGCGGGGATCGAACGATCGAAAGTCAAGTGGACGGAAGGAGGACACGGAGGAAGCGTGGAAAGTCTGTTGAAAATAGAAGGTGCACCGGGAACCGGCGTGTTATAAGCTTCGACGTAACACGGTCATTAATCGCTTTTCACCTGTCGTAAAGTTGGTCTAACGGGCCCCGGCAATTTATCGAGAACGCCAGTGAACGGGTAATTACTCATAAACAGTGGCTCTGCGACGAGTACCTCCGATACTCGCTACTTCTCAATGTCTCCCCCTACTCGACTTTTGCACGTCGATTTGTCTTCGCTGCGCGGGGATTAACCGCAAAATCCTGTAATATTAACGCGTTCGCTACCAGCGTTTGTGGTTATATAGCATTCCTTTAAACATTGTAGAATGTACAAAAATATTGTCGCAGCTAAGTTATAAATTCTTTGTATATTATGCTTCATGTTGTAAGTTTAAATCGTGCACCATGTTAATTCTCCTTATAGCAAATCGAAAATTATGGTCGTCACAAGTGGGACGCGGTTTTCAGCTTCTCAATTTCACTTGTCTTGCATCAGAATTTTCTTTATCTTCTTCGTAAACGTGATTGAAAAATTACCCTGTTAAAAGGTTGAATATATATACACAATTTTTCGACAAGTTATTATGCATATCATGAAAAAATATCACGGAGATTGTCAGGCTTCACCCACGCGTTTCTTTCATCGTGACCGGATATTGTACGCCGCCGCCATAAAATACGGCCGGTGTCGAAAATTCGAAAATACGGACGCGTTAGTGCAAATAACTGGATCGATACCGAACGGCGAACTATGGGCGGCTGAATATATGGATACAGATAATAATTCGCGTTAGTTAACTATTGGCACTGATATCGTCGCCCCGATATCGCGCGCACCTGTGCTCTCTTTTTCATTTACGGGGTCTCCTACACTCTACTATGTGCCTGCAAATGAAAATTTCGAACGGATCGGTGCGGCGCGGCGCGCGACGCAGCGCTTTTGAAAAATGGAAAAGAATATGCTGTCGAACGGAAAACAATTTCGTTTTTACGGCGCGCAACGAGGTATGAGTTTATTGTTTTGTCCGAGGTACCGGTTGGTTATTTGTTCATCAAGTTCTGCTTAAGATTACCTTCGTCCACGATTCCCCAGCAGCTTAACAACAGTTTCTTTTCTTAGGTTAACCATGCATTTTTCTTCGAGAGCTTGTGAATCAAGTCGCGCACCGTTATTTACTTCTAAATGATTTCTTTATTCGATTACTTCTTCGCCCAAGCTCGCAGTTTATTTTTGGTCGAGAACAGTCTTTGTGGGTAGACGATTTAATACTAGAATTGTGCTGGTTGAACTCTCGCTTGAAATTTTATGCGAAATAAACATTTCCCGCATTGATTTGCAAGGAATACAAATTTTTTCTTCTAACTATTTCAACGTGTGATTGGTACGACAATTTATGTACAATTAATTTTAAACTTTACTCAACAATTTGTAAATTGTAAATTTATAAATTTTGCTCGAGAAGAGATCACGAACAAATTACTTGAAACTAGAATTGTAGAATTTTTAAAGAAATAGGTGTTCACAGATCTCGATTGATTTTCATCGTCTGCGTACTAATGGGCCAATCTACTGAATGCATTCCCACAGGACTTTTACATCATCAACAGCGTGAAATCTGGAAGGAGGAAAAATTAAATAATTTTCACAGCATCGAAAGATACGGTTTAATATACCCAAGTTTTCATCTGATATTATTGGCGCCATTAAATCCTGATCAACGCGACAATAATAACACCGTAAAAGGAGTTTAGTGTACAGAAGATATGTGGGACGCGTGTGAACGCTGAGTGTGGGAACGCCGTGGATCTAGAAACCGTTTACGATGCATTGATTGCTATTGAGATCGGTATGATTGATATATTTGCCGAAGAACCGAACACCACTTTCCAGTTGACATGGTCTAGCGGTATCCGAGTCCTTGAAAACTGGTACGGTAACCGGAAATGCAAAGAGAGTCTCAGAAACGACATGCTCTTTAAAGACCACTCGTGGAAATTCATATAAATACAGCTGCTACGCGGAATCGGATGACTATGGCATCGGAACGGCATCATGCGTTATACAGATGTAACTCAATGTTGGCGTATCGAGTGAAAATTTCACAGCTTCGCCCCCCCCCCCGTCCCCTCTACCATTCTTTATGAATTTTTTACGAAATTTTAATCAACTCGATTCACTTTACGATCGATTTTATTATCATGTAATCTAATTTTATGAATTTCATGGTCACAGTTATAGGAACCAGGAAACGCATGAATCGGAATTATTGTTCGAGAGTGTATGCAAAGGAAAATGTTGAGTAAATATGCGTAACAGAACGACGCGACGTCCTATGCGTCCGATCGCTGCGTTATGCAAGGTACATGGGTTCCAATCACGAGGAGCCTAGCTGGTCAATCAGTGTCGCCTATGATCGTGAATTATAGGCAATCATAGAAAAGTTTATACTTCCTTCATTAGGTATCGACTGGATTACGGTTAATGACTCCGTTGACTACCATAAATAGACGCGGACGTTACGATGAAAAAAATCATCGAGATTTTTGTTCCAGTCTTAAGAGCGATAGCGTTTTCGCTTGTTAAAACAGTAAATCATTTTTTAACTGTCGCGCGAGCTTTACGGCGTTTCATCAAACAACCGTAAACTTGTCTGGTTGGGAAAATATTTTCGCTACGGAATTGACGGAAAATTGTCCCGTGGAAAATATTTCTACTAGGAGAGAGAGAGCCGCGAATAAAGTTTTATGAAAACGCTCGTAGTCAAACTTCATTATAAAATTGCATTTTTAATAGACACTTGCGTGCGTCGGAAATAAATAATAACACACATCTCTGTTAAAAATTTACGTTGCAAATAGAGCCCTGACATAGGTGAACATTTTGGGAAATGAGATGTCGTTCAGACATTATTCCTTGTGTGGCAGTGTTAAAACAATGCTGAAATTTTTCTTCTTTTAATCACTTTTCTAATGAAACATTTACTGAAAGTAACTGGTACATGTTCCAATATAAAAACGACAAAATTCATTTTATTTAAACTTTATGCGGCTCCTATTGTAATACCTGCTCTACCAAATACGTTTCTTATGAAATCATATTTATTATTTCAATAATTGTAAAATTGTAAACACCAGAACCGATGATTGAATAGCATTGCACCACTTAAAACGTTAACGTCAATAATATTAGCGATGTTTGAAAATTTGCATCGATTAATCGATTATACTAAAAGTTCCCACGTCAACGAACGTTTTGGCGCTCGCAATCGATACCGCGCTTTGCTCATAAATTATGTCAGGCACGGATCAGTACATGAAATATATCTAAACTTCTCTTTCTGGCCAGCGATCCGACACAATGATTTATTTACCGATTCGAGGGTGGTTCGGGTAATTTCAATTGATCGTCGGGAACAGGTCGCTAGATCGTTAATGGGAAAATTTGCCTTATATGCGATCAATGAACATTGACGGACATCAAAGCTGCATAAAACTATTGCATCAGCCGCCGCGCTGCCACTTTCAGTTGTATTATGGGTAGAGGCGGAGGATGTATCAGGGCGCGGTACACGTAACATACGCACGCACACGCGGCCAGAGAGAATCGGGTTTGACAACATCAAAAACGTGCGTGTCCGTGCGAAAACGAGGACCTAGGGTAGTGTCCGACAAATCAATACTACACTCGAACGGCATAATGGAATGGACAGGTACACACCGCGTATGCAGCCGTGTGCCAACAGACTAATGAAAACACGGAAACCGGCTGTTGTACAAAAGTTAATGATTTTATAAACATTTCCGGACTGTTAGGCCTCGTTACGCCACTGTTACTCTTTTGCCTTGGCGCCTGTACACGCTCGTTTTCCATCGAACAAATTCACCGGTGCGCGTGCAAATGTTTTCTCTTCCTCTTGCACCGCGAAAAGGGCGGAGGGGCGGCGAACGGGGAAGAGCGGGAAAGTTTGATGTACTGGATACACATACAGAGCAGAGTCCGGATCCCGAAGATATTCCGTCGTCTTTTCCATTTTGTTTGAGAAAGGAAGAACACTATTGTGTCCCCGAGACCGGACACAATCCAAAAATACCGGCCGGCACACCACTGTAAACAGAGAGTAAGCAGTCTCGCTACGACGACGGCAAACACGGTTCAACCGGGCCACCGAAACCGAAGCCAGCCGATTTTTCTCTTTTTTCAAAGGATTGATATGTGGATTTTGGATAAGCGAGCCACTGTTGACAACCGGAAATAGTATGTATTCGAACAACAACCGCGCCGCGCCACCAGCCTTCCACTGACCCGTTCGAGCCTCGGAAACACTGATTCTTTACCTTTTGTTCCCTCCCCCCCTAGCCCTGCTACGTGTGCATCGCGCAACTTCGTACCAAACATTTACACGATTTCTGAAAAGATTACGCTGTCCGAGCAATTTCAACTTTCGAGAACCAGTGGACGGGTTTTATAGATTTTTAATACGCCGGACACGAATTCGAAAGTGTTTTTTTCTTTCTTTCTACGTCAAGGTACGCCAAGTTTTCCCATCTATGTGTACCGGTTACACGAACGACTCTGATGTATTGATTTTTATGACATTACGAACATTCAGATGTGTTTAAAAAATGCTTAAAAGGCGAGACATTTACGCAATTCTGTCGAATATTTTATCATGTCGATCGCAACGATTTATTTGAAAAATCGAGACACTCAGGCAAAATGGATTGTGTCACGTAATAGAGTGGACTTTCTCCATACAGAAACTGTAAAAAAAGGAGGTTGTAGAAAAAATTGCTGTCGGATAGCGTTACACATTATTTGGTCTTTTGTCAATTCGTCTTTGATACAGGAAAATCGATTATATGATGGAAAATTCATGTAAAATTCATGAGTAGAGAAAGCCAAAACTTTTACGATGTATGTACAATGTTCATGTACGTTGTGTATATTATGTATTGTAGATTCGTAGCAAACTAGTATTGTACGTGTAGACGATAAAAGAGAATTTAAATCAACAATTTTTGTTTATTATTTGTTTGCATTTCGTCGCCTCGATTCATTTCTGGATACAGATTGGCAATTTCAATTATAAAAAATTTTTAATTTTAAATATTGTGCAGATTTCAATGGTGTTGTATATTAAAATTTTGTAACATTCTTAAGGTAGTAACTTCAATTTTCAATAAAAATAGAAATACTTGAGTGCTTTGTCTTTAAAAAATCACTGCGTTTATCTACAACATTGATTTAATGAAAAATGAATTGTACTATTCTTGATTTTACTTGATCATTACATATCAATCTGGAACAGAGAAATCGAGAAAATGAATGGTTTTGATATTGTATAACAATTTCCCTGCACAAGAAAACATGTAAATTCGATACAGTGAATATTGATGCGAAATCAAATTTTCGCTTGAATGAAAATCTATCTTCCGAATCTATTTTCCATTTTAGTAACGATCGTATGTTGAATTTTGTTTTACACTATTTTACTATGTGCCCTGGGACGTTCTTATGAACAAATATGCTTAATTTCTCTCGTCATCGCCGTGAAAGTTAATTCAATTGATATTTTTGTTTATTTTATCGAGTACTTATTTGAGGATTATATATCGATCACAGAGCCTCGAGAGTCGGATCATAAAGGCGAGTTCAAGGAAAGACCTAACAGTCGGACTAAGAAGGAAGCAGGACTCTTAAGGAAATTGGTATTAACGTAATAAGATTATTTATGAAGCACCATCTGTCTAGTAACTGTTCGTTACAATGGCTTTTGATCACTATCAATCCTTTCTCGTCTTGATACGGTACCTTTCGCATGAATTCCTTTACGAAATCAATCCTTTCCAACGTCGTCATTATACGCACATATAACTTGTTAAGCTAACTTACAACAAGATATGATCTTTCGCGGTAGATGCGACTGAGGAAAGATCAACAGTTTCGAGATCGAAATAGAGTTAAAAAATTATTCTCTCGCTGCAGTTTACAACGTAGAAATATATCAGATAAATATTACATAAATATTTGCAGGTTACTAAATTCATTTAAAAGTGAATTCTTTATCATTTAAAGTAGACATCTAATTATTAAACAAGCGATTGTTATTAATTAGATTGACGATGTTTGTGGAACGCATTGAAGATTTATAGAAGTATAAAATTGCGCGAAAAATTATTTCCATTTAATAAAATTATTATTTCATTGTAATTTACAATCTAAAAAAAGTAGTGCATAAATATCTGCAGTTTACCGAATCTTTTCTTTTTATTCAAGCAAGATTGGACTGGGATGTTTCCTTTTCTATAGTATAATATCGTCTTGTTCGAAGAATATGTTTACAAAATGAAATTCACGGTGCAATGGTAACTGCGTCGTCGATCAGCCCGTTTGCGAAACAGAAAAATCAGTGTTACGTGGAAGACGAACGCAGTCTCGTCGCGCTTTTATCATCATCGGCATTCTTCGGCTCGTTCAGATACTAGCCGGCTCTTTTCCCGGAAAAGCTAGTGAAGATCGCAGCACCTTCAATTTTAACGTGTTCACGGCGAAATAAAATTTCGCAGACCGGCGGTTATTAACGGAATTGTTGGCATTACTGTTAGGTGGCGGGTGTTATTCAGTAACTGACCCGGTATTACATTTATTACCAGGAAAGAAGTACGTTTACGAGATACATCCTGTTAAAACGCGCTAATGCGCTTTATCACTGTTTTAATAAAAGGATTGCACTGTGGAATTCTATACTTCCTCTTCTTTTTTTTACGCGTTAATGTATTAATCATACGATTCGCGCTGGTTGGTAACGGTACGCTACCAGAGAACGATGAAACATTGAATGATAGGTATACAATTACGACACTAACTAATCATACTGAACGAAGTGTATCAATATACGAGATTATCGCCTAGATTACCACCTACTTGAGTTTTAGTGATAACAAATAGATTTATTTCTTCACTATTCGAATCCGTGCTTGTTGCAAAATAGTTTGTAATTCGTCGATTATACTGCAAGGTCTGATTACGGTTATGCTTTTATTCAATCACAATTTTGACCAATACATCGACTGCGGTTCTTTGTGCAAAATAAAAATACTTCTAAAATAATTAAGGTAAATTGAAATGTATTTCTTCGTTTAATAATATTCTTAAATTGCTTTATTAACAAATAATATCCAGGCAGATATACAGGTAATTCCACCGGATTCGACGGTTTCAAAATACAGAGAATCAGTAAAGAAACTTTATTCCATCATCGTCCGTTCGTTCGAGGCCGCGGATATCATTTTCAGCATTTGCTAAAATTCATTTTAATCAATGCTTTTTGTTCCAACTGTTTCCAACGCACCCGTGAAATAAATGCTTTAATCACGAAATGTTAAAAATGCAGAAAATTATCCTTCTACACGGTTATACCGATTTAGCATCAAAATATAAAATTAATTAAACTTACTTCCCGTCGTTATACATCCTACAGGATCAAACGAAAATTAATCTAGATCTTCTTTCGCTCGCTGGAATATTAAATTACATCGCTAAAAAATCAAACTATGTAATTAGAAGTGCGTCTGCCAGTACTTGAGCGAAGGCAGGCACAAAGTGGCAATTAATAAACAGGTGTTCCAACAACTCGTTTATGAAATTATATTAAGTGTCAGTATTAAGCCAGTGCGAATCCTCGAAAGAGAATCCACGTGCACTCGGCAAAGTTAAGTTTCCAGGGAAATAAAACTGATTATAAATGAACCATGAGTTCTCGATTTATATCATCAGGAAGGACAGTTATGATAATGAAAGAACTTGGTGCTACAGTAAATTATAGTACCATCTTTCGGTCGTTCCATGCAGAAAATTCAATTTTCATGCTCTCCACGCGAGTATCCATAAAGCCGGCCATTGTTCTAAAAACGAAGGGTTATTTCATTCGAACACATCACCATTCGCAAAAGCGACAACTAAGTAGATTGTATTAAGCGTATCGCCGAATTCGGCGTCGGAATGAAATTTTTCGATGCAGAAGCTCGCCTATACATAATACAAGGAAATTACGAGTAACTGATCTTTGTTGTTGCAGCTTTGTGTTTCAAGGCTAATTACCAAGCCAAGCAGCAAAATTACAAGAAACAGTAGCGCAGCCATTATGCGCTTCCACGTCGGAAACGCAACATCTAATTACCGCCGTTACATCTGAGAATGCGGGAAAATGTATTTCGAGGATCGAAAAAAATTTTTAATGAGCCTCGCGATTTTATAAACGTGAATTCTGGAACGCGATACGTCTTCGGAAAGTGTTGCAACGGAATAGCGTTGATATTTTCGCGAGCTGAACACTCGCGTTTTATATTATTTTATATCTCAGTCTCTCTCCGAGCCCACACACACACATCCATAATGGAAAACAATTTTCCCTCAAAATTCAGAAACTATGTATACGTCAATTGCATTGTGTCACATACAATTAATTCGCAGTTGTATAAATTTGATCGGTAAGTCACGATTTGAGGATCCCTGTCGTTGACAACGTAATATCCCAGCGACCTTTTTGCGTGAAATATACGGGGCCATATAAACGATACACGACATTTATCCGCGAAAAATCGCATTACAAATTGTGGAACGTCCCTTCTGGTCGGTGCCAGAGTGAGTCCTCTGGTGGTTAAACTGCACGTACATTTGTTATGTGCACACTTAACAACGCTTGCATGCATTGTACGCTGTAGTTGGGTCTAGTTTATGGGATCATGGTCGCGGATGTTCGTTGCGTGGGGCGTCGATTGGTGAATGGCTCGTGTTGTGAGTTTACGTGAGATATATGCTATTAAGTGTTATTGCAAGATTGCATATCCATGGGTACCGTCGAACGCATCCTGAATATGGGCAGAAATGCCATCGTAACGCTTCCTCGGTTAATGATTTATGCTATCGGCCCCTGCACGTTGCTGATGAACTCGGACGATCAAAAAATACAATATCTAGGATTATTTTATACTTCCTGAAAATCTGAAATTATTAATAGAACTTGGCATTGTTCATTATGGATTAACACGTTAGCTTCGGTAAAATAATTTAATAATTTGTTTTGCGTTCAGCATTTAATTATGGTTCAGGATTTCTTAATGTCCTGTACATTTTGTAAAATTAAATTCCAGCGATTAAATTGATATATTATAAAAACCGGCTATTCAGAAACATTTTTAAAGTATCTTTCGCGAGTATGTCTGCCCATTGTCAGCCACTTCTACTTGCCGGGTTAATAAATATTATAATATTTAATATTTACATTAATATACTCGTTGCATATTAATGAGAATCGACTGAATTTTTACGTGCATTGTGCTCTACATACTAATGGCAATATTAATAATTTATGAATATTCATTCATTCCGCCGCTAAAATCAAACATAAACCAGTACCAAATTAAAGAGGAATTTCCTCGTGTCCACCATTTACAAAATAAAACATCGATCTTCTCCAGAATATATTCGAACAGTTATATGATATATCATGTCACCACAATTGATATTAAAAACTATTATACCTGGGAAGACGAAAGAAACAATTTCTCGAGTTCACTAATTACAAAATAAAGTGTCAATCTTCCCGAGAATACATTTAAAACATTTTCTACCATCAAATCTCCAAAATTCATATTAGAAATACTGTCGAAAATAGATTAAAATTAAAGACCACAAAGAAAAAAGAAAAATGAGTAAAAACGAACAGGAGTTTAGTATTTATTTGGAGCAATGAATAATAAAGTGCAAGTGTTATGGTCTAAGTAGGTTTCCGAGGCGACTGTACGCAGATCCAACACGGCTTATTAAAAACGCGACGGCCGAGCACCTCTTCCATTCCTCCGAAGTTCAAATAAAATCACTGAAGCACCGGCGTGTCGGTCATATTATAATATTTATTTAAATTATCTGCGCACACAAACGCGTCGGTGCGCCGCGATAAAATTACAGCTACTTGCCGTGTACCGTCGCGCCGCGTCGCGTCGCGGCATTGCACGAATAAGCAATCTACAATTCGCTGCCTCAGGGACTTCGCCGACGAATACATTAACCCTATCGAGAAACGAGCTTGTTCGGTATCCGGGCGACTATTAAAACAACTGAAATGCTACAAAGACGTTACCCGTAAGGAATCACGTACTCACGGCCAAAAATATTACTGGCCGCTTATTGCCCAACGTTTCTGGTTTTACTGTTTCAGTAAAGCGCGCCCCAACATTATTATTGCAGAGTGCGCGAAACGAGACAAAAGTGCGAACGCTATTATTGGCCTGTGGATTTCATGCGTTTATGACGAAAATCAAATTCAAAACTATTTTCAACTGATTTTACTCCAGAGTCGAGCAACTATACAGGGTGGTCCACCTAAATTTCTCCCTTTACTCGTGACGACATGACAAATATTTTAAACGCAATATAAATAGTATCGCAAGGTGAAGTTTTTTGCAAACGTTATGTTTTTATCAAGATTATTTTCAAGGTTTTCCGGAGTGTTCACTTTAGTTTTCGAAAACCAAGGTCATTTCAAGGTCACGTTATTATAAATATCCGAATGTATTTTTCGATCAGTTACACGATGCAATAAAAAAGAATCTAGTTATGTGAAAAAAACACAGGTGACCTTGATAACTCTGCAAAAAATGACCTTGGGAAAAAACATCCTTGCTGGATATCCGGTCCATCGACACCACGCACGTAACAAATCATCACAATAACCTGAAGAGATATTTAGGCTTTACTTACAAGGACCACCCTGTATAACTAAATCTTACGTCAACCACTTCAACCGAAATCCGCAAAGCAGCCTAAAAGGGACACCTGTCACGGGAGCCGCGATTCTGACGATCATTCTGAAAATTGGGTTACATCCTCGTCCGTGACAGCGAGGTCGCGCCCTGGCGCACTTAAGCGTCTAGCGGATCCAGGTGTCGCGGCGGAGCCCTTAAGAATGGCGGAGAAGTGGTATTGACAGTAGCGCACTTGTCGCCGGAACGGCAGATGGACTGTCGTATAGTGCAAGGACAGGTGAAACGCGGCGTGGCCGGGGCGCCAAGTAACTCCGGAAAATTCATTGCGTAGTAATTACTCGACGCGCGTTTGCACTCGGTCTATGTTCATTCACCGACGCCGCACCGCAGAGGAATTCATCGTCATCCCGAACCGGAGGCGCGCCGCTAATAGAAATGCCCGTTAGGATGTTGGCCACGTCTTGAAGCGTAACCGGCGCGCAACGCTGGAACGGAATCGCAACTCGGCTCCTCGTTCGATTCTTTCGTCATCTCTTTCTTCTCTTCTTTGTCGTCCTCTCTCTCCTTGACCGGCCGCGAAACGATTACCGTGGACAACCGCATCTTGATTGTCCCCGGCTACTTAACGCACCCGCTCCTCTCTCTCTCTCGCTCTCGCTCTCTCTCTCTCTCTCTCTCTCTCTCTCTCTCTCTCTCTCTCTATCGCGAAACGATGACGCGAATATCATTATTCCATTTCCACGGGGGCTCCTTCTCGGCCCCGTAATGACAGTTCCCAGGACTATTAAGACGAGCTTAGAGTGATTTCCGAGAGAGTATCGGGACTTTCAAACAGGTACAAGCATCCACACGACGATCCGTTGACGAGCATGAGTCACATATTGCCAGCAGCAATTCGAGGCGAATGGAAAAGCTTTCGAACAGGTTGCTCGGACAGCATCCACTCAACGTTTTCCTGGACGCGTAACGTGCTCGGATGAGAGTCGCGTCGCTGAGACGGCTGCTGCTGCTGCTTCTGCTGCTGCTGCTGCGACTGCTATGGTTGCGACCAGCTATGACTGCTTCTACTCCTGATCCTGATGCTGTTCCTGCTCCCCGTGCCTGCTGCGTAGCGCGAAGTAGCCCCAAGATTTATGGCATCCGCTTTACTACATTTTAATGCGGCATATTCGCCCCGGTTTAAAGAACGGGATCACGTTCGCCGGCAATCATTTACGATATTATTTTACCCGATGATAATATCGGACAGCGATACAAGCGTGGCTGATACGCGGGCTTCAGGTTCATGGTTCGAACAGTTGAGCATCGCCGATACGGGGATGCCCAAGGTGTCTCGGGAAACTAGTCCGTGGCACGTACGTAGTAGAATTGCCTGTCCGTGGTTATCGAGCGTTACTGTGACCGATCACAGCGGGCTTTCGATTTCAGAAAAATCAACGGTTCGTTTGTTCTAGGTTGGAGTTTTCAGACGAACCGGTTTCAAGACATTATCGGTCGAAACGCGACGCTTGGGAGAGTTGACCGTCGTCGTCGTAACGTACGGAAAAATCGACCGGTATAATATATCATGTAGGTTTCAGATTTTCAGTAGAAAATCATACGCTGGCACCACGCGACGATCCAGTAGTACGAGACCTGGGAATTCCGATGAAATTGTTTCAATTGCGAAGCTAGCTGCGATAAAAGTGTCTTTCTACACATATGATTGATTCTTTCACATTGCTGCGAACCATTAGTTTGTAGAGGCCAGAGTATAACAGCTCATCAATTTGTCCGTCTATTACTGGCTTTCTCTACTGACAATACGCAGACTGCAATACAGTGATTCGTTTCTGATCGAATCGACTAACGTCCGTCTATTAATGCGGTTGAAATTGATACTAGAATCGATTAGAGCCGTATCGATGTCAGTGTTTAGTACGCTCGATGGAAATAAAGATATAAAAAATCATAGCTAGGTTAACACATTTGCCGGCAATTAGGTTAAGTGAATCTAACTCTAGAAACCTAACTCTGAAGACACAAAGGAGTTAATTTTATTTAATTTTAATTTAATGTATCATAGTTTATATACTATATTTTATTTTTTTTATAATTTAGTTTTTATTTAATTTTAATTTTTTTAAATTTTAAATTTTTAAATTTTAATTTTTATCATCCAGTTTAAATCATATATATTAGAACCAATAAGAGGACGGATGTTGATCTCAGAAATAAATTCGAAGATATACAGAAACAACTTGAAATTATTTTGAATCGCAGATTGATAATTGTTTTCGTCAGTGAAGCCCGAGAGCCGCCATTCGAGCGCAGAGGTTGAACGTAGTGGACGAAGCTCCTTAGGGAAGATTAGGTAAAGCTACCACCCTGACTCCCTGTTCGTGGATGCTCGACAACTTGCGATCTCTGCGCAATAGGAATCCAACCCTAAACGTCTCCAAGCAAAAAGCCAGCCGCATCCACGGGGTAGCTATCAAAGAGTCGA
This sequence comes from Lasioglossum leucozonium, assembly GCA_028454225.1. NCBI lineage: Eukaryota > Metazoa > Arthropoda > Insecta > Hymenoptera > Halictidae > Lasioglossum > Lasioglossum leucozonium. The sequence goes on along the minus strand of CM052221.1, from coordinate 22,248,592 downwards.
CCATGGTCCCAAAGGCGGGTGGAAGGTGAAAAATCTAGAAGGTCGATTGTCACGGAAGCGACAGCCCGGTGAACGTGCTCGAAATCGCAGCTGGAGTCGAAATTGCGGAGGACCTTCCTCCCTTGGTACCCCCCCTCTAAGGTACCGCTTCTTGCCCCCCCCCCCCATAACCGTGCAAATACACCACCATCTCGTTCTCCCTTCCTACGAACGTCTCGTCGCACTAATAATTCGTGAGTACGTTGCGGTGATGTTGAGCATTCCACCTGCCAACAGCAACCGGGCACATCCCCCCACCTGGTGGTACCGGCAGGAAAAGTGGCCGCACGCCTTGCAATCCCAGCATTTCTGTGTTGGTTGTGGCCGTGAACGGGGCTCAAGTCCAAGGTTACGCGAGAGAAAGAGAGAGAGCGAGAAAGAACGATCGTGTGATAGAGAGGGAGCGAGGACGATACCTAACGCGAGAAAGATAAACGGAGAGAGAGTAAGAGGGCGAAAGCTTCGAGTGCTACGAAAGTCCTGCGTGCGACAACCACCACGTTCTGTCGTCGATCAACCCTGATCTCGATCGAGCGGTGGGCCCGTTCCAGGAAGCTGCAGACGCGCCAAGGTACGTGATTCCTCATGAATGACAGAAACCTACTCTCTAAGAACGTCCGCATCGGTTACCTTGACGCTTCGATTCGCGCTTAAACTTGTCACGTTCGATGCTCGGGAGCGCGCGCGCGAGCGGCGGAAGGAGGTTGTCGATGCGACACGACCAGGCACTGCGAGATGTTTACGGTTCACGCGATTTCTTCGGCAACTCGAAAGTCCGCGATCCGGTTCCGCGGAATCGTCCCCGGAAAAACTGTGATTTATCCGGCGGGTCTCGAGAGCCGCATCGATCGGTAAAGATTGAGAGGCCCCGGGACCACCCTGTGTGACCCCCGAAGACCTCCAACGAGGACACAACGCCCGGAAGATATCGGGTCCCGGTTATTCCCGGAATCGGAGATGCTGCCGTGGCGGCGGTGGCTCTTTTTCCAATTAAACGGGGAAATTCTGAGCCGACCGAGCCGAGCCCGAGCACTCTTCTCCCACGTATCGACGGCCTCGAAATTTTTTCCCAATTTCGCGTTTTCACGTCTCGCCGGCCGTTCGACGAGCCACTCCGTGTATCCCCGGGTCTCTGCCGATCGTATTCCAACGATACGCGTTGCATTCTCCAACGGGGATCGATAAAGTCCCATCCCGCGACGGTAATAGCCAGGCCATTCTACGTATCGCGGATAGCGGCAAAACAATTTTCCATCTCGACGGTTTCGCCCACTCGAGAGAAATTTCGATCTTTCGGACGGTTCACGCCGGTCAAGAATAAATGACTGGACGCGCATCCGAGGATCCAGGAGAGCAGCGAGAGAGAGAAAGAGAGAGAGAGAGAGAGAGAGAGAGAGAGAGAGAGAGAGAGAGAGAGCTGGCCACGGGCCTGCCAAGGTGATACCCGCCGACGACCTGGCAGCTTTATGTTTTCCTATTGTACACCGGATCGTCGGACACGCGAGTGTCGTATTGTTCTGTTCGCGGCGCGGTGGTTCGCCGACCCCGACGATCTAGTGTTTATCTCGCATTGTTCCTGGTATCATTAGTAGAACGGTCGAACGGGATTGATAGCGCGCGATTATCGCCGGGGAATTTATTTCGAGGATTGCCGAGAAAGAGAGAGCCTAATTGCTGGGAGGAGGCCCGTAAAATTTCCCGAGTTAAAGAGAAAGAGCAACGTTGACTTTGGCTGATTTTAATTGACTACATGGTCCGAGGTGAATCTGGTTTCTGTCTTCCGATTCGCAAGATCAGTTAGCTAACAGTCTCTATCTTTTCTCACTGGAGTATTGGAAGCGTAAACATCATCTTTGCACGTCCAGTTACGCTTCATGAGGAATCACTTCGTAGAAGGACATTCGAAGGTCGACATGGATTGATTGCTTTAGATTACTGCGGCGAATTTATTCGGCGGGCAACGGTGCCTAATTGCCGGGAGGAAGTCCCCGGGCTACATTAACGTCGCTAACATAGTTTTATCGGTAAGAATTTAATGACGCCGGAGAATTGATCGACGACACAGAGCGAAGATCTAGTTTCCGCCTCGTCTTTCTATAACGGTCAACGATCGTTTTCGTATCTTTTTTTTCTCCGTACCAGCGCGAAGCGTCGCGTTTGTACGTTATCTTATGCTTCTCGAGGAACTACTCTGAAAAGCATTCGAAGTTCGACAGGGATCGATAGCGTTCGATTATCCCGGTGATTTTGATCGACAACAATTTTGTCCGACAAAGATTTTAATTGACGACTAGGTTGGACGCGCGCGGCGTCTGTTTCGTTCTTTTCGTATACAGGACGAGAAGTAACATATCATTTTCTATCTTTCCCTGTTGCAGCGCTGGGAGCGTAAACATCGTCTTTGCGCGCGTCACGATATGCTTTTTGAGGAATAACTTCTTCGAAGGTCATTCGAAGGGCGACAAGGATTGATAGCGTTCGATTATTACGGTGAATTTGATCGACAACCACCTCGACCGACAAAGATTTTAATCGCAGACGTGTCTAGGCTAAATCTAGCTTCTATCGCTATTTTTTCGTATCGTGTTCATATTCATGGGTGATTCGCGCGTAAAGTTGTGCTTCCTGAAGAATCATTTCCCTGAAGGTCATTTGAAGGTCACTGCGTAATTTAATATCGATTTCATTCTTTCATTTGCTGTAAGTAGGCTGCCGAATCTTAAACGTATTTCTAACAAAAATAAATATACGCAAAACGACTGTGGTTTAATTAAAATCGGTAATAAAAGAAAACAATGTCTCTACGCGGCTCCAGTGAAAACTGTTGTTCCCGAAGACTGTAAATTCCCTGGAAAATCTGTTACGGTGAAATCGCGGGTCGACGAGTTCGTCGACGCCAAAATCTTCGGAAGCAAAGTTTCCTCTCTCCTCGTTTCCGAAAGATGCGTTCTAAAATATTGTTTTTGACGGCCGGGCCGGGGTCGGGTCCCGGGAAACACCGTATTCCTCGGTTCCACCGGCAACGACGGCGACGGCCACGGCGGCTGTACACCGGGGGTAGTATTCAATTCGTACTTGCGCCATGGTATTTGCGAGGAAATCGGTTTCTGTAATTACCTTAATGAATGGCAACAAAGGCGAAAGCCTTATATACCCCGGCGATATTATGTTCTCCTTGCGCTCGGCTCGCGGTGTTCCTCTCCTCGCGTAGTCGCTCTCTCCGTCCTCCTCCGTTCTTCTCGTTCGTTTTTGGTCTATCTGCAGACCTCTCGGCACTAAGACCGTTTCCTTCGCCATTACATTGTGGCGAACTGTTCGACTAACTTTGAAATAATTAGTCTGGATAATGAAGTTCAGCCGCACAATGGCCTTAGCTGCGGAGGGTAATGAGATTCGCCCTCCTCTGTCCCGTCGTTTTCGTGCGATATTGATTACTTAAAGCCATCACCCCTCTTCCCCCCTTCCCACCCATCTACCCCCCTCCGTCTTTCTGAATGGTTTTACAAGAGGCTTAAGAGATATAGGCGAATCAATCTTATCATCCTTGAGTGGACGCCACGTCGTTTCGCACCTGTGTGTAGGTATGTGCGTGTGATACTGTGTATCCCACGTTAATTTCCCTGTTAATTAAATAGGGAGGAAAAGATGGGCCTCGTTTTCATCGTCCCGGGCTTTCTCTCTTTCTCTCTCTCTCTCTCTCTCTCTTTCTCTTTGACTATAATGACGATAATTCGTGTGAACACATTGTGACGGTTATGTACACAGATAATTGGACGCTGTTGTTACGTAGAAGCGACCGAGAACCATGGTTTTCTTAACGAGAAGCTTAGAGCGTATCGCGAGGATCGAGCGGAATTGGGTGAAAACGTTAGAGTGCTTAGCGTATTCTGCTTGTCGATGTTTTTCTGTTTGAGTTACACGGTTCGCATACTTTTAGTCACCTTGATTGAGCGTGGCGTTCCCGATATTAGTTCGGTCGCGTACGCTTGCGCACGATTAAATTGTTAGGGGACCGAACGCGCCGAATGGACCAGGAACATGGTTGAATTTATCTCATGATCCTTGGAAAACATTTATCCTGTTCACTTCATTTAGATACGAACGTAAGACCTCGTTTTCTCGGGGGGACGATGTCCAATTTTTACTAACGGGCAAAACGAAGTGCTCGCGAAAGCTTCTTCCGGACGTGAACGTAACTGCTTGACATTCTACAATATCCGCGTGCTGTTAACAGTGTTCACCGGATCGTTAGAGAGGATACAGTGCACAAATAAATTTTTCATTTTCGGTGTTTCCTATTTTCGCGTATACAAGTCTCACGGCGAATACCGGAAAAATGTGTGCGCAGTGCGTACATTGCGTTCGAAAAATATTTCTCCCAAGCCAAGTTGAACGATTAGGAAACCCGTACCGCAAGAACGCTACGTAAAACGTTATCGGGCCGGCCTTGGCACCGGGAACAAATTGGCGCACGTTCGGTTGGAACCGAATTAAATCGAGTCTCTAACGAATAAGAAAATCGAAATTGGTCGGAGCAACCGAGGGAAAGCGTGGTAGAAACGCGGTACCGCGCTGCGCCGCGCCGTGTGTTTGAATTCCAAGGGCGATATCCGAAGCCCCGGGACGGGAAACCGAGGCTAAGGGAACGCTTTCTGCGCACACCGTCTCGAGATAACAGGTTATCGATAAAGCTCGTCGTTATCGAACGATGCTGTACCTCCTTAACGGTTAACAGCCCATGTAACCTCGCTAACGAAACGTTCATAAACCATAAGGAAGAAGTTCTTTCAATTTCCTCCGTGGAATTTCAGAAACGATTAAGCGATGGACCGATCTTATCACGGTCCGCGGGTCAACGAAGTCTCCCTCTGTGCTCGGAGCGATAGTATGCTCTGATTCCGTCGTTAATCGAGTAAAGGGGTACAGGGAAATATTCTTCTTCCCTGTTTTCTACAATATTCTGCCTCTGCACACACACGCGCGCGCGCGCACCGGTTCCTCGTGCACGTGGCTACGCCGGAATAGTTGCTACGATAGTGAAATGTGCTGTTCGTGACGATACGGTAAAAATGTGAACTGTTATCGGCGCTGTAATTAGACCGTGGATTTTATGCATTTGTGACTGAAGTGAGCGGACCAAACGATTTTCAGAAGTTTCTGTCCGGCTCGTGCTCCGCACAATTAGATTCTGGATTTTACGCGTTCGCGATAAAAGTGAGTAGATCGAATCTTCAAAGGATTTTTAAGGATTCGGAAGTTTCCCTCTGGCTCTTGTTGCTTATCGTGCGGTAGATCGCTGGCGTTTATGAAGAATAAAAATTATCTTCGTCAATTGCCAAGAGACCAACTAGAAATTTCCATCTGTATCTAATGGCTTCGATAACGCAGAAATATTCATGTCGCAGTCTGGCGTGTTCTATAAATAAGAAGAATACCGACATACTGCGTAATAATTGTAAGAAGTTCGTGAAAATGATTTACAGAGAAGTTGTCGCCGGGATGCGGGACGTAAATCTTCGCCCATGTTGCACTTCTGCGATAATCTCCGGAAGATCTAGTACTTTGTAGAACCGTAAACTTGCGAATTACTTCACGAGCCAGAATGAAACTGAAATTAACGCGGGACCGTGGCGCTTTCGACTGGATTGCGTACGAAACTGTAGCACAAAGCGCAATTGTATTTTGCTTTACCGGAGAAATTAAAAAAAAAAATCTGATATACATAATGTTTACTCACATGGAACACAATATATCGTTTTAATCGTTCACTCGTTACCTCGATATTATAGGATCGATTCAAAGGTAAAACAAATCGACGCTGTCATCGATTTTACTCGTAAAAATGATATTTGCTGAAAGCACAGTCACGATCCCGTTTCCCCCGAGCTTGAATCTCGAAATGTAAACTCGAGCGTCGGTGCCTTTGCCAATGAGCGGGCTTTGGAAGTCCTTAAAGGAGTACTTTCGTAAGTTGCCCCGGAGATTACAGGAACACTTAGTTGTTCTTAAGCGTAGTTAAATTTGATGGAATTCAACGTCAACCGGCTGAAAAATCGTTTTAATCGACGGTTGCTGTAGGCGAACGCTTCGGTGATACTGCTACAGATACCGGGCTACTACCGTTGCTTTGATAGCAGACTGCGAAGCTTTATGCAAAAGAAATATTTTCTATGACAATTTCGCGTGATGTTAGCAAATTAATCTTCCTACAGTTTTAAACTTTCTCTCTGCGTATGCACAAGCACCCCTAAAGCGAAAATAAAAAGTTGACGAATGGGAAAATTTCCAAAGATTTTCTTGGGAAGACTGTCAGAGATATTTGTTTCGAATTTTTTAAGTACAGCTTGTTGGAATCCAACGATAATACATAGAAATAGGCTATGGTGCGTCTCCGGCCGGAGTCGCAGAGTTTTCTTTGCCTGGCCCAAGCATTTTTACGACACCCCCACTTAAGGGAAGGGACCGGAGGTTTTCCACGGACGAACCAGCTCAGTCGTCATCCAATTCTAGTACGGTTAACATCACAGCTTTTTTCCACTACAGTGACTACAGCATTATTATTCTTTCACATCTAGAATCCACTATTGTAATCTTGTTTGTTTTAATAAATAAAGTATTTCTTGTTTTAAGCAAATAAAGTTTTCTCAACACAGCTTAACTTTTGAAAATAAATAAAATTTCACAAATACTTAGGCAAACAAATTTTTTCTTTACACTTTGCTCCAATAATGTCCAATTGCACCTCGGCATACGTTTAACATTAGAACAGCAGTACACAGAGAATTAAACTATACCTCGTTTTTGCAATAAATGCATAAAATCTGCAGTCTACTCGTTCCTCGGCAGAGTCTTTTGGAATTAATTAAAAATCGGCCGATCCGATCGAAATGGTAACGTTAATATTATTACTCCGTATTGTTATATCGTTAGTTCGAACTGTCAGCTCGTGTATCGAGGATACAAGACACTTTATGCGCAAGCAGATTGCACCGATCGTGAAACGGAAATAAATCTTTGCCGTGAAAATTTCGAATGTTATTGCCGTCAGGGAGCACGCGATAAAACATTAACGATTGCGCTTCGATATTGCTTTCCCGAGCAAAAAGTCCCTGTCTAGGATGAACGCCGGCGTCACGTAACATTAACGACTAACAAGCTGCGTGAATTGCGAACAGGTCCAGTTTCCTTGAATGGACTCGAACGGTTCTTAAAGGCCCGCGAAATCAGCGTTATTCTGCTCCACCGGATGTAAAACCGCTGTGGCCTCTCCGATATGCCTCTGATTAGACTGTCGTAATTGCAATTGATTAATTGCCCCTCCCCCCCTATCAAACCCGCGAAATGATCGATACGCAGTTTAATTGATCAGCGGTAACTTTAATCAACACATTATGTGATTGATCTTTGAAACGTTCACACTGTTTCATTGTCACAGCGGATGATTTTGTGTGAAAAAAATTAGTGAACGATTTCAATTTCTCGAGCGCACACGTATTTACCTCGAACATTTTTCGTGGAGGAATGTGTACACTATGGCGGACCTTAGCTATACTTGATGAAAATTATTTTGCAAGGTTCTTTTAGTTTCATCCCCCAGAATTGTGGTAAGTCTTGAGAAAATGATCTGGATAAAATTTGGGGCCGATTGAATCGTGGGAACCCGACGCGCATCGAATTTGAAAATTTTGAATTTTTTAAATCACAAGACATAAGATTGTCCAATTTGCAAATTTCAAATTTCGAATTTCGAATTTCGAATTTCGAATTTCGAATTTCAAATTTCGAATTTCGAATTTCAAATTTCAAATTTCAAATTTTAAATTTGATGCGCGTCGGGTTCCCATGATCCAATCGGCCCGAAATTTTTTACAGATCATCTCCTCAACACTTGTCACAATTCTGAGAGGTGCGACTAAAAAATTTTTCAGTAAAAGATAAGGCCCAGAAAATCCAGTTAAAAAATTTACCAATTGTTCTTGATTAAATCCTGAGATTTGCGTTCGATCTGAATTTTGTTAAAAATCACATATTTTTTTGATATTGTGACATCTTAATCACCAGATTATTGTTACCTTCGATATAAACGATGAATGTACCTTACTTTTACTAAAAATTGTACTTGATGACTTTTACTTTCAAGCAGAGAATTATTCTTAATGCAATAATCTTTGTTATCAGCCATTCGCTATAAAATAACTATTATACTGTTTACGACCAAAAGCCATTAGTTTAGGAGATATTTTAATGTCAATGTTACTAAGTAATAGTAATAACATTTATCTTTTTAATGTTGATATTCGAATGGACGTTCTTCAAAATATCTCCTGTAAAAATGTATACGCTCGTTTCAACATGTTCTGATAGATTAAGGTGCAAGCGAATATTATCCGCACCTTTAATACAAATATTAAGATACAAGAAAATATTATCGACACCTGTAAGATAAACATCGTTAAACAGAGACGTTTCGGGATCCTGTTAGATGACTCACCTTCTACAATATCCATTTCCACAGTTACTAATTTTATTCAATACGTGCCGAATCTGTTCGTAAGATTTCCCTGTTGTAAAACTACTTAGCTTTATCCAGGAATTGTCTGATCCACGTGTCTGACCCATATGAAATCGTTTTCACAAACCATTGAACGTTCTACGTATTCCATTAATGCGTATGGAACTGTAGTAATCTGTGTTTCGCGGAGCATTATGCAGACTAGAATTCGAATTACAGCTGCCTCCAAAATCAGATGTACAAATTTCTGGCGAGCACGGTGCACGAGGTTGCAACCAGAGTCGGAAAATTAATGTCGATCTTGAATTTCAAGGTCAGAAGGTCAAAAAGTTATGATGAAGTTTTTTCACTGTCAAACTACTAATTTGATTTACGTCATATTAGTCAGCGCACGTGATCTGCAATATCATTTAGCATTGCTATATCAAAGAAAATTATTAAGCTCTCTTTTAGTACAACAATAAAAATTCCTTAATTAATAAGCTTCCCTAAATATAGTGTTAAGTCTCGTAATCGCCAATTCCGCTGATAGCGCCTAACCAGCATGAAGCGTGTAATAAGCGGATCTCCAAAAAAGATCTGCCCAGGCTATATGGATCGTCGAGTACTACTCGCAGCGGCCAGATCCTCGGTTAGATCACTGACGCGCGTCGTTACCATCTGCCGTTTCGGGAAAGCATCCTCGGGAACGGTTTGCCGTATTTTAAGAAACACCCTGCGAGCGGACGTTTATGCGATCCCCGGGGACAGCAGCATCCCTTGGGGTAGCCTGTGTCAGCGGAACTAATTAGACGCTGCTGTAGAACGTGTTACGTGTTTCTTTCGCGGGTTCCCCGGCGCGGTATGTACTTTTATTATATCTCGCAATTAAGGTTACGATCAGCCGGTAGGAAATTAACGTGTCAATTAAAGCCCGCGAACGATATATGCTTGTCAACCTGAACCACCGACCGTTCGACTTTCATGAGATATACGGTGCAGTAAATTACAGTGCGGTTGCACGTGGTCGACGACACGCGATCGCGGGGCACCCAGGCGTCCCTTTCGTTTTTTTCTCCCCCATCGTTGATAGATCAAAATTTACTGGCCGGCTAAGTAAACGCCGGCCGTAACAGTCACTTTCGCTGGAAAATTGAAAGAGATGTTTACGTTTGCGACGTAATGTTTACAGTGCCGAGACACTCCGGATGTGTTCCCAACCCGCCGCGGCACATCCATATTTCTTTGGGACAGTATCTAACGATCGAAGACCGGTCCTTTATGCTTCCCAGATCCTACGCGAGATACGAGCCTCTTAAAACCAAAGCGATGACGTTTTTCCAATTTTTCAACCGGCACCCGGCCGGCTAAATAGCCAAAGAACGACCCGCTGTAAATTATTTTGCCGATACCGACGTCGTCCGACTAGTGTCGCTCTTAATGAATTGAAAAATTTACCGCCCAGCGAATCTCAAATTGAAATTCAGCTGACTGAAACTCGTTTGGTTCGAGCTTGTTCGTAATATCGTGTAATTCAAGCAACAACAATTCCCACGCGATGTTCGGGAATTTCTTTCGGTGAGAATGAATTAATACAATTTTCAGCTTCTTGTTCGCATAACAGGCTATCTTTGTGTTTCGCGTAGAATCCGTCGCCTACCAATTACAGTTATCTATGTAGGAAACGCAATAGCAATATCCGAATTCGATTGAGAATCTCGTACCCGGTCTCAGCGACGCGCACTCGCTGTACAGTTACGTACCTCGGGAACATAAGTGTACCGTAAATTACTTGTTATCTCGCGTTTAAATTAAAACTGATCGGATCTATTTCCTCACGGCGCGGCGCGGCGCAACGTTTCCACAGCGCTTTCTGCAAAACGCAGCCTCCACTTCAGATTTTCGCAAGCCTCGGATTCTGTTCGAACGCCGGTGGAATCGACTCTTCAGATCCGTCGAGGTGATTAATTAGTACCAAGCGAACGCGCGCGACTCTTTAAGAATAATCGGATTCAGCGATGCACCGTAGTCGCGGAGCGCGCGGCCGCGCTGCAACAAGCGGGATCAAAACGCACAAGTTCGCGCGTTCGGCTTTCCGCATGCTAATGCATTTCTATCAAACACAAACGCGTCCCCTTTGTGTGTAAATTCCCCGGGGCAAGTGCCGCGCGCCTGCCGCTGTTTATGAAAAAAGAATCCCAACGACTCCGTTTCCCCCTGCATCTTCCAGTTTATCAGGAGCGCGAACCTATTCCGGACGGAAAATAGTCTCGGTACAAGCGGGGACCGCTTCTTGTTCGGAACGCGTATGCTCCAATTCTGCATCGCTATGCTCGCCCCGGAGATCTTTATCCTCCCTGTATCATCGTTCTCGCGGTTTCTGCTTTACGATTCTTTTACCAGAGCAACGATTAAAGTTCTCAAGCAAACTTGATTAACTCTGCGCACCGGACGTTTCTTCGTCGCATTTTTCCTTGGTTTCGATTGTTCCTCGCCCACAGAAATTTGAAAAATATGAATTTCAATATTTCCGGCACGGTTTCCGAGGAGCTTATTTTTCGGCGAAGTTTTAAGCCTACTTCGAATCGTACGAAAGATTAAACGTCGTCTTTACGCTGCTTTTCTGCGTAATTTGGTTAAATCGGGGTAATTTAAAGAACCCGAATATGGGGAAGCTAACATATTCGATGTTCTCAACATCGACGAAAGAAAATTCTTTTTTCTAAAGAAATAGAGATAAACCGCGGATCTTCGTGGAAATGAAAAATGTTCCGCATCGATAACAAGACACGTACGCCGTAACTTGTTCGGACGTATTCGTGGGTCGTTCATACTTGCAATAAAATCCGGCTAATGCCCAATGAGCACACTACAGCAAAGAAATATCGCATCCGAGCGGCCAGCAATAGCGAATAATTTCTCGCCGCGTCCGTAACCGTTCGCAGACTCGTTCATGCCCGATACGTCTTCCTCTAATAAGATTCAAATCGAGCGATCCCGTTCTTATCTGCACGCGAATGAATACATAGTTTCAACCTCTCTCAACTAGACAAGTTGGCGGTAGGGTAGGTAAATGCGGATGGCAGGACTCGAAGTTTGCAACGAGCGTCTTCTCTCTCTCTCCCTCTCTGAAGCACAGTTTCCTCCGGAGCGGCGGTCTTCTATTTACGCATTCTCTATTTGATACGCGCGCGCGGTGTCTCGTCACGGAGAGACGCAATAGTTCTGTCGGCTTTATTTCTCCCGCGGAACGCTTAACGCTAGTATCTTCGAATCTCGTTCCTCGTGGCATGATCCTTTTTCACATGCCGGCCACCAAACGCGACGTTTCGCCCCGTGTATACTCCTGATCACATTAGCGATACCAAACTTACAGTCTTGCTACATATTCTTCATCATGCGGGGGGTATTAGTCTGACGGCTACGGTGGCGATAAAGTAGACGCGCAGGTGAAAAACGAAAGGGGAGAATATTACCGTGGACTCGTTAGCAGGCCTACCTACATTGCAAGTAGACGGCGGGACGCAGCGCTCTCTCATCTTTCTACTCTACAGCCTCGTACTTTTACATCGTACTCCTTACCTGTCCTATCACGGGCGGCGGACCATTCGATCGGTGACATCACAAAAACCGCAAATTATTCCACATATATTCACCAGCATTATTATTTCCGCCGAGAGTCCGGGAGCATCCTGAGAACGAGGATAAACGACGCATTAACGCTGCCCATAGCGTCGCTTTTTATAGCGAAATTGATTTTAGCGAAATTCACGGGGCCCTCGAGTTATTTCCTACGGTATCTGAATCTTTATTCGTCTCTAGATTTTAGTTGCCTCCTTCGGTGCATTGTTCTCGTGGTTTTCAATGCGGTTGCTGCCAAATGTGCATGTACAATTATTTTAATTTCGTTGTTCGGAAGTTCGATTTTCTTCGAGTTGAAATAACAGAGGCTGTCGGATGATGTCTAGCAACATCAGTGTATAATATGAAATGTTGTCTGATCAAGAAAAAAATACGACACTTCTAAAATTAAAATAAGAGAGACTTTTAGCTGATGTCTAGCAAAATTAGTGTGTAACATGAAATTTTGTCTGATCCAGAAAAAACTACGATGTTCCTAAAGTTGAAATAAAGGAGATTTTTAGACGGTGTCTAGCAAAATCGGTTTATGATACGAAAATGTTGTGTCAGGCATTGAAGAATCGCTTCTATTCGGAGCAGCAGGTGTACGTTGGACATAATTTCGCCAACTATGGCAGGCGTAGCCTTAGAACCGCTTCTGATCCCCGCGAGCTCGCCCGGCAGCAGCCGCCACGCCGCCGCGGGAAAGCACGGGAAAAAAGCGTTGCGGCGCATAATTCGCTCGGCAAACATCGGCTTCCTGCGAATACGGTTTCTCGGAAAAGGTGTTTGATGAAATGTAAAGATAAACCCGCGAGCTTAGAATCGAACGTCACAAGCCAGCTGGGAGGATTATCACCGCCTCTCGCTGTTATAACGGTACAGCCATGTGCGTACTTACGTAGAAGGCCTTCGGCTGCGAACAAAATCGGAATAATATTGTCGCTATTTCTCGCGGAATCGTTGCCCTCTTCTTGCGCGGGGCCCTTCTCTACCGGAGGAAGTGACGTTGCTCATTCGACTCATTTCCGTGTACCAATAAAACTTTACCGACGAGAAACCTGTCATTAGAGCGTAAGAAAATAACAGTTCGACGTCATCAGCCTCTTTGGCTTCCTGCGAATATGCAGTTCGCCAGGCGAAAGAAAATATAAAAATATGTAAATAAATATCAGAAATCTCAATTAAAAATCTAACTTCTCGAACGCATTTGATAATTAAGAATCTCGAAAATTTATTTGCGACGCACCAAACCAAAGAGATTTATGCGTTGCAGAAATTTCTTTGCCAGTTGACGTTTCTGATACGTCGATTCGAATCTGCGGAAATCGAGCAGAAACACGGTGTCCCTATTTTTCCAAAATGACCAATTGCTCGAATGGACGTTCCACGTCAATTACGTTAAAGTGTCCAACGTCCAGTCACCTCGAATTATTCGTCGATGTATCTCTCGCATCTTAATGTATCTTGTTTCACGTACTCGCCGGACGTCCTCGTTGCTTTTATTTTATGTTTATTATTAAATACGTCTCGTTCAGAATGTTTCACTGATTTCGCGACTATAAATACGATTATGGTTTCTCGAGCCGGTGCGGCTCGAGTCCTCCACTGCGTGTGTGTCGTCCAATAAATTAAAGCTAACGAAGTTAAACATGTGGCTCTTTACACGCGAACGATTTCGTACTTGGTATCCCTTCCGACGACAGAGTCGGTGATGATGGTGGTGGTGGTGATGGTGGTGGCGCGCCACCATTCTTTCTGACATTCGAGACAGATGATGGGAACGCGTTCGAACACGACCTTGCGGCAAGGTGAAGCCAACGATCCCGCAAATACGCACAGCTGTTGCTTCAATTTTCACGGAGTTTCGCGACTCTTCCCGAAGCGACTTTTTACCGGCGCGGCACCCGGTTTCTTCGCAGCTGCCACTTTTTCAGCAACGCCGTTAAACTCTATAATATTGTGTTTCCAACCCGGCAGTTGATAATTGTCTTTTCCGGAAATCTGTACGCCGCCGCAGAGATTGGAAAAAGTTCGCGAGGTACGTCTCACCTCTTGTGCAAATAGAAAAGTGAAAGAATATTTAGTAGTATTAAACGAATAAACATTTTAAATATTGATAAAAGAATTTTACATCAATTCAAAATTGGTAAAAGTTAATGGTAGAATCAATTTAAAATTTATTTAATGGAATCCATTTTAAAAATCAATCTAGCTGCTTCCGGACAATTTGGTATTTTCGCGGAGTTTTTTACGAGTTTTGAACAAGCCCCGAGATTACGCTTGGAATTGGCGGTCAGAAAAACTGGCGAATGAAGATATGATTGTATCGAGGAAGACCTCGACAAGTGGCAGGGCTAAATACTTTCGCGTTTGAAGAAATCATCAAGGGAAGAACCGCAACGTTAATCAGTGTGCCCAAGTGGCACTTCGAGGCCGGCTCTCCCGACAGTTACGTGTTCCGTCAGACCCCGACCGTCTTGCAGACAGGCGAGTACATTGACGATGATGTATGATTCGCGAGAAATTTGGGAAACGTGAATTTCAACTCCACGAGGATCGATTATCCATTCGAGTACTTGTTATTAACGCTGCGACCCGCTGTACTCGCGTAATTACATCTACGCAGAGCCGTAGACCTCTTTCAGGAACTAGGCAAACGAAAACGGAATTTCTTTCGTTACTGACAAACTCCTTTGGGAACTGAACAGCAATTCAAGTCGGCAAAATACATAATAGCTCAGTTACTCTACACTTTTCTTCTCGGTTCAAGCATGCTGAAAACATGGTTTTGGAAGATGACAAATTACTTTTTCTTTGTGGAAATCAGTTTAAAATTGTGTCCCATCAAAACGGCGGATTTCAGGTTTTTTCATTTACGATTCCTGAAGCTATAGAAAAATATTTTCTCAAGAAACTTTTTTCGTTACTTCTTCACCGAAGTACACGTTAACATTAAGAGTCCTACGAAATCTGAATAAATTCAATTCTGTTATTATAAATCAGTCATGTCGGAGCTCGGGGCGGTGCGAACAAACTTAAAGAAGCAGCCTAACAAAAAAAAAAAAATATTCCCTGCACAGCGCAAACTGGCGCCGCGCAGAAGATAAAGTCTCCGTTTCATTTCCTCGGAGCGATCTCCGGAAGAAGCATAGCTCGGGAATTCGGCCTGTTCGCCTGAGAAAAGATGTCTGTCTGTAAATCAGACCGGCGGCGCGGCCCGGCGCGGCGGCGGGAGAGCCGCTCCGGACATCAATTAGCCGGCGGTGGGTGGCGTGGATTCCCATCGGTATAACGCGATAATCGTCCGATCTCTCGCATTCGTCTGCAAAATTGCGCTGCCGCGCGGCTCGGATGCGCGAACGCGCGCGTACCGGTCGCACAAGCGGCGCTCAATTAGGAGGACACTCGAAAGAGAACACACACTCCCCTTGAATACCCTTATCTGCTGGTCGGGAGCGCCCTCGGTCCCGCTTCGGCGTTCGCCGGTCCTCGTCTTCCACCACAGCTAGACTGGAATTGTGATAAGACCGCGTCGGCGAACGGCGTGGCGGGGTGGGAAGGACTTCCGCTTCTAGATCATTGTTTGCGAACGGTTAATAGACCCGTGGGTACACCTATCCGAAGTCTGGTCGCTCTCATGGAAGCGCGAACCGTCTTGCTTCTCGTTTCCTCTTCTTCTTCTTCTTCTTCTTCTTCTTCTACTTCTTCTTCTGCTGTACCCTCTTCGTCGTGATACAATGGTGTCTCCCTTCTTCGCCGCTCTCATCCTTCGCAACTGTCTCGCTCTTTTCCTGGTTCCCTCTCTTCATCTTCCTCTTCGTCTCTGTTTCGCTTTCGCGATCATCTCTCTTCTGCGTCGTGTTCCTTTCTGGTTGACTTCCTCAGGTTCGCGTCCCTCTCCCGCCTCGTTCTCCGTCGGTTCCCTCGAAAAGTTATGCGCTCTGGGGAGGTGAACATCCGTTTTACAGGAGGATTTTACAGGACGTGTGTCTACAATACGGTGCGTGCGCCTCCTCCTCCTCCTCCGCACCTCCTAACACGCATTGTTGGACCCCCCCGTGCGTGCGTGTGTGCGCACGCACAAGGACGGGACCGTTTTTTTCCCCCCCGACGAAAGTGCAGGCTTTCTCGCCGCCATTGGCCGGCTCGCAGACAGTATGTAATTGAAGACACTCCGGGCTAGAATGGGAGTGCCACGTGGACGGAGCAAAATTAATTGCCGTTAGCACCGTTAGCCCCATAGATCGTAGGTGGTTCGTCAGGGAGACCGGGGCCTCCTTGGAAAGGGAATAGGAGATTTGTTCGCGGTTCAGTGACTGCTTATGAGCTCGGAACTCTTTTTATCATCCCCCCCCTGCCCCGTCGCGGGGCCTTGTACATACACTTTGATTCATTGGGAATGGTCGCCGGTTTCCGCGACCGAGTCCGAGCAGATTTCGCACGCTCCACGGGTTTAGATTAGACTGCGCGGAAAGGATTCGGCGTGGAACGATCGGGTGTCACGTGCTTCCGGGATGCGTCGCGTCGCCGGGACTCGGCGAGTTTACGACTGTTTGCTTCGGGGACCGTCGGAACTCCTCGGCCTTTCTCACCTTTGTGCGAACTTCGTGTTCTACGGAGATTCATTTATCCGTATGATCGCATAATAATTTTATATGATTAGCCTTCACCTTTTGCACTCGGAGCTATTTTAACTTGAAAATTAAACATTTGTTCGAGCCAAGAATAATTTTATTCTACATTATTTTTCGTCATTTTACGGGTATGAAATTGATATAATACCTCATACAATGCTTAAATGTTCAGTAATTGTAGAAATATATTTTGAGAAACAAAATTAATCTATTATTCCACACAAGGAGCGATCGATTCAATTTCAGTTTATTTATAAAACCGTTGGTTGTTTGTTTATAATGTTGTTCAATTTTTCCAGCCGGATGATCCTCGCTTGACGTGTTATATTCAAATAGTAAAGACGTGTTTTGCTTGTGCCTTTATTATTATTATATAAATTCTGTTGAGTTAATTTGAGTTTATTTGAATACATAATCTCATAGTAATTGATTCGATACCAACACACATAACAATGTGAACAATATTTTGATTAATGGTACAGCAATTTTTAGCCGCGACTATTGAGAGAAAATAATTGTAATGATGTTCGTCGCGTTTTGAAAGATCATGGCACAAGGAACGTTAACAGATTCCAAATAGACAGCATGGCAATAGAAAGTAATAATCCTACCATTAGCTCGATAGTTCACTGACCAGCCTCGCAAGGTCACATAGCAGTCTCTCGTCGGAATCGTTAAAAATAGGATTAATGTCTGGCAATTGGTAAATGACATACTTTGCTCGCTAGTTGGGACTAGCTGGATCATAATCCCCGGAAGAATTAAAAGTCGGTGAATAATTGCGATAGAACGGGCGGGCGTAAAGAATGCATGTGTCTATTAGCGGATAAATTATTAATGAAAACCGCATTCGTTCGCGGCGGTTATCCGGAGATTTGTGATTACAATTTGACAGTGTGGAACGTTATACGGGGATTAAACGGGAAACGAGGCGTTATGGCTTCGTCTCGGAGAGTTTCGTTCGGAAAACGCGGAAGTGCTATTATACATATGATGCACCGTCTGTTCGCTCAACGTAACGTAGTCTTCAAATCTTAACAAATTATTCTAAAAAAGTTCCTTTATTACTATTTATGGATTATCTCTTTGCACTGAATTGTCCACTCCGAAAAAGAATTACTGACAATTATACAATTCTATAAAATTTTCTCATCAAGAAAATTCGAAACGAGGGTATCGAAGTGATCTTCAAAAATTCTATAAATTCCAAACGGAAGATCCTATTTCCGAAAACATTGCTGCCGAATCCTTCCGATTATCTGAACACAGAAGCTGCAATTACCCGATCGCTTCATCAACAAAAAGATCCGTATCACGAAACATTAATAAGCGTGACAGCGAGCAGGATCAGCGTAAAGGTGCAGTCCTCAAATTACCCTGCCGAGTATTGACAAATTAATTATATAACACGGCCCGCGGCGAAAAACATAAATCTCTCGGTGACAGTGCATCGAACGCTAATAGCGATACACACCGCGAATATTTATATGTCCTCCTATAAAGACATCAAAGACGCGACGACAGCAGCACGCATCGCCCCGAGCGAACAAAATTAATAACGTGGAATAAGAGGGGGAGAGAGAGAGAGAGAGAGAGAGAGAGAGAGAGAGAAAGAGAGGGAGCAAAGAAATCCGTTTCCCATTGGTCGAACTCTTGCGCGGGCCTCTCGTTTGACATTCGAGGTTAACAGTGCAAAAAATGCAGTAATTCGCATCCGTATCGAATCTCTTAATTCGACTCCGGATTCTTTTCGACGGACTAATGATCGAGCCTTTCGATCTGCGCGGAAAATAAGCAGAAAAATCGGGGAATAATGTTCGGGTCATTATCGGCCCGAGAATGCGTGTAATCGACGAAAGAAACAGATTCTTTTGAAATGTAGCACGACGAACGATGATATTGATACCAGTTACACACGGCGGAGCATGGTTTTACGGTTTGGTACTGTGCTCTCCGGTGCACTGACTTGCCAAGCGATCATCTTTGATACTGTTGGTAGTTCAAGGAATCGCTTCGCATCAGATATACCCTGCGCCAAGAGCGACATCTCATGATCAGCGTTACTTTGTTCTAATATAGCTGCTGGAATTCCGATCCTATCGCTGCCATTTACTGGAACACAAGTCTTTATTATTCCGTCCGGTGCGCCGATAAATACATGGTTTAGAGCAGCAAATGAATTTTGAGAGGGAAAATTCTGCAATTTCTATTTTCGATCACAAATATTTTAAGAGGAAATCGTAGATTACGAAATTCTGCATGATTCAAAGTTAAATTATTTTCAGAAAAATTCGACGAGGTCACAAAAACAGAAATATAGTGGAACTACACAATCTAAGAAATAGAACAGTCCCGAGGATCCCTGGATATGGAAGAGCATAACTTACCTTTTCTAGCATAATAATCTTAAAATAAACGATTCGATCCGGTTTCGGAACGGTGCGCGATTAAAACTGCCGTGAACTTCATTGAGAACTCCTTAACCGTACATTGTAGTCTCTTAAAAGGAGGATAAGTCTATAAAAAGCGATACATTTCCTGTTTATCGTCTGTGGGAACGCGCAATTTGAAATACAGGAAGGACGAAGATCATTTTCGAGTTATAAAGGATGCGAACGAGCCCGATGGCCACGAACACGGTAATTTTAAATTAGGATGTACCTCACGGCTTCCGCGGCAAACACATCCGAAACGTGTTCGAGATACAGACGTCGTATCTCAGGGTCGTTCGATTAATTCGGAAACAGGATGATCTCAGTCGGTTGAAGAAAAGACATACGTTACGGGAGCGGCTCGTTTTTGCGGAAAAGCGAACGTGGCTAATTGGATCGGCGCGCCGTCCCGCGGGAGCAAATAATACCGATGCAAATAAGGCCGCCGAACGTGGAGAGCAAGCGTTCGCGCACGCTGGCGGGCAACGTTCGGAAACAGATATCATAAGCTTAATAATACCCGCAGTTTAATCCTGCATACGATCAACTTAATTAATTCCGTGAGTGTTGCTCGTGGTTTCCTGCGTAGCCGAAATATCGCCTTGAAGTTTTCTACGGTTCCGTGGCCACGGACACGATATCGCCATCATCGAGGGAACGACAACGTCCGGAAGAAGCTGGCTCGCCAGCACAATTAAAGAACTGTTCGGGGATATAATGTTCACGACCAAACATCCGTTTCGAGGTCTTACGGTTCCTCCGGATGGTCTCGCTATCCGACGTCGTTATCGCGTTGCGAAAATACCGACTCCCGTATGACACGGTACTTAAACAACGCGGGCTCCATGTGTAATACGGTCTTGAAACTGTCACATTTTTTTTCCTTTCACTTGATACCTTCTTTAGAACACATACGAAAAAATATTCTTTTTTGAATAATTTCTGCATTATGCATATTTTGTGCATTTATACCGAACCGTACACTTTTACGAGGCAATGTAAAATTTTCGACGAGGTATACAAGATGGGAATCTTCAAGTCCCGACATTCAGTATTTTGATACTTTCAACGTATAAAAATCGTATAATTTTTAATTCTATCTAAATAACATGAGTTCCTACGTGCCGCGGTAATCCTCTCCGTCCTCTTTGATTTTAAAGCCGAATTAAAAAGAAGCCCGACCATGTTTCTAAATTGTACAAATTTTCCCAGGGAGAATGCATCTGAAAAAGCTGAAAAAAATTGTTCACACCTTTTCGCGATATTTAAAATGCAAATCACATTTTACACTTATAATTTCTTTGAAAATTCACATTCTAAAACACATTGCTTCAAAATTTCCGGCAGCTCGAAAATATGCCCACTTCTTTCATTTAGATGTAAAAGCAATGCTAGATACAAGTAAGTTAAAAAAATGATTTTTAGCGTTCCGTACATCCAATGTTAATTACAGTGAATTGGAAGGGATATTCGTTTTTCTTAGATCGTGCAGAACCAGTTTTCGTAGATCGAAATATTTACCGTACGTCGAAATCTGTAAGTGCTTGTCTATTTCACGGAGAAAAATGTTTCGAACAGGTTCTGGCCTCGTTCCTTTAATTACATCGCGGCTAACGCGATTTACTCCGTAACTCCGCTTCGGACATCTTCGGAACAAACTATCCCGGTTATGCGAGAGTTAGCTGTAATTGAATCGTTCTAGCGGCGGCGCTTAACAGACGTACATGTATGTATCGCGGAACGGTATAATTTTCGAGCACAATACATATACATATATCGCGGTTCGAATGCTATCGCGGTTTTTCGGATCTTTCCGGTAATGCGAGCAGGAAGAATGGCATCGACACTTCCCTCAAGGTTCATCCGCGCTTGTAACAGCACAATGCGTCGCACAGCTGCGCGCGCTCGCGTTCACGTTTCGCGTTTCACGTTCACGTTCGCGTTCCGCCGCTAACGAGCATGTAATACTTACATCAGCTCCAATAGACGAAGGTTGTTCACATCGCGTAATCGAGAGGCGTGTGAGAGAGAAAGAGAGAGAGAGAGAGAGAGAGTCCCGTAACGCGCGACGGTCGGACTTTGCTCCGGAGATTCCGCAAGCACGGAATCGATTACTTTACTCGCGTAACCGCCCTCCTCGAAGTCCTTCACCTTCCTCTCGTACTTCCTCCTTCGAACCTCTCCACAGCCTTATGTACATCGCATCGGCACAGTGGAATAGCTAATAATTCAATCGAGCCGAGAACTTGCCGGCATGTAGGTAAACTGTGAAAGTATGAAAATTTTATGGGGAGAATAAACTCTTATCGGCCGCGACCACTGAGAGAGGAGCACTGTGTTACATACATACATACTGTTGACCGCGAAAGTGCTACCACGAGATTATGCTGTTTACTCGATTTCGTTTTATGGGGACTTTATTACAGCCGCGGGCGTAGAGAAGCGGCGTTCTTAATTAGCGAATTCCCTCGCGCGGGTTCTCACTTGTGGATTTATCATAACGCGCGGAACGACGTTGTGTTTAAACGTTGTCGACACCAATAAATTGTATTTGTTGTTTGCGTATGGTCATTAAATCTTTTTACAAGCCTCCAGTTCGATATATTCGTAGCAATTCTTTTAACAGTTCACGTTGTCGTCATTTATATAAGTGGAAAACGCCCGATGGTAATCGTATACAAATTGCATAACAATTGATGATATTTTTATAACTCGCGACCATCGAAAGATAGGAAAAATTGACATTTATTTCACATTTTCTAACATGTACTTTAATATTCGAACTACACTGTGATACGCAAGGCGACTGAACAATTTTAATAATGATTTTAATGGAAAATACGGCAAAGATAAAACGGAGCCCCACAGTGCATTAACGAAGTATTCGTGCATATTTTTTATTGGACAGTGGAGCAACGAAACGCAAAATATTTGATATGTCGTTAATGGATTTTCTTGTTGAACGTATCAATGTTTAACAAATTCCAAGTTCGCAGGGATGATCGGTGTACACGGGCAAGCTAAGAATGTGCAACATCCTTTTACCGAGCTTACGGGATATGACGTGTCTTCAAAACTGAGTTTCTTAATAGCGTCGTAAATGTCAGGAAACATCCTTCCGCGAGCCAGCTGCAAGAAGCGTAATTCGAACACTTAAAGCAGATTGAAAGTTGTTTCATTGATAGAATGATGCGCTTCCGCGAAACTTGTTTTTCCGTGCTGCGAAATTTCGATATTTCCAGACGAACGACGGAGAACGTTGCTGAAAACGTGTATCCAACAAGATGAAAGAAAATTCTTCGAAGTTCGCGAAAATATCAGCAGAGTACTTCTCCCTTAAAAAACATTTTCTGTAGTCAGTGTTCATTTTGGACACAGAGCTCCGTGAATAATTTTCAAAACTCTGCTGGAATGCGCTTATAATTCTCTTCTTTTTTCTTTTTTTGTTTAGCTAGAATCCTTTGTTATCTGCTTTGGAGCGCTTCAAAACAGTTTCCATAAAATTCTCAGCCTCTCGTGATCCTTATTAGTGTACGTTCTTTCGTACTTTGTCTGGTGTTAAATATTTTATAGCGGCGTGTACGCTCTGGATTTTTAAACATGTCATCTTGCGCGTACAGTTTACGCCTGTTAGAATAAAACTGGACTAATATGATAATTGTACTTTTTCCTAAATCTTAATCTTTTCCGAAACTTGGGTTTCAAAAGTAGGCTACACTTTTCTCGGATCTAATGGAACATGAAAATTAAAGATCTGTAAGTTCTTTGCATATACCATAATTTCTAGCTGCATACCATCACGTTGCCGGGAATAACGAGGACAATTTGGATAACAGCGTGAAGTAATTCACCGGTCGGAATAATACTATTTTATATCGGTGATAAACCAATCGCGGTAACATATTGATATTGACGCAAAGAGGATAATAAATTGACACGGGCGGAGGGGTGAGGGGGGCTCTGGGGTCGAGTGGAATTCTATCTAGGGTTAGCAATCCCCGTGGCCCCTGTTCCTAGAGCTATTCTTCATTATATCCCCGTTCCACAAGTTATTCTCCGACGTGAAACATAAAAATTATTGGCATCCAATTAGAGGGACTGTAGCTTGGTGATAAATGCGCGACGCGTGCAGAAAGCCGAAGGTAGTCTTAGGCCGAATGAAAACCGAGCATTACATTCTCCCCATCGGGATCGAGAATGGAGATCGATTCGGTAATCGTCTCGAAAATTCACCAGAACGATGCTCCTCTAACCTATCAACACCTTGACACACCATTTGACAAAATCCATTTAAATCCAGAGTTTCCAGAGATATCCACCCGGCCAGAGTCTCTGGGCGATTAATTTCAATCGAGGCTTGTTTAATCGGTCACAAGATCTAGATAAAGTGTCGCTGAAAATCTGTTCAGGAAAATTGATATAAATGGAGCTGAACGTTGCCATCCGTGCGAGTATGAAAATCGCGCTCGTATTCTTATTTATTTGTGCCTTCGTTAAGATGATTCATGAAACAGGTTTCTCATCCTGTCTTGGAAAAAATTAATTAAAACTGTCCAGGAAAAACGAGATGCTAATTCTCTGTGGTCTTGCACGGTGTTTATCTTTTGATGATTCATATAAATCGTCGAAGTGCTCTCAGGAATATCTCAGAAAAATTATATTACAGCCAATCGGAATCCCCGAAGAATTGTTGTGCATATACTTTTACGAACGAATTGCCCCAGATAATTAATTAAATGGTGCGAATCATTCGAGTATTGCCGTAAGAATTCGACTAATTTCAAGAAGACGAGTTTCAAATTCGTTCTAGCACGCTTCACGATTGGTATTGCCATAGCATCCGACGACTGACTATGCGATCGAATTGAAACTTCACATTTCATCAACGTCAATATTGCTTCTGCGTATCCACCTATCGGTGAAGATGTAGATACCTGCCTCGAAACAAAAGTTAGAGAGGAATGTAGCTTAGAATGTAGCTATCGCCAGGGCAGATGAGAGACTATCGGTGAAAACGTTCGAGCAGAAGAAACGTCCCCGGCGTCGCCGATGTAAGAGAGTAATAAAAATGATTCGGTCTTTTTGTCCACACTTGGTAAGTACGGGGAATTGCAAATCACCGGTCTCCGCGTGCACCGCGGGCAGGGGATTCGGATGCCTGAAGGCGCGCCTCGCGCGCGCTGCTCTCTTCCGGGAAGAGCAGAAGCCGATCGAAGGGGATTACAAACGTTGGTGTGCCCCGGTGAGTTTTGGAGAGCGGACTGTACCACCGGTAATCCATAAGGTATTTCCTGTCCGAGGCGATAGTCAGGGAATATCGAATTCAACGTTCGATTTAATTTACGGAGTATGCGGTGAGCAGAAGTTCCGACGTTCGGCATTCCCGCTGAAAGGAATTCTTTCAGGTGGCCGAAGGTCCCGCGTAAATCATCCGCGACAAGGAATTTTAAACGTGAAATTTTCTTCCAATCAGGCCGGTTGCCAGGTCGGCCCGGCGCGGCACCCGTAATTAAAGACAGTCGAATTGCCACTCGACGATAACGAACTGGAAGAGAATAAAGGAGGCGGTCAACGAGCCAGACAACTCTAAGAAGCGTGACTAACAACTTCATAGGCTTCGCAGCATTTGTTTTCAGACGCCCGCGCTCGAGCCCAAGCCCGAGCTCGAGCTCGCGCGCGAGCAAGAAAGCTACGACGCCTCGGATTCGTAAGCTTCGCTGTTTTATACCGTATGTCACGTCACGTAGTCTCGTTACGCATGACGTGCGCTTTCCTGGATGTAAGAATGCACTTCCCATCGAACGGACACATGCACCACTAATTCGGAGCAGTGGCGGCTCGCGCATAGGCACTGTGGAACTGCAGCGCCCCATATTTCCACTTGGTACTATCGATAACATTTAATACAATGGATTCTTTTTTCTTTAAGTCTTTCTTTATACTTGTACAATATATAATCCGTAAGCTGAAGCAGCCATCCCCCTTTCATACAATTTTAAAACTAATGCTAAACATTTTCTAGCACCCCCACTAATTTTAGCCACGAGCCGCCACTGATTTGGAGTTACACGAGCCTTCGCTCGCGAAGCACAGTCCCAGAAACTCTGTAAAATTACTCAACGTTTTGTTGTGTTTACGCCATACAGGGTGTCCCAAAATTCCTTCAACTCCCTGAAACGCGAGGTTCTTGAGGTGATTTGAAGCAACACTGTCCACGAGAATGGCCGTCGCGGCTTCGTTTGGATCAAAGAAACACGGACCAATCAAAGCGGGTATAACAACAGCTCCCACTGAGCGTCGCGTCGCCGTGAAAATGTTGCTTCAAATCACCTCAGGTACCTCCTATTTCCGGGAGTTAAAGGAATTTCGGGACACCCTGTATAGAAATGAAGGTGAACTCGAATTTTTTTAACAGAGTGCTATATATCTTTAGGTATATCATACGAAAGCGCGCGTCGAGAGAAATTGTTTCGCGAACGACACGACGACCGGCAAGGTCATACAAGGTCAGAAATGGAAGAAACACTCGTACTGTCGTTATGTTTCGATCGTATTGCGTTTTCGTCGGAAGACGGAACGGATCTCATCGATCCGGCGAATCGCGGACGCGGTGCGATTTCAGCTATGCGAAAAAAGGTGGACGCAAACGGATTGCGATTCTGTTGCGATCAGTGGACCTGGGCAAGGTGAAGTCAATGACCAGCGCGGAAGAATGGTGGAAACCAAGAAACAGTGAGAAAGGGGGCGAAACGAGTCAGAAGAAGAAGGTAACAGAAGAAGGAAGAAGAAGAAGAAGACGAAGGGGATGGGGCAAGAGGAGAAGGAACGAGACGGGCGGAGACTTTCCGTTAGCCCGTAATTTTCGGATCCCGGCAGTGCATTGGGTGGGTCAAGGGAAGATGGATGTACCTTTTGGAGCGCTCGGCTACGTTGTGCCACTTTGATGCAACACCGGAGCGCACGGATGGAAAGAGGGTCCATTAGCGGAGCCATTTGAATATTTGCAAAGCGTACAAACCGAGCGTCGGAGGAGGGGTGGCGGAGGGAGGGGGATGGTGGGGGGTTAGAAAGATGTGTAATACACCGACCGACCGGCGTCGCTGCTATTCCGCCGCGAAAATTGTCGCGAACCTGGCGCTACTACCGCCCGCTTAAAATTTTAACGTTTCACCGTTAAACAGCGTCCATCGTTCTGGCCAAACAACGGGAAAACATTTCTCTGACTCGCGCTAGCCAGACAAAACATTATTTATGGGCAGGCACTTCGAGTTCTCGATCTTAAAACGCAAAGCGACATATACTCTCGGACCGCGTCCGTTCTCTCGCGGATTCTCAAATATTTAATCCACCGGCCGTCTCTCGTGACAATTTGACACATTTTTCCCGCGCAATGGTACACGCGACGCGACAAACGCGAGAGACTACACGCGAAAGTACCGTCCACCGAGTCGCTTTGTTATTTGTGAACGATTCGCGAAGCCCACGAACGCCCAACGATTTTATCCATTCGATTTTCGATGGAAGTTTTGCCGCCGGTCTCCGTGAAACCAGTCGGTTCTTTGACAGTAGCGAAATTCGACGCCAAGGGACGGCGGCGTTCGAGAATTGAAGGACTTAAGTCCTATAATCCGAAATTAATTTGAAGCCCCCGCGCCGATGCTAATTTTCGGTAATTATACGCGTGGGAATCGTTGCGCTGTCTCATTACCGCGAGACAATTACGGTCGACTCGTTCCGGCACGAAGTTCTCCGCGTACGATTCCAATTTTTCATCGAAAATATCGAAGGAATTTAGATTTGTATTTTTATCCTCGTTTCTCTCGCCGTTCTGCTGCACGAAATGTTCGACTCGCCACAATTCTCCTGCTTTCATTCGAAAGGTACGTAAGAATTCGATCGAGCATCTCATTCATTTCCAATATTCGGGAAATGTTGAATTCCAGACCGACCCATCTCGAAGACTATTTAATAGAAAGCTGTTCACACATAGCATCCCTAAATTCAGTTTCCGCTGGAAAGCGGAGGAGAAACTTATTTCCGCAAGTTGTGTGGCTTCCTCGGCTAAATTCATCGCATTGCGGATTCTGTGCTCGTCTCACGAGTATCGTATTCAGGTAACATAATTGACGGAATGTCAATTGATACGGTGTACTCCCCTGGTAATATATAAATTGCATATGCACACGCGAATTCCCATTTCCACATTTCTAATTCCGCGAAAGCCGCGTCGTCTTCGCTCGATTTCTTTCCAGTGACCGAGAAAATTCCTTTTTATAGAAAAAAAACTGGAAATTTTCGTTACATCTCAGAAATTTGCTTAGACTACAATCAGGTACAAATTCTCGATCTATTTTTCATTTTAATTCGATCATACTGCGGGTCAAATCAGACCCCGGTGTCGCCGTGGAAGATCCCGGTAATGGAAGATTATACGTTAGACGAACGACGCGATAACTGGGTTTATCGCGATGCCAAGAGAGCTGCGAGAGCGTTACAGGCGTGCATTCAGGATCAAAAGTTCTCCGCTTTCTTTGTAATAAAAAGACTCTCGAGTTCCGCTGACCTAGCCGGATTCACAGGCAACTTAGCCGCGCGCTGGCGTGGGCGGTTTCCCGTTTTACATTTCTCTAACGTGACTCCACTGTTATCCTTATCGCCACGGCTACGGCGAGCGAGCATGCGATACCAAGGATTCTTGTATTGATACGTTTCCGTGCGACGACGACGACGACGACGACGACGAGCTGCAAGGAGAAACTCCTATGAAGATTTCGACGATTTCGTTAAATGGCCCGCGGCAAGTCTGTCTGTCGGCTCCCGTTGCCACTCATCAACGGCTGCTAAACCACTTCCGCGAGATTTCACTTTCGCCAGACGCACTACCCTGCTAATAATTGGCCAACTGTTGAATCGAATTTTTGGCGATCCTTGTTTACTCGATGCGCTACGTCGATACGCGATCTTTTACCAGATACGCCGAACCGTTTCTGATTTCAAGTGTGGTATTGTTTACATTATTAAATGTGGTGTTACCTAATCAATTACTAGACATTTAAGTATTCCATGAGATATATCCATGAAATGAAAAAAAAGAATTATTCTAGGTCGGAAGAAATGTTTAATTTTCCAGTTGAAATAGCACCGGGCGCAAAGGGTTATTGATCAAATGTTCATAAAAACTCAAGAAAATATGTATATTGGCAATCATTGACAACACGTATACGCCATTTTTACCATAAAAATTGTCATGAAAATTGGACCACAAAAAATGTGATTAGCCTCGAGTAAAAATAACAACCATGACTCTTGTATTTCATGTATCCGAAGGTCCTCAATAATTTTACTACATTGTAAAAAATATATTCTTAAATTCTCCGAATCTTCATCTTATTTTTCGACCACCGATGACTTTCATTAATTCATCAAAATCTACAGTTCTATTGAAATCACAGACGTTCGACTCGGACAAAAATAGTACGCATCATGCCGGAGACTTCACTGCATCATTCTCGAGAGACTGCGGAACGTTGCTTCGAAGTGGCCAAAGTTTTCATCGGTAGAATCCCACGATGCGCACAGCAAGCAAGCGAGCAAGCAAACAAGCAAGCAAGAAAGAAGTAGAAAGAGAAAGAGGATCGGGCCGAGTGGGTAAACGGAGTTAATCGCGAAAGCGACTGTGCTCGGGCTAATTCGCCGTTTGAAAAATTACGGCACGCGTTTTCAGCCGGATCTCCGGTTGGAAATTCAGGGCGAGGATCTCGTTCGATCGTCGCGCGCGCGCGCGCGCTCGCGGGGGAAGGAAGGCGGGAGGGAAATGCTTGGGGTCTGGTCCCGTTATGCAGTTTCGCAGATACACACCGAAAATGGTTCTGCTTCAGTTGCCGCTAAAACGATGGGAATTTTGCGTTACGCGCGGCCAACGGCCAGATGAAAGGAGAAAGAGCGAGCTGCTTCTGCGGTAACAGCAGTTGCAGCGGTAATTTTACTTTACGCCGGCAATAAATGCGCTCCGCTCACGCACGCTTCCGCGATACCGGCACCGCGTTTCCTTCTCTCCTTTTCGCGCGTGTATATATTGTGTATATATATATATATATACATATATCGCCAGCCCGTTTCTTAAAGTCGCCGCTTCTTAGTGCCCGCGGCGTGGCACGAGCCCGCGAAAAACGAATATTAAGAATTTATATATATATATATAAATGTGTGTGCCAGTGTGTACACGTGCATGTATATTATATTTCTCTGTTATCCACCGTTTTAGCCGGCCTCGCGCACGCGAGCTCTTTATTAACACGTTTCACCGGCAAGTCCGTATTTCATTTCTCTGTCCCGATCCGTTCCCTCCGTTCTTCCCGTGACAAACGCTCGCGAGGAACACCTCATAAATGCCCGCTATTGCAAGTATTTACTCCGATCGAAAGATAACGCGGAGAATTTACGCGGCGCACAATGTGCGCCTGTGTCGGCGACGCTGCCGCTCGTCGCACTTTGTCTACTGGGACGCGTTAGATACCCGTGCATCGGACTCGAAGTTTTCACGGGGAAATTTTGCCCTCTTAATTTCGAGGCAAAGGAATTTCCTCGTATTTACTTGCTGAATCGATCGGCGAAATTCCAGGCATTTTAACGCGTCGACCGATTTCCACGTTGCGTTTCTGATGTTGCTTTATCATACTGCGAAGGAATAGTTTTATTGTGCATAATATCACTCGCACTCGCAACATTGAAATATTCAATTGGCAATTTGCATGTTTAATATTGTTAAGTAACACGAGCATATACGAATACACCTTTCATTTTTTGCGCAGCTTTTTTTTAAATAATTAATCTAAATTTAATGTATTAAATAATGACACCCGGACCATTTAATGCATACGTAGTAATCTAAAAATCGTTTTAAATAATAGCAATTTTTAGCGACGTCTCGAGGTGGTCGTTCGAAAAGTTCAATGTTGAAATAAATGTTCGTGTCGGAGAGTTAATTATTTTCCACGGTTGGTGTCCAATCGAGGATACAAGAAAAATGGAATTGCAATTAGCGAGCGTCAAGAGACTTTCGCACTTGTACAGTCGAAGCTAGTAATATCACGAGTTCAAGGGGCAGAAAATTACATGTTCATTTTAGCTGGACAAGTAGAAAGCAATGCTTCAGTAGTCACCAAATACAATAAATGTTGACGAGCATTGTTTCGCGCAGCCAACGCGACGAGTTCAGTTTCGCGATTCATTCGTGAGTGACAGCAAAAATTAATTGCTCGCGAAATATTTCTCGCAAAACACTTTTTTGGTTGTGTAACCTCATTTTCATGCGCAGGCGGCTGCTTTCTCGGCTCCCGCAAACTCGATTCGTCGAAACTCTTCCGCAAACGCGTCAGAAGAAGAGGTAAACAATTAGACAAAATTTATTTCTGAAAATTAATTCAGACGCTTATCAAAAACAAAGTAATTGTACGAGACATCAAGAAATTAGTTTAATCTCCACCGTGGGTGAATTCGGATTAAAAGCAAAAATGTTAGTGTATTTTTCTGATAAAAAGTTGTACTTTTGCAAAAGAAAAGAAAATAGCAGAGTATTTTTCGAGAACTGATTTTACGAATTTTCAGTCTGAAAAACATTCTATTTGAATTTAAATTGTCACCACATTTGGACAACGTCGCTGAAAATGCTTTTTACAGACAAGTCCTTTCGCATCGCTAAGCAATTGTGTTAAATTCGATTCTTACGCTGTCTGAGTATTTGGGTTGTCTTTCGTTCTTATATAAGTTTTCACTTCGCGGATTTTCTCGTGTTTCTCCTCGCCTCTTGTATATTTATTTTCTTGCAAAGCAGTTCTTGTGTATCAAGTCTAACCTTATCTGAATTTGTGTGTGCAGAAAAGGCAGAGGATTTCCAGACGCCAGCAGTTACAGGCGGAAGGTAAGTCTCCGACGTTGTTTTAATTATTTTAAGTATGAAAATGCGAAAAATCGTCAGAGATATCTGGTATTGCGCAGACATCGTGGTAAAAAACGATTTTCCATATAAATTGCCGCAAATAAAATGCTTTCGAACGAAATCTCATTTTTCGGGGGCTGCCCATTTTGAAGAATCATCAGGTGTTCGTGTTGGAGGATGCTGTTTGGTTATCGTATTTGCGCATTATTCACTTTTTCAATTTGCAAATATTATCTGTGGACCGATATTGTTTGTTTCTATAGACAGATAATACCGCGGCGCAATTAATATTTATAAACATGATGCGGTATGACAACTGGAAACTGCAGTACACATTTTTCACTTGTTTTTATCTGTTTACTCGTTTCTCAAATTTTACGACTCGCAGACGCTTCCCGTAATATTTGTATTTCGATAAAAATCTCGAAATATCGTGCTAAATAACTAAAAAGAATATACCAGCGCAATAATAAAGATTCGACAGATGAAAAGTTATTTCATTTTTAATTCGGTAATCGTTTATACTTTTTTTTTTATCGATATCTC
Organism: Lasioglossum leucozonium; assembly: GCA_028454225.1. Lineage (NCBI taxonomy): Eukaryota > Metazoa > Arthropoda > Insecta > Hymenoptera > Halictidae > Lasioglossum > Lasioglossum leucozonium. Next base: position 22,216,888 of record CM052221.1, on the reverse strand, counting down.
TGTCGTGGTCTTTTTCGACAATCGTGAAATTCGTGTAAACATTGACATTAATGTCGAAGGTAGAGAACGAGGAGCGAGAAGTGGGATTTTATTGCAAAACGAATCCGTCCCGCGTGGATCATTATCTTCGATCGCTGGTTGACATCGGATTAATTCGCGCCGGCTCTGATAAACCATATTGCGTCACCTGTAACGAGAACGCGGATCGCACGAGTGCTTCGAATTCCCGGGCAAACATATAATTAATCGTTCTTCAGGCACGAACAAAGAGACTATGTCACGAGGCGCAGTTTTGTGGCTCGCAGACCCGTTTGCCGAATGAAATTCCGCGTCGAACAGCTCTAAATTATATACAAGGACATTAGCCGAGCCAATTCCACCTTGTTTCACACTCAGCTGTTACACGGATGCTTGACTGTCAACAGACTGCTGATGTTCTCGCGAGATCCCTGTTTTAAACGATACGGTATTGCGATGTTTGCAACATCTCACCACTGTGCATTTCGCACACTGCATTCTTCTATGAATATGTTCTCGAAATGGTTAAAATAAATTTTATATTTTAACCCTTTTAGGACGAATTGGTTGTCATATCGGTGACATCGGGTTTACGTATTAATTATTAAAGTTGCAAATAATTTAATTACTTCAGGTTTCCTGATTTCGGTTATTTCATGCCATATAATTTTTTAGTTGAGATTACATTCATTATTAAGAGATGAATCAATTCATGAATCGTAATTTTGGAAGCATAATTACCACCATTTTTAAAGTTAATATTTGGCACGACTGATTAATAAACAGACAGAATAAATAAACTGAAGCTGTTCGGAGAAAAAATAGAGTGAACTCTTCGAATAAAATAAATACTGCTACACTGATATTATAAAACAGTTTGTTGAATTAACACAAGAATAAATGTCTATATCAGACTTTACTAAATGTTCTACATACGTATAATAACATAGCATACAATACGCATTCGATATATCCAGTCTGTCGCGACGCCGCGTTTAATAGATCCCATAATTTAATCGATCCATTAAAGGGTTCACGGCTGTTTAAGATACAGGATGCATTAATGAAGTGACAGATACCGAATTGCATCTGTGATAGATACTATCAGAATATCCAATCGCCTTGGATAGACATTCACTGAAATAGATCACAACGACCGATTGCATATACGATAAACGTCAATATGTCAATCTCATCCAATACGACAGTTTCGAGTCTTATCTTCCTGTGATGTTTGATGGATAAATCGAATGTATTATCGATGCTAGTATGATACTGATAGACAGATTTTTCTAAACCGGAGGTGCGAATGAAGAGCTCGCGGAATGATTTTGTTTCTCTTGTACCGGCAATCGTGCGTCGATTTCTTCGATCGGAACGTGTAAATGATAGTCTTATCTATCGATTCGTATCTAAGATTTACGATGTTACACGCTTGGTATGCAGGTACAGTTTTAATATGGTCAGGGTTATTAGTCGATGTCTTACCATTTTTATTTCGAGACCGACATGGAATAACGAAACTTTAAAAGAAAATACTGTTTCACTGTTCGCAACTCGCTAGAATTATCGAAGAAATATCTACGTGGCTCCTGTTATCTTACACCGAATACCGAAAAATTTTTATTTCCCATAAAAACATCCGCAACGACCCAGAGCAACGTTCCAAACAATTATCCAACTGTCCCGCAGAGAACACTGTTTTGTCACCGGAAGAATTCGCGAAATCGATTCGCAGCCGCCTCAAGAATCGCATCCGCTCGTCGGTCGGTGCTTTACATAATCCGTTTTATTCGAAGGAAGACGGTGTTTCCGAGTGTCCGCGCGGTTTTACAGACTCCGTTCGGCCGGAAGCGCGAGGTGTCTTCCGAGAGGTGAAAAGACAGTGCATGAATAAGGGGGGCGGAGGGAGGGATGCTTGTCGCCACCAGCGGCAGCGGTCGCGATGAAATCGAGCGATGACAACGGGTAATTACTTTTGCGGATAAACAGCCTCGCCAGAGTTCGCTGGACAAGCCCGTAAACTCTCAGCGGGGGCGCTAGAACGCGGAGAAAGGACGGGACGATAGAGAGTACAAGAGAGGACCAGAGGCGACGTAGCTCCCTGCGCGTATCAAACTTTGTTTTGTCGTTTGCCGCACAACGATGTAACTTACCCCCGTGTTTACTAAACGTTGTTACGTTCCCTTCGCTCCCCCACCCCCCGTACCAACCACTCGGCCACTATTTTCTATTTCCTCCTCATCTACGATCTACCCGACTGTCTTTTACCACCTACCGAGCTGCTCGCAGCTTTCACCGGCCGCACAGTGGCACTTTATTCGGGGTGTACACGCCATTAATTCCACCCCTCCATACTGTCGCCATCCTTCCAAAAAACGCTCCACAGAAATCTCGGATATCTCTTTGTACCAGCGTTTCTCCGCTCGCTTCATTCCGCGGCGCCGTTGTCGACACCCGCATACACCTGATCCAGAGCGAGAGAAATATAGCTTGCCCAACGAGACGAGGCAGTAAACGTGCACGTAGCCGCTCGTGTGCGACAGAGCTGGTGTTATTTTTACTGCCTTGTTTCGTTGGACAAGGCATAGAGAGATTGACACTGAACAAAGATTTAAATGTTCGGAGATTCAAACATTTAAATATTCAAAGATTCAAATATTCAAAGATTTAAATATTCAAAGATTCAAATATTGAAATATTCGAATATTAAAATATTCAAAGATTCAAAGATTCAAATATCCAAAGATTCAACAATTGAAAGATTCAAATAGCCAAAGATTTAAATATTCAAGGATTCAAATATTCGTAGATTGAAATATTCAAAGATTCAACAATTGAAAGCTTCAAAGATTCAAAGATTCAAAAATTGAAAGCTTCAAAGATTTAAAGATTCAAAGATTCAAAGATTCAAAAATTCAAAAATTCAAAAATTAAAAGTTTCGAATATTCAAAAATTTAAAAAAAAATTCAAATGATCGAAAATCAAAAGCTTTAACACTAAACCCACCGAGCACCAAAAACGATTAAATGTTTTAGTTTGTAAAAATTAAAAGGCACTACGGATTTAGACTTTGTGCAATTTTTATCCGAATATATGTTTTGATAAAAAGATCTATCGAATCAATTTCCATGTAAACAACTTCATAATTTCAATAATTGTTAAATGAACAATATAAAACCGGTCATTTGACCGACAGTGGTTTAGTGTTGACAGGGGAAGAGCAAGAAATCGTCACTATTATTGGGAGGGGAGAAGAACTCGCTCGGTAGGAATGTGTGCGGGGAGGTCACAGTCCGTTTCCGATGCGTCCGAAGGGGAGCGCGGATCGGAGTGTTGTAGAGCGAGAAGTCTGTAGAATGTTTACATTGTTTACTTGTCTCCCTCTGTTTACGTTTCTTAGATTTGCGTTCTTAGAATCGCTCGTTGGTGGTAAACGGTAGAAATGGCACGACCCCACACAGACTCCCGAACCGATGTAAATTTAACCGTGCACTATTCCTATTTCCTCATCCACGGTCTACCCGGCTGTCTTTTGCCACCTACCTATTTACCGCTTTCACCGGTCGCACAGGGGCACTTTATTCGCGGTGCACACGCCATTAATTCCCCTTCCATGCCCCTCCTAGCTCCCCCTATACCGCCGCCATACTTCCCCCTCCTCCCAAAAAACGTTCCCCGAGCACAGAAATTTCAGATGTCTCTTTGTGCGAGCGTTCCTTCGCTTGCTCCATTCCGCGGCGCCGTCGTCGACACCGCGTAGACAAGTGTGCTTGGAAATTGCGCGCGATGTGAAAACCGGGGGCGGAACTCTCCGAGCCGATGCCACCGGGGCCAGGCAAAGTGCTGAGAGCGTTTCGCGCACGACGCCGAACAAAAAAAAAGGAAAATATATGTATATATAGAGAGAGAGAGAGAAGCAGCGAGAGAACGCGCGCGCACGCCGAAAGGAGCCGAGTGATGAACGGCAGTCGAATGTGGAACAGTTTTTACGGCGATGGATATTTTTCGCGGACCGCTTTGATCGCGAGCCCTGTTCACCCCCCCCCCCCCTCCTTCACTCCCCACCCCCTTTTTGCACCCTGTTTCGCCGGTTACTTCGAATAAATATTGTGAAGGGCAGTCGCCCGCGACCCTTTATCCGCAGCCCTCGAGCCGTTTTTACTGTGGCCAGCGTGTTCCGCCAACCCCTTTCGTTATCGATCCCTCTACCGGTTCATGTGTTTAATTTTTGCATTAATGGAGGAAGCGTGTGTTTCCTGGTGCGAATGGTGTAGTTTGCTACCTATGTTAGCTGAACGGACTGATTTGTACAGTAGTGTCTCGATATACGTGAAAAATTTGGGACTTGAAGGTTGCTTAGATCGTGTACATACACTGTTCACGATCTCTTATCGCAGGATAGAGAGTAAACAAAATATTGACACCGGTGCATCTATGAGACGATACTAAACCAGTGACAAAACAAATTTGCTTTTAATTATTTTTGTTTAATTATTTAATTTTTCCGATCAAAATTATGTATACCAAACACGGCACAATTTAGATTACTTGTTTAATCCATCGTAAAACCTCGATTATCCAAACTCAATTGACCGGTGAGACATAAACGGTTGGATAATAGAACTTTCAACTAGACAGCGATGTTGCGAGGAAACACGTCTGTTTACACTGTTGCGGACTGGGATAATACACTGAGATAATAAAGCGTTCGGTTGGTGGAATGCTCGGATAATGGAGGCCCCATAGTATTTGTATTTTTTCGATGACAAGCTATGTTTAGTTTTAATTGTAGGCCATTATGCGTGCAATTTGTGACGGAGACGCGGCATAGTCTGGAAGGCTAACTCACCGTGACTGACAGTCGCATCCTGTTGGCGCGATCAAGTAGACAAATGCTATAGACGCACTGAAATTGTTCGAGCTATTAAATGTCAACGGAGAGAAAGCTTCTTTCATCCTCGTTTAGTCGCGATCTGGTTCAATGTGACAGTAAACGAATGATTTAGCAGCGGTGCATCAACCTTAATTAGCTCGATACATCCTCCGATTAATGATACGTATAAATACGTTCTTCGTTACTTTTTTATCGTAAATGTCGACACGCTATCTTGAACCGATTAAACCTACCGAAGAAATGAATTTCTTTTTTGGATGCTGGTTCTCGCGGAAATTTTGGATATTTGGCATAAAGAAATGTTTCGTTTGTTTTGTACTGAGAATATTTCATTGTCGCATATTTATCTGTTCACATTAAGATTTATTTGCAACCAACAGTTGAGTGATACAGAAATTTTCTCTTTAACCGTACAGAATAAAATCTAAAGCTTCTGAAAGCCCTTTTCCGCGGAAGTTCGACAATTCGATACAACAATCCGCCTATTTCAGAATAAAGAAGCTTATTCGCACACGCGCACGTACGAACATACATATTACCAAATTCACTCGAAACTCACTCAAAAATATTTCCCCCGCACATATGTACGTTCAGTCTCCGGCAAACGGGAGAAACGTGTTTGAATCGCGATGTTTAATCTATTTCCGTGCGTTCATTCTCCAGCGGCAAAATAATTTATCCGTTTTGTTGCGGCGGAATGCAAACACTCCGGCGCCCTAATTCCGTCGACGCGGGGAACGAACGCGCAAACGGCGAACTGCGAACCGTCGTTGTTCGGAAAATCGTAGAAAACATTGCTAAATAACGAGAATGGTCTCGCGCCGAGGATCAATGTTTAATTATCGATGGTCGTTTTCCTGGTCGGAGCATGATGGAACCGTGGCGGAATCATTTCTCAAGCAGCATTCCACTCAGCGATGCAAGGAATAATTTATAACGTCTCGGTAACGCGAAGTGGACAATTTTCATACAGCTCGGCGGACGTGGATGTTTGAGATAGGTGAAGCGCCGCGATGAGAAACGAGATGAACTGTAGGCTCCGGGCGGCGGATTATGTAATAAGAAAAAGTCGATTTTCAAACGCAAACATACCGTTCATTCCGACGTCTTCCGCGAACGTGTACGCACTTACGGACACCGTCGTGCATGCGTTCAACAAGAAGGAGCGAATGCCGCCGCGCCGCCGAGAATTTGGTGCACCAAACAGGAAGCTGATCCAACGATGTAACACGAATGTACCGTTCGCAGAACCGGCTCAATATGAGTTGCGCTACGAGCAGTGGTTTCTTTCGCGTTTCGTTTAACAGTTCCACGCGACGAATAACGTGTGTGAGCTTCCCAAGCGACGTTTAGATCCAGTTTGCGACTCTGTCTTACTCCACTCCGCCATCTACCTTTCTGGCTCTCTCTCTCTCTCTCTGTATATGCCAGTTTTCTCGGTCAAGGTTCGCAGGGTTTATTACGTTAACGAGAGTATTGAAACGGTTCGCCTAATTTATACGCTTCAGACCAACTAATCCCGCGATAAATCATGCACGCTGATGAATCGAGCACGAACCCTCGAAGCGTATGAGCTTTCATATTTAAATTCATTTAAACGTCCTATCAGCGGACCACTTGTATGCTGATGGAACGCGGCGAAGAGACATTTGCTGCATCGCGATCTGTCATGGATCCTGCGTTTAGCTTTTGCGATGGTTAATGGCGAAGAGTGGACTCGAATATAATCTAATTTCGCCTCTGTGTACATATATTTCGCAAGGCCGGTAGTGATATTCTCGTTGTGTCCTCGAATAACGTCGCTAATTAGTTCCGCGTTATTCGAAATAACGTATAGCGCAATACACGTACAGTTTAGTTAGGATTCTTAGGATTTTTTGCAGACTAAATTTAAACAATTTTTTACTGTTCTTTAATGCTGGCAAACTGTTTGTTCAAAATTGTGTAGGAATGATCAAGGAACTCGTCAACGAAACAGTCGAAAGAACAGAGAGAGTCGAATCATCGGACGAATCATGATTATCAATAATATCTCGCTTCAACATTGTAATAAATTGCGTGCAGTGTCGCGATAAAAATTCAGTGGCTTCCAAGTGATAAATTCACTGGGGAAGTTCGAACATCATCGGCTGATTTGGAACGTGCCTCTATTAAACAATGTCACGGCGACTTGAACAAATGGTCATTCGACAGAGGTATGACAGATGAATAAGCTGTCAGTCACAGCTCCTTCGGCATTGGTAGGAGAAACGATTCGAGTGACTTCAATCATGGTTTTTCTAAGATTCAATTCAGTATGCGCTTCGCTAAACGCATTGCATACACTATTGGTTTATACGATCGAGAATGTCCACTTTGGACAGTGTCTTATTAATTGCTATCGTGGCACTTCGGAGCTATCGATGAGCGGAAATCACGAAATTAATTAAACGAGTCTCATTCTTACCTTTGAAATAATTTTCTGAAGTTTCGTATGGTTAAAAGGACGAACTTATTCTATCTAATTTAATGTAAAATTATTTAATTTAATTTTTTACAAAGACGCGTTCGATAAAACTCTAGGAAAATATTTTTCCCACGTTGTTCCAGTTTAAGAAAAAGCTGAAATTTCAGTAAATTCTACCGAAATATCATGCAATAAGTTGTACATATTCATTTTTTCAAACAACCCTAACTTCGCGTATAAAAAGATTTTTGTAAGCCACGTAACCGCTGAAAGAGAGTTCCTTGGAGGAAGTAGAATAGGCTGTCAACGATCAGACACCTGTTTCCACCTAAATCGATACGGAAGATCGACCCGGTGTCAGTGGCAGACGTCGAGACGTCTCGAGATTATCATAAAGAATCGTTGTATGTTGGATCGCGTCGGTTTCAATGTATTTTCGGTAAGGACCGGCCGCTTGCAAATCAACGGAACGCTCACGGCGTAAATTCTAGGACGTGCTTTGGCTAGTCGTCCATTAGTACGTACGCTTAACGGGTTATCATCGGGAGCCTTCATAATTCCATGGCCGGTGTGACAGCTCAATGTACCACAAATAGAGCCCGCCGGAGGAGGAGGAGGATCATCATCCATATTCAGCGTGTTGAGGATTCCGTAACGCGGAACGCGGCTATCGTGTCAGCACGATGTCACGCCGATTCAGATTTCAGCGTAACGACGTTGCTACGGCAGCGTGAAAATCGTCACACGTCGTGTTACGACGCCTGTTTCCCTCTGATCAGCCAATTCTCGTAAATTCAACAGGGCTTCTTTCCATTACGCCTATCCCTTTCTCTCTCTCTCTTTCTCTCTCCCCCTCCTCTCTCCTTGACCACGACAATAATTTAATAACGTGAGCTGCGATAACCGGCCGAATGAATAAGCAAAATTCCAAGATCGGTAAACGCCGCGACGAATCGACAACAGCCTATTATGGACGCGTTAATGCCGCAAATCCTTGTTCCGAGCCGACCAGCACTATCGACACTGTTCAAATCGTTTCAATAAAACAATTCTGTGTCGACGCGAAAGCGACACAGATTCGGAACCTCCGATGCTTCCATCGAACCATACCGGTCGTCTCGTGAAATAAGAAACGATGTGATGAAGGTACAATTTTCTTTCGAATTCATTGTACACAGTGCGATGATCGATCTTGGTGGTACCAGGCCGCGAGGAGGCGAATCTACATAAAAGATTAAGTCGAAATGAAAGTATGTTTGTGCACTTAAGGTTTCGAGAAAATTGAATTATTGAATCATTTCACGTTTACACCATTTTGGACCACCCTGTAGACATATGGAATAAGTAACAGTTTGCGAAACCTTAGAATTGTTTACTAAGAGATCGGTTGACTTACACTACAGTTTCTTCAAGACTTTTGTTCCTCGCGACGAGTACTAGAGGATGCAATAAAAAAAGGTGTTTGATCTTGAGAAAAGTGTCAAGGTTAATCTTACGGTGCACTTTTTTAACAGATCTCTATTCAGTGGTGCAAGAACTCATATTTAACTGCGGGTGTGGTATATAAACATGTTAATTTTTGCTAATATCAAATAGCGACTGAGACTTATTGCATACCACTAAAACAAAAATAAAATAAGTACAATTTAAAAAATCATTTAAAATAGAATATCACTTCAGTAATATAATTTAAAATTAGAATATACATCTTATTGTTATTTTCTCGCGTTTAGAGCGATCGGCTGTGCTAGAAGTACGCACAATTAAAGGGTTAAACATAAAAATATGCAAGAAGACCAGTTAGTGCCTAAAGTCGTGCTGAAAACGTACCACAAAAAGAATGCTTGGAAATGATAGTGATCGCCACAGTCGGAGAAAACATGAGAAGATCTCGGTTCCACGATGCGAAACAATTTCCCAGCGATAATTAACTTCTTTCGCGGGGAAGAATCGATCTTAGCAGTGTCGAGCGTGAAAGAAATGGAGATCGGTGTGGAATGGAACGGATTCGAATCAGAAGTTGCCGTTTCAAGTGCGCGAAGCCGCAATCAACGCCTCTTTAGCCAGCAGTTAGATAAAGCAATAACTTGGCCGGCGGCGGCGGTGCGGCGCGGCGTGTTCTCGAACGTATTCCGCGAGGCCAATTAGTGAAAGCCATCGAGATTGAACGGCGGCGCAAGAAGTTGACGGGGGCCTTGACCAGTCGGTTTCCCCTCGCGGGATTAATTTCATTCATAAAACGATCGGTTTATCGTTTAACAAGCGGCGGGGTCGTCTCTGTGAACCGAGCGGAAAGGCGCGAACAATCCAGTCGGCGGGAGGCAGAGGGGCACCGCGACGTACAGCTCGGGCCTCTGAATCATCACGCGAGCAAATGAGGTTTCAACGCGCATCCCGTTTCGCGATGCCCACGTGCTGCGGTGCACTCGTCCCACATACGAAACGGGATAACTGTACCGTTGCTCCATCGAGATCGAAGATTTTCGTGTTCGGCTGAAACGGGAATGGCCTGGCCTCAGACCACCGGCTAAATATTCTGAGAATCTTTGTTCCCGCGCAATTTGCCGTTTCACCGATCGATACCCGAAACGATAATCCTCGATCGTTCCCCAATAATTACTAAGTAAGGGATCTTTATGCAAGCTGAACATATTCTACCCGAATTCTAACAAACTGGAGAAGTTACTCTGAACGTTGTTGTTGGCCGAGCCGGAATTCGTCCGTTGCAGCAGCGCTTTAATTGGTCCGTGTTTCTCATTAATAACCCGAAGACAGAGGGCTCCGGCGCAAATTAGCACAGAAAAAAATTGCTTACAATCACCCCTTCCTATTTCTCCCACTCTTTCCGGGACACCCTGTACCACATTTTCACGTGTAAATTAAGTGAAACTGTAAAAGAATTTCAAATTTATGTATCTATCATGCTGAAAACTAAATGAAGCTTGTTTTTCTTCATCGTTAACCAACGGCTGAGCGTGGACAGCGCACACAATGAAAATTGAAAAGATAATATTTCGTAATAACAAACACCGATCGTCGCCAGCTGACCGCCATTACTCCGGTCTCCCCTAACTGTTTAATCTCGCATTTGGGAATGTGATCGGAATTGTCAGGCTCGTCACGGTAAAAAAGCCGAAGCTGCCTTTGGCAACGGTGCTTGAAACATTGACGGGTTTATAGTGCATCGACGTTGAGGAATGTAGCCGTTGGGCGATCGTTCGCGAAGCAGGCCAATAAACTTCACCGGAAGACAATTATTGACTGGCAACGTTATTGGACAGCGTAAAGGTCAGCGGGGCTATTAGAAAAGCAACCGCGCGTCTGATATGTTTGCGTATCAACTGTTATATCAATCAGTCCCGTGTAGACACGCGCTCTGTTGCAAATTCGCCAGTCGCCGGCCTTGTCGATGCAACGGGACCGAACAAATCACCTGGAAAATAACATCTGACCCATTGTTGCACACTCGACGCACCTGCCGAGAGTTTCAATTGTTCGAAGTGTTCGAATCGCGATACCGGTGTGTTATTTAACTAGGATATTCCCGTTGCAACCGAACACGAAAATCTTTCATAATCCGGAAAATAAAATCTGGCCCATTGTTGCGCCGCACCTCTCCGGGGGTTCGATTGTTCGATCTGCTCGCAGAGATCCTTGCGAACGGGAGATTCTGATCTTCGAAATTTACGGTTATTTTGATGAGAGAAAAATGTTTTAGCGTCGTCGGAGTTTCGAATTTGAAAGATTTTCGAGATGAAAACCTGCGTATTCTTGACTGCGTGCGACCACGTGTATTTCCGACACGTATTCTTTCAACAGCGACATTTCAGCGAATTTGCGTTTATCACGTAATTCAATTTTAATTTTCCCGGAAAATTGAAGAAGAAAAGTTGAAAAGAGTTCCAAAAGGCAAAATGAAGTCTGATGTTCTTTAGCTGCTCTTCTTCCTGTAGATTCAAACTGCAATTATGCAATTATGAAAGATCTGCAACTTCTCTCTGATGGCTGGAGTATTTAAGGTTTTTCTACGTCATTCTGCTATTTCTACGCTTCTGCTTTTACTAAAATTTATTATGTCACACGATGCTGTTTAAATATCTAAAGATTATTGGCACTTTCGCCGTGTCTGTTTGCATTATTATATCTAGTACAAGAAAATGTCTAAGTGCAGTTTCAATGGGAATTTATCCTACCGTTTTTTAGTTATACTTTTTTTTCTATTAACCAATCAAGTATCGATCAGTTAATAAAAATGAAATTGCGTTAAACGTTCTAATGTACAATAATTACAATCCTCGATCGATACACGGCGATCTTAATTTTATATTGCGCCCTACGAGTGATTAATATACACTGAAAAAATCGACATAATCGTCCACTAATGTGTACGCACACACGGACGGAACTGGTTCAATTAACCTTTATTAATTTCTTAATCGATGTTTTCTGTGATATCGTTATACCTAGTTAGAGTTCTTAGTCAACAACATTCGACAATTAAGAACGTTACTTCAATTACATGCAATTATCGAACACCGATAAAATTCAATTCAATAAACTCGATCGTTCCGTGCGAAGAGTTTTATGGGCTCCGGCGAATACAGGGTGTTACATATAATTCGGTCACCTAACAAAACTAATTGTTGGCAATGAAAAGAAATGATCTTCACTATTTTCTACAAAATTCCTAAAAATATCATATTTCAAAAAAATTTTTCTCACACATTCCCTACTAAACTAATCCTTCCAACGTATCAGATAAATTGAAGTCCTTCGGTTCAATTTCTAAAAAATTATTACTTTTAATAGTGTGTCCACTTAACTGTGAATAGTGAATGTGTGGCACACTCACACAGCTCTAGATCCACTGTATACGTAGGCGAGGTTGCAAGGACCCGTGAGGCCTCAAATAATTTCTCGATAATGCAAAGTTGACACTTCTTAGTATTCAGAATCGTTGGATAAAAGATCAATCTAGTGTCCCAAAGTGGCCTACTTTCGCATTTTCGAGGCGTAAATTGCATTATTCGGCAGCGTATAACGGAATCGGGAGAAGCAATATGGCGGCGCTACAGTGCTGCCGCTGTCGCAGCTGTCAACACATTTTCATACAGTTACGACAGCTGCCAAATAATGCAATTTACTTACTTGCTAGATTGATCTTTTATCTAGCGATTGTGACTGCTAAGAATTCTCAACTTTGCAATAGATTGCCACCGCATTCACGAAGATCAGAACGGACCCTTAATTTTGTCCCCGATTGTATATCTCGCAGCATCTTGGTTGAGTGCATTCGAAACTGCAGGGGATGCGTCCGAACGAGGAAGTCGGGTGTCGTGTGCAGGTCCTTGGTAACCTGTTATCCAGAGACGGAAGACTAATGTCCCGAAAAACCGTCGGCCAGCCTGGGGGACTATATCGGGGCGAAAATCTGGGCATGTTAAACAAACGGTTTCGTTACGTGGATACCGGTTTCACGATGTGGCCGGCCAACGAAAACCCACAGCACGTTTCACTGTAACAGAAAACCGTACGCGCGAACTTCATGCGCGCGATATTAAAGACTATAATGGCCGGCCATTAATTACCGGTCTCGAGGCTTAGCTATGCCGCGAGAACCCTTGCAGTCCAGTAGTCGAGCATTCGTCTTGGCGAATTCCTTCTCCTACGTGAGAACCAAACTCGGCCTCTCTGGGAGAGAAGCCACGGAAAAGGAAGGGGGATAAAAGAGTTTATCGTTAGCTGCGCGGGAATATAGTATCCCCGGTGACGCACGGTAGGGTTCCGGGAACAATCGTTCCTATACTCTATTGCGAACATTCGCGGACGTGTACAATTATCCCCTTGTGTCCTGTCGCCGGCTCAATTAAGTATGGCATTCCGCGGAATTTATACTCCTGCGCCGCGGCTGTGTCAGCATATGCGTTACCGGAAGAGAGAGAGTCACGCTGGAATATGTTTCCTCCGTTCGACACTGGGGCCGTGGGTAAAGTCCGTTTTAACCCTCCCGGCGACGCTCGGGTCCGGTTCGACCCGCGGCTGCCAAGCGTTCCGCTAATCTCGTTCGTTTGAGGGATTCTTTTTCCAGAGAAGGATGTTTTGCGTAATGATTTATTTTAATAAGCGCTTATTAGATTTTATGCATTCGAAACAGTAAGAATATTTAAAAATACTGTTTCATTACTCGCAGAGCATTAAAATTATTAAGAAAAGAAACAACAGTCTACGTAGCTCTCGCATCTTGAAGCGAATGTCTGAATCGCTGTAATAGATTCTCGAAAAATTTTTCGTGAACGTTCGAATTTGCAGAATTTTCGAGGAAAACTAGTTTCGCGCTAAATCATTCTCAACCTACTTGAAACTAAGAATAATTGATATTACCCATCGAACTGGGAATTCTCCACGTCGCTATCTCATCAAGATATGCATTCCTGGACCGAGTGCCGTGTTATGACGGCCAAAAGAAGTTAGTTGTTTACAGTGTCGCCGGATTCCGTCGAGGAACCATCCCTTATCCGTCGTCAGGCGGAACGTATCACGGCTACGCGACATCGAAATAATTCATCGTTGTTCGACCCGGGATCGTTTGTATTTACAACGTTGATTTAATGAGACAGCCCGTTGACGAACGGCGTGAATAAATTTCAAATCACGGGTAATGTGTAGCAGACCGTATTTCACCGAAACACCCTGAGAAACGCGGCCTCGTGACAAGTTTGAACCCTCATAAAGCAAATTCGCCATGACATTCCCGGATTTATGAAGATTTTCAAAGTATCTCGTAAAAAGTGTTTACTACTAGCAAGAATTCCAACGACCGCGTCTTACGAGAAAGTCGTGCACGAGCTTCCACCGAGGCTGTAGGCCTCTCTTGGTATCCTAGTGCCAGGATAGAGAGGTCGATGCTCCAGGAAAATCTCGTGAGTCGCAAATCCTTCCGAGCGTCCGCGAACCGACGTCCAGCGAGCGTGAAACATCGTTAATCACACCAGGATTCGGTATCGAGTTTCATCCCCCGCCCCCAGTCACTATACTCGATCCACTATCCTACGTTTAGAGTGCTCCTCTCACTCTCTCACTCTCTCTCTCTCTCTCTCTTTCTCCCTCTCTCTTCTTCTCTTTCTCTTCCTCTTTCTCTTTCGCTTTGGCGCTCACGAGTCCAGTATCCGTAGTAAGAACGTGATTTCTTAATGAATCGCTACGAAATGTCCATCGACAACTGTCATTCAATGCGCATTTCTGCCTTTTTGTAATCGTTGTCCGAGAGGAAATGTCATGTTGATGCAATCTGCAGCTCTTATACCACGTCGCATACGTAACATAATTTACTGCGCACTCGCACACGTCCGTTTGCGAAGGGTGCATGGAATTTTGCAAAAGCTAAAGCGAATGACGTATTTCTATCATTGACAAAAATTTGTAAGTGTAATTTGAAACGGTAAAAACATTAGAAAAATTTGAAGATACTGTTCATACTATTTTCAACCTATCAAACATATTAAATAAATTTCTGTTTCACTCCAATTTGTTGTAATTCACATAAAAAAATGTTATTTTGCATACAGATCCGCTGTCTAGAAGGACACCAACAAAAAATTGCATAAGTCTGGCTATTGAACATTTTAATATTCAAGAACGTATTTATAAGCAATTCATTCGATTTTGACCAAACTATTAAATCCACGAATGATATTAACAATAGAGTTGAGAATTCAATACAAAATTGATGGGAACGTGAATCAGCGAATATTCAATCGATGATAAATATTATATACGAACAAATTTGTTCTTCCTTTCCGATTCGTTTCTCGTTTTGCATACCGTGTGCACTCCGCGCAGCCGTACACTCGATCAATTAATCCAATTAACAGACACGCAGTCCGAGGCGAGAGTTTCTAAAGAAAACGAAACGACGACGTGGAAGATTCTGTGAGGATGATAAATAATCATTTCCCCCAACATTCATCACGATTAATAAAACAACCAGATGTAATTTTCTACATGACAGCATCGCGACTTCGTGTTCCAATTTTCATAGCCCATAACTTCTGATTTCTTGTAGGTATCAACTATCTTACCAGGATAGACGCGTTAAGATAAAATGACTAGAAATAAACTGGGTGCTACTAGTTTTCGAGGGCATAGCAAGCCGACCGTTCAGTCCCCCGACATTATCAGTTTATCATCGGTCACTCGAGGCGTAATTGGTAAAATTATTAGATACGCTTGTTTCGTTAATTGCAGCGGGACAACTTCTTATCGATACGATGTTGTGAAACACGTAGCAGTGTTAACCTTGATTTTCAAACTGTATCGCGATAGTTTGACCGACTTCCTGGAATAACAGTATAATTAATAATTTATTAGATTGGCAAACCGGTGGCTGATTATGCAAATTTGTATCGCGTGCCAGTTCGACTAAAAGTGTTAATGCACATGCTATTTTAAGATAAAATACTAAACAGATTGCAGGTTTCTGCATTAATTCCAAGCCCCAGAAAATATAGGAACATTTATTTTGTTACTTAACAATCGTAGCAAGCTGAAAATAATACAATATACTTAAATCTTTTAAATGTTTTTGCTGTTTTGCAATTAATCTAGTAATTTTTCCATCGGTTTAATCGTGATCATAATCACGTCCTGTCACAAAGAACAGTTATAGTAAGTACAGCGAAGTAAAATGAAACACGAGAACTGCAGTCCTGTAATTATTTCAGAGCAAATGCGATTGTACCGAAACTAAAAAATTACAAATCCTCGTAAAGTTCAATGATTAATACTTTTTAAATACTTTTAAATTTATTTAAACGAATGATACATCAGCTTTCTGGTATTTTCGCATTACCCGCTCGGATTAAAACAAGAGCAGCGCTTATGCAGGAATACAGGTTAATCATGACGTTCGCTGTAAATACATTACACAATCCCAGCCGACATTTCGAATAAAGCATCGATTATGATTATATGATAAATGATATTTAACCTGATGTATACACGGCCGGCTGTAGCCGCGCGAGAATGTTAGTAACGATTAGTTTTGTCAGACGTTATTAACAATTCCACTTCTGTTATCGACATAATCACGCTATTGACCGCTTCAATACACGCTTAATTAATTTACAATAATAGTTCTCATTGCGTAACTGCGTACATTTGTTATGGTAATCGATGAGAGGGGGGGGGCGATGAAATCTCGCGGATTTAGCTTTTGGGAAATCCCAACGATAATCACTACTTCCGAATTTTTCCATTTTACCTTCCAATCTCGATTAGTTCTGTGATTCGTTCCAAAATTACGGATACTGCTTCAGCGACTTCATTGTTCACGCACAATTGTGCACAATTTCAATATTATCGTAGCATTAATTTGTGAAAATTATATTGGCTTTTCGTCTGGATCAGCAGCGTTCAGTCCTTTTTTTATCTCATGCAACAATAATAATAATTCCACAACTCGGTGAAAAAATTATAATTTTTCTGCTGTACTGTGACAATAGAAATGTACATTTTGCAGATATAACTATTCTCATCATATTCTTGATCATATTCTCATCATATTTGCGATTCAGCTTCGAAATTGTTTCGGAAGGTTACCGCCCTAAATAACGAATATTCTAAAAAAATTGCAAAACGTGGAGTATAACCTTTTGTCAGACAGCGGCGTTCTAAGGAGGATCGATTTAACGCGTCCCCGAGGTGCCGTCTCAGTTAGGGTAAGAATTTGGGTAGCCGCGTGACAAGCGAATGACACGCGCAGGAATTAGATTGCACCCATTACGGTATCTCGCCGCAGGGTGCACGTGTTAGTTTCACGTTGCCCCGTGCTACACGATACATTACATCAGTGTTGTTGACATTCTAGCGAGTTCGTTGATGCGAACGCATACGCGGCGCGCGCGCGCCCCCGTGGTGCATGCGAGCGAGGACGGGGCAGCGACGCGGCGTTGTGCATGGGAGGAGTGCACCCATCGCGCGGCGTGTGTAAATCATAGCGTAATAAACCCTCATCCGATAATTACTAACGAAGATCAAAGTTTTCCTGACGACACGCGTGAAGCCGCCCTCCCTCTATCGTCTCCCGCTCTCTCACTCTCTGTTGCGTCCGCAGGGGGCGCAACAGTCAAAGCTCTTCGGCGTCGAACAGCGTCTAATTAGGTATAGCGGTGCCGGCGCACACTACTCGAAACAGTGCACTCCCGAGTCTCTCTCCCTCTCTCTCTATCCTTCGATCTTGCTTCCGAAACTGGATGAACGTCTCCTGTTCGTTAAATTGTACGCCTGTGTAAGCATTCCCCCGGTGATCATGCTCTAGAGTCAAGTCGATCGCTGTCTCGAGCGAGTTGACGAGACGGCCGGGTTATTCGATGCCGGAAAATGGTTGCAGCGTTTTCTGCTGGCGGAATGAACCGGATCGTGTGAACGTGGCTTTTCAAGGACGCGTAGAGGACACCCGAAGGTCAACTCCGTTCATTCAAATCAGAATAATTTGCTTTTCTGTGTAGCATCGAACGGGGCGTTTTCGGACGCGTATAATGACCCACGAGTCAAGGTCATTGAAGATCGTCGACGGTGCAAACGCGACGATGGAAAATTATTTTACTTCGATGGGGCGGGGACGAAAACTCCAAGAGGCAATTAGGAAACACACGTCGTTACGGCGACTTTCTCAGAAACAGCCGCGGAGACCCGTTTCTCATAAAACTTGTTGACCATCCGCAGTATCTCTGCACACGCCGGTGTTGTGTGTTATGCAGTCAGCCGCGAGGAAAACGATAAAGCTGTTGTTCCGAGGATCGCTTGTCCCACCTTGAAATAGCGGTACCGCGGATGATTTTCGTTGGTTGACTCCTTCATAATTCACCGCTGAACATATGACAAGGTTCATCTTTGTATTTGTTTTTTTATGAACGCACCGATTCATTTTTGACGAATAATTAAAATCGTAATTGTATGACATTCGAAGATTATCCTGAATATCAATCTGCATTTTCGAGAATCAATGAAAATTCGAATGAACGCGTTCCAATTCGCACAATTCGCACAAGAAGCTTTATATGTAAAAATCACAACATTCGCAGCTCATTATCGATTACCAACTCCGCCGCACTTCATTCCAATCGAGTAACCTCCCGTCCCTCAGTCACTCTAATTACTGCAACCCGTTTCACCTTCCGCTGCGAGGTAGAAAGAACGCGGAGGACTCTCTTATCCTGTCGTGTACACTTCATTAACGTGCTATTGTCTCGTCGACGACGATGTCACGGTCGAAAATCCGTATACAGGTCAATCGGTAGCGACTCCGTCGACGAGACTGGCGGCGATACGCGAGGATCAGTCGAGTATTATACCGGGCTTTTTGTCTGAATTTGTATTCGAGAGAAAAATACAATTTAGTTGTTTTTTTTTTATATACATTTTATTACAATGTGCCGACTTTTGTCATTGGATTGGGAATTTTTTAATTACAGTCTCATGGAAAGTAGAAGGTTGGGTCCACAAACAATTGCAATCGAAGCGTTCCAGATCTTGATAAGTTACAAATTCGGTGCGTTGAAATTTCGAAACATTCCAAATTCGGAGCGTTGTAATTTTACCGCGTTTTAAATTTGAAGCGTTGTAATTGTAATAATCGAATTCAGAGCTTTATAACTCTGATGCGTTGTAATTTACGGCGTTTTAAATTCGGCGCGTTATAATTTTTACGCGTCTCAAATTCGGCGCATTGTAATTTTTACGCGTCTCAAATTCGGCGCATTGTAATTTTTACGCGTCTCGAATTTGACGAGTTCCAAATTCGGCGCGTTGTAATTTTGACGCGTTTCAAATTCGATGCGTTCGAAATTCACCCGTTCCGATTTCTCTGCGTACGAATTCGGCATTGTAACAAATTTCTATACATTTTACATAATTTCAACCAGTACCTCATCCGCTTAACATTTGACTGATACCCCGATATATTTTCGGCCCGTTGCCTTCCGATGGTTTTAGCGCGGTTGTCCTTTTTGTGCATGGTTTTTCGAAAACCGTTGCGAGGCAACGCTGTCATCTCCGTTATCTTACGGTCGGTTCACCGTTCCCGGCTCGTTATCTGCTGTTAAAGGTGTGTACGGGGTTGCGCGCATGTGTCGTCGTCGTCGGAAGATTCAGGCTCCGGCAGACAACGACTACGCCCCGAAGACA
This sequence comes from Lasioglossum leucozonium, assembly GCA_028454225.1. NCBI lineage: Eukaryota > Metazoa > Arthropoda > Insecta > Hymenoptera > Halictidae > Lasioglossum > Lasioglossum leucozonium. The sequence continues at coordinate 22,197,343 of CM052221.1, read as the reverse complement.
CTGTCGGAGCAGACAGCCAGTCAGACAGCACCGTAATAAATTGCTACCGTATTAATGACGCTCCCGCGCACCGACAGCCGGGGTTAGGTCATGACATCCTTTCGGTCTCTGTTAGTTCATGTGCACGCCTCTGTACCCAGGCCGCTGCTGCTGTCTTGCGGCGGCGGTTCCCTAAGATTGACCGCGAAGCGATTATCATCAGCTTCCACGGTGCGAGGCATATTGCTATCATTATCACCTTAATGCTCCCCGGTACAAAGCCATTTTCCGTCGCAATGAATTCATTTTACGGTACACTTATGCCCTCACGAGCATATTGAATAGGATGTCATACGAAATTTGGCCGGGATCCACACGACGACGCCTGGCCCGACCGCCCTCTGCATTCGGGGCTAACCTGCTTCGAAATAACTGAACAAACTGTGCGCCGCTGTAATGCAAACGCCGGGGAACCGTGCAAAGAAGATAACAGTAGGCGCTCTGCGGTCGCATAAGAATGATTTATGGAATCCAATTATTTTGGCAAATCCCAGGCTGGTTGGACGACGGTAACGCCCATCGTGTCCGAAATGTGGAAATGTTTTAGCCGGTTTGTTTTGTTAAGAGACTCTCTTGCGTTGCAGGAACGATTGGTCGGAGCTGTTATCGAGGAATGTATTTCATTCTATGTTAGTTGAATGTAAAATAAGGGTTGATAAAATTTGATTAATTAGCTGTCGTATTACGTGTGCAATTATTCCGGGTCTTTTTTTTCGGAGCACAGATTTCATGCGCGAAAATTATAACTTGTAATGTCACCGATCAATTATATCTTCTTTACCAAGTCCAAATTCCAAACTTCAAGATCGTTCATATTTCGTCAAGGTCCTTCAAAGGTTATTTCAGCCATTTCAAGGTGACTACAACGAACACGTTCATCCGAAATCGGCAATATTTAACTCTAAACGATACGAGTATCGGATAACGATTACCTAGCGGCGCAACGAGAACCCTGCGAACACACTAAAATCCCATCAAACACCCCATCGACAGCAAATCAAGGAAGCCGGCCCCGGCCGCTGCCTCTGCGCGTTTCCCGTGGCCGTCCGCTACGTAGTTGCACGCACCGGGACGTTGTCGGAGTATAAAAGAAGGCGGTAGAAGAAGAATCATTTAATTCCTCGCAGGGGCTAGCCGGGGCGTACGTGATTTGTGTTGAAAGCGTACGGCCGTTCGTCATTGCCGGCACCGTTACGTCCCACGGGCTCTTGAGATTCGAAAAGTCGAAGTTAAATTTAACGAGCTTAACCGATAACTCTTTGGTTCGATCGGTGGGTTGCTTCCCTGTACCGGTTCGTTCTCCGTACCTACGTATGACGGTGGAGATACATGCCGGAGAGAACCGTGAAGCAGCAGCACCCAGTACAGTACAGTGCAGTGCAGTGCAGTTGCAGTTGCAGTTGCAGTTGCAGTGGCTGAAGGCCCGCATCGCATCGCATCGCGTCGGATCGGATCGGTTCGGATCGGATCGCATCGGATCGCATCGCGTGTATCAAGCCATATGCCGCAGAGATTCGAACAGTGATCCTGTGTGTCAGTCGGCATATCAAATCGAGGCTGCATGTGTTTCTATTCCCAGGTGACGTTGCGTCTGTCGCTCGGAGGCTCCGCGCGCATTTAGTTTACCGGCCGTATGTAAACTCGGCGAAACGAGACAGCCAGATAACGTGAGAATAGAAGGCAGAGAGAAGGCTAGACGACGACTAGGGACGCGTACGCGTACGGTATACGTTGCATTACACCGGAGGGGGTTGGTTGGCGGCAGCGATGCCAGAGGGACGACGCGCGACGACGACGGTGGCGCGAGCCACCACGCACGGTGGTAGATAGCCGCCTCTACCGCCTCTACCGCCTCCCGCGCTCGCGTGTTTCTGAAGCCCATATACGCGAGAGACTGGCCCATAGGAACAATGATATTACGGTTATTTTTCAAACCGGGACCCGCCACCGCTGACCTCCTATTACTGCGGATGTAATTCATTACGCGGCGGCGCGTTAAAGTGTGTATAGCGTTTCGCGGCGTATGATTGATCGCGCCGCGTGATCCGCGGAACAGCCATGTCCCATCTGTCACCAATAAATATCCAATTTCACGTTGCAGTGATATATAAGACACTTTAACGCGAAGTTTTTGCGCCGGGCCCGCGTAATGGGATCATTTATTAAAGAAATTGGCTGTGTTGGGGGATGTTGATCCTGATCTTGTTCGCGGTCATTTAGTACTCGTCACGTCCTTGCTCGACGGACGATGAGTTACCAGCCGACTAGAACGCGGCTTCGTGGCTCGCCTGACTACATGCTCCTGACTCCCTCTCCCTCTTTCTCTCTCCCTCTCGCGCTTCTACAGGCTGATTCAACGGCTAGTGGACCCAGCGGCAGTGACGTTTTCATGTATCCACTTTAATAGTTGGGTTCTCTTCATAAAAAAAATACTATTACAGGTTTCTCGTACAGGGTAGTCCACGCAACTTGCACACCTCGAATATTACCTTCACTTGAGGTTGAAGTTGCGTGATTTAAAAAATATTCTCATGTGAACATTTTTTATTGAAGATTTTGAACGAAAAGACCTACCCCTTTCGTACCGTGGATCGATTTGTTTCCTTGTTTTTTTTTTATTATCCACAAGAATCCCTAGTAACCATCTTCAGTAAACTTCTTGAAAAATGAAAATCTGAAACAAAGACCCAAACCGCATGTCATATGCATTTACAAAAGAAAAATGTAGACACCGTGACATTATTTTCAATTTGTTAAAATTATTTAAGGAAAATATGAATTTTTCTTTTGCATAAAAATCCGTCACCAGCTTTTGGTCCGTGACCAGGCGAATCGCTCTGTATCACTCGCCCCGTTGTCCTTCTTTGTTTTTTCTCGCCAGCTTTGCCTGTCCTCCGGCAGAGCCACGGTAAGAACCCGGTGTTTCCGTAGCCGGCATATGGACCGACAACGAAATGGATACAGTACACATCATTTTTCACGGCTACGGCCAACAGAAAACCAACGGAGCAGCAACGCGCGCCGTCTTCGAGATCGGGTAGACGCGCCACGTGTGTTTGGCTTCGGTAGAGAGCCTCTTGTCGATATGTCACGCCACGCCAGGGAAATAAAACTACCGGGAGAAACACGGCGAACCGCTTTTCCACGTAACTGTTCGCCCCGCGAGTACTCAACGGGAGTGCCGCGATCATTTATGTCTTGCGTTCACCGCCGCCATCGCCGCCGCCGCAGCTCGCTCCTTTGATCTTCGGCGAAGGGCTAACGCTACCTCGTGATTATCTCGTAAAGAGCCGAGGGATTCTTTTCTTCGGGTCGAAACCCGCCAGGCGTCTTGATTCGGAATTTTGAGAGGCCGATTTCGTGGAAAGCATTGTGAGAATTCCATTGCTGACACGGTTTTTCGTATTGTCTTCCTTTCACAGCCGATTCATCGTTGCGCGAGCTTCGTGTGCAGGTCGAACAGCTTGGAAAAATATTTTTTTAGAAGCTCTCAATGTATATGGTATCTGAAAATAACCTGTAAATACCGTGGTCAATCTTACGATTGTTCGGCTTTGTTACCTTTTGTTTGCACGTGTGTGCCCACGATGGGTAAAGCTTCGAAGGACCACCTTTCTTTAACTAACAAGACTATCGTTTCTAACTATAATTTTATTTTCTCGCTGCCGTTACAAACTTATACTGACGGAGATTGAGTACGTAGATTCTAGGGTACTAAGGTGAAAACGATAGAACCGAGAGAACGATGACATGCGACTACTTGTGGCGATTTTTGACGAATTGTGACGACTTGTGCCGTGCCCAGGAAGCCTCGGTTCTCTCCCTTTCCCGGCCGATCCTCCTCCCTCCAGCGGAAAAGTCCCAAGGGTAGGAGAATGCTAGAAAGAGGGTGGCGGCTGACCCAAGTCACCATAAGCACGCCCGGGACCCCCGCAAACATGATGGTAGTGGGGCGTGGGTGGGAAAAACCCAAGACAGTGGAAAGCTACACGAGCTTTCGGTCGATCCAAGTGCTGACCAGATGTCCGCCACTCGATCCTATCCATAAATATGCGACAAGCCCGCTTCGTAGCTAAAACATTTCGCGTGTAAAAGCGACCCAAGGACAAGGACCATAATTTGGCCGGGACATAACCTGACATTTTAATTTATTACTAAAACGTATTATCTATTTGAGAATTACGAATGTTTTTATTTTAATATAAAGTACAAACATGGCGCTTATGCGTGGAACACTAAATCGTGTAATTATCCATGCCAATTGTCAAAGATTGGTACTCTATGTTCGCCGTAAAAAAAAAATAGCACGCAATTAAAAATGTCAGGTCATTTTGAGACAGTAGAAAGAAAAACGTTCGAACACGTTGTTGTATATGCAGTCTGTCGACACAATGATGCATGTATTAACGGGGCTTAATATTTTCATATAAAATCGTAACATGAAGCTTCGTAAAGAAAATTGCTATTTTTTCTTTTTTATCGTTCACGCTACGAACTCAACAATTAAAGAATATTTCCCTCGGATTCGTAGGTTCCCTGTGAAACGAAGTTATCAAGTTCCCATTTCGCTGATTGCAATTGTCCAGCGTGCAAAAGCGTCGTCCTTTGCTGGGCGACGCACCGAGAGAGGAAAATGGGATTGCAATCAGCCTAATCCTACAACGGCGCGTACACATTAGCGAGCGTGCTATTCTTAAGTTATGCATCCATAGTCCGCGGCTAACAGTACTACAAACGCCCGTTGACGATTCCCGGAGGATGTCCGCGTCCGACCGCAACCGTCTGAAGAATTAGTCGTCCACGGACTTGTAGGCAAACGCGTCGAGAGACGGCTGTTAAAGTTGATTTGCTGGCAAAGTAGCCTGGCAATCTTCTGTAGACCACATTCTCTCGTGCCATCCTATTTACTCCTTTACACTCGGAAGCTACCGACATGTCAACCGCGCGAGAGACGCGAGACCCGAGACGCGAGACGCGAGACCCCGGCTGCCGTGCCGAGCGGTAACGTTTCCGCATAGCGAACTTCCTTATTAAACATAACAGGGACGCGAACCTGTCAAACGGACCACTACTCGATTCTAATTTCTCCAGGCCCGTGAAATATGGTCCAGGGATCAGGAAGAGTTAGCGATGCCGGCGTCAAATTGCACGTGTCAAATACGGTTGTTAGACGACGCTCGCTAACCCGGCTTTTTGTTTATGCAACCATAGTGCTCGTTATGTAGACAGAACCGTGGTAGAGTTTGTCGGGTTGTTAGCGTGATTCGATCGTGTCTGCAACATTGTTCGCCTGCCAGGTTCTTTTGAAAACAGGATTCTCTCGTGTGTGCGCGAGATCCTCATTTTTCTGCGGTAATTTTAGATTATCCGAAGCACTTGTTTCTACATCTCGTTCGCAACTCGGTAAAACGATTCTGAAAAATCGTACATCGATTTTCAAGCTGCCATTGTGAACAATCAATCCTTAATACTAAACCTACCGACTACTAAAAGCGACAAATATCTTTCAGCTTACGAAAATCACAAAGCTATGTGCTTGGATATATGTAGAAGTTTATCGAATCAATTTTCGTGCAAGTAACTTCGTGTTTTCAATAGTTGTAAAATTGAAAAACATAAAACCGGTCATTTGTAGACTTTCAGACCGGCAGTGGTAGAGCTTTAGTGTTAAAAAGAAAAAATGTTTTCCAACGAAAAATGTACTAACAGAATCGAATATTTTTTTTATCATCATGCAGCGATTGCGATTGTATCTGTTTCCCGACACGGCACACGTCCCAAAGAAGCATGAACGGGGCGCTCGTCGGCGGATCAAGAGGAGAAGCGATTCGTCGGACACGTCCGCACGATAAATCCGCGTTTGAAGACGCTTTAACTGTTACACGAGTGAATATTAAATCTTGCCGAAGCGACGACGTGGGTCCGAAGCGGGAGCTCATTTAGCGAGCAATAAAGATCGATACGAAAGAGGACCGGGGGTGTATCGGGCCCCGGACGAAAAACTGGATCAATATCCGTCACACAGTTATCTGTTTACAGCTGGCTGTTACACGGCGAGCGTTTTCTGCGAAATTACACGCGGACGGAAGAACGCGTTAATCACCGGCACAACTACCGAGCGCGGCTTTTATATCCCGACGAGCATAAAATCCAACGGGGCGCATAAACTTCGAATCTGGAAATTTCTTTTCCACGATGAAACAGCGAACAGATGCTCGTTTGGTAGATCGATACCTGACGAAGAACCGACGCGGCTCTTGCCCGTGGAGCGAAGATTCGTTCCGTTTTTATGCACACCCCCTCCCCCCTCCCACCCTGCCGCCGCGCGCACGGACGCAATATAATGAACGAAGAAAGTAAAAACTTCCGATTGTTTGACTCGGTTCGATACCGTTCCGCTCGACTTTCTTGTAACGCGAGCGTGTATCGTATCATAGTATACGGCGGCGTTCGTAGCAGGGCTCGATCGCATTTTATCTAGTTATTCTAATTGCCGGTGGAACGTGCATTTCGGAGAATCGTCTTCCGAATGCTTTCCATTTTGCTAGGATTTTCTTTCTACTCTTCAATTCAAGCTGAACGAGTATTCTTTTCTGATTCTTTGAAAATTGTCACCTTGTTTAACCAGTTAAGTGCGGAATTTAGTTTTAAAAATCCCCCACGGTGTGGTGAATTAATGACAAGCAATGACGAGTATATACGTCATGAACGCAGGACAGACGGCTCTATTATAAATTTTACGAAAAACGAGGAAGGTTTACATTTTTATTTGATAAAATATTAACAATACGCTCTTGAAAAAGTAACCGAAAAGAACCGCAATAGAGATTTGGTCCGACGTGCATACACGTCAAGCGCGCTTAACTGTTTAAATTATGGTCTTCTATCCATGATACACGCGGCACGGAACATGTTAAGGACCATCGTTGAAGTGGTTCAGTGAATAATAATTTTCATTTTGCATAAAAATCCACTAATCAATTGAATTATTTCGATGACGAAAAATCTGTTCGCAGTTGCATCTTGAAAGTCATTAACACTGAACCTACCACTGCCGGTTAAAAGACCGGTTTTATATTTTTCATTTTGCAATTATTGAAATAACTACGTTGCTTACATGGAGATTTATTCGACAACATCTTTTTCTCCAAGCACACATTGGAGTAAAAATTGCAGAAAATCTAAATAAATGGAGCCGTCGCCATTGTTACAAGCTAAAACATTTTGATCGCTTTTAATGCGCTCGGTGGATTAAGCGTTAAATTTGTATTAGACGATAAAAATTGCATCGGAAGTGTTGGTCGTTTGAAATCCCGTGGCAGGAATCGCGGAATTGTAAATGAAATATTTGCGAACAGTTACAACGGCCTATCTGAAACTATGTGCATGATCACGGCATAGTCAGCGCCGTTTCGCCAGGGAATGGTAAAAGCGAGGGGAAGAAAAGGAACGAAAGGAAGAAAGCCGCGCGGAGATCATTATTAAGGAGTAATGAATAATACCGGAAAGATTCAAGCATGTAAGGGTACGATACGCGACCCCGTCGAGTATAATTCTCGACGATTGCGTCATTACCTCCGCATAGGTAGACGACGGTAGACGCCGCGGCGGGAGAAGGATGCGGCGAAAGGCGCTCCTCCGCGGAAAGCGAAATGTGCTACATCGTAACAGTGCATCACAATATAAACCTCGAAACTATTTAAGGATTCATGAAAACGGACCGGATAATATTGCCGCAGTATAATATCAGCGATCGTGACTGTACGGAATTTAATACTCGCGGAGGCGGATCGGCTGAACTGCGTTTCTTTTTGCACTTTATAGAAAATATTCTTCTTAAAACCACGATGGTTAATGCCTTTAAAATTTTATTACGTGGAACATACGTTCAGGATTAATTAATACACTTTTTAGTAGCAAGAATATAATCGAACATTTTCTTTTGGGATTGTTACTAAACTTTTCAAGCTTCCTTTTGTTAACATTTTTTCTGCGATATGCCGTCGATACTTTACGTGATTCTTTTTCAGAACCATCTGACAAGCATTTCAAAGATTTATGTAACGTTGAAATTTTTTGGTCATGATGAAATGTAAAATTTACAAGAACGCCGATGAACAATTGCACTTTATACGCGGGGATGAGGAGCCTCGCGAAAATGGGTTTTGCAAATTTATTGCAGCTTGCGTTACATACCGTGCTACATAACAGGCCAGCGTATCTGTCTATAGCTGGCCGTTTCTACTTGTAACACGTTCACACAGCGACACAGTACGGTCGGCGTTGCGTTCACCTTCTGCTTATAAATTTATATCGCATTATTGCGGGCAATAAGCGACGCTACAACACTATCAATGATTGCGAGCATCATTACCTGAGGAATTGATCGGTATCGAAACAAATTTTCTGAAATCCGAGCAGAATAAAATACAATAATCGTTGAATTTTTTCTTAGCATTAGATAACTATTCAAGTTGTAAATTTCTATTAGATGGGCAAGAAAGTAATTATAATTTACACTAATAGATAGTGATATCTCTTTTTTGTAACTTCTGTTAATTTCATAATTAATATTAGATAATAAGATTGCAGAGAGGTTAAAATATTTTATAGGTTAAAGTTCATTGTTCAGAAATTGGTTAAAATACTTTGTTGGCCACCCACAATATTTCACTAAAGAATTGCATTCGAACATTAAAAATTTTCGTGAAAATCCAGAGAAAAGCCTCGTAATACACAGACCAAAGAAAAACCGCGAGAAAAACAAAGAACAAAGCGTCGCGCAGCTATTCAAACACTCGATCTTCATTCGCGAGCTTCTCTGCCGAGCGCAAGTCGCCGTAAAGAAGCGCCACGTCCAAAGATAACGGAAGTGGGGCATTCTTCGCAGATTTACTCTCGAGATGGGCAAAATAGATACCGCGTAAAAGAGCACCAGGACTCGCAGGACTGGGAAAATCAAAAACTTGGCAGAGTTCGCGGCATCGCTCGCTGAAGGTAAACATTGATATCGGATCCGTGGTGCTGGGGCGGTGGAGGATCGGAGGGGAGGGTGGTGCGTGTTCTTCAGGAATTATCGAGCAACAAAAGCGTAAGCGAGGTGAAATTATCGTGGTCCGTCGGGCGAGAAAACTTGCGCGGGCGCGGGCACTGGCGCGCGCGCCCGCAGTCAGGAAAAGTGCTCACGTTCTCGACACGGCGAGGCGCGGCGCAACGCATTCTGAATACGCTCCTTAATCTCTCCTTAAATTTCACCCGGGGAGATTTAGTTTCCCGTATTACGCCGCCAGTGATACATTGCGCAGTGTGCCAGCTATTTCGTGCTTTTCGGTTACTCGAACTTCCTAAGCAGCCGGTACGTGCCCGCTCGCGTTATATCTGGGTACAATAACGTAGAATTATCTATTGATTTAGTTGCTAGCTGAGGGTCCGCGGGAGTTGCCTCCCCCTCTCTTCGCCTCTCTCATCCTTGCGGAGGGGTAGGGGGAGTAGAGAGCCAGGCGGGTAGTTTAGAACTGCTATGCGCAAGAGCGCCGCCTTGAATGTGAGATTCGAAATTATCGCGACGATTCGGAACAGTTAGGTTCGTCTACCGGTCGAGAATGGCTCGCGAGAAAGAGAGAACGAGAAAGGGAACGAGCGAGAGAGAGAGCGAGAGAGAGAAAGAGAGAGAGAGAGAGAAGCAAAGAAAACGGAACTGCTTCACCGAGCAAATGTATGCGCACTCCCGGAGATAACGCGAACGCGAGGAACTCTCACTATCTCTCTGTTTCTTCCCCGCTTTCTTTCTCCTTTTCCTTCTCGCTGGCATTAACGTGCTGATGCGGTCTCAAGCTCAAGAGTAGAGGTTAACTCTCGTGTCTATCTTCGCTCTACACGATGGATAATTCAGCGTTACTTAACCGTTCCGTGCAACGCGAAAGAAACGGCGACGCCGACGCCACCGCCGCCGCTAAATCGCCGCGGAACGATGACGGGCCCCGGCTTGTTTATCTTACGTTCCCATTGTCCTCGCGGACCCCGGCACACTTCCACGTCCCTGGAATTCCGCGGCTATAGTCCTCGCGAAATCAACTGGACGCCCAAGGTTACCGGATCGACCCCGCTAGCTAGTTTCCTTGTACCATCTACACCCCCCACCCCTCTCGCCGTTCCTACGCGTCCGCCTTTATGCAGGTATTTCCGGATTTTGAACAAGTATTGTTCACGTCCACCTTCTTTCCCCTAGATTTATCGTGTTCTGTTGTGTAATCTTGATGGTGCTCTTGGGTAATACAGGCGTTATTTATAGTCACGTTATTTTAAAATGCACAGTTTATATACAGGGTGTCCTGCGACTCATGGTCAACCGATTAGGTCATTCTACAAGTAAAAATGAGTTGAGAAAAAAGAATAATTTTTCCTGCGAGTCTTCGTTTTCAAGAAAATCGACTTTGAAGATCCATGGGATCGCGTGCTCTAGTATACGCAGGAAGAAAAATAGGTCGGTCATGATCGGACGCGTCAAACGATTCCTATCGATAGCACGTGTATTTTCAGCATTTTCAAAGTCGATTTTCTCGCAGGAAAAAATTTTCAACTCATTTTTACATGTAGAATGACCTCCTAATCGGTTCACCCTGAGTCGCGGGACACCCTGTATATACATATGAATGTATTAGTTGTCCAGTTCGCTGTGTTCTAAATAATAGCAAGCGAAAAATTGCAGTTCCCTAATAATGAGATTAGAAATGTAAAAGCCTAGGGAAAACACGGAGTAAAAGTTTTTCGTTTAAGGCTTCGTTTACGAGAAAATCCAGTTTGAAAATTCGTCGGGAGCTCGTGCTGCTGGGTAGGAATCAGCTGACGCGTCTGTTCATGACCGGCCGCTTCTACTTCCTGTAAATACTCACGCACGCTAACCCGACGAATCTTTAAACTCGATTTACTCCCGAATGAAGTTTCGCCAAAAACATTCTGCTGTTTCTTTTCGTTTCATTTTCAGTTACAGAACAATTTCCGTTGGATTTCGCTGAAAAATTTCAAAGTAACAATATTAGTACATTCATTCGCTGCAATTTAGCAGCTTGCAAAAAGATCGCGAGAAGCAGGGAAATAGGAAAATCCATTAAAATTCATTTGATACATTTTTATATGCGCTTTCTTACTGGAAACGGAATTTTTCCACTCTTTAATCTGAAATTTTAATTATACAAACGTGTATGAAACGTTGAACTTTCAAACTAAGTCAATAAAATATATAAAATTCTTAATAAATATTAATAAAAACATAGAAAGGTGAATCCAACTAATATCGTGGACTCAGTTCGTTTCTATTCGTAAACATTCCGATATTCTCGTCTATAAATTATTAGACTCGTGATTACGTCGTATTAAACATTAGACTCGTGCAATATCACGGATCTCAACAGTTGCGTCTCGAGTGCTGCATCCAACTTTTCCATTCTTGCAAAGATTTATGTTCATCCGGAATATAACCAAATAAACAGTTCAACACAATTTTAAAACTACATCGTTTACGTCCAAGAATCCTCCCAAGAAAATTTGCTAACTTTTAATAAAACGAATCTGCGCCGGCTCGCGTTTATAAAATAGTTTGCTCAACGTGCAGAAACCACTTGCGAACTCGCGCGCCAGTTTGTACACAAAAATTGCAGCGCGTTCGAGAAATATAAAAATACCTTTCTATTAGATTCGTAAGGAAACGTGACGTTTATGAGACCGTTCGCTCTTGGAATTTCGCAAGTAATTAATCGCGAAAGAATGGACACGACGAACGGTCGAGTTTTCAACAGGGAATAACTGAAACATTGAACAAATACCGTGAAATCAATTATCAGATATCGAATCTCCCGCGTCGTCTATATCTGATACCACCGGTGAACATTGCTCGTGCAGGTTCTAAATAAAACAGAAACAAGTTTTGGTATCTTCTATCGGGGAATGCCGCTCTTAAATTCCCATGAAATGATGATCGGTTTCAATCTCTAACGGAAGCATTCCCATTGTCTTTCAAACATTAGAAATCTTCTTGTTCAACAGGATTCCGGGATCGGGCAGATTACGTAGATATGTTCCTGAGGTACGATACCGCGGCCACAGTCTCGAAGTCTTTATTGGCATTATTATACCCGTAAAAGTTTATTTAGCCTCGATCGTATCGATCGCGGCCAACCGATCGGTGAAAAAGTAGCGCGGAGAACAGTTCCTCGGATCCTCCGCAGAGATTCATTTGGTGCCTAACTTCTTCCTACATAGTACCAACAGCGACGAAAAAATTATTCGACCCTTCGTGATACTCCATCATGGGTGGTCTACCGATTCCGATAGCGATCTCCTTTAACGGTATATTATGCTTTAAGAAGCTACGCTCATGGGAGGAAGACCTCTGCCACCGACGCGACGTGCTGAATATTATTAATAATTTCCTTCCGAACCACTCCAATTTCCTGATTCTCCCACCTTCTTAATTAATTATTAACGTCACTTAATGTTACATTTTCTTTGTATTTTTGGCAAAATAAATTTTTATGCAAAAAAAGAATTACAAGACACAGGAGATCTTAACGATCTTAATTAGTTCAAAATAACACCACAGTACTGTTAGACTCCAATGCAATGCGATCGAAAAATTGTTTAAAACAGACTTTATAGTTTTAATTATTTGGATATTTTTACTGTTTTCTACTTGACCAATTCATTCTTATAAAGACACTGTCTAACGATGAGATGGCTTTAAGTGTTGATATCAGATATTTTTAAACAAAGACATTTTTCGATCGTGACACGTACCAGTATATTTTATTGTTAGTACCGGTGTATCCACTTTGAGAGATCAAACCGATTCATCTAATTGCTAACAAAAGATTTCGCAGAGAATTGAATTGGATAAGTTGCAGGCGATAAAGTTCTCGACTGAAACAGTGTTTCTCTGAGGCTTGAATTACGGCGAGATCCTAGCCCCAGCATTCAGCTGTATACGACCACAGAGACCCCGAGTTCTTTGATAGAAAAGACGAATTAGCGACTAAAAAGGTTAGGTGCTAGCGAAAACGAAACCTGAACCGAAAGAAGTTTTCCTGTCTCCAGAATAGAGAAGTTTTCCTGTCTCCATAGACAGAAGAAATTACTAAAAAACGAAATATTACCGACGTGATCAATATTTTAACAAAAACCTACAATTTTTAATTTGCATAAAACAGCGACTTTGATATTTCACGAAGGAGTTAAAAGTGAACAAAAAATTTGTTCGTCCATTGACACCACCCAAGAAAATTAGTACAATATTTACGGATCACTGTTTAATCGTTTCTGAAAGGGATTGTTTTTTAAGAGAACATTTTGAATCAAACTAATAAACTGCCAGCATCAATATGTCAGGAACATGAGCCAATCAAAATTAATATGTCAATATAATATACATCAAATTAATGTGTAATCAAAATTGGATCAATCAAAATCAATCCACGATTAAGGCCATCCACTTGAGCCAGTCAAGATTATTACACAATTAAAACGACACATTTTTGCATTTAATTTAAAGTGAAAATCAAAGTTGGGAACCATTGAAAATCTTGATGATTGCACACACAATTAAGAAATTGGGCCGATGATATGACACAATCGTCGAGAACCATGCTAAGAGACTCCTGGCGAAGTGAATGACGCCAGAGCGGGTCCGGTTTATTTTTTGAAAATTCCTTTTAGCCGCAGAGCAAGATTTACGCGACCCATGCGCGGCTGGCATCGCAGTCAATGGGGTATTAGAATTTTTTCGCGCGCTGCCCGAAATGTTTTCGACGCATAACTGGCCGAGCACACCACGGTTATTCAAGCCGGTCCCCTTGTCCTCCGTTTCTCTGATTGTCTGGCCTACTCTTCCCTAATTTTCTTTTTCTCCGGTTTTCCCGCGGCCCCTCGTTCCCGTTACCTACCATTTTACCTCGCCCGTTCCGCAGCTGGCTCGGCACCGGGAGTCAATATTTGTTCTCGGACCTTTTCTGTGGCCATGATATTCCGTGATTTTACTCATGCAGATTAGCCAGGCTGACCCCTTTAGAATACCGCCGCGTATCTCGTGCTCCTGCGGGCCATAAGCTCCCTCATTCGACGTAATTAGCGTCAATAGCGAGACATTAACGCTCGCGCGAGACACAGAACGGCTTTATCGAGCTTGCTTCGAAATATAGAGTATTCTAAAACCGTCAGCGTTAAAACCGTTCGCAAAGAGAATTCCACGCTGGTTGCATTTTAAAAAAGAATAACACTTTGAAGATATATTTAAAATGTTCCTACGACAATTATATGGTTAAGAAAAAACAAAAAAAAATCTGGGATGTGCTATATAAAAAAGTCTGAAAAACAATGGTGTTAACAATACCTCATTACTGAATTTTCATGAAACCGGTATCTCCAAAGCTTTAATACAAAATATGCATTTTTTCGAATTCTTGGAGATGTATAATTTTTTTAAAACATGTTCGCATAATCTGAAAAATGTGTAAAAAATAGGCATTAATAATCAAAATAATATAAAAGTGGTACTCTGAAAACTTCAATATAAAATCGGCAATTTTATGCTTCCAGATTTGTTAAAAAATCGATCACGCAACCAAAAATTCTGAAATAATTCACTGTGACGTGCGCTAGACGGTAGAATGTTGATGAATTTTTTCGTAATTAATTCTTGAACAGAACTGGAGAGACAGACCATAATTCGTTAAACCGTGCTCACCCTGTAATTACCCTTGTGGTAGGGGTACCGACTTGAAACTTGTCACAAAGTTTGGGCGTCCTATCGAATGATATCACGAAAAATCAATTTTGTTGGGGAGCACTTTCCACCATCTTTTAATTGCAGGTATGCTAATAATAACAGAAAATAGAACTTTAATGTTTGAGACACAACGCTGTCAGATTGTTCTAGCAAAAAGGGGTTTCACGAATACGAAAAGGGCCGTAGTTTTGTGCACGGCGACCCGTACAGCCTTCGATTACATCGAAAGAATAATCCCATGTACGAAACGAGGGATAACAAAGCAACGGAGGACAACAGGAGATAGTAATCGAAATGTCGTCTAAACGGAATCGAACCGATTTACTGTTATTTGAAGTCAGCCGCGGTTCTACCCTGCATGTCAGAATAAGGTTATATCGGTTTCATCTAGACCTCGACATTCTTTGATAAGACCCGCATTAAATCTTGCTGGTAGATTCATTCGTTCGCTATTCCCGCTTCTAATACCCGATCCCGCAGTCCCGTAGAGGATTCGTGACCCAAAGTAATGGATCTCGAGCCACGGAGAGAGATCATGATAATTATTGCGTTCGGAGCTGCCTCCACTTTCTATCAATGGAACATTCTTTTGTTCCCGTTCCATTGTGCGACGTTACACCGTGTACACGGAACGCTCCCCTAATACACCTCCTCGTTGCTCAATTAATATCGAGGAAGAATGTTTTCTTGATAGGATATCATTAGACGAGTACCTGTGCTCGGCCTCGAGTGTTTAAACCGAGCCGAATCGAAATGATGTATCTAGATGTGTATCAACGTTTTCTGTTCAATGATTTCTTTTTCTTTTTTTTTATTAGGAAATCCCTTATGATTTATTACAACGTAATGTACATTACAGAGTATTACAAAGTATTATAGCGAATAACGAGTACGTTGGCAACATTGTTCACTGATTTTCTTTCACTTTTTCTCCAACGTTTCAACTTCCTATTGAAAAATTACCGATATTTAAGCTGCGATAATTTCGTAAAAATTGATACGACAATTTTCTACTTATTTTCACTCATCTTTCGACATAAATGGAATGAATAGCAATAATTTTATTATAAGCATCGACGCGCACAGCAGTAAAATTTTTTCTCCGTTTTTCACTTAAACTCTATTTTTAAACAAAGTATTGAAAATAGCGGGTACAGTTTTATTCACGGTACACGCGGTCACGTAATCGAAGGTTCGGAAAAGATTCTAAGAATATCCGCGTTATTTGTTCTGGCGAAGAGGAACACTCAACAGGATTTTTCGACAAAACGGCACAGCGTGATCTCAGAATAGACTCGGTGTTAATCAACAGCTTAAACGGCACACGTAGACGGCCGGAATCTGTCGTTTAGTATAGTGACAACAGGTTCGTCGTGCTGGCCGGTCGTTCGCCGCGTTGCTCGTGCGGCTCTCGAGAGTAACGGACTACAAAAGATAATTATTTAGGTGTCAAAGGTTCGTCGGGCGCAATTTGGAAACGTGGCTGATCGCTCAAGTGACTTTGATTCAATTTCCTCGATATACTTGCGGTGTATCTAATCATGTGCCGTTCGACCGGCGCGGCGGTCGTGATGCTCGCATTAAGAAGCCCTACTCGACGGATCACCGTTACTTAAAATTTGATTATAAATGCTCGGGATAATATTGCAAGTAGAAACACGATAGGATCTGCTCTTATCTTGTATCGATATTTCACTACAATTTTCATGTAAACAGCAAATTTTGTCCTACAGTTATAAATTCATCAAGAACTTACGCAGTCTAACGTAAAAATTGAATTTACAATGTTCACAATGGACAATAGAACAAGACACTACGTCACATTAAAACTGAAAATAAAATTACAAAAAATTTTCAGAAACTCGATCTTCACCAAGATGAATCAATGTCTTCGGCTCGCGTCATATTTTCTGCAGGAACCTCTTGCTCGTGTTGATGACCTGCTAGTTCCGGCGGAAATTATTAAAATGACATCGTCATGGTAATAACAGGAACGGAAATTCGTCGTCGGGAACGACAAAGCTTTTCCGGCTCGCCCCGCCGCAGTTTCCTTAACAGAAAACTCGGTGTCGCGATGGTAAAATCTTGGTCAACTTAGCACGCAAGCTAAGGGACCGAGATGATAAATTTCTACCTGGTAAAGCGTTCGGGGAGCCTGAAAGAACTAACAAAAGAGAAACAAGCTCTGAATTTTTCCAAAGTCCACATGCTCCCTGTTAACCATCCACCCGCGCTCACGAGCCGTGGCGTGCAAATCTTTGCGGCCGGCGAAAAAAAAGCTGAAATAATCGAGCACGACGCCGGGAGTCGTACAAAACCACCAAGGCATTGTTCACGAAGAGACCCATAGAGCTACTCGTAATTGCTATTGGCCCAGTTGTGTACATTCAGGTCGGGTCATAGGCGATGACAACACGAGGAGCGCGAGAGGAGGTACGGGGTCGAACGATGTAGAGGAGGGCCCTGGCGTAGGAGTGTGACAACGTATAGATACGATAGAACAGTATAGATACGAGGTAACGGGAGGAAATTAGAGGCTGGACATTGATCGCCGGGTCAGTGCCACGTGACACTGCCGAGAGCCTGACCTCTCCCGCGGTATATCGGCTCGATTCTAATTAGTTGTATATGGTATCGGTGACACGTCCGCGACCGACAATATTTCCTGCCCGATACGCATATAATTCCAGTTTGTCCAGTTTGTCTGGTTTTCCCAGCTGAGATCCCTATTTAGCCTCGCCCCTGGCCCGTCAGCATATTACACGATCCCCGCTCCCCTCGGTCAAGAAACCCGCTGATTTGCATTTACCCGGGTTTAGAGCCCTATAATCCCGCTCCCCCGCCTCGTCGGTCAACAAACCGATCGCCGTGAACTCGTTCGTCGGTTTCCTTAGACGTATGTGTGTGTGGGACTCTGTGTATAAATGTATTGGATCAGCGTAAAAGTTCATGACCGATTTTAACTATAATTATTTCGGTTTCAAGCATTTTCTTTGCAATAGGGGGACAAAGCTGAGACTATTTCGTAAACATTCTTTCACGATTATGACCTTGGGTGACCTTGGATTACTTTGGATAATCTAAACGTGGTGATTCTACAAGGTTTGTCGCGATGAGTACTATACAATGATGCAATGAAGAACAATTTTGACCTTGAGGTTCAAGGTTAAGATCAATTTTGCGGTCCATTCTTTCAACAGATCTTCATCGACCCAGAGGTCATCAGAGAGTTGAAACGCCCTGTACGTAATGGGATCATCGAAACGACACAATTTTTCTTTGAGACATTTCCTTCTACCTCAAGAAATATAGAAAATAGTCTTAGGCGAACCATTTTGTACCACTCTGTACCACCCTGTACGAGTTACGGACAGGAAAAGAATAATCGAGACCGTATCTTCGGTCGCGAGTAATGAAAACGAACCTCTTTCTGGATCAAGTGGTAACAGGTGACGAAAACTGGATCCCGTATCGGGCATTTGGTATGCAAGTAGAATCCGTGGGCAGCGGCTACATTACAGACTGATAAAACTGTCCCACCGTTGAATTGTAACCGCTTCTGTTTATCTTCGGATCGGGCACGAACTTTTGCACTCACCCAATACGTGTCGGCGTGGATGTATGTACGGTTCGCGAGTCCTCGGGAGCAAACGTAATGACCAGGGCACCGCGGACGCGACGACGACCACGACGACGACGACGACGACGACGGTTCCAATCTGGCGTGTACCGTTAAACGCGGCGACGTTTACTGAGACAAGTCGCTTGCCCCGCGCGCATACCGTGCCACGTGCAAAAACCGCAGGAGTGCTCCTTTCGCAGGTAAACCGGCTGCCCCGTAGCTTCGGTTTCGTGACAAGAAAGTGGGACAAGTGAAATATGCGTCTGGCCAAGGCAGGCGCCAAAATAACGTAGTATTATGCGGACAAGCTCACAGCCGATCCGGAAGAGCGAATGGAAAAACCAGGTTTCTGTTTGATGGATCTGGAGAGGCGTTGGATGGAGTGTATCGTGGGTTGACGATTTTATGGGAAACAGGTCCTGGGTGGGTGATGTTAAAACAGGATGACGTAACTCCATGCTAATACTTGTTTTCTCGTTGGTCGACCCGTAGAGGACACGCGAAGATCAACTCCGTTATTTAAATTGGAAAAATATATTTTTCACGTACGTGACCTACGAGTGAAAGTCATTCAACATCGTCGAAGGTCAACTGCGTTGGAAAATATCTTACTTCCAGGAACTTCCTCAGTAACAATGAACTAAGAGCGTTCCTAATTTCCGTTAATTCACGCGTTCTATTGAATTTTACTCCATTGCGTACATTGTATAAGCGCACAAAGATTCACGATAAATTAATGAGGAGGATTTTAAAATGTCATCGATTTCCCAGTTAAATCGATACTACGAAGCTTCGGCTAACAGGGCCACGGAAGAAGGCAGCACGGTATTCACACACTCATGTCATTAGAACCGTGAGTCATTCATTTCCGAACAATGCAAGATACCAATTACTGTCAAGCTTATTCTATTAGAATATAAAAGTTCCATTCAAAGACAGGAAAGTCACGAAATCACCTAATGATATAAGTCGGAAGTCGTTAGATCCTGTCGAATATTTTTATACCCGTGTCATTCAGTGCTTAATATCCAGAAAATTGTTTTAAGAATTACTAAACTATTCATTGTAAATTAAGCACTCAAGAGAGAGAGAGAGAGAGAAAGAGAGAGAGAAAGCAAATACTACAAAACAGTTGGTATTAATATCATGATATTAGACAATGTATTAATTCTGGCATAGTACGTCAACATATGTATAGTACCAATACGCATTAATTATACAGTATCCAGTATAGTCATCAATATACAATGCCAGTGAACATTAATTCCGGTATAGTCCATGAATATACAGTTATATGAATACACAATATGAGAATAACCAATGTAATAACTATCTAATAGAAAAATATAACCTCCGTAGAATAATTACGGATGCGTTTTTACAAATTTTATGTGTACTACGTTATAGTAAAGTTATAGCCAGTGGCGGCTTGCGTATATCCACCCTCTATTTCCACTTGATATTATCGATAATATTCTTTAATTCTTTCTGTACACTTGTACAACATATGATCCTTAAGCTTAATGTCAGTAACCATCCCCCTTTTACACGATTTTAAAACAAAGGGTAAAAGTTGTCTGTAACAACACCCCTATTAATTCTTGCCACGAGCCGCTACGGGTTATAACGATATAATTCGTTTCACATTGCAACGTGAGTGGTGGACAACATTTTTCGAGCAAGTTCATTTTGTTCCAGTGAAAAGCTGCTACTTGTGCGTCGAATCAGCATTGGTTGATTATCGTACGATTGAACAACGAAAATATAGTTATCGTGACAATATTGTTTTAGACAATCTTAAAGAATGAAGTCATCAAAAGGCAAGAATAACGGGTTGACCTAATATTTCACGTATTTTACGACAAATGCGTATCGACACAATATAGTGAGCGAGCAATCATTAATATAATATAATTGCGCGTCGGCGGCTCGTTTACCACGGACGAATGATCATCGAACGATAGGTAGGCGAGCGCTGACAGAACGCAACGAGCTGTGTGCATTACGCGTTCGCTAGCAAATATCCAAGATCAAGTGCGCGCGATAAAGGTCCAAGCGACGATAAATATCGCTGGCCCGATTGGCTCTATTACGTGATTTGTTATCTCGGTGATTCGGACACGACAGATTAAGATCACCGGTATACAACCGGTGAATTATTAATTCAGCTGTTAGCAGTAACGAGCTAGGGGAGCCCGGTACTCGTTTCGCAACTTTCACACGATCGATATAGGATCCACGATGCCGCGCGGCGCGGCGGCGCGGCGGCGGAGCAACAGCCAGCGGTTCGATTCGAATGAACACGCAACCGGGCCCGATGCTATCAGGAAATCGAAAAAGTCGCCGACTCTGGGAACTATACATTATCCCGAAGTATCAGACCGCCTGATCTAGTTATTAGCGAGCTTTCATCGTCGTGATCATGTTGTATAATTAATGAATACTCCACTCCGGAGGATCCTTCTAACGCCTGGCATTACCGACAGAATCTGCATACTATTACCGAGTGAGTCATGCAATTAGACAGGCCACGGGCTTCTGTTCCGATGTAGTCTGGGAGGAGTTGCATTCTTCCATACGGTGTCGATGAGAGATTGCCTGGCTTCGGCGTTTTTATACGGGGTGAACATTACGAAGCGGTACAGTCGAATATGTCCGAAAATATTGATTACACGCAAAAATGTTTCAGATGAAAGTTGTTTGGTACATCGTGTGGTGGGACTTTTATTTTTCCCGGGGATCAACTTTCTTTTTTTGAGTGAAACCATATGTTTTTTATACACCGTCAAATAGTATACTTTTTAAGATGTGTTTAGTGACTCAAGGTCATTCAAGGTTAAACTTGCAAGGAAATGCAAAAAAAAGAAAGTTGACCTTCACCTCACCTTGGAGTGTCCACAGGGAAATATAAATGTCCCTACGATGTCCCCCTCGGCACTAACCACTTTCATCTGTAACATTTTTGCGTACAATCGATATTTTTGAAGATATTCGACGGTAACGCTTTAAAATTTTCACCCTGTATATGCGAACGGATCGCGAAGACACTGATGAGTGAAATTGGTTAATTTTATACTGGGAGCCACACTATTTCTCGGCTAGAATTTCGTGCAACTATAAATTTAACCCGCCAACGAAGCTGCGATAATTTCGTGAAGGAGAGAGCTCCTTCAAATGACCTTGGGAATCGTCATTTTCAAGGAGGTGCTACATTTTTGGGACTGCCTGTATGGATGTAACATCAAAAACATGAAAATACATTTCACACTCGATGTATCATTTGCGAGGTCCAGTAACAGGGAAGTGCAGACCCTAAAGGCACCAGTGGCATTCGTACTGCCGTTGACCCATCCGGTAACCAGCCGGAGCGGTCGCGTAAGTAGCCTACATAAATTGCCAGCGAACTGTCGTGTATAACAATAAAGGGTTTCCGCAGGGAAAGGGACAGGAGGCGGTCGACGAAGACGGAGGAAATCATGCTGGTATGGACGCACACGTGCACGTGCATACGCTGTTAGATGCGCGGTGCTGGAGATCGGAGTGACGCGGCGCAGCGCCGCCGTTGAAATCACTTCGTTACACCTATGCGAGACGCGAAATGGAAATACGACTGTGACGATCCGACGCGGTTGCGGCCGGGAATGGCGTTGGAGTGCGCGGGGGTGGTTGAGTTCCCAGCGTTTGCAAGCGTACACCCTTTCTCGTAACGGTGTTTACGAGGAGCAGTTTCGCCGGGGCGATCTTCTGAGACCCGGCACCCAAAGCAATCTGAAGTTGGACACTTTGTGGGTGTTATCGGGGAACACGACCTGGTCGTTGCACTCTCTCCGCGCTGACCACGTACGAGGATGTCCTGGCCGCGTCATGGCCGCAGAAAGAATCGAAGACGTCGATGATGAAAGCCGCGTTAAATCTCGCGCAGATAAATCACGGACCACGGAACGCCGTCTCCCAGGACCCCGGCAATGATCAGCGGTAAATCCTGGATACTGTCCAACCTTTTTTCCTCACTGTCTCGTCGATTTTTTACGAGGAGATCGTGCGACGCTAACTCCGACCAAGGCGGAAATCGTCGACAGGAATATGGAAAGGCCTGGAAAATACTGGTCCGCGAACGAGGTTTTCTTTTTTGTAGTCTGTCTATACGTACAGGGTGTTTCAAAATTATAGGCCGGTGTAGCCGAGATTTCGAATCTCTGGGAGATCTGTTGAAAGAATGCACCGCAAAAGTCACTTTAACCTTGGATCTCAAGGTCAAAATTGTTTACGTCGTATAGTAGTCACGAACCTTGCAGAATTGCCACGTTTATACTATTTCGGGACACCCTATAGACATACAATAGTTTACGAAATTTTCAAGTTGTTTTTTCCTTTTGTGTTCTTCGCAATTATGAGTAGGGTGCAATCGACAAAATGTTTGACCTTGAAAACAGGGACAAGTTCAACAAGGTACGACTAATTTTTTAATAAATATTGTCTATATCTTTGTTACGTTCTTCGGCTACAACTAAGACCAACAACAGTCTAATAAATAATCTGAATATACCGGGGGTGTTATTCCAGGATTCGAACACATTCTGAGCAAAGTTCTTCTCTGTTATTTATATGTTTACAGAGCCTTCGGCACCTTGTAATCACAACGTAGCCGCGTTTTCTAATTACTAACTGATTTGCATAGCAACGGCGCGAATGAATTTAAAGAGCGGAAGTTCCGCGAGCTTATGCTGGACTAGTTCGGAAATCGTAATTCTACAATTAGCGGGCGTCGCAATTGGAATTAGATGGATTAAGCGTGCCGCGGTGTTGTTAGTTACATGTGCTGACGATAGTAGCGGTGACGTAGCAGCTTATTGGAAATAAGCTCATCTTCTTCGAAATAATAATTTCGCAACAATAAAAATAAAGAATTAACCAAGAGACATCGATTTCAAAAAACTGAAATACAAAGTTGTTTATTAAAAATATGCTGGTGATTACGAAAGTGAACGAAGTCTTCTGTTTTTTATTTTCAAGATATTTAGACTTTTGCGTCTGTGTGTGATTCGGTGAAAAAAAATCTTTCACCGCAACGTATGATAAAATTGAAATGTAATTTTATCTCGATAGAAAATCTTCCAGGCGTCTTAAGAGCCGGTGAACATCATAAACGCACGCCGCTCCACAATCTAACTATAACCAGATCCGTAACACGATTCTTCCACCGCCGTTTAATCAAGGGTAACACCGGTAATCACGTTATATCAGCTACACTGTAACTCAATCCCGAGCACATTTTATATTACTGTCGTCGTCATATTTCAAGATGCATGTTAGTATGTCTGGCCCGCGTTCCACGGAGCGCAAAAAGCCGGCTGCTCGTATTAATTTACTAATCCAGATTAACCACCGATGCCCCATTTACATGATACACTGCCAAATAAAGCAATCCAGGATATCGAGGTCTGGGGAATCTGTAGGCCAAGTAACTGTGAACGTGTTAACCGCGACTACCATACTCTGCTGTCCTCGCTACAATAACCTATCGCGAACACTTAAACCCCTCCATTATTCCTTATTACAATAAATCCGACTAAAGATCAAAACACTTACTTAACCGTTTCGAACACCGTTAAGAGCACAGATCTAGAGAACGTTCGAATACCAATAAATCAGGCTAACAATCGGATCACTCGAATTTTCTCGTCCCGATACGCTCTCGACAACAATAACTCAAAGAACACAACTCTAAAAGAACGTTTTAATACCAACAGATCCGACTAACAATCGAGCCACTCGTGTTACTTAATATTTCTCATCCGGATATTCTCGTACAATAATTCAAAGAACATAAACCTACAGAAGGTTTTAATACTTTACGATCTCCCCGCTCGGTAACATTAGCGATACCGGGGGGATATCTCTGTGCGGGGATACATATATCAACCCGAGAAACAAATGCTCCTTCTCACAGAGTAATTATTTCGAATGCATCGATTCCTTTCCCCGGTTTGCTGTGTTAACGCGTAACAGGGAAGATGAATCTCAGTCGTCGACAATGCCGCGCGACGCTCTCGAACGATCGAGAGCAACACAAGAGGAATTTATCCCCGGTACCGGCAGAAATATTCCTACAATAAGCTCGCATTCTTATTTGCCCTGGTCGCGGAAGCACTCGTGGAAGCAAGCCCGCAGACCGTGGGGAGAAAAAGAGCGAAAGATAGCAAGCGAGAGAGATTCGGTTCCAACGATTTGCAATGTCGTTCGGGGTATGTGTGTTTCGAAGGCCAAGCGAGGCCAGGCCAGGCCAGACCAGGTCAAGCCGACAGACAGAGATTTTTGGATTCTATACGCGTCGCTGCACAGTTTCGTGACCGTCGCGGTGGCTTCGTTCGCGAAATCGCCGGGAACTGGCATAGTTATGACCGGTCGTGGAGGTCGTTAGTTTGGTCGCGGGAAAATCAGAGCTCGGACGATAAAACGTGAGGAAATTTGGCCGAATATTCGTTAGGGACGTGACTCCGCGCGGAAGGTTAATAGGAACTGGTGCACGTAGCTCATTCTACGGTTGCAGCAGGTGCATATTATTCACGTCTTGGCCGGATAGATCTCGCGCAAATTCATAAAGCAGTCCTTTGTACGGCTACTTCTGCAAGGGTCGGCGATCTTTATGGAAATTTCCCGGGCTAGTGCTCGCCTTACGAGTCCCGGACCAGAGGAACCCGAAAGTGAGAGAGAGATAGAGAGAGAGGGAGAGGGAAAGAGAGAGAGAGAGGGTGGGAGAGCTTGAGAACGAGAGACCGGGAACGAAGGGAACTGAAATTTCGAGAAGAACGGCTTAAAATATCGCTGACCCGCATTCGTGAAAAATTTCCCTATCTGCCTTGCGCTCTTTCTTTCTCGTCATTATCTTTAGTCCCTCCGCCACGCGCATCGAATCGGCGTCGAATTTCGAAAAATCGTATTCATTGGACGTATGCGCTTGTTGCGATAACTTCAGCGAAATCGGTCCATCAAGGCCCACATAAAAACATTGTAAACCTCAGCTGTTACTTTTTACTCTGGAATTTTCTCCAAACGCAATTTTTCCAAAAAAATAAATTTCTTTTTTCACGTCGTATAGAAAACTAATTGTTAGGAAAAACATCCAACGGTGCAATTTTGTAATCGTCCTTTTTCCCCCGAATATTAATGGGAGTCGGTGTTTCAAGTATAAAGTGCGAATTCGATTAACGCGTCCAATATCTGTGATTCATTAGGCGCGCTAATTGAGACCCGTACGTAACAGGAACGCGCAAAAGGCCGGGTGTTTCTATTCTTACCGCGTTACGAAGACGGATGCGGGACTCGAGCAGCCCCGTCGCTGATCACTTCCGAACAATTGATAGTTTAATCAGGCCGGGTTTGGCGCGCCTTAATGACCGGCTACGGGGGCAAAGATAGCGAAGACGTCTTGTCCGGTCCCGGTGAAAAATCTAGCTTAGCGGGGGCGGGCGGCTCGTCCGCTCTGTCCGGGTCATGTAATCGACGGTCCACGTCGAAGCCACGAGCGGTTCCGTTCGCCGGAGGGATTCAGTTTTCCCCGGGAACAAATTGCCAAGACGTCCCACTAATTTTACGGTGAACCGCCAATGTATATACTACGGTCGACGAGTTTTGAGTCCGCGGCGAGGCGAGAGTACAAAGCGGGGGGACCGCCCCGGTGTACTTTGACCGATAACGACACCAAGACGCTTTCCGGGGATCACGTGACGTTAATTATCCCCCGACGAGAACTAGTTGCGAACTGTTGCGAGAGACGCAATAGGGTGCGCTCCGCGCATACTTGTCCCGCGTAAACTGCAAAAGTTCTCGCCTCTGCGAAACCGGGAAAACGGTATCTCCGGTGCACCGGGTCCCAACCAACAGTTCCCAGCCGTGGAGGATCGATGTGGGGTTTCGGTTGATCGATAACCATACAAATAACCCTCGCGGACCCGTCAAACTATCCGGCTTCGCGGATCCTCCCCGGGATAAAGGTTCTATTAAACTTTCTATGTACACGCGTGTAATCCGAATTACATTTAACCCGGTTCAATTTTATTGCGAGATCGGTCGACAATAAAATCCTGAGAGACGAACCGAAAACTTTTCCTTCGTTTAACGCACTATGCGCCTGAGTAATTGTAGCGTTCTAGGAAGAGAGGAATACGATTTATCGCAATACGATTGTCTTTCCGAAGTTACATATCCCGAAAATCTGAGATTTTATGTTCACGTATTTTTCGTGTCCACTGTATGTACACATCTCGGAACTTATGCAACGAAGTGTGCGTTGGTTTCTTTATTTTATGCGACTATTTCTGAGTACACAGGTTGAGCAAAAGGAAAAGAATTAAATCTCCTAGGATACAATCGACGGGAGTGGCGTAAACGGCACCGCTAAAGTGTCCAGATTCGGTCTGGGATCGCCTAACCGAATAACCTCGCAATCCCGCTCGGACAGTTACGAGTGCTCGCCGGGCGTATTCAACCGGAAGCCACGGGGTTCGATCAGGCGAGCAATAATTCAATAACCGGGCGACGGTAACATTCCGAGCGCGCGCTGTACATTTAGAAACTTGGTCCCAAAGGGCAATCTTGGCTATCCTCTGTCCGTGGGTAATGCCCGCGATCGTACAGCGGAGAACACCCTGTGTACACGCACCCAGACACGGGCCGCCTGTTCGCGACGATGAGCAGCATGGCGTAAGGTCCCGTGGTAACTCTATACCTCGGTTATTATAAATTCCCTAGCAGCGACCGCCGGGAGTAGGTAGCTACGTAACTACGTACCTGGATAATAGTCTGAAACAGGCACCGCACCGACGCGAAAAGGGCGAGGTCAACCTGTCTGTCGCATATTAAAGACATTGTACCCCCGGTGTAGAAACCCTATTGCGCGAACGACAGGAATGCGCATCGGCCCTGTCTTCGTTGATAGGAGGCTCGTATATTCGGACAGCATGATGGCTCGGCTGGATCGAACAGGAAGAAATTTTCGCTTGCTATGCGACACGGTCCATCGCCGGCTTCTGATTCACTGACCGTGTACTGGAGAAAACACGCGGGGGACGCTGAAAACCCTGGCCGAGCTTGCGTCTCGTTCGACCTCCTCCGGGAACAATTTCTTTCAGGACGATTCGTTTTTACAGCTTTCGCGAACATTTGATTCGGTTACATAGTAAATAACAGAATAAATATGCGACAATTTTTACCTCTCCGTGCACATTTTTTCCTCTACGATTTACACTGTATTGCGCAGGTTCATTTTGGGTAGCGGAGCATATTGTGAACACAATGCAGTGTATTAAATGACGCTTGTAGTACTGTGAACACGATAGATTGGGATACGTTGATATCGTTGATATTCCATATGTAACCTTCGCTAAAATAAAATCGTCGTTCAAATGGACTGCGCCTACTGTATTAAAATCGTTGTTTTAGCGCGGACGTAGGACCACAAAGGATTAAACGAATGAATGTTGAAATTTCACCTAACCTGCTGCAATTTCGTAGAGACTTTTGCAGAAATACTTTTTCGATAGCTTCGCGAGACATTTTATTCGGTCGTACTTAAATAGGACACCCTGTACGTATGCCAACCGCGAAGACAATTTCGAAGGGGCTGCTCTTTCTTGTAGTTGGAAGTTCGAGTCCAAGGCTCATTCTCTCTGAAGAACGATATTAATTTTTGCAGTGAAGCCGGCTAGAAGACCAGCCTGCACAAGGAACGAGCCTTTTGTGAGATTTAGAAGAGCAATTGCGTGGTTCAGGGGTCGGCGAAACCTTTGGATGAGAATTAGACTCGCAAAGGGAGACCACGAGGAGAGTCTCCGCTTTCTAATTATGCTAAAATTGTACGGGCTGACGAGTATAAACAAGCTCGGGATTACCAGCCACTGGGTCAGCCATTTTTTTTTTACAAAATCTTGATATCGATATTCTCAAACTATTCAACGAATCGATCATTCGTTTCTAAACAACGACGAAAGATACTGGAAGATTGATGAAAGAAAAAAATGGATAGATGACGAAAATCAATATCCAATAAAATTATGAAACCCAGTAGATCGTGAAATTCAAACTTCTAGAATCAAAATTGGGCACTCAGAAATAACCCATTCATTTTTGTTGAATAAAAAAGAAAACGCGATCTGCGATACATGTAAAGTATCAGTTAACATTAATCATCCAATAATAGTTAAAGTTAACTTCTGTTAGGTTCTGAGGAGCATATCGCCGGTCTTGCCCTGTATATCAACGACACAAAAATGTGTAAAGTATTGTAAAAAACGTACCATGTTGCTAATGGACCTTGAAGCAACATTAAACAATTGAACAAAGAAAAAAAGAGAAAATAGAAATAGAGTGAGATTGCTCTTATTACAAAGTGATCCAATGAAATGGGTTAACCCACCGTCAGCGTCGACCGTCCAGCAAAAATGCCTAACACTACTCTTCATCCTGCATAACGAAGCCTTTAATCGCCGTCTAACCGAGCCGGCAAGAACAAGGTTAAAGTAAACAGGTCAACATGTTGCACCCGCGGCGGTGGTAAAAACACCGGCGCTAAATTACTCGGAACATTCTAGCAATAAAACTGTTCCTAGGGAGCTACCGACAGTCTCTCTCTCTCTCTCTTTCTCTCTCTATTCCGCTCGAGCACAAAGCGACGAGTTCTCGAAGATGGTAGATACAAGAAGAATGACGTCCACCATCAGAAACTATGAAAGAGAGAGTGTCGACAGGGGAGGGGGAGGGGGGAAAGTATTAATGCATAAGTCCGTTGAATGGTGCGAAAGGGGAACGATGATGTTGCGGATGCGAGAGAGGCAGGAGAACGGCAGCCTGTACGACGATAGCGATGATAGATTCTGTACCCTCCTCGGCTTATTCGAACATCAAACCTGGCGGACTGCTCGGTCGAACATATGTCACACGGTAAATGGCGTGGTACGAACTTCTCTACGGTGCACTTTACACTATAAACCGTGTCCCGTAATGTTCTTTTCATCATTCCATCAGTCATTCCCTCGGCGTCCTCTCCGATTGGCTGGAACCGAGTATACCGTCTATCGCTGTCGTACAGGCCACTGAATTTTCTGGGTAGGCCCGTCAGCCGGCAATCGCATATTATATAGTTATGTATCGAATGATGATGCAACAGATGCACGGGAGAACGACCGGTCTATCTCGCGTCATCCTTCCCCTTTCAACACTTTTACAACGTCAACCGAACGAGTGCCCCGCTCGCTCACTCGCTCGTGAGCGCGAGTTATTGCACCTGGCCGAGACACGCCGCGTTTACGATCGGCTAAAATTACTTTTACTTGGTTTTAACTGGCCGTCTTATGGGCTCGCGTTGCCACGCTAATTGAATGACCGAATTCTAAGTGGAATCGATGATTTATGGATTGGCAGCCACCGACACGCCGCGCCGCGCCGCCACGCCGATGGAACATGCCCTGAGAGCTGCGAACTTGTTCCTCGAACGCGGCCCACGCTACGCTCGGCTCGCAATGGACGTTGAGGGAGCTGTCAGTTTTCTTGTAAATGGGCTTAGATTGTTTTTGTTACTTAAGGCTAAGCGGGGGAAGCGGGTTTCTTCCGGCCGGGTTACGTGATTTCGGTTTGTTAGGCTTTTTAGCCACGGCAGAGAGCGTTTCGTTGAGATCCCGGGCTGATCCTGACTTCGGATCGATTTTATGCGCGACGGTTCCTTAAATTCTTTTTCTCCGCGGATTATTTCCTGTTTACTTGTAGATTTTGTATAATTAACTTCGACGAAGTTCAGCTAGTTAGGATACACAGGTTAACAGACTTTCGAGTAGCGTTGAAAAATTCAGTAGCGGACCAGCAAGTCACTCTCGTCAACATGATTTAGTAATTTCTCTATGAATCGTTATCGAAAGGAAGGAATCCCATTAATAGACTACTGGTAGGTAAAGTGTTAAGTAGTCTGTCGAGACGTTAATTATTAACTCTAGGACGCTTAAGGGATAATGGCAAGTGGCTGTGGAGTTCAGTCAGCTTACACGGCAATTTTTAAGTTGCATGTTTTTTTGCTTTAAGAACCTCCGAATATTTTTGCACGTTTTATTCGAGGAATATCCGAACGATTGCAATTTTTAGCATGTTCGTTTATGCGAACTTGAAATGGTAATCTTTTAACACTTATGTCGATACCCGGGTATCCACTTTCAGCTTCTCTTGAAAAATTCTTTAACATTGTTCTTGATAAATATCGAAATTATTGTAGATTTGATGTTCTCGAATCATCGCAGATCAACCTACATTTGACGAATAAAAAATATGCATTGAAACTAGGAAGTAAAACATCATTGAACATCGTAGAAGGGCTAAACTGCCCTTACACCTTTTGAAACTGTACCTTTCTAGTATCAGAAGTCCGATTTCTGAAAGTAACCACTTCACGGAGGTGTTGTTCGATTCAATTTGTTTATCATTTAACCCGATTACAAGAAGACAGAAATTTCTTCATTAACTTAACGGAATTAGACATTTTTATCGGGATAGTCTCTTGATATTGTAGAAGTATGCGAATCAGATAGGACCCTTTTAAACGATACGCATAAGTCGCCGCGCGGTATTACCGTAACTGGATCTTATCTGAAACGGGGAAAGATATTTTTTCGCCGAGTGTTATATCACGCGTGGTCTACGATAATTGATTTCAATTGCGCAACGCGGCCCCTCCGCCTGCACGAAATAAAAGACCGAGAACCTGGTCTCGCACAGGCTGATACTGACCCCGGTAGCGGGCTTCACACCGTAACCTGATACATAAATTAGATCACTGATAATTGCTTCTCAATTTTTTAATTTACATGCAAATGAATTTGCATCGTGCACCTGTATTTCAGAATACCACAAAAATTTTGACGAATACTACGAGACTCTCCATTTACTTTTCAGACACGACGCGTTTTGATTGTTCGTAAATGACCGAGATGAAGAATATGCCACGAAATAATTACTTGAGGACCTTGCGGATGTGGGAACGTAAAATCGGCGGGAATCACGCGCCAATAAATGGCCAATAATTCCGAATATTTCATAGTCGTTTTAAAAGGTCGTGGTAGCGGAAGCATTAGCCGATTCAACGCCGGTTGCGGAACGCGGGTGCGGATCTGCGGGAGTAAAACAGGTTCACGTAGCAAGCTAGACAAATATGTGTATCTATCTCTTCGGGAAATGCCCATTATCGACAGATTAAACGGTACCATTTGAGATCTGGCTGGTGCCGGTGGCCCGAGCTCGTCGATTTATGTCGACTGCTGTGCTTAACGGTCGTTTCGGTCTGGCAGTATCGTCCATGACCGATGAAAAACCGTTCCCGGGCCTTCCGCGAGACCGTCCTGAGCCGGTCTAATGCGACCGAATGCCGGACAAATCGCAAATGCCCCGCCAGATAGAGACGGGAAGAGAGAAGCCCGGGAGCGAGGCTGGAAACACAGTAGCGCTCGGTTAAATTTCGCTAAAACTTCTGCAACACTTAAATTTTCACGACCCATCCCCACTATTCCACCACCACTTGCTGTCTCGAGCTCAGCGGACAAGGGGAAATACAGTGCCTCATATTCGGCCACTTTTGAAAGGACGATACATTTTTTAACATTGATCCATACGATTTGGATTTTTTAAAGTAGTTACAAATTAAGTTTACTACATGACGTGAGAAAAAAAAATTTGAAAAAAATTGCAACTGGAATAACAGGGAGAATACTGAAAGTTGTTTAAAAATTTTTTTCAGTGGTGGTACATTGAAAATTTTGTTCCTAATTGTTAAGGTCGCGGAAATAATTGTCGACGGAACGATTGCAGGTAAATAAACATCGTCAGGTGACTCGGTGTCGGTGGAATTGTGTCGATGAATGTCGTCGACTCGAAGGTGACCCGCGCTAATGCGTATACTCGCGGATCGTGATATCGCGACGTTTGCCACCATTTCGCAGCTTGATTCCGTAACGTGTTCCTTTTACAACCCTCCGAGGGCGCATTAGTCGCATGACAGCGCGTTACGTGCGCCGCACGGCTAATTATTAATGGTATGGTTATTACCGTTACAGTCGCCGCAGTTATGCGCCATAAAGTAACGCTTTATCGATTCCAGCCGGACCTGCTTTGTTGAGCCACTCGACGACTCCTTCTGCCACTTTTCCCCGCGGTAATGTTTTATGGAAGAGTTATGCGAACTGGTTCCGCGGTCGCTCGGCTCAACGGTGATATACGATTCGCGATTTTCTGCTAATAGTTTGACGAGAATCTCGCCCTGCCGCTTCTGCGAGTTATCATTGATAGCGGCGCTATATAAGCGTCCACCGCGCGGCCTATCTGTTCGGATAATCGTATGCATATCGAGGATAACCAACGAATGGCATGTTTCGCGGATAGGTCGGCCGAAGGAGGAAAGAAATATCGCGGATCGAGAGTGGTGATCGGGGGACCGACGTATTCCACCATTTTATTGCACCGAACTCGATTGGCAAGCGAATTTGTCTTTGAGAAATATTCTCGCCGCATCTACCGTTTGTATTTTTATATAGCCGTATCTTAATACGGATAGCGGAGGAAATTGAGGACAGGGAGGAATAACGTAAGATCATGTTCCGGTTTCTCTTAGATCGTTTATGTTGATGCGGTTTGAACGCAAGGTGTCGAAGACGTACTATCTGGACGCGACGATAGCATCGAATTAGCAAGAAATTCAGAGGTGAAATAATTTACTATTAACTCAACTTGCTGTTAAGAATCGAACAAGCTAAAGAGTCTTGGGGTATAAAACTTAAACGAGCAAGTGAACAAGATTGTACAAAATTTCATCGACCCCGAAAAAGTAAACAATATTCTTTATTGTACACTGTTGTTTAAGTGGTTACGAATATTAAAAAAGAAATAAACAATTCTTCACAAATTTATTTATGAATGGAGAGTACATAACTCATTTTTTACGCAAATTACAAGTTATGATATAGTCAGCTAGTATGACTTTTTTCATTCTTTTAAACTATTTTTCAATACATAAAGTTTTTGATTTTATCAATATATTTAAACCTATTTTCCACAGACGCAAACACTCGATTCCGATGATGATCTACACTGAGATCGAAACGTCAATCAATCAATCGATAATAATTTTTTGCAAATAGGCTATTTTTCTTTTTTTAACATTGATCGAACCTAGCGCCGAAGTCATTCAGTTTTTATAATTACAAGTTACCGTCGCAAAAATTGAAAATTACAATTTCCGCCAAAAGTGATATCCAGCGCATTGCAGCGAATAGTAATCGTAATATTAATTTAATAATAATAGAGGTAGTAATTGCAAATTTCAGCTATTTATTTAACGATACCGAGATGAGCGGTTCTGAAATCGATTTTCGAAAACGCCCGTGAAGGGCTTATCCACAAAATCCACGACACAGAGAGCGAGAGAGGGAGAGAGTTTAACCGAAAGCCTCGCGGCTGGTTGTTCAGCAGAGTTGAAGCATGTTCGATTTAGGGGTTCGTCATCGTGGGCATTATTAGCCCCCCACCGAGGCCGGTCCGCGTTCATCCATTACAGGCTCTCCGAGACGGAAATTTATTCGTCTTTTCTACCTTCTTGGCTCTCCTCCGGCTAACCTCCGCTACGTACTTGGAATATGAGAGCCGCGCGTATAGTCACACCTCCTTAGAGGCCGGGTGAGAGAAAAACCTGGAATTAATACTTCTTTCTCGGCGCCCCTTTCGCCCCCCGCCCCCACACCACCCCACCCCCAACCACTCTATCCTGCTCGCTCGTTTTCTAAGGCGGATTCTCCAAGAAACTGTGAAAAGAATTTAAATTCCGTGGCCCGAGTTCTTATAACGGCTGGTACGAGGGCTATGTGTCATATTAAAAAGTTCAGTGAAGATCTTGCGCTGGCATTTATTTCTTAGTCCGATGATAATAGGATGGCAGAAATTTTCATGGCACCGTCGTCGTCGTCATCCCTGTCTCCTGGTCTCTCTCTCCCTCCTCGTGGCTATCGAACTGTTCTAATTGATCGTCCGAATTGATTTATTTATTAAAAAGACCGAAAAAGGCGTGTTCACGAACGCGCTCGTTAATAAGCCCCAAGTATTTTCCGCTTCGATTCGATTGCGAAACGCGGGGTCACAATTTAATTGAATTCTTTGTGACGGCGTATTGTCAGGACGACTCCGAGGAGAGAACGGTGTTTTAATTAATGGTAATGAACGTTATTGAGGCTTTTTTACGGCGTGCTCTTTTTCACGCATTGTCTTACCCGACGAGGAACGACGTAAGAAACCCGTTCAAGTCGGCAGCAATTAATTCGACGAGCGTTCGCGTGTGCGAGACACAACGGTATACGCGAATCGATATATTTGAGGTTCTCTAGCGGTTGGTCTTTTTTTTTTTATTTCTGTTCCAATAATTTGCAACGGTACGCAGCATAACTGTAAATTTGTATTATAAATTATTCGCGTTTCGACGCTCGCCGGTGAATAGACACCGTGATTTTTATGTTGAAAAATGTAGTGGCAATCAAGCGTTATGCGAATGTATAGAATTGTAGATGCGACAGTGGATTGTTGAATACTGTTCGTTAGGGGCTTTAATTGGAATCTTATTTTGATCAAATGATATTATTAACGAATTTATCGTTGGTTAACTTTTTGTGGAGGGTTCATAGTGTTAATTTTCTGTTCCAGAAAATCAGATCTTGGAGGCAGTCCTTCCGATCCCTGAACCGGTGAGTAGAATATTTTCGTAAAAATTAGCATCTAAAATTTATTGTTTTTATGGCGCTGCAGTGAAGGCATCGCCAATTAATAATTGACTAAATTGCAACATAAAAAACAGCTATTTATTCTTAACGATGGACAATTAGATCGCAAGTTTGTGACACGTCTTCTCTTTCTCAGAACTCGAATCGATCTGTCACTTTTCTTCTTGTCAACAACCAACTGGTTGACTGGAAAAATACAATATCGATCTTGTCAAATATTTTCAGAACATTTCAGGGGAACGTCGTTAATGTCGCGACCTCGCATCGTCGTAACAAATATTAAATTTAACAATTTCCTGTTTGTTCCCCTTAATTATCATTTACGAAAGTACAAAAACCATGAAATCGGGATGCATGCCGCAGAATAAAAATATTACCAAAAAACAGTATTCTCATTAAAAATTTCACGCGAACCGTGCAGATTATCTATTTATATAGAAGACCATCAAACATTTGCGGCTCATAAACGAATTACTGCTGAGCATTGTTACCGAGAAGCTTTCAGCCCTGTGCAGTAAAGAGACATATTAACGTGTCATACGTCGCGAAACCCTAATAGAAAAAGCGTGTAATGCTGTTTACGACAACGTGTTTCGCGAGTAAACTTCCATTTCCATTGAGCTCGAAATATTCGGTGTAGAAATTCGTTTGTGGCGGTCGATTGTAAAAAATCAGTGGTTCCAAGTGTCGACAATAGAATAAATAGAGAATAGAATATTGTAGTTTCTGGGCAGCGACTTCGAAGTAGAATAACGAATCGGATCGAGCTAACTCGATATCGAGCCACGCCCATTTAATAGCAATAAATTCCAGGAGCACGGTCCCAATAAAACCGCGGTCATCGGATCTATCGCGAATTGCTCGCGCGCCGAAACAATAAAGAAGCACGCGAGGAAGATTCACAGTGGGACACACAACGAGCGAAACACAGGGACCGGGGTTATAGTAATTGTGCCGGAGATTCTATCATAGGCCGAATAAATCGGTCCTTTTATCGGGCTGTCGGGGCCCGGCACAATCGAATTGAATCTTCATTGAAAGGAGCAAATTGACAATTTCTCGCGCGCGTACGTCGGACAATCGCGGTGTACGTTACGCTCAGACGACAGCTGAATACGGCCGGTAACGTATACTTCGGTTTATTGTCGAAACGTCGGAATTAGCGAATAGTTGCGTAGCTCTCTTGGCAGCTAGCAGGGGACAGACGAGAAACCGTAGCAAGTAGATGCAAAAGCAAAAGCGATAGCGAAAGCAAAAGCAAATCGAGCAACAAACCGGCGAGCAAAACGGTGCGTCTCAGCGACCGCAGGCTTGCTGGCCACGCAATTGGTTTCCCCATTGAAGTAGTCGAGCACCCAAGGAACACTTTGCCTACCTTCCGAGCACACGCACTCGCTCACGCACCGAACCGCACGGTACACGCGTGCTTGCGTGCCCATTTTGCATAGCTACATTAATCCCCGCTACGCTCGAGTAATTGCAGATTCCGGTAGTTTGTGGCGCCACGGTCACGTGTGGATGCGGATTTTATTCCGCCAGCGAGACGCAATTACGCGAGAACCATTCCAGCTCATCGCAGTCCGCGGAGACACCCTAATCTCTCTCTCTGTCCTTCCGAAAGGTTAATTGCCGACCTGGCCCTCGAGACTATGCCAGCGTTATGTCGCATTTTCGCCGACTGATTTCCGCAACAACCGCGTGCGCGATTCGTCCGGTTCGATACCCAAGATTTTCCGTCGCTTTGTGCCGAACGCATGGTCGGCTGTGAGAGCTCGAGACACTCGCCGCGACGGTCCCAAATTTGTTCGCGTGTACTTGAGCAAAACTCCATTGATAGCACGATTTAAATAGCACTTATTTTCCCAGATATTTCATAATTTATCTTAAACAAAATATAGTTTACCATAGCGCACTCCTACTCCGACAACCAAAACGCATGTCCACCCACAGATTAGCCAACCAGTAGGAAAAGATCCGAGTCGACATTATACGTGACACGACACCAAAGATCTCAACTAATTCTCGAACGACAAACATTTCTGTCGAATCGAACCGTCGAACGCAAACGTTGTACACTTTTATACTACGACTTCGAAAATGAAGGTCATTTCAAGGTCGCGTTATTACACACATCTGAATGTATTTTTCGATCAGTTACACGACGCAATAAAAAAATGTAGTTATGTATAAAAAAAAACACCGATGATCTTAATAACTCCGAAAAAAATGAACTTCGGAAAAAAATATTCAGACATTTGGTTTATCGACATCATGCACACAATAACCTGAAGAGATATTTAGGTGGCCTTAATTAAACGGACCATCCCATATACAGATATTGTTAAGCTTTAAAATACATTTAAGTGTTAACTTCCAAGTCGTGTGTTCAATCAAGTAGGCGTTGTTAGTCTGTAATCTCGTCAGAAAGCACCTGATATCGTCGCGAGCAAGCGAAGCAGGAGTTACGACCCCGCGAAATTCATACGGATTCGCGATATCCGTGACGCTTCACCGGTAATTATATCATAATTATCTCGTTCGTTTCACGATTTTCCATCGTTTTAATGCTTGGGCATTTTCGAGGCTCGTAATGCCGGTTGAACGTTTCTACCAGCTGGTTTATGAAATTAGCCAGTATTAGCGGAGTTGTAACGCGAACAACCGTAATCCCCGCGCAGCAATAAATTGTAATAAAACGACGGTAAGTTATTTCCCGATGTAATTTCTCTTATGGCCGCGCGGCTCTTTGGAGCTACGACGCGATTAGAGATGTCTGAATAGTGCGGGTATTTTTTATGTACACTGGCTTGATCACTTCGCAGTTCACTGCTATCGGCTTTAAAATCTTTAAGCCTGGTTTTAAACTGGCTCGATCGCCGAGAAACTTCATGCTCGATTTCGCTCGAACCTGACCTGCGAACATTCCTCTGCCACCGGAACTGGAGTAGCGTTGATTGGATAATTTTTCTCGGTTTTTCAAGGCGACGATGCGACAAGAAATACAAATGGGAAATCGAAGAATAAAAATTTTCTCATTTTTATTACGGATTAAAACGTCTGACGTTAATTCTCCAATTTTTTTCATTATCAAGTTCGTTAACCGAACTTCGCACGCTAGAAATATCGCAGATTTTCACGAAGAAGAAGCGAGAACCGAAAAGCCACTTCGGCAAGCAGACTTCCAGCGCGGTTTCCTGAAAAAAGATTCTCATTTCTGCGAAAGATAGGTTTATGGTCACGGCCGGACAAGTTTATAGGAGTCCGTAGTAAGTAGAATAATTTAAGACGTGCCCGGACAGAGGAGCCGAACTGAAATTAAAAAGTTCAAGTTGAAATCTCCGAACGGCGCGGTAAGCTAGCTTGGCGGGCGTGCACCGCTGCTCGTATCGCTTGCGCGCCGGTTCCGGAAAGAACTACTATCGCAACATCGGCTGAATTACGCGCATAATAATGCGAGAAATTCAAGTATATTTATTTTCAATTTACACGGTTTTCAATTGAACCGAGCGGTATCGGTTAATTGAAGTTGTCCTGCGTCGTAATTAGCCCGCATTTAACAGATGTTGTACGATCGCATATATTGAACACCGATTTCCAATGCGCCGCGCGTGCCAATAAGAAAAATAAAATGCATTAGCAAGCATAATCTCTCTGCTTGTGATTGCGTTACCGACCGTTAATTCGCATTTCATTTGTGGCCGGCGATCAGACCTGCCAGATTATCCTGTTCACTGTACACATATGTACAACAGGGCGAACTTTGTTACTGCAGACATTTCCTGTTTATCGGTAATATTAAAACGTATCGTTTACGAGTAATTTATGAAAATTCATACTTGTCCCGACGTTCTATCCGCTGGCCGAACACATTTTCGAGGGATCACGGCGTTAATTAGACATTTGATCGTTACGCGAAATCGAAATTGGCTAGGCTAATTGTAGAAATACGAAGACACCGGAGAAAGCTATCGCACTTTCACCTATAGCATACGCTCCCGAGTTTATTTACACCATTGTTACTGTTTTCACAATAAAAAAAAAAAGTTATTCAACGTCTTCCTTGAGGTCTGCCTCGTTTCAACCCATTCCGGACCGATGACGCAACTGTTGCGTCATTTGCTACTTCTATTCAATAGCCCAAGAAGCTACGTTTGTTCGAAAGTTATTGGTGAGTACTACGATCGTGCCAAAGAAAATCATTTCAATAGTAATTTCAACTACGAAACAAGATTTCTAAAGCATTGTGACCGCTTTTACCATAATATCGAAAGTATCGCACGAATAAATATTTTTACATGATCAAGAAAAATGTTGTGAACAACACCTAATTCAAACAAGATTGCGTTACTTCGCGTATCTGCATTCGAACGAACGTTCTCCATCGACAAAGATATAATGAATACGACGGCGTTAAGCCTAAAACCGTCGCATCCAATCCAACGCTACAATCGAGCACCCTGCACATTTTCTCGCGATCCCGTCGCGCGTCGTCAGCGGCAAGATAGATGATGGGGTGGCTTGCATAACAGTCGACATATCATAAAAGCCTCGCCTCACCTGTGCGACTAGAATCGCGCCGCGGGCACCTGGTCCGGTAATTAAAGTTTTTCCTTAATCGGTGCGGTCCATCCGAACGTTATTTATGAGGCTTAGCGAGCGGGCTCCGCTTGTCGTCGTCGTCTCCCGTCATCATTCATGGCAGAATTAGAAAAGACCATAACGCAAGAATTTAATCTCGGGCCGGCTGGCATGGGGTGGTAGATAAGATAAGGGGGCCGGAGAAAGAGAGCAAGGGAGGATGGGCGAGCGAAGGAGAAGAAAAGCCGATGCGTTCGAAAAAGAGACAGAGGGGCGGTAGAAGAGAGAGAGAGAGGGGGAGAGAGGGGGGAGACCGGTGAATAGCAAGCAAGAAGAAGAGACGAGGCGGTTCGAGAAGAGGTTCTCTCGGTCGCGCTGGCCGCGAGATATCTCGAATAGCAGTGTAACGCGGTAGGACGGCGCGTAATTAACGCCTCATGTAGATGGTATCGTGTTGTAGACGATCCGCGTGACGACCAGTGATGTACGGCCCCGCCGCCCTGTACGATAATGGAATATTATTATCGGTCAGCATCAAGCAGTCGGGTTAAACTGCCGTGTGCCGATGGAGAACGCCGCACCGCTCCGAGCCGATGCCAACAGGAGACCCGACACAGGCAGCACCCGATTCCCCGGTTTCAGTAAACTATTCGATGATAGCCCGATGATCCCGCCGATGCAGCCGTGCGTTAAGACCGACCACGCAAACACCGAATAGTTCTTCGGGTTGCCGAGGCTAACCGCGAGGGACAAGCCGATCTATCGCGGAACTTTCGCCAACGCTCGATCATTCGACGCGAAACACCGCGTTCCGAACGCCCGGCTAAACTGCGGAAGCGGTTAGGGGATGAAGAATCTCGAGAGGAGACGCGAGAGAGCCTGACTACTAGCCTCTCTACCGTACTGATCGAGAATCGAGACTCCAACGTAGATCGGTCAGGCCGGTGCACCGGCTACCTCAAATTCTAGCTTCTTCGTTGAATTGTTTCTAATTAATAGATTCTGCTATCGGGATCTTGATACTTCGACGACACGAGCTGTCGATACACCTTGTCCACCGTAGGATGGTTTCCTCTTTTGGTAGATTACTTTTGCGCAGGAATTTTTGCTTAATCTTCTATTATCTGAACAACTTCTGTGTAAAGTAATTTTAACAATAATTTACTTTCGCAAATGTTCAGCAAAGGTGTAGATTTGGCCCAAGGACGGTTGGCCATTACTTTTTATACACCCTGTACAATTTTATCGAAATACTGACCTAAATAAAAATTTCCCACCTGAATTGCAACAACCTGGAATGAAGTAGAAATTAATTTTTTCTCTTAATACGTCTGACAGGTTGAAAATGATATAACAGTATAGTTAAATTCTTCTAGTTTGTTTGCTGCTTTAAATTACACCTACTCATTTTTC
Organism: Lasioglossum leucozonium; assembly: GCA_028454225.1. Taxonomy (NCBI): domain Eukaryota; kingdom Metazoa; phylum Arthropoda; class Insecta; order Hymenoptera; family Halictidae; genus Lasioglossum; species Lasioglossum leucozonium. The sequence continues at coordinate 22,156,122 of CM052221.1, read as the reverse complement.
GCCGTAAATGCATAAAATCCGTCTACTTATAACTTCGACGCGTACAACTTACTGAAAAATGAACTTCTCTTGCCAGCAAGGTTTCCAATCGCCCACTGGAAGCAAAAATTTTTTCACACTCTTCCCATACCATTAGAAACACAATGGGCACTAGATTGAAAAGGTGAGGCGGTACAGCAGTGTAACGGTTTCGATTAGATTTTTGCGTGGCACCCGGAGGGGAAAAAGGCAGAAATTCGCGTAGCCATTGGCACGACCGGATAGAAGGAAAGTCCCGCTAACCGTTCCGATAAATGAATAGCCTGAAATTGAGGCGAGTAATAAGTGACGAGGCGACAAGATGAAAAAGAAACGGAGGGGTCGCGAGTGGTCAGATGCAGCTCCGGCTATCGTCGCAAGAAAACGAGGTGAGAAAAACGTCCTCGACGTCAATTTCCTAGCGAACTGCGGGCAGAGGAGGCGGGCACGGCCGTCCCGTCAGTTGTGGACAGAACCTCTAGCCGTCTTTTACAACTTTTTAAGAAGTCACAACAAAGTTCGACAGCGAGTTCCGTACAATGGCTTCTCGGATCTCGCTGCTTTCCCATTCCTTCGCCTCGTCCCCGGGGAGGTCGCGGCATTGTCTTCTCGCGTCGTTGAACGACGTCCCAGCGCGAATACGAACCCTCCAACACCCCCACCCCTACCCGTCCTCCCCAACACCCAGTCCTTTATGCCGATTATCCGAGATCAAGTTTCCAGAGCATACTCGTTAAATTGTTTTGAGATTACTGTGGCGCGAGAGTAATTAAGTTTCGAACTCCCGGGCCGCGCCGCGACGGCAAGTGTTTACGATGAGTCATCGCCGAACCATAGTTAACCGCAAAATGAACTGTAATCGTTTCCTGATCCCTCGACCGAGAACGTTCGCCCCCCTGGAATCTCGTTTTCCAGTTTCTTCAGAGTTCTACAATCACTCGTAAACGTATATGCGTGCGTCGGTGGTTCTGGCGATTCGTTTCAGGGTGAGTCTGTGAAACTCGGTATTTTTCGGGTCTTCCACTTTTCAACATTGTTGGAACATTTGGGATCTCTCATTTTTCTAACAGTGTTACAAGTTTTTTGGAGATGATAAATCGTACCATATTTTTGAAGAATATTAGACCCAATAGAATTGTGTACAATTTTAAATGCAGAACAAAAAAAAAGTGGTGGACCTTATTTTTTTATTCTCATCACCCAGAATTGTGACAAGTGTTGAGAAAATGGTGTGGAAAAAATTTGGGGCCGATTGGATCATGGGAACCTGACGAGTATCGAATTTGAAATTCGAAAATTTGAAATTTAAAATTTGAAAATTTGAAAATTTAAAAATTTAATATTTGAAAATTTGTTGATTTTTGTAATTTAAAAAATTCAAAATTTTATGCGCGTCGCATTCCCATGATCGAAAACGACTCCAGAAAGGATAGAATACATAAAAAAGGATTTCCCGCTTGAGGTATAAAAAGAGCATCGATCAAACGTTGGTAAATTTTTGCTCCCGATAACAATTGTGGAGTACTCGAGCGTTTTTCATGAACGATTTTGGTTTCATCGGTGAAATAAAGTAGCGAAGTTGATCGATCGCGGCCGATTAACGTAATGAATGAAGAATTCATAACGAGCATCTGCTTAAACACGCGGGTCGCCAAATCAGATACGTTTTAATAGAATTTTAAAGAGGCGGATTAAACAACAGATACACGCAATTGTTGCGGGAATAAATTTTAATTATTGTATTTACGATTGCTTGTAATATAATCCGGCGATCCGTTAAATTCCTCTTTAATATTCGATCCTAATTAAAAGCTTGTAAATGTTTCAGAAAAATCAATATCGCTTCATTTGCATTCGACGAATATTTATGATGTGTGCGGGGGAGAAACACCGAATCCACGTTTCCCAGTAATTAGATCGTATTTATTAAGTACTGTTGTAACGTCCACTACTGTGTACATATTTAATAATTAAATCAGCGCCGCGACGTTTTATAATTACCGACAGTTTACGACTCTGTTGACGGTTTTGTCGCGGAAAAAGAATTGATATTCGTATTAATCATATGTTCGAGTTTTGGCACCGGCGGAAAGTTAAACATTTTGGTGACGTTTCCCTGATGTTTATAAATGATTAAATGGGATTTCACCGCGCGACTTCTTGTTGAAAAGAGTAGTCCGCGCTCGCGATCGAATGGAATCAATTATAAATACGCGCGTGCTCGAAATTTCAATGAAAATTTGTTTGTATTTTAAACGAAACAAAGGTATGTACGTACTGAAAAATATTTACGTTTCTCGCCTACGCTTTTACTCAGAAAGCTATGAAAAATTACAATTAATTTCCGAAAACAAATAATCTAAAGTTAAAAATACAAAAAGCCAACGGCTTAAAACAGGTTCTCCCATTTCTTATAAAACTCGTGGAAAAATAATTGACATTTTTTTACAACATGTTTTCAAAAGTTGGAATCAGTAGATCGCATTGGAAATAACCGATTGAAAACACTGCAGGAACAAAAATAATCTCAAATCAAAAGTACATAGAGTACTTTCATCTGTTGTAAAACTCGTTAAAAAGAAAAGGAACGATGCGAATTGAAACAAATTCAGTGTTATAAAAAAGAGAAAAATCAGAAAGCGATGTATAACGTATTCAGGTCAAAGAGGACGCAAAAAGTAGCGGGAATACCGCGGAAAACTAAATATGTATACGAAAAAGGGAGGAGCATTATATTCCGCATAAAAGTCAATTGCGAGGCTTTTGACAAATATTGCGCCGCAGTAATGGCGGAGGTGGTGAGACGAGCGCATTCTCGCCGAGCCAATGTTTTATGATTTTTCTGGGGTGGATAGAATGATCCTGATGCGGAGATTCACAAGGAAAACGCTCCATTTACGAACTCCGCCTGCTAAACCGGCGAATCGAGTTTGCTTTTATTCAGACTCGAAACGCGCGGGGATCAGCGAAATCGTGGCTGTTTAAAGCCAGCGTCGAGAGCGCTTTAAAAAGCAAGAATACCATCCCCTTGAATCGGATATCTTCCTGTTTGCTTCAATTATGTACATTAAATGTTGCGAGCCGCTTTGTTTCTATCATTGAAAAGTTCCTGAAACGCGGCTGTTTATTCGAACCGTTTCGACACGGTTTCTTTCAATGCCACTGGCGAAATCCAAAAACGAGAGACAGGTTTATTTTATTCAAATTGATTTCCAGCAATTTTCCGGAAAGCTCAGTGCTAAGAAAAAACGTACAAAAATATGAATTCTTTTCAGTTTCATTTTGATTAAAGTTTTCTTCATTTGTATCTAATAAATCTGTGTTCGAATTTAAAAGAATTTATTTGATTATTGTATGTTTGAAACATTCATTGTTGTCCAAAAAATGAATAGTCAACATCAGATAAAAATTAACTATTGATAAAAATTCGGTAAATAAAAAAGCATATCGATCCTTCGACACCCAATCGCCAATTTTTGTGCAACATTTTTGAAAAATGCCGATCGTAATGAATGAAAGAACCATTCAATCGCGACAAATAATTAAATAAACCGCGCGCTCGCAATGCACCGGCTCTGTTCGGAAAGTTCGAAAAAGAAGTTAATTTCGCGTTTTCGAGTGGTTTTTGCCGAAGCAGTAATTTCACGGCAGTCGAGTGCAATCTAGCGAAGCGTGGAGAAAAAAAAGATTGCGCGTTTATTTATTCACCGTGGCAGCGCAAGATGCGCCACAGGGAAAACGGTCGGGGATAAAAAAAAGTCGGCGATTGTGTCATCTTCCGTGGTCATCGTTCGCCGTTGTGAATTCTTGCGTGTAACGGGTCCGCGTGGAAATTGTATCGCGCTTTCGATCGGGGAACAACTTCGTGTCAGTACGGTACTACGAAATTGCGGAGGGTACCGGTGTGTCCCGTTGGTCTCGCTGAGAACGAACTGCGACAAATCTGATGTTAATGCGATCGGAGCCGAAATGGAGAGAAAAAGCAAGATAGATAGAGAGAGAGAGAGAGAGAAAGAGAGGGGGGAGAGAAGAAAAAGCGCCGTGTCGCAGTAGCCGAAAACCAGGCGGTTCGGCGGTCCGGGGGTAAGTTGCATCGTTAGACGCGATCAGGATAAACGTCGTGTCGATCGTATGATCGTCGGAATGCTTTTGATCAGCGCGAACGAAAGTGAAGAAGTTTCTAATCTGTGGTCGTCGCACGTCAGCCAATTAGAGTTCGTCGGGGATGGCTCGTTCGAAGTTAGATTGCCTGGGACTTTCTGACGAACTTAATGAACAGATCTATATGACTTCCACGTCGAATCATCCTGTTTCGCTCTAATCGCGTCCCTTCCGCCTCGAACCGTCGCGTCGCGTCGGCGCTGCTCTACGCGGACAGCGGCGAGGCGCGCACAGATTTTTTCCGAATGCGACGAGAAAAAGAGAAACATGACTGAGAGGGAGAGAGAAAAAAGCCAGGAACGCGACTTTATTAACATGCGCGGTATGTTTCATCAATCGTAAATTGCTACCTGTTGGAAAGGGGAATAAAACACCGATGACTGCTAAATTCCTAAAAACCAGTTCCAAGCGTGTACCGCTCGATGAAGGATCATCCCGTTCATTTATCAATTCTACACTCCCGGTGAGAGAATCCCTTCCTCCTCCTCGCCCTCGTCGCCCCGATCCTCCCACGCGAAATATTCTCGCAGATTATTGCTTGTAAAACTTTCTCCGGGGCTGGCCGTCTCTCCTGCTATTCATTTTCCTTTCGCGGAACAGACACGGAAACACTCGAAGAATCCGTTTCGCCGCGCACCTCACGGATTTCACGGAAATGCTCGTTCTCCCGGACATCCCTTGATCTCCGGCAACCTTAAATATTTTTTGTCTTGTTGTTTATCGGGCCGCTGCGGCCGCGTACGCTTCGGTACAAATCTTTCAGTATCTTGAAACCGCGTCTACGATCCAGCTGTATTTTTTTTCGAACGCTCGAAAACACTGTTTTCCACCGAAAAGTAGAAAATTGAATCTGATACGTGTATCGATTACTTCCTGGAAATAAATCGCCGTGTTCATGCAGTTTTACAAATTTAGAATTTTTCCGGAGAACCTTGAATATTTTTCATCTCCCGATTTATAGGGCAGAGTGAAATTATTTCACTACGTGGCTTCTTCTGGACTCTGCGTCCGATATAAACTTCGCAGCATCTCGAAACTTACACTTTGATAAGTGGCGTTTTGTAGCGTCCTAAAGACGAAGATAGAACCCAACGCCGATTCGGGAGGTTCCAGTGGATTTATGCAATTTTTACGGGCACGCGTTGCCGTGCTTAATCTTCAGGAACCTAAAATATTTTTTACCTTGCAATCGATGGGGTACACAGCGAAATTATCTCACGACGCGGCTTCTCCTCTTCTGCGTCCAAGCCAAATTTCCCGGCATCTTAAAATTGCGTTTATGCTGCGGTAAAACGCGTTTTTCAACAGTCAACAGTTGCAAAGATCGAACACGACGCCATTTAAGGTTGTTCCAATCGATTTGTGCACGTGTAAGACACGCGTCGCTGCCACTTAATCTCCGAGAACATGCAATATTTCTTACTGTGTAATTTATGAGCTGCACACTGAAATTATCACTTGACATGACTTTTTCTTCGTCCGCATTCAATAGAAATTCCGCGTCATCAAACTACATTTACACTTTAACTGGACGCGTACCTAAAGACGACGACGAAATGCACACTATACTTCGATTCGTTCATGAATTTCGCCGGACCGCGCAAATCGGCATACAAAAATCGAATGGACGAGCGTCATTGCATTCCGTTGCATGTTTCAAGTGACCCCGCCGCATTTACACTATTATTCGCCGTGGCATCGCTCTGTATCATTCCAGCATCACTGTCAGCCGTCAACCACCCTTGAAAACCGCGCGAGTGTCGCCTGTTGCCAATTTACACTGTCCGGAATTTCGATCGCACTTTTAATGTTCTCATTCGATTCGGGCTCAATAGAACGAATCGAAACAGAACGGTTTACAACGCCCGGCAAAAAAGATCCGCCGTCATCCGTGGACCACCGTATCGGGACGAAATAATGAGAAACTTTTCAAATCGGACACAGCCCGAGCCCGATCTCCTCTATTTCCCCCGGTTGGACACGCCTGTCCTCCTCCTCCTCCTCCTCCTCCTTCTCTTCCTACCCCTCTCCTTCTCCATCAACGCGCGATCAAACAGCGGAAGAAGGAAGATCTCCTCTATCGCAACGAAACGAGGAATTAATCCAAAAGAGCCCCGTAACCGTTTACCTTTTATTGACCCGGTTCGCGTGAATCATCAAACGAGAGGATTCCGGGCAATTTCGTCGATATATTACCGAACACAACCTTGCCTTCCTTGAAAGACGATAACTTGTTATGAGCACTATTTATCGCCGCGTTTTCTATAAAGTTAATGGGACCCGAAGAAGCTGCAGCGATCAATTCTTATAATATCAGCTACTTATCCGCGTTCGTGAAAATTCTTCCATTTTCCAGTGAATTTTTCAATGACCCTACACGTTGTTCGAGTTGTTCAATTTTCTTAAGGTTCGTTGATTCTTCGTTTTCCGGACTCGATTTGTTCCTAAAATATCAGTACGAATCGTTTTTCAACCTCCCTGAGAGCGAAAAATAGACTGCAGAAATTTATGAAAAATAAAAATTATGTAATACGTAGAAACCAAATAGGATTTGTGACTTCGGTGGTTTTATTAACTACTGAAGCCATATTTCGCAAAATAACCTTATTTTTTTATCATAAAATTTTTTTATTCTAACCCCCCTGAATTGTGACAAGTGGCTGATTGAAAAATTTGAAATTTGCGATGTGAATATTTCGTGTTTCTTGTGATCCAAAAAATTCAAAATTTGAAAATTTGATGCACGTCAAGTTCCCACGATCCAATCGACCCCAAATTTTTCGGTGCAATAGTGGCTGGCGGTAGTTGCTACTACGTCATCTCAGAGCACCAAAAAAAAAAAAAAATTATCCAGCAATTCCGAGCGATGTTGTCGTTCGCTGTGAGCTATTGAATGATAAGAACCTGCGAACGAGTCACAGCTGCTTGCGGGTAGCGGTGAAAAAATCGCGCGAAATTCGAACTGTCAGTTCTCAGGCAGAGGCTGCGCGTTCCATAAAACTTCAAGAGGGAATTTTTAGCGTTCGCGCGTGTTTCTTGCGTCAAGAATGATTCCATCGGGCCAGTGGGATCCTGGCCGAGCTTTGGGGGCAAGAAAAAGACAGGTGAGACTGCTTGGCGCAAACGGGAAGAGGCATTGCACCGAGCACGGAAAGGAAGGCAAGAAGAGAAGCCACTCGCATTCCTTCACGCTTATTGGTTTCATCAGATTGCTTTGCTTCTATTACGTGGTGTCTACATGGATACCACGTACCTTCGGCACGTTCTCTAATACCCCGGAGGAACACCAAACAAATGAAACGGTGTGCTCGCGCCCTATCTTATCCGACCCTCCCTATACTACTCGATCTGTCTGTCTCTCTTTCGTTGCGGTTCGACGGGAAGTTACGTAACGGAGAAGCTGGAAATCCTCGATTACACTTACAGACTACCTATCCCCATCGGTCTACTTATACCTGTTTGCAAACATAGCCTCATTCATAGCATTACGTAACGGGTATATATATACCAGAGGTTCCCTCGATTCGATAGTTTCCTCCCGGCGAATGACGAAAATCTGAGGCGAGTCGGAAAGCCCCATTCGACCCGTTAATATGATCATGACCGTTGTTTAAGCCGGACACACTTTGCCCCGTGGATATAGCTTTGCGTCTGATGTGGATGTAATAAAAAGAGAGCTCGGGGTGAGAAATCTGTGTACAGTCCGACCGAGAAGTCCAGGCTGATTTCGCGAGACTGTGGCGAATACGTAACAGAGAATTCAACTGGTATTACTGCGACAGAGAAAAATAATTTATGTCCGCTACAATTAAATTAACCTTGGCGTTCGAATGGTGACTCCGAGTCATCGCTAAAAATTGTGTACCAATTTTCAAAATATTGTTTGCATTATTAAATAATAATTTATTACTATTACTATTATAATATTAATAATAATCAATTACTAAACATTTAATTACTGTATGAGGTATTATATCAATTTCGTATCCATAAACTGAAAAAAAAAATGTGTTCAATTTTTTTTAGTTTTTAACTTGTCAAAACTAAAGAAGCCAGCAGGCACCAGAGTTCCAAGAAATCTCGTCAATTTTCACTTTCAGACAGTGATAACCGGACTGTGGATTGTATGCATTTGCGATAAAAATAGAGAAACGCAACCAGTAAAAACATCGTTATATTATTTTCAATCTATAGACTCTATTAAAAGAAAAGGAAACAAATTCTTCTTTCGCTCCAGTTTGTCGCACTTCAGGTGGAAAATTTCGATTCTGGATAAAGGCCGGCTGTCTAGCGATTACGATTACTCTTAAACAGTCATGGACAGGGCGCAGCAGCATTAAATAAATTTCCCCGGTGCAGACTTTTCGTGACGGAACGCGATACGGTATGAATGCGTGCACGAGCGCCGCGCCGGGCACTGTGGGCTACCGCTAACAAACCTCAAACCGTAATAAAAGTTAGAATCTCCTATGTGCGGACAGGATGCCGGGACGAGTGTGTACATGTGTTTACCCGGGCGGCATCCGACCGCCACAATGTTGCTCGTCTACATCGACCCATCCGCGAATAAGTATCTCTCCCCCGTATGACGACCGCGGCGGGTGAGGCGGAGGGGAGACGGTTAAGAAATGGTAACCCATTCGGGACATAATGAAATGCCGCGCATACAAGCATGTATTATGTAATCAGTTATGTACCATCCGAACCTAGCCGTTGGCATGTACACGTTACATGTTTGCGTAGCCGGCAGGTTAGAAACATTCGTTCTTGTTATTGATCACCCATTCGTCCTGCGGGCATGGCTTTCCTAGAGGGAACGCGAGAGTGAGAGAGAGAGAGAGACTTCTCCGAGAGGGAGAAGAGCGTTGACTGACGGGAAAGCACAGGACCGGTAAGCGTCCATTGTACCATGGTCAGCCGCCGGAATATTACTGACAAAACTGCCTACCGAGTTTACTCTTTGCCTCGTGGACTCGATCGATAGCGACAATCTGCGGTGAACGCTGACGACGAAGGTCAATACTGACAACGGGCACGGGTAACGACGATCACGAGGACACGGAACCACAATAATGACGCCCATGAACCCAATCGCGTGTAATAATCCGTAACTTAACCGATTAATAGGCTCTCGTTATCGCGCACGCATTTCATCGCGATCCCACCGTGCCCGACATTTGTAGCGATTGCTACGCGCCACGGTCCGCGACGACCAGCTGGGCTGATCGTATGTTTACCGATTTCACTGAAGCCCGATGGAAGAATTTTTGCTGGCTCCTTATTCGATTCTACGAAAGAAAAAAAAGTATCAACGAAGAACGTAAATCGCATTTAGCAGTTCGCGAAATTGCTACGAACTCTGTATTCTCTTTCCCCGTAGCGGCGCGGTCGATTTTTAGCGAAGAAAATTTGCTCTCCTAATTCGGAAAGTGAACCAACTTCTTTGCTCTATTTCTACAGATACGATGAAGTTAGGCTGCGTAGGATTACTATGGAAAATGATTTAAAAATTAGTATTCTCAATTAAATATCAATCTCAATTAAAAAATTGAAAATAGTATTTTTTCCAAGAATATTTTTTCCCCGAGGTAATTTTTTTCGGAATTACCAAGGTTACCTGTGCTTTTTAAATATATAGCTACTTTATCTTTTATTGCATCGTGTAATCGAGCGAAAAATACATTCAGATATGTATAATGACATGATCTTCAAATGACCTTGATCTTTGAAAATTAAAGTGAACACTCCGGACAAAATAACCTTGAGAAAAATTGTGACACCATTTATATTGCAGTAAAAACATTTGTTATGTCATCACAAATAAAGGAGGTATTTAGATGGCTACATTTAGATGGCCTTATTTAAGTGGACCACCCTGTATACTTTTAATAGTACATTATCCGTGTCTACTAATTGCACTGGAACTACCGAGCCCATCTAATATGACGGATTTCAGATATTTTCTTCTACAACTCACGAAGTTGCGGCGAAAATCCAGCATCAACGTACCCCGGTCTTACCCGCGGAATATATAATATGCGATAGTTCGTTCCGATATAGTATTCGTGATAATTTCGCCGCCGTAAATACACACGTCGGCTTCGGGTCCGCGGGTAATCGCTCCGCTAACGAAGATGAAACGGCGCGGGCGATAACGGAAACTTTAACACTTCGGTACTTTCCCGCGAAGTTGCGTTGATTCGGAAAATTCTGCGAACATCACCGCGGGACGTTGGGTGGCTGACGTTCGCCGGAGAATGAAGCGGAATAGGGGCGCGTCCATTGTGAGAGCGCGGCGCTATGAAATTCTGGCGGAAGGTGAATACCACAAACGTTCTAAGTAATTTTCGTGCCTTCACTATATCTTGCCGCGATTCAACTGCGAAGAAATTAATTCTCGGACGCCGCCGTAGTACATGGATAACACTTGTCTGACGAACGAACGGTACTTTCGAGCGAAACTTAAGTGGAAACCCGGAAATTGAACGTTTTTGTTTCGACTACGGAAGATGAGACCGCGAGAGAACGAGAGAGAGAGAGAGAGAGAGGCGTCATCGATGCTTTTACCTTTGATGTCTACATCTCGGGTGGGAAGGGGGGAAAAAATCCGGTTTTCAACGATGCCGTTAAAGGGGTTATGTTCCATTCTTTGCAGAAGAATGTTAAGTTGACTGCACGAACAACTCTTGGACAGCACGGTACAGCATTGTCCCTTCTTGCGACCCTTCACCGGCCATGTTATCGTGTACTCACAGTTGTAATACAATGTGCACTATTATCATATAACTATCATACCGGAGGACTCGCGAAGAGCCACGCTACGAGCTTTCTGTGGAATGTGAGCGTCGGAAGCCCCCTCGCCGGGCATATATCCTAATCAAAGATTTTATTGTGTCGTTACCGGGACCAGGAAGTTTAAGACTTTTTCGCCTATCGTCGATATTTCGTCTTGTGCTACGTATACTACTCGGTTACATTCTTCGAACATTGTTTTTGCTAATTCATTACGATACGTTCCTATTTAACGTTCCTATTAAATATTATTGGCTGAACATCTTTCTTTATTGTAGAAAAAACCACACCACATTGGCGGAGAAAATTTTTAAGAATGTTTACAGAATATTTTAGACATATAATTTACGACAAGAACACGAGACAGGACTAAGAATAGAATTTTATAGAAAAATTATAGAAGACGCGAAAACATTCCACGAATTTTCGCGCAAGAAACCGTAATTTAAATAAAATATTTGCCGTATAATTTCTGACGAGTACGCGACTAACAAAACGCACAATGTGATTTCAAAAGAACGACAGACGTCAGAGCATCATCCCATTATCGTTCCGTTTTGATTCGCTACTTTTACCGAAGGAAACACGCAGCAACTTCTAACTGTACAAAGGCCCAGGATCGATTCCGGTACATCCTCCAGAAAGGATGATTATTTCGCCACAAGCAATCAAATATTTTGCGAGTAGCATCGTACACGACCCAAGACACAGGTCCCTCCCGCAATCAACATGCACTCCCGTCCTATTAATATCCATCAACATTTTATTCCGCATTCTCGTCATAGCCAGTTGAACATTAAAACTACGTCGCATGTCGGGAGGTCATAGCTCGCATGTTGCGATAACGCTGTGTTTCGCGTTGAACGCCGGCATCGAGTAGAACACATTAAACAGATAAATTTTCTGCGAGCAGCGAGAGCGGGGCTCTCGGCCAATCAGCGGAGCCACTCCGGGATGCTCAAGAAAATTAGAAATCTGTTATTAGGAGAAACACATTCGCGGGGGAAGTCCATTACGCAGGCTTATAATTACGAGGCGGCCCCAATAGACAGGATCCTGATCAGGGTTGTAGGTGGATCGAGTCGCGGCTCGCCTTCTAGTCAGGCGAAACGGACATACGTTATGTAAGAATATCTTCCGAGGTTGAAGAAGGTAGAGAACCTAGAGCGCGAACCTTCGCCTACGATGCATACTAACTATATTTCGCCATTTATACGACGAAATTTCCGGAGCTTTTGATGAATCTTAATGAGCAAGTCTGAGTTAACACTTAACCCTTAGCACCGAGAGTCGCCACTAAAAATTTCTGTACCATTCTTCAAAATATTGTTTACAATTATTAAATAAGTTGGTATCTAATCAATTACTAAACATTTAAGTATTTTATGAGGTATTATATCAATTTCATATTCATAAATAATAAGAATGGAACTATTCTAGGTTGGAAGAAATGTTTAATTTTCAAGTCAAAATAGCTCCGAGCGCAAAGGGTCAACCTTATCTTGTTCCCGAATAAAGGAATTTATTTAATGATTTTTCATTTGACAAGAATTCTTTTTTATCTACGAACACCATGAATAATGGTAGCGTAGCAGAAATTATGTCTCGTGTCAGATCGAGCTTATCAAGATTATAAAAAAAATACGATTGTGTTAAGAAAATTTATTGAAATTTTTTTTTAACTCATTCATATGGAACATTTGAAAACAACAAGAATAAACGCAATAATATCAAAATCTTACTCAAGTTGACCTCAACCGAAGAAAGGTCAGCTTCAATAACATTTCCAAGGTCAGAACGTGTTCGTACTTCTTTCTACGTATTTTTCCCTTATTCTACGTTTCAACTGTAATTTGTAGTATCCAGAAAATGAAAAGTTTATTTTAATCGGTTACATGTTTCGAGTTTCGGGTGTAAAATCAGACTGTTCGTTTGTCCTGATTGCCGTTGTCGTGACCACACGTAAAAACAAAGAATTGCTGTCGTCGTTATCACGCGTAAAACAAAACGTTCGGGCTGTCAACAGATCTGACCAGCGGAACATTCTAGAACAGATCTGAACAGCGGAACATTCTAGAACGTTCCTACAAATTTAAAACAAAAAAATGTTCACCGCCCGGTCTGAACTCAGCTAAAAGTTCTACGACTTCTCGGAACGTCGTCGGTGCTAAACAGACGGGGGTCTAGCTAAGCAGGGCCGATCATAACCATCCTTGTCGAGGATATATTCGCGGAGGACGACGATTGCAAACGACGTACGAGGCAGGATTCCGGAGCCAGGGCAGGGCCGAACGAGTCTCGATACGGCCAGCCCGTTGGAAAAATACTGAAACCTATATCGTTAATCAGGCAAAAATTTCCGCGGTTACGCTGGCATGAACGAAGAGAGAAGAGCTTTGGGCAAGTGCCAATCTAGCATCAAGGCGTATAGCCTTCGCCAAGAACTGCCACGAACACACAGCGCCGGGGCCGGTACATGCTGCTTTCACAGAGTGGGGAGGAGAGAGGCCGGGTCGCCCTCCACCTCCTCCCCCCACTCCCGAAAAATCATACATTTTTATTTCTTCCACTCGCTCTCCTCCCGGGGGCGAATTCGCGTGCGCATCGCGTTTCCCGTGTTCGCCCGGCGAAAAAATTTCTTTGAACGCCGAGCCGCGTCGAGTGGCCTCCGCCGGAAAATCTGCAATCCCTGCGCACTCTCGTACCTCCGCTCTTCTCGCGCCCGGCCAAATTTTTCTTTTTTATTTTTTTCTGTTTTCTACCCGGCTACCGAGTGCTCGTCTTGACGAGACCGGGCTTCGATTAACCCTCCCGCTACTCTCGATTATCTTGAGCACTTTCGTTTCCGACGACGACGACGGGAACACGATGCCCGAGAATATTGCACGAACCGTGCCAGTAATTCGATCACTACACTGTGGAAACGCCATTTTGACAAATTTAGAGCGCAGATCGTGATAGAACCGAAATTTTCGTGTAGAATCCTTGATTTTTTTAGTTTAATCGTATGGATATTATTCAGTGAAATCGTGAAATTATATTGTAAGAATAAAAAAAATACAAGTTTCGACGGTGATTATCAATTTCTTTTCCATTATTACTGCTATAATTGATTTTCATTTTAAAGTCCTTCAGTTTTTTAAATTCAATATATTTTTTAATGTCACACAGCAACGTGGGTCAAGACGAATTCACTTACACGTAACACGATCATTTCCAAGGTCAAACAAGGTCACCTTCGCGTACAAGTACATTCAGCAATATGGCGGATCTAACGATGTCGAGCGTACGATGTGCGAGAATGAAAACGTTCGGCGGTTAACGGGATTTACGAGAGGAGGCAACGTTTATTTTGTCGAATACGACGGCGACAGATGCGGAGAGGCGCGGATAGCAGCATTGTTAAAACGAGAAAAGCGATCGGTGGATGCTGATGGTGCACGTAGGAGCGACGACGGTGCACGGCGCGGCGCGGCGTGGGCAATGCGATCGCGATTTTCCGTGTTCGATTAGCCGATTCCAGTGCGCTCGGAGCGCGAAAGGCGAACGCGATTCGAGGTTGCCCGGTTGGGCTAGGTGGTGTGCATGCATCATCGTGCGACGGAAAGAAGGCGATGATGAGGCGAATAGAGGAGCGGGAGGAGAGGAACCGTGGTTAGGGAACGAGGCCGTGCAGCCCTTCGGGAAGAAAGTGAAATACGTTACGATCTGTCTTAAGCCTCTTCTTCCGCGGACGATACGTCGTGACTGCTCTCGATAATAGGACTTCTCTCGTGGTGGGTGGAATATAATACGGAACCAGGTGGAGGAGGGAAACGAGAGGAGGAGGATGATGAGGAGGAGGAGGAGGAAGAGGAGGAACGGAGGGTAGCGCGGCAACAGAGGAGATGAGACGAAGCTTTCCTCCGGGTCCCGTTATTTCGCGAAGGTTCTCTCTTATTTACCTTTCTTTCCTCCGGCCGCTCTTCCTTCTCTCCACACGTCGTATATTTTCGGGGCGGAGGGCTCGATATCCGACCTAACCACTTCGTGATCCACTGATCAGGCCCGCGACGGCCCGTGGAACGTCTACCGAACCGTGACCCGCAAACCATCCTCCTCTCTCCCCGACAAGCATGATCGCGCGCACTGGCCGTTCCTGGGAAGAAGGTATTCTGGGCGGTGCTGGGGATCATTTCGTTAATATCTTATTTAACCATCGAATTTAGGACGCGCGAAGATCAGTACATTTTTACACAATACACAGGCTATTCTATTAAATGAAATCAAGGTGACCTTTGAAATCTCTGAAACGACTTCATAAAAAGTGTTTACATCTGTGTACACCATTTTTGCATATTATTAGAAATAACGGAAATATTCAAGGTTATTCAAGGTTGTATTTTTATCGATTAAAAAAATTATTCATAATCTTTTGCTTAGAAATACCGCTGCGCATTTTCCTCGAATACGTGAACACCAGGCTTTTGTCCAGTTAGCGTACATTCGAACGGCGAATCGGAAGAAGCTGTTTTCCAGCGAGAGAGAGAGTGGAATCCACGGCCTCTCGTACCTAATGAAATGAGTTACGAAACTGGCATGATTTTTTACGATCGGCTACAGGGAATTGCGCGCGCGGGGTCGAAACTTTTTGATGAAATGAGATTTCCGGTGCCGAGTTCCGGAACGGGTCTTTTCTCCTCGGTTTTCGTCTTTTCTTCGCTCTCCTTCCCTCGATCCTCGGTAATTCCGTGACTGGCTGCTCGGTTTCTAATCTGGCGATGTACCGTATACGGGCAGCCGAGAGCCAGTTAATGAACGATCAAACAGCTCGTGATCCTCGTTTCCTGTGCACCGTCTCCCGGCTATCATCGGCCACGCATTCCTCCCGTCGAACGGATTTATGGAATTCTAGATAGAGCGTCTCGTCGCGGGTCACGCACAGGAAAACCAAACCCGATATACCAACCAACCGAGAAACGCCTGTACCTGTAGTTTCGGTTATTCGACCAAAGATAAATTGTCGGCCTGTGTCACCCGTGCACGCGAATCTTCGGGAACCGTATCTCCCCTGTTACAGAGCGCGACACGCAGTCCGCGCAGATTTTTATCCGCGAGATGCTTTATGCAAACCCGCTATTCGAGAGCTAGCTGTCGCGCGAACGGTACTTTCAGTTGTCGTCGGGGGCCACGAGATGTTAATTTATCGTGTCGCATGTACAGGGCGACGAAATTATGTAATAATAATGGTGACGATTGAATTTCAAGAAGGCCAACGATTGAACACGTACAAGCCACGGACACGCGAGTTTACGTTTGCGGTCGCGTTCCCGGTCTAACGCAGCTCGGAGACTTCACGAGCGGCGCGGCGCGAGGAATATTTTAGTTGCTGGCGCGAAGCAGATTCGAGGGGAAATGACTTTGCGTCGCGAGAAGCATCGCGCAAAGGTGGCCCCGTTAAACATTCACGGTAACCAAAAATTGGCTCACGGGGATTCGGGGGAATCGTAGCGGTGTTTGCCTCACCCAAGTTCAACGTGTCGGAGCCTTACTTAACGCGAGCTTGTTTAGCGATGAAACTGGCTCGTCTCAGTGATTCATTTATGATTTCCTTCGTTCATTTTTTACGGTTTCCCAGTTTCGACAGACTCTAGAACAATCGTAGATCAAAGTGGAAATTATTTCGAACGGACTCGTTCCTTGAAAATTTACCAAACATATTTTATTTACTGGTATTGTAAAATGATTTACTTCGATTGCGCAGTGGTACGATGTGTTTGGTTAAAGTAGGAAAGTTTGATTGAAACACAGTTTGCTTAACAGGTGCTTAAACATTAAAGCAGGCCCCATTCAACCATCCCAGTCAAGCTGGTGCTTCTAGAGTTTTACGTTCTAATGTCTGGTCTGTACTAAATCGAACTTGCTATTCCAAACAAATTATTCTTTTTTTTTAGTTACAATTTCGGAGATAAATGCGTGGGAAATTTCACATTCGGTACCCTGTATATTATAATTTTTATTAATACACTGAAAATCTTCATCTACCAATTTACACAACACCGAATGACATTGAATGACCTTTGAAGATCAACAACAGATCAGTGAGTTCGTCATAGAACGAGCTACACGCCCATGCGAGTAAACACGCAAGTTGCTATAAAAAAGATAATTGCGAGAGTAAATTTGGGATTGGGTACGCAGTGTATCATAATTGACCGAGAGGCGCGGCCTATCATCCGTCTACGTGTCCGAGTCAGCGAAAATGTTCGTCCATCGATTCGCCTGCAGGGAAAGAGACCCGACACGGAAATCTCTCTGTGACGTGGCGTGGCGTGGCGTGGCGCAACGACGACGTCGGCCCGTCGTTATATTGGTGCGTGTATAATGGCAGTGCTGCTGCCGGTGCAGAGGCTAAGCGGGGTGGGATCGTAGATTCGACGAGTAACTAGCGCGCAGCTGGCGAGCCTTGCAAATTCACGATATTCGCGAATCGACGGAAGTTACCACGTACGTTCGGGAGGCACAGGGTGGTTTAGGGGCACTTTGAACCAACGTGAGGCGAGGCTCTTGCCAAGCCCAGACCAGCTTCCACTCCCATTGCGCCTCACGGTGGGGTTATTTCGGAATGGGAAAATTATTTCCCTCGGCATTCAGGCATCCCTGACGGGCGCAGCGCCGCGGCTGATCTCGATGCTACGTATTTCCTATATGTTTTAAATGTACCGCGGGATCAGGTCCGACAGTATATACTGGCGTTCGCTTCTGCCAAGTAGACAGGCACGATACCGCCGCCGCTACCGTTCTCTCGCTCCCGCCCCTACCTAACCGAAAACCACTTGGACAACTCGCCGGATTTACGGGATGATGGCGCAGCGGAAAGTATACCGTCTGAATATTCTAATTGCGTTGGAAGTTATTAGGGGGATGCTCCGACTTCAAAGCTCCGAACCACGCGTAACCAATGTTCGCCAATCTTTGGCTTTTATGCCTACCATTTTCGGGCTTCCTTTTAGTCCAGTTCTTTAGACGGCACTTACAGCAATCATTTTACTTCACGCTCTAATAAATTGTTGTGTATCTATAATTTTATATTTTAACCCCCGCCCGTCCCTCATTTCACGAACTGGATCTGTGTTCAGTTGACACGTTGACAAAAGATCGATAGAATAATTAGGTAAACGGTTATTTTTCGACGGTTTTTCATTCAGATTGACAAGTTAACATTTACATCTTAGGAATGCAGAAGAAGGAGAGTTGAAGGAATTTTGGGACATCCTGTGGAATGTAAGTTCCGGAGCGATAACGCACGGGAATACATACGACAACGCGAAATAGGATGTAATAAAACTTTGAAATCGGTCACGTAACCTTGATGGAACGTTGCTTCCCCATTCCCAGCCGTCGAGAGCAGAAGACACGTTCTCCGATCGCGGCGGTCATTGTTTACATCACCGGCGACAACGCGTTCGCGCAACATTCGTTCGGATATAAATACGGGAAATACGCTTCGGAGGTTGTCAGCGGAATCGGTAGAGGTGATAATGGAACGGCGAACGGGAAATCTAATTTTAAAGATACCCGGGCTGATGCGCTGCGGCCCGGTGCGGCCCCGCGCTTCAACACGCTTCGCCGCCGGTAATATAATAATATTAAATTACGCCCCAGCGTTTTATACGCTTTAGGAGTAACGCTAATATCGGGGGTGATTAACGTGCGTGCCGTGCCCTAATATGACGCAGCCAAATTCCGGAAGGCCGGCCGACCGTGCCGCTGGATAAGATGTGGAAGAATATTACTTCCTTCCAACTTCAACCCCCCACCCCCTCTCCCCGTTTTCAACCGCGGTTTTTGCGGTGTGTTGCGCGATTCCAAACGGCTATACTCCGGTTACGTTAGTATGTGCCAGCGAGCTTTCTCGAACGCAGCCTACAGCCTCGGGAATATAATACTCCCGAAGACCTTCATTGCTCATTAACTGGCTTTCGGACGCGCAGGTAACGGGCTCGATGCAATGCCGCCCGTTAACGTTCATCCTTTTTATCCAACCGACCATCTGGACGTAAATTTCACTTCGCCCCGTGGAATTTCCGACTTTGTCCCGCGATCCACGGATAGCGAGCACGGGCCTCGAAGAATGTCCTGGGCGGTGTTCGTCCAACATCCATCCGTCAGTTGCCCTTTAACTCTTTTGTTGCACGGGCGAGCAATGTGTACTCGCAGTCGGGGACAAAATTAATTGGACAGGCTTTAGAAACTTATTTTTCTTTCTTTTTTTTTTCAAATTGAACCGAACGATTTTTTTTAGATGTTACGAGGACTAGTCTACTACTTGTACACCGTTTACAGTTGCAACGATCGTAACTTCTTTATTGTGAATAATTTACCGGAGGATAGAAAAAGAAAATTTATATTTATGGCGTGTGTGCAGGGTGTCTCAACCTGACTGAACTTTCACATTTCGATTTTCTCGGTATTGTTGCTCATAGCTAATGTTGTGTCCAAAGGTCACGCGAAGGTCAACTTTTCAATAGCGACATTTTCTCGCTGTGGTTGCTCGTAGCTAATGTTACGGACTCATGCTCAAAGGTCACGCGAAGGTCAACTGTGTTTTTCAAATGGAATGAGGTATTTTTTAATTTTGTTCATGTCTTTTTTAATATCTCTTTCAATATTTCGATTCAAGAGAAACACGACGTATCGCGCGGGGAAGGGTCAATTCAGAATTGAACATCCCCTGAACAATTAGCAAATAGTAGTACGCGCATTCTAAGAGTGATAAATCCAAAGAAACCCATAAAGCTGTCAAGGGTGGACGCAATACCGCTCGGTAGAATCAACGCACAGCGGTGTAGAGAGCCGCCTGGCAGCGTGACGCGAAAGCCGTGCGTGTTATCGGCGACTAATTTATGGGATATTAATTGCATTTCATAGACTCGCGAATTCGGTTAAACCGTGACGGGGCGGGTGTGGAACGAAACGACTGGAACGAGGACGGGAAGCTGATGGCGGTACAGAGAGCGAAAGGGTGGCGCGAGAGAAAGAGAACGCACCATGCGCTAACCGGTAATCCACTTTGAGTCTGAAATATAGAGCATAAATTCCGGGCTCTATCAAAGGACGGCTGCGAAAATTTAAGGCCCCGATAAATTAGCATGCTAACGAGGGGGCGAGGGTGGAGGAAAAGGGCGTAGAATTGGATGGAGGGATTGTGGTAGACACAGAGGGGCAGAGAGAGAGAGAGAGAAACAGGCGTATTCATCCATAGCGATCCGGTCTCTCGGTGAGGTCGTTCGAGAGCAGCTTTTCCTGCGATAGTAATCAAGCAAAATATTGTGGCAACGGCCGCCGGGCACTTCTGTCGAGGTTCTTGACTCTCTGCGGAGCAGATCGTAGGCCCGTCGTACCATGATACCTTGGGAGATCGGCGGACCTTCTTTTCTCGTTCTCCCTTCCTGACTTATCTTTTAGTATCCGCCCCCTCCTGCCACCCTCCTCTCTCCCACCACCCCGATCATCTTCCGCTTCTCATGAGCTCGGTCGTGAATAACTCGATGCTTTCGTTACTCGCAAACGAAACAAGATGAAAAGAGAGCTGCGGATACCTTCGCTCATTCTCTCCGGACGGGAGGTGAACAAAGACAAGCGCCAGTTAGACGAAAGGGGGCAGATCCCGTGGTAGATTAAGTTAAAAAGGGTTGGAGAGCAAAAGAAGGGTGGGGGGATCGGATCGGATCGGATCGGATCGGATGGGGGTAGGGCTAACGAGGAGAAAAAGGTCGAAAAGACGAACGACAAGGAGAAGACGAAGTAGAAAGGTTAGCCGGTTATCCGATTCTATGCCAGCATGTTAGCTGTCACGGTTCAACTACCATGGCTAAAAGTTAGGAGAAACTTCCTAATGTATGTGGGAGACTCGGTCGACCGGTGGCTCTCTCGCATCCGCACAGTATGACCGGGCGGTCCAGGTCGTGGCCTGGCGACTCTCCCTTCCTGCCTTACTTCCTTGAGGGAGAGAGACCGCCTCCGTCCCTCTCTTAACCGTGTGCAGATCGCGCAGCTAAGTCTCCTCTCTTTCTACGAGAGGCCTTTTGTCTAGGCTCTCTCCTCACCTACGCTCACACGAGCCAGAACACCTACACCGTAGGAAGAGTAGGTACCCGTACGCGTGTTCGATCGTGGCGTGCGCGCGTCCAATCAGTAACCTCCTAACCCTGTTCGATCGTACCCTACAACGGGTACGAGTACTGGCACCGGCACCGGCACCGGCACCGGCACCGGCACCGGCACCGTCGCGCAGCTTCTCGCACGCTTTACGAGCATATGCGGTTAAATCCGACCGCCCCGGGGGCCCGACAGAGATAACAGCAAGCCTCGGTTACGTAACTGATATCACTGGTAAATACGTGTTAATGACTTACCGGTAGTCCCTGCTATTCCATTAACGCGCGCGAGCCGTATCCAAAAATTGTTCCACCGGAAGGATTCTTCTGCGATTCCCGTTTTCGGTATGCGTTTGCATTTTTGAAATTGCGAGTGAAATACGTGAAAATTGTTAGGTTGCAGCACTTTTTCTAAACAAAGCTCGATAACTAAAGAAAGCATTAGACTTGTCTGCAATTTCTCGGATTGCAGATAATCCAATAAAATAAAGCAACAATAGAAAATTCGCACAGCGGTACACCCAGTATAGCCGGGAACACGGTTCCCTGATCAATCGTTGGGTCCGGGTTTTCTAGGGACGATGTTACAGCTCGGATACTGGAAGTTCAGCCGACTACTGTTATCACTATCGACACGAAGGGAGACACACACAGATTGTGTCCACTCGCGGGATGAGAGGCATAGTCGAGGAGCTATTGCTCCAAGGCTTCTTCTCAGCGACTGACGGTTATCGTTCTATTGGATCTAAGCACGTGTTTAGCCGGCGCTCGGGTCCTTTCCGCTGATTGCCCGATAATGAATGCAGGTGTTTGCGGTCCTATATTCCGGCCTGGTATCGGCCGCTCATGGGAGACAATGTGCCCGAACGAGATGCCACCGGTTCTGCGAAAAGAGACACACGTGGCTTCTCTGCACGTACAAACACACGTGTGTATGTACGTATGTACGTATATATGTAGCCAGGCTTCGAGAGCCTATCTCGGTGTCCTAAATAACCGACCGTTTTGGGCCCCGTTACTCGCGAACGCGCGTCCCCGCGCATAGTCTTTGCACGGCGATTTTCTACGCCGCGCCGCGTCGCGCCGATCTTTCTTCCATACGCGCGCGTATCTAATATTCACGGTAACTTGTCGACAAGACTCCGTATGATAATAGCGAGCGATTAGATTGTTTGACAAGCAAGTGTTACAAGCGGCCCGCGGGTCGTGACATGCAGTCCTCGCGCAGCTCCTTGGCTTTGCTGACTTACTCGGGGACCTCCTTTGCGCCTCGACGTTTCTCCTCTATACGGTTGTTATCTCCATACTTCTCCTCTGCCGACTGCTCACGACTCAACCGTATTCGATTCAGGTGTGCACAACCTACGGGAACCCGCGAGAGGAACCTTATAGAACGCCCCGCCACCGACGCCGCCAACCGAGATACCATGGCTGCGTAGATACTTCCCGAATAGTTTATGCAACGCGCTTAAGACCAAGATTATTGCGGCTTACAACGTGTCGGCGGACGTCTCCTTCGAGGAATTGAAAACACGATCTTTCCGTTGCACGGCCACGCAACCTTCTCCTCCTTTGATGAATCGATCGGGGGACCATGTGTAACCTATCCGAGGTTCACTAGCACCCCGATATCTTCTTTTACACGATTTTCAAAAGTTCAAATAAAAAAATATGTATAGTGGCTGTTTTCCCCCGAATCATTTCTCAAATTACAGCTCGTTGTGTTTTGTGATGGTCACAAATCATCTCTAGATCGACTTACTTCCGTCCAGCTAAGCTATATTTTGAAGGACATCGAATGACCTTGAATGACCTTGGAAGAGCAAAGTGTTACAGATCGGTAAATTTGTCTCGCGGTAGGTAAAGTGTATTTGTAATAGAAGAATTGTTCTTTCGTCCTTGAACTATTTCTCTGGAGATTTTGCAAACTGTTATACGCCCCCCGTACTATTTCCGCGGGACGTTTCACCGAAGATTTGACGGCAAATCGATTCGACGGGAACGGTTTCGGAACAACTTAACAGCGATCACGATAACAGCGATAGCACAGCCTTCCCGGAGAGATATGTCCGCCATTAATTCACGATCCCGAGGAATTTTTTTGCGCGAGGCTACTGCTTCGCACAGTTCCCGAGGAAACTACGATACTCCTCCCCGAATGACGAATCGTACGATATTACGATCCGAAAAAATATCGACGGAAACATGGAAGTGGTGAATCATCCGGCGCCAAATAACACATTCTGTGTACTGATGATATCATTGATAAACTTGCACACATTAGGCTTAGGAACAAGATGGAATCTGTGGGAGGACGAGAAGACGATAAGAGAGGGGAGGAGAGGGAGAGAGGGAACGCTGGGAGAATCGTAATACAATCCCGTATCCAGATAATCATTCGGGAGCCATATATTCCAAGAAACTCCGCCTGGAGAACACAGATAAAACAGCCGCGGAAAGATGAAACGGGAAAACTTCATCTGAACTTGGGATTTTTCCTCCCTGGCTAAATTTCACAGCCGAGAATGAAAAGTCCTCGCGCGTCACAGATGGAAACAGAAGCCGACGTTTCCAGGAATTTGCAATTTTATTTCTAATTCTCTGCCCTTCCTCTGATTCATACGACTCCGCTGATTTCGACAGAATGTTACTACCCCTGTACGCAAAATTCACGTTTTCTTCTTGGTGGAAACTACGTGTCTTCCACGTTACTACTACCTCTGAGGCAAAAATTATTCCATCGAACAAATAAAGTGTCTATCATTGTAAAATACACGAAGAAAATATTAATAAAAAAATTAACGTTATTTTTAAACATTTTTCTGGCAATTAATATTATTAATATTATTTTTTATTGTTCTATAGCTTTGTTACGCTATTGAAATTTTAATTATAATTTTCGCTTAGGTGGACAGTTTATTATTTTATGAAAGGGGAAAGCGTTCATTGGTTTATTATTTTTCCAGATTTGTGAAATATATTACTTTTTATGTTTAATATACGATAATTCAATCAACAATCTTATTTGCGACTTTGATCGAATATCTTCTGCCAGACATTTCATACGCGACAAATAAATTTAGAACACCAACGTAGTTTTACTATTACCAATTCAGACGCTATTGTCGCATAACATTTTCCCGGAGAAGAGATGTTTCGCGCGATGAAGTTAACAAATGTAGCCTCCGTTTTACGACGGACTGTAAAGCAATAAAAATTGCGTGATTCCCGGCGTGCAGAGCGCGGAATGCGTTTTCAATAGATCTCAATAGCCTCGCCGCGATATATACGGCAAACGTGGCCATAAAAAATCGTAGTCTCACCATAAATGTTTTCCATCCAACGGTCCATTTTTTTCCTTTCCGCGGGTGCGCGCTCGCGGGAAAAACGTAAAGGCGAGAAGCGAAACGACAAAGAATCTTCTGCAGGATTTATTCCCGCTTCCCGAGAAACCTTCAGATGCAGAAAATGTGTACCGATCCACGCGCACGCAGCACGCGCGAGAATACCTTGGAGGGTAGATATTGTCAGGGAAGCTTAAAAATGCTTACGTGTTTTAAATGCGGCGGATTCTTGTCCCCTGCACTCTGAGAAATGCACTCACCTGGAACAGAAAATATTACAAATAATTTAGCACGAATGCTGGGACGACACGCCGGAAAGTCTGGCTTAATTAATGCTAGAAAATCATGTGCACTGTGCAGGTATTTGCATAGATATTTTTACGATGACTGTGGAAGTTGTGTAGGCTAAAATAATAGTTGCTTTTTGAAAAGAAAATATTTCTAGATATTCAATTAGTAGACTCATAGATATTTATTCCTCTTCTCGACAATTCGAGTGAGTTGCGATTCTGGTAGTCTATTAATTAGTAAATACCGAGGGGAGAGCCATATGTGGAGGTAAAATCTTCCCCCAAAGCAAATTGATCTTTCTTCACCCCATTCGATAAGGCTCCCACAGAAAACCCTCTGTGGCAAGCTTCAAGTCGGTACCTCCACCACAAGGGTAGTTATAGGGTAAACACGGATTAATGAATTGTTTTTACCGTTCTGGTTAAACAAAAATTACGAATAAATTCATGAACATTCCACCTGATAGTGCACACGACTGTGAATTTTATGCTAAATTGATTTTTAAAAAATTCTTCTATTTCTATTTTTAAACTCTATTTTCTGTGCAGTATGAAAACTCTTAGAACGCAATTAAGTTAATAGTCATTTATTATATTAATTTCTCTTTCGTGGTTTCAACGAGTTCAAATTAAAAAAATGTTAAGTGGGCAGGAATGAATCCTTTCTGGATCAGTGTAAGACAGTTTTGTATCTGGGAAAAGAATCGTTTCGGAAACGGTTCCGTCGAGTGTTCCGAGTTGCCGCATCAAGCACATTATGCAAAGCGAATCTAATTTCTGTCGACGGAATTCACCGTTTAATAATCTCCCCGGTAAGAGTATTATTTCCCGGCAATTTTAAAACCACGCATAATAGAAGGGTAATCAGATTCTTTCTCCGGCCATTACTTCGCGCCCGAAATTACACGGAAGTGCTAACGAACTCGTAACTCGATAAATACATTACGAAAGTTTAAGCGGATTGCTAAACTTTCCTTGGGAATCCTTCGAGTTTGTTTTTTCTCTGCAGGATTAAAAAAAAAAAGGAAGGAAAATATTATACATCGAGCGGGGTAATCGCATCTTCCGCGATGGCGTGAAACGCGTACCACGCGAGCGAAAACGTCGAGGTCTGTGTAACGTAAACGAAATATTTTGCAAAGTAACGCTACAAATAATCCCGGACGTAGGAGTTAAATGAACCGACGCTATTCGGGGATGGGGTGGGGCGAGGAGGGGGAGAGGAGGGGGAGAGGAGACGCAAAGAAAGACAAATAAACTGGGGCGAAACGTGAAAAAGACCGAAGTCTGTTTGCGATGTCAAAAATCAACACAAATTGAAATCACCGACGACCTGTGTTGACTGGAGAAAATCGACTTTCCTCGTCTTGGAGCCACCAGATTTTTCCACCGTGTGTCGCGCCCGTCTACGGGATTGGACATTCGATGAGCGACGAATCATTTCGCGAGCGAAGACTTCCTCCGCTGAAGAATCACAATTTCACGCGTTGCACAATTCACGATTGCACCGACGCAATTGCGTGTTTACGCCGCGCCGCGCCGGCCCCTAAAAATTCGATTGCTCAAAAATGGCTATTTCATATCACTCCGCGGTGTATTTGTTTTGCAGCTGTTATTGATTCTGCTCGTGTACGGTACGTAGCATCGTTAAGTGGAAGATCCTCCGAAGAAATTGCTGTATTGCGTACTGGGTTTATTATTTAGTAATTTTGTCGTATCGCATATTCATTTCTCCTTGTTTTTTTATCGTTTTTATGATCAAAAATTTATTGGCGAAAAATGAAATAAATGAAACAAATTTACTTTTATAATCGATTACCAGACTTTCGAATTTTATGCAAGATAAAAATTTTACGTATTAATTCCAAGACGTAGGAAAAATCCGTAAAATCCGTAGCCTAGTGATTACCATCGATAATTTGAGAATAGTACTGAAAATAATTAGTTCTTTCAAAGAATTATTGATCAGGCAGATTGATCGATAGATCGCGAAGCTTCTTTAAGATTCTCTCTGATAAAAGAGACTCCAAATTACAATCACCATTGTGTCCTACACTCGAGTCGATTTTCGGAGATCCATTGTAATCAAAGAACACTATCCACCGCAGCTCACAACTCGATCGCCAGAGTGCACGGTTCTAAAAATTTTTAAATAACCAATTTCGTCGAATGACGCACGCTTTTCAGTTTCTTTCCATCGAACCCAAAATAATTGCCTGAACGACGAGCCCCCCGTCCGACTAATTCCTCCAGGTAATAGACCCCGGAAACGGGGTGCTCGAAAAGTCATGCTACGAAATGGAACCGGTTCGAAGTTCCATCATGCATTCCCCGCATGACGAAGCTGTAGATCGGAATGTCCAATTCGGAGGAATGTTACGGCGCGCACAGCGGGACCAAACGACTCGATGGCGACCAACAATCTCTATAGAATATTTCCATTTATTGTTTTGTTTCTCTGGAGATGGAGCGCGAGCAGGACACAGATACAGCGAGATATTGCGTCAAATATAAATTTTTCAAAAATTAGCGCGACATAGCATCCTTTCCGTTATTGAGAGACAAGTGTTCATTATTTTACATCAATAACGTTCTCGCACCGATATTTCGTTAACACAGTTTTACTCCGATATATGACGATGGCTCGGGACCGGTTTTCGCCGTATCTCGGATCAGGGTACCTATTAAAGTTACGGAATCATAAGACTTTTCGGCGACAGTTGCGATTTTCCGCCGACTTCGTCGATCGCAAGAAAACTAAAAGAAACATCAGAGCACGGATGCCGCCATAATAAAATTAATTCTCTCCGAAGCGACATCAATCTTTTTCTAATTCACGATGCTACGGAAACCAATTTGTGATCGCCGTCAGTTTGGTCCCGCTGCGCGGCGGCAGCGTGTCCAATTTACCGAAATAAAACGGTTCGGTCGAAAGAAAATAACGGGTCGTCGCGTCGGCCGGTCCGGTCGAGGTGTTGCCGAGGCAGTCAAGGCAGTCAGGCATCGAGGCATTCCATTAATAATCGTTGATAATACGACGTGATCGGCGACGACGACGGCGGCGGCGTTCGTTTCTGTCGTGGCTCGACCGGAAAAGCGCAACGTTGACTGAAGATTGAAAATCTGAAATCGGGGATTCTAATTGACTCTGCCCAACGAAGAGGAAACAGAGAGCTCAAGGGGAAACCGTGGGTTTCAGGAATTGCTACGGGATGACGAAGCAAGTTTCTCCCCTTTCCTTAAATCAATAACCCCTCCCTCCCTCCCCGCCGACACCCCCGCAAACGTCCCAAGAACCATCTCCTCGAGAGGATCCCGGCCAGATTACGTTTAACTTGTGTCGCTAATATGTGTAAGGTTGTACATCGAGCACAGCTCCAATTAGAATTTGTTCTTTGACGCGTTCCCTGATCCTACATTATTCATCGGGACCAACAATCAAAACCGATCTATACGCCGCACCGTGTCCTAGACTTGTTTGAGCCCTTTCCCGTCGGGAACGTCGTCTATTCAATTTTCCAATGGGCTGATTCTCGCGTTTCTATGGGACAAGATCATTTACTGGTAAATGTAAGAATTGAAATACGGAAAACATGTGTTCGATAAACATTTGTTGCTTATCAGTCGTGTTCTCAGATGGTTCTGAATGACATGATTGAAAAAAATGGAAACTCGTACTGCGCATTGCTAAAAAGTGTCTCTAAAAACGTTAAATGATTCTTTCTCGTCATACCGAGCCTGCTATACTCGATAAACATGTGGAAAGTCGAAGACATCTTCTCGAGAGAAGCCAGACTGAGTTTAACTAGCTAATACGTGTAAGATTGTACAGCGAGAGCAGCCTCGTCGCGCTCAGCTCCAATTACAATTTGTTCTATGACACGTTTCGCGATCCTCCATTATTCATCAACATTCAAAACCGATCTACGCAGCATATCGACGAGCAATCAACGGGAATACCCGTAGGACACCACGCGCGGCCTGCGCGCGTTTCAAAGTGTTTCGCAAAAATTCTGCCGCGGCGCCGAGCCAAGCCGAGCCGACACAGCAATTTGTTTATTCCGTGTGATCGTCGTAGAATGTGCGGAAAAATCGAGTCCGCCCGGAAAATTGACGTAAAATGAATTTGAAAATTCCTGCACGCGGATAGATGCGTGGACGATTGCTGTTACTCATGCACTGTAGGTTCGAATGATGGAAGTTGGATAGAATTCGTACCTTTGTTAATTGTGTGAAATAATTGTAAAATGTCGTGCCGGATTTGTAAATACAATGTACGTAATTGTATGCACCATCGTTGTTTGTTTTCCTGCTAATTTCAATCAATTGAAAATAAAATTGTTTATATATTTTTTAAAAAGATTTTGAATTGACGAAGACGGCAACATTATTTCGTTTGCAAGAAAACGTGTCGTTCGAGTATCAGAGATGATCTTGAAGATCATACGAAGCAAAGAGGCTGTCAAGAACCGAGGAGTATGATAAATGATCACGTAGCCTTTAAAATGACTGAATTTTTACATTCCAATTGAAACGTTCTTTGTCTATGGCTACATTTTGAAGATTTGGTTTTCGATACGTGTGAATCACATTTATAATTACACCGCATGTTCGTAACAAACCCTTAAGCAGTCCAATAAATTGCTCCGGAGATGGTCGCTTTAAACAGTTTTCCGACGGAAAATTCATCGCACGCGAATTCCATTTCCGATTAAAGCAAACGTACGAAATAAAATAATGGTTCGGCACAGGATAAATTCGAAAGGGTTGTAACGGGTTCAGTAATTTTTAATTTCACGGACATACATTTGAAAAAATGCTCTTTAACGCTGCATAATTAGATATAGGTTTCATTCGTATTTAAATAAATATGGAATAAAAATCCCACCCATCTTCCAAAAGGTTCCTGAATGTTTTAGCAGATCTGCAGCAACATCTGCACGTTCGACGGTCCGTGTGTAAAATTTCAAAGAGCGGAGAAATTGCTTTTCGGCGCATCGTTTCGCCGGGAAATCAGAAGAGAGGAGCGTCGAACCAGTCGATGTACCGTGCGTATCATAAATCGCGAATTTTTCCGGCGTCGCGTCGTTCGTTAAAGATCCGCGCAGAGCTCTCGGCCTCGGAGATTGCTCAAATTTCCCCGACCGCGCTAAAGTTCCTGACAAAGATAATATTTCACAGTCTTCTAAGTCATCCCGTGGCCTAACTACGCGTCGTCGACAGATTTCTTTATCCAATTACCGTGCCGGGGGAGCGCAATTATGAATTTCAGGCGTAATCTCTCTCTCTCTCTCTTTCCCGCTCGCGTGTAATTGATCGGCCCTATTTCTCGGAGAGGTTTATCAGCTCGGAGGCGATCGCTTCTCCGCGCAGCGCTCGGTGAATATAAATGACAAGTCGGTAACGAGCCGGAAGCCGGGGCCCGTATTGTTTAATGTCCCCCGTGTTTTCATCAAACGATTTTTCTGGCCGCGTCTCGTCGCCTGGTAATTAAAAGAGGCAGCGGGTGGCTCTTCTCTCTCTCTCTCTCTCTCTCTCTCTCTCACTCCGGCTCTTGCGGCATATTGATGGAGGAATTTCCCAGCGTGTAAAGCTGCCACGACTTCGGTATCCTCTCTCCTTCGATTTCTAATCTGACCGGCGTAATGTCGTCCGTAATTAATACAAGTTGTAATCCCCGGCAGCATTCCGGTTTTGCGCCGGACAAGATATTAGTTGCTCCGTAGTTGCGCCACCAGGCAACCGCCTGCACATAGATAGGGATCGGCATTAGAGGTAGCCTAGTCCTCCACCTATCTTGCTCGTTCCGTGTTCGCTCCAGTCTCTCTTGGTTTCCTGTTACATGTTACAGTTACTGGAAATACGCCGGCCTCCGCTTCCTAGTTTGAGCAATTTCCCCCGATCGGACCAACCTTTCTTGCACGCCGACCCTCCGAAAACTGTTTCAACAACGAGTCCAACGATTTTCGCAAAATTATTCGCGCTCCGGAGACATTTTCAATTCGGAAGAATTTTACGACCGTAGACCTCGATGTAATTTCGAAAGCTTCCAGCCTGCACATTCGTCCTAAAGCTTTTGAAATTTGAATCAACCGCGAGACATAGGAATCAAATAAAAAGTTCGTTCTTTCGTTAATATTTCTGATAGATTTGTTTAATCTCACCGTTATTTTCAATTTCATCAACTTTATTTTGTCATAAATGCATAAAACCACCACTCTGACCACCATCCATCATTCGGTTTCTTCGAAGATGTTGTTGATTGACGTAACAGGTGGAGAAGTTGAAGACTCGTTTCTACCTAAGAATTAATGTGGAATTTGTCTTGTCTTTTGTTCTAATTAAGAGTCGCAGAAGCTGACAACGAAAACTTCTCTTCGTATTTCATGACTGGTCGTTTTAGTGCTGTCGAGATCATGATCTTTATCACTGATCACACGAACCCTGTTAGCACAGAATATCACATGTTTTAGTTTATTAGGTACGTTATAATTAATTACCGACGAGATACTTCCTGTAATTATAATAAGAATATAATTAATGTATTTTTACAGGCGCTCGTCAATTACTTAGGGACACCGATGTTAATTAAACGCAGCACGTCGTCTGTCGTAAAACAGTCGATGTGTTTATTTGCTTGAATTATAGATTTAGATAAATATTTCGCCTCGAAGGTGTAGAAAATGAAGAACAGAAAGATTCTGACGCATAGAATGACAAGGATAAACGAGTGGTTGTCAAACAAATTTTCCAATCTGTCGCTATTTGAAAAAGATACATGAGTCACTGTGTGTACTTGTACTGATTCGTTATGTTCCTTTTCAAATATTATATTATAAATAAGCGCTACAGAATGCGTCGTCAAATCCATCTACTATAAATTATACATGATTCATTGTGTCAAAATTCTCTTCGATTGCGAAGTAACAAGATGGATTTATAAAATACTGATTTTTAAAAAAATATTTGGGATTTGGTCCAAATCGAAGGATTACAAAACAATCTTCCCATAAACTGCTCCAGAATACAATAACAACGCAATCTCAAATGTTCGACTAAGTAGAATCAGTTAGCATTAGCCAGACAATGCAGTGATGCATCTAGACATATGCATGTATCCGAACGAAATGTAGCACAATGCAATTGCAGTTTACAGAATACAATCGAAATATCGTTTAACAATGTGCACTATTATTTTCTACTGCGTAAAACTGCATTGATCTGAATTTTCATCTAGAGTCGAGCCGATAACGTTTCAATTCGACTAAAAATAAAACGAGAGGTAGCCAGCGAATTTTGTAGCGTTAAAATAAAGTACACTATTAAATGTGAAGTACTATTAAATGTCAGAATTCCGTTTTAACATCGAACGGGAAATTCTCCGGTTACAAGTAAAGAAAGATGAAAGTGCTTGATCTCGCAGTCGCGGGAACGCGTTTCTGGAACACGATCGGAAAATAGGAATCCGTTGACGAACTAGCGCGGCTTTATCAAACGCAGAAGGCCGCCTGTGCCCTGGCGAGATTAAGTTAAGCGCGGAGTTGACGTATTGCGACAACGACGTCGCGATGTTTTCCGCTCGGAATGCGCTTCCGGCCTACGTGCCCGACTATCTGCTAGTGAAGAAAGCTTTATGGAAATATTCGTAATTTTCTCACGTAGAGCCGAGCATACGTTGCTCGACATAACTAAATCTATTTCCATGCATGAATATGGATGGGCTTTGTTTATGATTCAGTAGAGCCGTTTTCGACTAGGGAATAATGGAATGGCTATTGGTTTTTTTTTGTTTGGTGCCCGAACGGTTATTTTCGCAGCTTTCCGAGAAGGTCAAGCGAAATGTTTTATTGCGGATGCGCCCGAAATAAGTCCATTGATTATTCGACGCTTACAGGTGTACTTTCACGCGCCGGCTGTTAGCCGGCTGTAGCCGTTTATGGATCGGTGAACGTTTTGAGTTACGCTAATAGATTCAGTATACCGGACTCTGTTGACATCGTACGTCCCAACATTTCGATTTCTATTTCGTTGAACGAAGCACATCGATTCTATGGAATTTTTCGAACGAGATAATCCGGATGATAATTCCTCAATTTTTATTTTTATTTCACACCTATTAAAGAACACCTATTAAAGTTTGTACGAAACAATCGAGATAATTCGAGTAAAAGTTCTGTAATCTTAATGCTATGAAAGGGTAACAGATGCTGTGGCAAATTTGCAACGAACCATGCTTTTAACCAGTTACAGTGTAATAGCTTTTTAATGATGATTGTAGGTGTTCCTCGGTGGGAGAATGCGCAGACTTCCACACTATAATAAGACACGTTCAGTCAGAGATCCGAGGTCCATTCTATCCTCTTACAGATTGATTCTATATATCACGAAAAACTAGATAGCATAGACCTGGGGAGCCGTCCCTTTCAACTCACATTTTCATGACGTTTATAGGAAGTCACGTATAGTCAGTCTTCCAGAGCTTCCAAAAACCCATTCAATTTCTTGGGAACGTCCGCTGGATTCCCTTCGACGACTTATCACTCGAAAATATCTTGTCAATCATATCTCCGTGGCGAGCCTTCGATTTTAAAACATCCGTTTACAGAATAAAAAATACATCGCCTGATTCCAAATGTACGTATTCAATTTCTGATTTAGATATTTCCATCAAAATTAATCGTATGCACTGCTGTGCAATTTTATGCACTTCTTTATTCGGTGCTATTCTATACAGTTCTGTGCAACTGCACGCATTTTTCTGTAGTTTTCGGTTTTGTCTATAAAATAGTGTTAATAAACAAGAATGCATTAAAATTTATGGACGATTACACCATGCATTTCTAGAAACTAACAAACAATGTGATTTATTCTCAAGTTAACAGAGTATCATAATTTTTTAGAACCTGTGTAATTAACAAGTTGCTCAACATTCATAAAATGCACATCATGTTTTCGTTCTAGTTGTTTAAATTGCACAAATGTATGCGAACTACTGCAACTGACTGCGTGTCATAAAGAGGAGGCTTTGCAACTCTGAAGTAGCACATTTTTTTCCAATTCTTTCTTGTTTTAAATTGTGTACATTTCAGACATAGTTCAAGATACTAGAAATGTATTCGTTCAGAATACAGAAAAAAAGTTATTATTTTTACGTACAAATCAAATGATTTCAGTTCTCCAGTCAATTTTCTAGGCACGTGAGTCATAAATTATGACTACACATGGTAGCTGCACCGCGGATGAGTGTTCGAACCTATTTATCGTAGAACGAAAGTTCATTCTAGTCTATACTTTCGGTTTTATTTTGTAATACAACTTTCTTCTTGGCATCCACTATGCAATTCCTTCCTCCACATCCAAACCGATTCGCATTCTAATCGGCACATTTAATTAAATTGCTCGTTATATACGCGTTTGTAATTTGAAAACATGGTTGCTGAAATTATAAGAGAACCTGTTTGTCTCTCATTCGAATTCGTACCGCGAACTCGGGTCTATTCGATACGGATAATGTTTCTTCAGCGACTCATGTAATTATCCTCATTACAACTAAATTGCGAACTTATTAAAGTCTAGATGAAATTCAAAACAGTATGAAGATGAACAAAATTCAAGAACATCTGTGCAAACAAAAAGAGAATACAAAAAGTGCTGGCAAAAAACCAATTAATTTTCATGACGCGAAGAAAACTTTCAAAAAAATTGCAATTGGTCGGAATCACGAAGAAAATACTGAAAGATGTTGTTTACAACTATTTTATATAAGATTTAAAAATAATACACTGGCGAAATAGATTTCAACATTGTCGAGGGAGTCACTATCGGTAAAGTAGAGCGGACCCCGTGAAACCCTATGATGGAGATACCCTATACAGATTTTTCATCGCGTGACGTGTCTGCGAATGGGAGGTTATCAATGAATGTTTTCGCATTCTACGTGGAATAGGCAGAACAGCCAGATCACACGATAGAGATCTGACAGCGACGACCGAGAATCGAGTTTGAGCAATGGCCGCGTCCTCTAGCTCGCCACTTTGCAGCGGTGGCACGCCGGTTCGAGGGCACGAGAAGAAAGGTTCTTTGTTATAAGAAACGGGGAACAGTGGAGGGTGACTAGCGGATCACATTCTGGCGATCGGCGCTAAGTTTACGACGATAAACTTGTTCTGGCAACTTCTATCCGTCCAGGTAGCTTAGATCTCTTGGTATCACCTCGGTTGCTTGATAAATCTAGTTTCGGCCTGAGTAAGCCACACTTTGTGTAACCTGTTAGATAGAGAATTCTAGGCGACAACGACGACGACAGCGAGAGGAGCAAAGAGAGAAGAAGAGAGGAGAGGCAAAAGTTTCGCGGCAAAAAGCATCGTACGGGATCCTCGACTGAAGACGTGGTGTAGTTTTTGCAACGGAGCTGCACCTCCGCTGACCGCGAACGAGATTATCGTGGTATCGAATTCGGCACGGAAATTGCCGGGAGAAAATTTATCGTTCCCGTGGCCAAGAAAAATGATCCTCTCTATCGAACGTTAACGTGTAAAACCGCAACAGAGTCGACCTTAGTCATTGCGTGGCGGGGGGGAGGGGAAATTTCTTTCAGCCTACTGTAACGCCAACGCCCCACCTCGTCGTCTCGGAAATAACGTAATTTTGCTGGCCACCGCAGACATAATCGGTCCACGCTTTCGATACGGAATGCCACGCGTTAACATTACCGATCGCGATTTATTAACGCAATCCCTGCGCCACCCTGTGCTTTCCCAGCGATTCTCGCATTTGCAGTATCTTTGGAATCCCACGAAGCCTTCAATAACCGCAGACAAATTTTCTGTACACTTTGACCAATTAATCTTTTCCAAGCATTCATCTATTGGGTGGACAAGAGACCGATTTCGGTTTTAATAGTATTTTTTTTTCGTTTCAATAACTTGTCTTAAGGTTATAATTGTTTTCTTTTTGACATTTGATAACTAATATTTGATAGTGAGATTGCAGAGAGTTTAGAATATTTTATTGATTCATTATTCATATTAAGAACTACGTTTTGTCTCACCTTAATAATACCGAAATTACTTTATTGCCCACCCAATACATTTACCGACATTTTAAAGACTGTGCCAGAAAGTATTTTCACTTTGTACTACAATTTCATACGTTTTTCTAATACTATTGATATTGTTCCACAGGTTGACTGTCC
Source organism: Lasioglossum leucozonium (assembly GCA_028454225.1). NCBI lineage: Eukaryota > Metazoa > Arthropoda > Insecta > Hymenoptera > Halictidae > Lasioglossum > Lasioglossum leucozonium. The sequence goes on along the minus strand of CM052221.1, from coordinate 22,120,184 downwards.
TAGACGACTGCAATAAGGAGGTCAACGATCCCACTGTAAGTAATCGTTAAACTAATTTATCGCACATGTTACACATACACTGTAGGACTCTACCTAGAAATATCGAAAAATCGGTATTTCGTGAATAATCAAGATTTTTAAGAATATCCCCTTGGACGATCGTATTCCCGGTTAAATCTCGCGTTGCGCAGCGTCCCGGAGACTCCGCGATTCGCCAATTAGAATCGAGCATCTGCCTCGGTTCCGGATAATTCGAAATTACAGGCGATAGCAGTCCGAAGCGCGGGCGCGTTACATGCCGTTAGGTCGTGTCGCGGACGCTTGTAATCCCCTCAAAAATCGGGTACAATTTCCGTCGTTGATTGAGCACGCCGCGGGAGGCGGCACCTTCCTCTCCGATCTGGTCCAGCGATCTATCTAATACACCGCAAGAGGAGAGAAGCGATCGTCGTCGTCGTCGTCGTCGTCGTAGCCGTCGCCGTCTGACATTCGCGGTTTTTCAGAAGCGGTCCGCCTCGGACGTCGATTCCTTTTTATATAGCGGGGCGGGCGGTGTGCTGCTCGTAGTCCACGGGTTCTATCTGAGGCCGTGATCGGCAACTCGATGTTGTTGGGAGGCTGGGTGCCGCAAACGAGGAAGATGGAAAGGCGAACGGGGGGTCGATAGATAAAGGGACTCTCGGGGAGAAAGAGAAAAGAACGAGCCGTCCAAAGGAGGAACGGAGAATGGGGTGGGGGAGGGAGGGGACAGGGAGGAGAGGGAGGACCAAGGAAAAATCTACGGCAAAATAGCGTGGCTGTTATGGCTGCAGCACGAACTGTCACCCGTTTCCGCGTGTTTCTTACTCGCCGCGTTCCACAACTCCTTTATCCTCGGTGGCGACACGGCGAGCCGCTGTGTGCGCCCTTGCTGATGGTTCTCGTACACACGTCGCTTTCTTTCCTTTCTTCTTCATCGGGCCCTATATCCCTCTTCCTTCCCCCTCCCATCCCCGCCACCCCTCGCCCCGCCCTATCTGTCCCCCTTTATCTCTCTACGGCCGTATGATGAACAACAATCGAGGCATAGTCGCACGAATACGCTGAAAGCGTGTCCCATTGATCTACGAGCGAGGCCGTGCGCGCGTTGTCCCGACCACCGTGGTATTTTCTGCAAGAGAGAAAAGAGACTCCGATGTCTAGCCATTTTTTGTAATTTGTTTGATAGCGGAGGGGATCGGGACAAGGTTGCATTGTCGACTCTCGAAGTTGCTGAAGTTGATACCGGCACGGTAGAGCCTCGCCAGTTCTTGGCGTGCTCGCTGTTTCGATGCTGCCACGATTCTCCGATCGCCGATCGTCAGGCAAAGATGAATTCGTGCAAGTTGGTCTCCTATTATAAGGAACAAGCTTGCACTGTCAACACCAAAAATTATTCATGTTGATGCTGGTGCTATAGAGCCTCGTTAACTCTTTGGAACTCGGTGTCCCATTCTTGATGCTAGCCTGATCCGACTGCTGATCAGCCAGATGTGAATTTGTAAAAATTGACTTACTATTCTAAAGAATGTCACTGAACTTGTATTGTCGACCCCAAAGATGCTTAAGTTGATACTTCATCGATTCTTGATGAACTCGGTGTTCCACGATGTGATCCAACTAGTGATCTTTAGTCAAATACGAATTTATAAAATTATAGAACCTGTCCGAACCTGGCCCCCTCCACCCCCTCAATCTCTCCACAGTCATTCGATGAATAACAATCGAGGCATAGTCGCACGAGAGCGTGTCTACGAGCGAGGCCGCGCGCGCGTTGTCTCGACCACCGTGGTATTTTCTTGTAGAGTAGAAAAGAGACTCTAAAGTCTAGCCGGACCCCGATCCGATGTGCTTCTAGCTTTCCTGTGTTCCACCGTGTACATGATCGCGCGTCCAGTCGTGTAAAAGGAGAGGATGCATGCGTGCAACTGCATGCGGTCGGTGCCGGTGCATACAGGAACACCGGGGTACCTGCAGTTGCGTGGCATAACGCACGCCGCGCCGCCGTCGCGTCCACATGTCTTATTGCATCGCTCCCGGCCGCGATAATATGAGACGCCGCGCCGTGCACACCTACTTTTTAGCGTACACGACGACACGCAGGAATTCCGGACGTTCGCGTATCTACCGTTCGCCGTGAACCTGACTCGATAATGTTACATGAACGAGGATGGACGTGGTGAAGGTGAACCGTGGATGCTGCATGTTTAGAGCGGTGGAAGATCGACCGATGGGAGAAATTGTTTTTCTTTTTTTTTTTAATTTCTTTGCCGTAGGGATCCAGACAAGGTTGAATTATCGATGCCGAAGAGGCCTAACCACTTGTACCACAACGTCGAGTCGGACTCGTGATGAACAATCAGAACAGGATTTACTAAAATCTTATTAATTGTTCTTCGGCTCAAAATAAAATTCTATTTTATTTGTTAAAATTGCTTTGACTTCTACGAAATTACAGACGACAATACAAAAGAAAATCCTGTGGTTAGAGGACGAGGGGTGCACAAATAATCTTCGTTAAACTGCTGTCTAAAACGTGCAATTCCAATTTTGGAACATTGTAATGCCAATCTATTGACCGAACTATTGACAGAAGTTCCATTATCGAATAAGCAGGGCTCGTTGAAAGAGCACGCGGCGCGGCGGCTCGTGAGGCAGCCGTTTCGCCACCCTAACCTCGCCTATAAGCATGCTCGACCGATTATTATCGCTACGGTTATATTCACCGGGGGTACACAGTACATCTTCGAGACTATCGAATGGTAGCCGGAAGGTAACTTCCTTGAAGTCCAAAGAGAGCCTAGGAATCTTTCCGTTCCAGCCACGGGTGCCGATTTCATCTCGCACGGTCTATCTCTACTCTGTTTTACTGTTGCAACGCGACAAGAAATCGTTGCGCTCGGCTCTCTCGCTCGATTCGCCTCCCCCCCCTCCCCCCGCTCGTGTTATCTGTCTCATTTTCCTCTCGAACGGTTCGCCGACGTCTTTGGATATCAGCGAGAGTTTCGCAAAATCTTACAAGATCCACATTGGCGTCGAGGTGAACAGCGCGGAACCAGCTCGAGCAACAACTTCTGTTCTGGTCGTAACGTTGCTTGAAAATGAACATGTAAATATAATTAAATTCGTAAAATCCAATCACCGTCGTCGCTGGAACAATAGTAAATTTAACCTAATTAGAAAGGCTTAGACTTATGGAGGAAAATAGTTTACGAAATTTTCAAGTTGTTTCTTAAGAGAACCGTCCGCTTGAGACAATTATTCTTCGCGAAGGGTCAAGGTCAATTATGCAGTCCATTTTTTTAAACAAATCTCCACCTAATCCAGAGGCGCCGAGTCACGGTGTAGTGGTCGCGACATATATAATTTTGAAACGCCCTATACATATTCCAATAGAAACGAAGTCTGAGAAACAAATGCATCGTCATTATTATTACAAAGTCATATTTTTTTACTCGGGTATCCCGGTGTTAAAACTCACTTCTGTATTATTTTCGAATCGGGCAGAAACTTCTGCAATTGTCTAATAATTCGTATCCGGCTGTTCGAGCAGGCACGTCTGAAATACATTGGAGGGAACGTTGCGAGAAAATGGAGAAGAATGTCGCGCAGAGATCATAACCATACTCTCTCCGTGAAAGGCGAGCAGCGTCACGTTACTTGGAGGGTTACGTGTTACTGGGGGATGAAGCAATATATAGTACTTTCTTCGCTCGTCGGCGTCGCACGTATTTTATTTATCAATCGAACTCGATACCGCGGGAATTCCTCTGGGGGCGGCGCGGTTGGTGGTCTCAGCTTTCAAATTAGTATTCGTCGTCCTGCCTCGCAGCGCGTCAGAGGGGGCTAGACCGCCGGAGACGAGCACGAAACCTGACGGGACATAGGGGGTAATGCGGTTATCTTGTAGCCGAATATTATTTCCTCTTTCAATACCGCCGCGAAGAACCGTTCTCCTGCTACAACTTTCTCATTGTTCCACCGTGGCAGCCTGTGCTTCGAAGCTTTCGTCCCCTTACATCAGTTTCTCTTTATCAAACGCTGCTAACTAACACACTGCCAGAATCCCAGAAGACTATGGCACTTTCATACATTTACTAGAAAACAACGGTTCCTGTCGGATTTCAGGGATCAAAATCGAAATTCGGCGCGAACCATTCGATAGACTATGACAAAAGAAACCCACCAAAAAATTTTGTAAAATATACAAAGTTTTTCCGAATGTTAAAATTTTGATATACTTAAAGTGGTACAAAAAAAACCATACAACTGTGGAAAATTGGCGAAAAAATTGATATTACATGAGCAAATAATCTGAAAAAAATGAGGATAGTCGATATCTTATTGCTGTGATCAATTTCGCAAACGTTACTTGTAAGTTCCGACAAGAAATCTGAAGTTTTTCAAATCTGTTCCCTGTTCTCTATTTTTCGCAACCATTTGTGCAACGGAAAAGCGGGTAAAATTTCCCAAATACGCGTGAATATCGTATTCATATTTCTACTCGCCTATAGAACGAACCAGATCGCACGACGGGGAATTAGCAACAGCTCCGATCCGAGTCCGACAATATTGTTGGAGGTATACTCCGCAATTGGATGATAAATAAAGGAGCCGTCGTAGCCATGTATCACCGCGAGGAAAAAAAAATAACGCGGACGGAATAACGTGTAGCAGCGGCGCAACAGAAAAGGAAATCGGCAGCAACGGGGAATATTTAGTATCGCAGATACCGGGCCACACCGTACGAAAAACGTTTCGCATTTACATGACGACCTATATACCAGGCGGCCATATACATCGCGCGCGCGAATTCCTCCCCGAGAATGGTATAGAAATTATTTTGCCGAGGTGGGGGGAGGGAGAATGAAACTAAAAAAAAAAAATAAAGGGACGGGGACGAGAAACGTACGGTTCTAGCATCTGTCGCGGTCGCCAGCACCGACGAGGAATTTATAGAATTATGAGTCGCCGCCGTTGTCATAGAATTATACTTCCCGGCTATTGTAATAGCAGCGGGCTAAGAGTCATCGAGCATGCTGTGCACCTGGGATAGAGAAAGAGAAATATATACATACACGTATATATATATATAGAGAGAGAGAGAAAGATAGAGGTTAAGGGCCGACGATTTCGCTGCACCTTGTACGCGCATTATCGCGTTGGTATCGTGCGGCCAGTGATAAACGCGAATGGAGAATTCAGACGTTACTAAGAAGCTGGCCCACGGTTTATACATGCGTGCAATCCTCTTATTCCTCGTTCCTCTATTGCTTCCTCGTTTACTCCTTTCTTTACGCTGTTTTTCCCTTAACAGACGGCTCCGAACGAACGTCTTTGAATAGCGGCCATCCACCAGGCCAGATAGGATAAATCACCGAAGGAGAGACGCAACGAGCCGTGAGATCGTTCGGTTCGTTAATCCTCGACAACGACGACGACGACGACGACTGTTTTCCCCGTCGAATCGACGAAAACGGGACGACGAGGAAGGAGCCGTGCCGGTTCGAACGACGGAGGAACGAAAGAGAAGGTCTCCCGCGAATGACAGCGGGAACGCGTAGAACGTCGAAGGTCAAGGCGCGCCGCACCGCGTGCCGCCGCCGCGCCGGTGGTAGGGAAGATGAAGGTGAAGGTGAAGGCAAGAGCGTCGCTCGGGAAAGATGAAGGTGAAGGTGAAATCAAGGACGGTGACAAAGAGAGACCTGCCGGGAAGCGGGACAAGGAAAAGAAAACCGTTTGCGACGCGTTTGCCCATAAGGGACTGCTCCTCGGAACCAACCTTGGTCACGACCGAACGGGAGCGGACCGATTGTCCTGCGCAACCAGGTGGATTTTCAAACGGCCTCGGGGAAACACGATACACCTCTCGTCGAGAAAACCCCGGGGTGTACGGCTCGCTCTGCCGTGAAGATGCCAGCTCTCGTTAAGGGCTCGCGAGATCGGCTCCTCCGCGGATAGCAGATCGAACGGTGACCGTAGGACCAGGTGTATCCTCGAGAACCACCGTCCTGGCGAACAACGTGATAGGATGTACGCTCGCTAATCAACCGGATAGAAAGGCCCTCCTCTCGGAGGATCAAGTGTGTCATAAACAGTGTTCAGGGTACGGGGTAAGTCGATCTCCGGCGTCAAGGATGCCCGTCAAGGGCCGGGCGGCTGTCAACTACCGTGGCACGATCGTTCGATGCGCCTTTATCCGAAAGCATCTGTACGACAAATAATAATAAGCTCAGGGTTATTAATGTTCCGCGTGGATCGGCCGAGAGAAGATCACACGAAAGATGCCGGCGATAAAGATTATTGGATCCCATCCTCCCCCAAACTCCCTCTCTCTCTCTCTCTCTCTCTCTCCCTCTCTCTATCTTGGAGCAACGTATTATCATATACTTGAAGAAGATCGCAGCCGCGACGTTGCTTTCGATGTAGCGCGGAACCTGTGCGCCAAAGGAAACGGTGGTGTTGTCGCGAGCAACTGCGACAGGGTTGAAGGAGCTTGCGAGACAGAGAGAGAGAGAGAGAGAGAGAGAGAGAGACGAACAAAGATGAAGGGCAGAGGATCGGAGAGAGGATCCATAATGGCGAGAGCCCTGATCCTCCGGTAGTAGGGGCCACGTAGCAGGACAGAAGAGAAGATGAAGAGGATGAAGAGGGAGGAGGAAGGATCCGACTAGTAGAGAATGGGACAGTATCGAGAGGGTGACGAGGGAGGGGAAGAGAAGCAGGACAACGGCGGGCGCGCGGGCTGGTTTATAGAGGGGATTTAGATGCGAGCGAAACCAACGAACGAACTGTTCAAGGCATTGTTCGATATAAGACACGACTTCATTAAGCATTCAAGTAATGTTCAAACATTGTACATTGAATTGTACTTGCGTCCCCGTGGCCTCCTGCCCCTCCTCGTCCTCCTCCACCTCTTCCTCCTCCTTCTCCCCCGCCCCTCCGCGCTTCCACGGCTATCTGTTCGTCGTCCGACCTCCCTCCGTTCCTCGCCCCAACCCTGTGTTTCTTCTTCTTCCCTCTCCGCAGCCCTCAACCGACTTCGGTTTTGCCCGGGCGTCTACGAACATCGTCCACCCAAGACCAGAGCTATATGTATTGCTGAGTGCCGCCGCGTCGCACCGCGGCATACAATGAGAATATCGTCCTCTGGGCAACTCGTGATGCCGCAATATCGAATAATGTATAACTATATCAGGCGAAACGCGGGGCGGGGGCGGGGTAACAGCCAGGCCGACCTGTGCGAAGAGAGGACACGGGGAACTTCGGGATCAGGACGAAGATGAACGGAGAGGTCTGCTGTGGTTCGCAGCGGGACACTGTGTTTTACGCTCTCTCTTTCCGCAAGTTCTTGCTTTCATCGTTTCCGACGAAACCACGGCTGTTTATAATTAAATGAAAATTGGTCCCACGCATTTACTGCCCTAGCGAAATATTGGCCGGAGCAGTCCTACGTACCGCGGCGAGACGACATGAAGATCAAGACTCGTTTCTCCACTCTACCTTCCCCTTCTACGACACTACTCCTACCACGCATCTGCCCAGTCACGTGACGCGTTTTTGTGTTCCCCTCAATTCGTGCTCCCCCCCCCTCGTTTAGCGACACTGTTGGCAGGGAATCTTCTTGTCGTCTAATCACAATATTGTGTACCGTGTGACGTCAAAACATTAGGACCAGGGGACAGTCAACGGCGGGAATAGGCGGGCCTAGCGACGGGTCCCGCGAGACTTCCCGAAAAACTTTTCGCGAGGCATGTTCGACACAAATAGCTTGTAAACAAACTCTGCGCGCGGTTCGGCTGTTTATCGTCCATGAAAACAACGTTCGCTTCAGATCCTCGAGGATAGGAAGATTCGGTTGAACGTCGTGTCCGCGTGATGTATTCGGGCCATCCGGCGGTATCTCCTTCCGAATAACTCGGCGCGGGGCCGTAAGTTATGCGTGAGCTCGTATGCGAGAATTATGTTAACAATGCCATTAAGGCTGGCGGCGCGGGGACGTTATATTTTTTATTCGTTGGTCGACGGCACCCATGGTGGGCGCCGCGGATGAAAAGCGTGTAAGCCCTACCGGGGAAGAAAGGAAAATGAAGGAACGTGGGGTCGGCCGGCTGGGGTACTCGAAAATTGCAGTCACAATTCTTCGGAAGACAGATATTATTACCGTTTCTGCCGGCGGAACGTTCCTATGCAGGTGTATACCTTCAATTACGCAAAATGCATTTAAACTCGATACGTCTGGCTTACAGTTGCCACTGTACAATTGCGTACTGGAACCGAGAAACCGTCGGCGATCCGCAGACGTTCGCACAGGTCTACACGCCCGTCTTCTTCTTCTGCTTCTTCTTCCTCTTCCTCTTCTTCTTCTTCTTCTTCTTCTGCTTCTTCTGCCGTTGCCGCTACTGTGGCTGCTCGAGCTCGCTGATAGCCGGAATGATCTCCTCTTCCTGGGATCGTGAAAATTTTCTGCGTGCATAGCAGTAAACCACACCGTCATTGTTTCCCTCGGCAACGTTATACGTCTTCGTTGGCAAGACAGCATCCGCGAGCACCGCCAGCCTCCTCCGTCCTCCGTTACTTCGCGCTAGGAGGATTTCGACTGTAATTTCGTTAAATTACTGCGCAAAAGAAAATGAAGGAACCGCGTAACGACGTTCGCGAATATTCAATTTGGCCGTGAGCGCGCGCCCGCTTTCGAGTCTCGCGGAATTATCGGGGAGCTTCCACGCCCGTGAAAAATGCCGCGGGAGAGCCGGCAACATACAATTACCGCTCTAACGCCGGAAATTATGATAAAAACGCTTACACTCTTTATTTAAATGGATTTTTTTTCACCCCCGGTGAATCGCACTTTATACACCCCGCGAAACTGCCGACACGCGGTTTCCGTTCCGCACGAAAATAATTAGCTGAAGCCATTTAAAACTTTTGTCTCGGTTAGGACAAACTGTTGCTTCGGGCTCACGATTTTTCAGACCCTGTTCGGACCTTATCGATTTATTATGCAGAAAGAAGTCTGCTTCGAAGAAGAAAATTTTCTAGAGAATTATTAGGTACAAAGAAGTCTTCTTTGAAGATGGGAATTCTTTAGAAAATGATTAAGGACAAAGAAGTCTGCTTTGAAGAGGAAAATCTTCTTTATCTACTAGAGAATTATTGAAACAGAGATTCTAATTAACAAAATACCGCAGCATCTGTTCGTTCGCAAACCAGGCTTAATAATGGCGTTAATACACGTTCATTGAAATGTCGTTTAGATTTAATATTATCGTTAAGAACACTATGGCAATTCTCTTAATTCACTTTTCTAGTTCGAATGGTTCTCTTTACAGGACAGAGACCAATGCTGAATTTCCCGGATATATTACTAAATTTCCATAGAACGAGTGTTCCCCGATACTTTATCCTTATCTCGTGTTAGTTTTTTAGCCAATGGAAATTTATCCGCGCTCGGTAGATCCTCCCCCACCCCGTTCTCAGAGAAACCCATCAATTCGGTTAGCAATTTTCTGTTGAATTTGCGATCACTAGCTGACAAGCGATTCGATTGAAAATCTAGTCGGACGTAAAAGATGCGAGCATTATCGGAGGTGCCGGGCATAAATTTTATGCTGCCGCTGTAAGAACAATTGGCCCCTTATACAACTTTGCACTTGCATAAAACCTGTACGGCGGCACTCAAAGTAAGTATTCTTATGGAGCGCGCCTTACGTAAAAGTAGATCCTCCACGGGTGTGTTTATACGCGACGTAACGCTGGGAAGATGTATGCGTATCGCTCATTGTGCTCGCAGTGACATAACCGGGAGCCATGATTTTTCTTTGTGTAATGCATACGCGACGCGCGGGATATTTTATGTGTCCTGTGATTGGAATATGTTGAGTGGTAGTACGAATATGTTTGGTTATGTTGAATCGATTGTAACGAATCTAAATGACTGTGAGGTGTTCCTGTGCGACGCAATGTCTGACCATTGCTCGCTGTTTCTACTTGCAACAGACATTGACAATGGAGCAGCAGTGGTCCCGTTGTTTTTTCTTAAAAAAGTTTCCTCAACTTATAGTATTAAATAGTAATAATGTGTATCGGTCAGTCACATTCTAAAATTCCTTCTTATTCTTCTACGAAAACCGGCGCGTTTAATAACAGCTATAAATCAACGAAATTACCATTTCCTCCCAAATAAAAGTCGAATTACATTTTAGTTACCGGACGTCTCCAGCGAAAACATTTCGCAATCGACCGTTCAATCTCGGGCCAGTTTGCATGATCTCGTCATAAACCAACAACTCCGACGAGGGATTCCGAGGAACCCCTCACTCTAAAACCGCAAAGAATTAAGTCTCGTGCTCGTAAAAAGTCGCGAACACGAATAATTCGAATCGGTCTCATAAATCTGCAAAACAAGCGCTCTTAATAGCTGCTCGAAGAAAGTTTCGCGAGGTTTCAACAGCCTACGAGACGCAAGATACGAATCATAAATTATTCGCGGATCACGTGTACAAAGTGGTTCTCTCGGAAGGAGCCGCCGATGATTGCTCCATCCACCTTTTGCAATTCAGGAGAGAGAGAGAGAGAGCACGATTCTTTTAATCTTCTCGCCACGATCTCGTTACACGAAAAACCAGCGCAGCTCGGGTCCGGGCCCGGGAAAACTGTCCTAGGATGGATCAGCGCGGGCCGATTTGCTCTGTAGTTGGTGTACCGATAGCATTAGGGGACATAAAATAGCGGCGGCATCAAGACCAGGCGGCTCTCTTTTGCCTGCAATGAATCAACCGGTGCAAGGAGCGCGGTCCACCAGCCGGTGATCTCTGAGACCACGGGGATTTCACTTATATGGCGATATTTTCCGTACGCGAGTCCTTCGTCCTTTAGGTATATCGGTGTATCGAAGGTCCTCGCGATCCTGTAGCCTGGACCGCCTAACCTGACCGACCCAATTATTTTCGTTATTAACGCTAGAATCGCAGAACCCAACGAAACGACGGATTACAAATTTTTGAACGGAACCGGGATTGTGAAGCTGCATTGAATGAGAAACTTCGACAAATTTCTTTGGACATACATTATCGATGACACTATAATATAACATAAATTAGAATAACCTTTTTATAATTGGAACATCAGAACTGCTTCTTCTTCAAAATAATGCGGATAAGAAAAAAATTACCCGTTACTTGCAAAAAAAAAAAAACAGTATAACCTTTCTCCTGTTTAATTTTTTTTTCTGATATGTCTACTTGCAAGAAAAACGCTGGATAGCGTTAGCGCGAACAGCCTGTACATTCTGCTCCACCAATGGACTCCATTGTGATCTTTCGACACACCTGTCGCCACAGCCGGCGCGGCAATAAAATCAGAATGATCTGTTACAATTTTATACACCGGCGTTGGAAAAAGCACCGGACATAAATGTTCCTTCACCGAACTGTCTTCAATCTTTCAGTCCACTCGAACGGCGAAGTTATGGCAATTGTTTAGCCGGTTTCTCGTGGCGCGGATGAAAGCGCGGACGAGAATCAGAGAGCGCATGATTTCGTATTCTCGCGGTGCAACAATCTCAAAGTTCTGCAGGCTGAAGTGCGACAGCTTTTTATCTTTTTAATCATCCGCACATAAAAGGCCCGGTAAAAGCCATTAGTTGATTGTCCTGGGCGAGTACAATGCGTCCTCGAGGTAGGAAGATGGGGGAGGGGAGCGGTGATGGTGGCAAGGACGGAGGTGGCCAGTGTCTGGTTCTGTTCATGGGAGAAGCGGCAAAGTTCGATTAAGTTTTCCAAATGGCCAGTTGTCAGTGCCACGTACGCGGGCGCCGCGCCGCAGCCACCATCTTTATTACTGCCGCAAGTTCACGACCGTAAGTAGCCTGCTGATTATTTTCGTTAATGAGTTACGAGAGCAATAATAAATCCCCCCGTACAGAATGACCGGTAATACAAGCGGTTTTTTTGTCCGCACATCTAATAAGACGTTTGTTACCCCGCGCAATCTTTTCGCTTATGCACATTCCGTCCCTAATAACATCTCGTACCACATTTCCCAAGCTGTAAGACGCGCTCATCAGGCATGAGCCCATGGCATAAATCCGTGCCACGTTTCTGCGTTTCAAGGGGCACCGTCGTGCCCATCTAATTAGACTAACTGCTAATAAACTTGAACCCAATTAACCGATCGGTCTTCTTCGCTTCTTTTTTATTTTTTGACGAGGAGGCAGCAAGGATTTCTGCGATGGGCGCATCTTCGATGTATTAATGGCATCAAACCTCTTCAGCTGCAGGCCGGAGAGCTCTGACCGGCAACGGTGACGTAATGATGCACTGCTAGAGGAAAACCAGAAAGTCTTTTCTCTTTTATGCCGGACAAAATGGATTTTAATGTTTTCGAGGAATGTGGACGAGCGCGGCCCACAAAGAACGCTGCAATTTCTTCGATGATGCACCGCTGCGACTTAATAATTGCATAGATCGTTACATTCTTCGGTCACGAATGCGCAATACTTCTTAATGATCGCCAGGACGAGCTAACAGTACGTTGAACCACGTTTTATCGAACGGTAACCGTGTAGAAAAATATTTTCTCCGGCTGCGGAATGATAAAAATAACACGGAAGCATCGGGGGAACGTTTAAAAACACTTTTAAAAATTGGATCGAATCCTTCCCGCTACTAATTTCAACGTTTTTAAACAAAATATTGCTGTGCAAGGAAAACAGACGGCAACGTTCGCTTGGAAACGTAAGAGATTTCAAATCGATTTCAATCGCCTGTCTGACCATTACCGGACATTTCTACTTTACCTAGTGTTTGGAAATAAATTCTTCGTATTTATCGCGAGATGTTCGATAATTAAATTATAGATTTCGTATAAATAGACTTCGAACAAAAATTTCTGATTCACTGTGCTCAATCGGAACTGATGGGGGAAAGAAGACGAATGTCTGAAAATAGCAACAATTTCATTAATCGGTCAGTAAGCGTCACGCGCTCAATCTCCGTAATGGACGTCTGCAATTGGAACAATTTACAAATTATACAGTTTTTCTCGCTACGTAAAAGACACAGAGAACCCGCAAAGGAGAAGTGCACGCGAAAGAAATCCGATCCAGTAATTCGATCGCGGGGACCTCCCGTTTGGAAAACAATGCATCGTAAATTGCGTTTAATTGTCCACGGAAACGTTAACTCTGTCGTAGGGCTATTAAGTTGTCGTTCTAATTTAAGGGCTCCGGAAAGTCCAATTTCTGCAGGCCTGCGTTGAAAATCGAAGAAGTAGCGCGAATCGTGAATCCGTGCTTGAAATTGTGAACGTGTTGCTCTTAAAATATTCCTCGAATCGGTTCGAATTAGACTGCGAATTTTATACGTTTATAGCACAAAACAAAAAAAAAAGCGATGAACCAATGAAAACATTATTCCGGAAAGCTCTTACATCACGTTTAGCTTATCAGAATTCCGGGAAAAAGTTTCACCTCCGTAGAGCACAAATGGGATCGATAATTTTTATTTAGTTAAAAATTGCATCGTACCGTAAGCACTAATGCGTAAAAACCTGATGAATTTCCAAGAAAAATTTCTTCGAAAATGAAATGTCCCAGCTAACTTTTGTGTTAGTAATAGAAAAAAACGTTATAGGACAATATTAACCTAACCGAAGGGGCACTATAATGATTCGGAAAAAACTTTTCCAAGGTCATTTTTTTCTAGATACCAAGGTCATCCATTTTTTTTTAATGGAGCTATATATCTTTTTTATCGCGATGTAATAGTAGGGATGAAGACCTCTTCAATGACATATTATACAATGACCTTCACGTGACCTTGGGTATCAAAAATCCAAAAAGCATTACAGGTATTATCAGTGATTAATTTACTACACTAATTGGTTTGATTGAACCAATTAGATAATGATTACACTAATATTACACTAATGATGACCATAGTTTTCAATACATTGTTGTATACGGAAAATAAATGATTCTATGGCTCGGTATCTGGCTTCTCTTCTCTGTATAAATCTGTTGCTATTCTAAAACATTTTGGCATCGAAGAGATCGAACAACAAATTCCTCGAGTGAACGGACCGTCCAGACGTGCGTAGTTAAATCGTATGCAAATAGTTAAAATACGATCGACTATCGAGCGACGCGATACAGTTCGAGAAAAAAAAAATGAGAAGCGCGGCGCGGCACCTCGACAAGGAGTACACGGAATTCGTGTATTATTATTCGTGCGCCTTTAAGGCTGGCAATAAAAAGGTTCTACGGCCGGCCGGTGCCGCGGTTAGACTTGCCAGCGGAGTTCAGTATAATTCCGTATAAGGCGTTCGAACGGTTCACAGTTCGAGAACGCGGCTCGCAGACATTCGCGCGGGGTGCGCGCAGGCATGCACCAGATGAGAACGTAATCGTCGGGTAAGCATTCGCAGTATCTAACGAGACGTATGTTCGTTTCGCGTTCGGACAAGAATTCCAGGCGTAATCGAAACGATGTGCTGGATGCACGCGCGCGCGCGCCCCCGGATATACATATACATATACACCTATACATACACATATCGGACGAAACAGGTCGTTGTATCTGTTATTGCCAGGCATCGTTCGCAACGTATGACACCACGCTTTTGCGTACTAATCCGGCTGAATCCCATTACGAGTAATTCGAAGCCCACAATAATGGATACGGAAGAGGAAAATCCCACGCAGCCAGTGGACCCGGCGTGGAAGAGTAACAAGGACGTTATTAATCGATGCCGGATAATAAATCTGCCGGTCCCGCGCTCTCCGACAAACTTCTGCGCGATCACATTTTACGATTCCATAGAAATATTACCGCTCTGATATACGAGTGTCCCCTCGTAAACAGCGGGATCACTCGGTCAATTATTACGAAGAAAACAATTATCGTCCCACGTCTGGGCCACGGTTTTATCAAAAAATGAACGTATCTCGCGTTATTTATGTTCCATCGAATGTTGTGTCGTTCGGGTTGCTCGTTATTGCGCTTATGCTTGTTATATTTGCCCCGCGAGATAAGTAAGACCGATGAAGATTAATTGGCACAGTTATCCGACCACCGTCTGATTGAATAAAACATTTTAAATATTTCAAAGGAAGCGTACAGAACTGGAATAAGTCGCGGTATGCCGTTTCCCTGGAAGTTCCTTCATCAGACCATATCGAGCGGCCAAATATGCAGTTTGCCCGCTGACAATTAGTGTCACTTCCACTACTTTGAGTCACCGTCATCTTCTTTCTTGCACAATCCCTGCTGACTTCTTCTTGTAAACTGACGTATTTGGTCCTGCACGTCTGTAAATTTTCTCATTAAATCACAAACGAATTCAACAAATTTATTTTACCAGTGATCTCTAAATATTACTTAATCGAATTTCTTTATCTGTCATTTTTCAATCTCATGTTTACGATTCAGACTCGGACACTAATAGCTTTGTCGATACCATCACAAAAGTTCCTTTCAGTCACTAAATAGTCGTCTTTGGATGGCTTTTAATTAAAAAATTAAATACAGTGAATAATCGAAGAAAAACGAATGTCCCCTCCACTAGAATGGGCTATCCCCACTATCGCGATGCCAGTCCGGACAGGCCTCGCGCTGGTCGGTGGGGAGGATCGAGACTCGATGACGTAAAATCGGCTACCCCCACCCGGCCGGTAAACGCGAGGCCTGCTCAGACCTGTTTCAGCCGATCTACGTTATCGACTCTCGGAGCGTTAATTCACGCGGTCCGTGTCGACACGCGCAGTCCTCTGCGTTCAGCGCGGTGGACGAGATCACAAAAAAAATAGAGCCGAGGGTTTCTCTTAGACGGAATCTGTGTACTCGTCAACATTCTACTGGCCTCATGTTATTTTAACGCATCTTAACAAGAAGTTACAAATGACAGCTTTTGTTGGCGAATAAAATGCAGATTCAGCTTAAACATTAATGCTTTCACTGATATCCGCGCGAAAGTTCTATTTAACAGCTTGCTGTTCATCCGTCATTAATCTCTGTACCAGAGCGAACAATTGAAGGAATTTAAATTTTCACTTCACCGACTCATAAAGCACAGATAAATTATTGAATTTATTAAAACACATTCTGCGGTGATCTACAGCATTCTACCACACGGTTCTACACACGATTCCGCATGATTGATTCACAAAAGAATCAGCGAACCAGGATTGTCAACAGAGGGGAATGATGGATAAACTCTGACAAAATTTCACAAAATTATCGAACCACCTGACCTCTTGTTATAGAAAGTGGTCGATCGTTCACGCCGTCTCTAATATTTCTTGCACGATGTCTCTTTCACCGACTGGTGTCGCAGCTCGTTACACTTCCCGAGGAGCGAACGAAATTCACGTGGCAATAAAGATCTGAGAATTCTTCGGAGTTGCTCGGATCCGAGTCTGAGACGGTTAATCAAAAATCGCGTTGGAGAGCCGGCTATGATCCCGAGGGCTCTCTCGTTTTATTCGCTGAACAGAAACAATTCCGTCCGGGACGAAAGAGTCCGGGGTGAAATTTCAGGCGGCGCGTCGTGCATATTAAATTTCGCAGCGCGACAGAGGCTCGCGGACCTGCACCTTTCGCGCTGAATGTCAAACAAATCCCCGATTTCATCAAAAACCGATATCGGTCTATCTAGTCGTCCGGCGGCACGCGAATTTTGCCGTGTGATGGCTATCTCCTCCGTGTGTTTTTCCGCCCTAAATACACGAACGGCGGACTAAAAACCAGATACCATAGTATGTCAAACGTTCCGGCTCGCGGACTCGCCGAAAATGTGAAAGCGTTGTTACCTTATCTGCGCTCGAATACCTCCGCGTTTCCTCCGTTCCAGCTTTTTTTTCATCGAATCCAACGATATTCCGACGAAATGTCATTTCGAAACTAAACTTACTTCCAGTCGTCGTCGTCGTCGTGCGAAATTCACCGGATAAAGTGAAGACAAGCTGTTACTGCGTATCTTTTATCATCTCGCCGATGAACTTGCAGTCGTCAAAATGGCGACGCAAGCGTGGAAATACAAATCGGTCAAGGAACACCATGGAAGAATAAAATCTCGTTTGAATCCAGATTGTCTCCACGTTGTTTGAAAATTATTCTGCAGTGGATCGTTGGAGATCCTTCGAAGAGAACTCCAAGACCCAAATCATGTTATATGACAGTGCCCCGCAACCTTTTACCTTCCACGGAACACCAGCGTTGTTTCGACAATTCCGCGGCACGCTGTAACTACATGTTGTTTTGTGTATAATTTCGACTTAGAGGAATTACATATTGGCAAAAAGTTAGAGGAATATTTGATTTAGAGAAATTTCTAACTAATTGGTTGGTTAAAAAATTTAATTATTCTCGAGAAAATTGCGGCATACCCAAGATCACCTCGCGGCACACTAATGTGCTGCAGCACAGCGGTTGCGGACCACTGTTATGGCAATGCCCAGACTATGCGAACGAACATAATACATTGGAAACGGTTTCTCAAAGGCAAGTACTGGTTTCCCCTTTGTATTAGTTCCTTCTTAAGTAAACCTGATGTAGAAAATCAGGAAAATAATTTATAATTTTCTCAAACGATGTTCCGTAAGAATTTAGAAACAATGTATGTAACTTGCTATATAAACCATTTGGTTTGAAGCAATAATAAATGAATAAGTAAATAAATGTTAACAAACGATCGAGTTTGGAATACAGTTTGATTGTATCCTACGGCTGGCCAGATCGACGAAGAAATTAATCGAAAGGGCATCAAGCGGTGCGTAAATTAAAATGTACTTTGTGCCTGGACACGGAGGTAATTACCGTGTTTTTGTGTCTCGACAAGCTCGCGAAACTACGCTCTCTGTTGTTGGAAATGTCAGGAATTTGTCTGGTACGGTACGCGAGTTTATTGCAATTTTATCGATGCTTTCCGACCCGCTCTTAAGAACGAGAAGCTTTCAGGGACGACGAACCTGCTCTGTACTAAAATCGTCTAAATTCACTGTGTCTGCCGCATTCTGCTCGGATCGAAATGACGCATCACTCTTACCTCTCTCTCACTCACTCTCTCTCTCTCTCTCTCTCTCTCTCTCTCTCTCTTTCTCTCTCTCTCTCCATCTATCTATCTCTCTGTTCCGACTCGGTCAGCGGATCCGAGGCCAATGACGCGTGATGTAACTCAATCAATTGCTTTGGCTTTAGCTTCATTCGCATATTTGCCGTCTCTCGCGTTACCAGCTACGAATATCGCTTTCCCACCCGGGCAAATCACGATCTGTTAGCTGTAAGATGATGGATGAATAGACGTAAACGAGATTATAGCCAGACGCGATCTCGATTAAACGAATTACCGTGCAGGAGGCGAAACGTGGAAAGCGTGTTAATCCCGTCATGTCATGATTCGATTTGAACCCGCTCGTTTCTTTGATGAAATCCCGACCTCTCCTTACGCCGCGCTGTCAGGAAATCTATCGATCCTTCTGGATAATTGATAAGTTAAAGATGACGGCGTAATACGATAATAGTCAAGGCAGGGGGGGCTCCTTCTGCCAGGTATTAAGAATTTTATGCCTCGAAGGATACCGCTTTATAATCTTCGAGGGATTCCCGATCGAATCTGAACAAGAATAGATCCTGATCATTCGATGGGAGGGATAATCGTTTCAAAAAGCAACATCTTTTCTTAATTTTTTTTGTTTTTTTAACTGAAGATCCTTTTCTTTGCCTCGTAATAGTATTAGGTTGTTGCATACGACATACATTGAAGAAACGTCACTTATTCTTCCAACTAATATTGAACAATGTACGCTGTACGTGAAAAATGTTCAGTTTATCCTAATTTATTCCAAGTCAAGGAAGAAAATGTGTACAAATATGTAAAACATATGATACAGTTTCAGTTGAACAATTTGCAAAATTTTAATGGAGTAAATCCTGAAAATGGATCATTAACATTTGCGCAAGATTAAACAGCGGTATAATATGTCTGTTGTTCTGTCAAGGAGTTCGTACGTTTTTCCCACAGATTTTTCAATTTCCTTTAAGGATTTAATAGGATACTTGTTTATTTTTTATTCAATTAAATTTCCAGAAAAAATGTTTCGTCCTGTTCGTTGTTAAAGTAATACTGTGGAAAATGAATCACTTTCTTGAAAACAACCTTTTTGTAAACCTAGCTTCCCCTCTTTAACGACCACTACTCGTGTTATTAAACATGATCCCCAACCTCGGTAAATTTACATGAACACTGTCCGAGCATATAAGCTCGCAGAAGAAAAATAATAATTATTTTAAGACCAATTATAATTAGTCTTACTTTAAGGGCTGCACGATGTCGTTTCTCCAGTTTCTGAATGGCTTCCGGGTTAATTATATTTATTATACTGCGCCGGGAAATCGTTTCTCATCTCTAAATTGATAATTACGTTCGCCCTGAACGCACGGAATAATTTTTATCACAATTCGCCAGCTCGCATTAAAAACACGCTATGCGGAAGGCATTAATCTTTATTTGCGAACGAAATATATAAATAATGCACGTTCTGCCGAATAAAGATACGGCTCCCACAATTTTCATTATTCGAAAATTTTTGCGCAGCTCGGAAATGATCAACACTCGTATTTTTCTTTCTTTTTTTTATTCATGAATACGTATAATATACAATTTTTTAAAATCTCAGTTTCTCTACTATGTTTCTTACTGAATCTGTTTGTGTATGACTTACAAATTCTCGTGTATTACTTTGTAACAAAAATAAGGATTTTTCTTTTCGAAATTACAATTTTCCTTTTTACATGGTATTTGCGAGCAAATACATAAACAAAAGTATTGCATATTATTAATCTATCTTCACGAGTTTCTAGTAATAGGTATATCTAAACGGTTTCTCCTAGCGAATGATTTTTTAGTGTTCGTTCTTGCGTAAGATAAAAAGGTTGTGTCTTGCGCAGCGTGGAAAGGAATAATAATTCAGTGTACACGTTAATGGAAAAACGCGGCGTTCGATGCTCGCTGCAAAACACAAAGGGGGATTACAGACGGAATTCACAAAGGGGACAATTTTTCGCATTCGCGGGATCGCTGGATGCTCTTTATCACACTTGATACTCACGTTTAAACCGTTTCCGAAATAAACGAGACAATAAAAAATTTCATTTGATACCCCCGTTGCGCGCGTCTCCTTTGTGCGGTGAAATGGGGGGGATCCGTTTGTACATAACCACAAACGGATTAATTAACATTAACATTTTCAACGATGATTCACCGTGAACGTAATACCATTCATGCAAAACAGTATTGCAAACTCAGCTCCTTAAACAAGTACAGTGACGGACAGTATTTATCGTACTGGGCAAAACTGCTCGGGAAATCTCGATGTCAAACTTTTGAAAATTATCTCTCTCTTAAAACTCAATTTTTGCAAATTGAATCCGCACATTTCAATTCCATTGACAGTCCTCTAATAGCCCTTGGCTCGAACGCTGGGATCTCTCGTGACCCCAATAAAATTATTTTTTTTGAACATTTGAATTATTTACAATTATACAGCTAAAGGTATCTGAGAGAATGTGCACAGAATTTTGGAGAGATCCCAGATATTTCGTAATCCGAGTTAACACATAAGGGATATAAAATTGCTAGAACGTATACATGTTCACTGACACAATAAATAAAAATGACAATTTCCTACAAGCTGCCCGACAAGAAGTAACAAGTAACTAAAAACAGCGACTGCCAGACGCGCCATCGATCAATCACACTCGAGAACTCGACGCAGCGAAACTTCGCGATCGATTTGCTCTCGAAGTCGAAATTCCCGAAAGAAAATCTAGCACGTACCGACTTCTTTTCCTACATACAAAGTGCGTCGGTTCTGCCGCGGTGTTCTATCATCGGGCGCTTTGATATCTCGTATATAAATCAATCTACAGCTTTAAACGTCGGTTAGGTCGAGGTGGGAGCGGCGCGGCGCGTCAGAGCGGGTTCGATAAAGGAAAAAATCGATCTGGATCGATCGAGCAAATCGTCTAACGGGTCCGTTTCCGCTATCAACCCGAAAAGATTGATTCATCGAGGACGTCGGCGCGCTGGAAGTGGCTGCACTCGCTATTCTTCCCCGGGTAAAAGCATTCGTTGCTGTCCATTAACATTCCTCCGCCGCGCGCACCTTTGAAAAACACGTTTCTTAGGGGGTGCGAAGTGCAACCGGGTCGGTGCAACGCGATTTCCATCGACGACACGGCAGAATGCACGTCGATCGGATCGGACGATAACGCACAAGGAATTCCACGCGGCCGTTTACACGCGGTTCACAGGAACTTTCTACTGGCCCGATCAACTTTTTATTCTAATTTATATTAGCTGTTCCAGTAGCACGAGTCTTCTCGAAAACTCAATCGAAAATTGCTGATCTTTCGTTTCGCAAATGCTAAACAGGTGTAATAACATTGCTATATTCGATCACTTAACGCTTTGCAGCACTTTCAGTTTAGTATAACTTTCACAGGCACTCACAGTAATATTCAAGGACGATAACATTTTAAATACTGAATCGTACGATTTGGATTTTTCTGAGACGTTAAAACAAGTTTAGCACAAGACGCGAAAAATTTTGAGAAAATACCAATTGGTCGGGACTACAGAGAAAATAGTATAAGTTGTTGTTTATTTTTATACAAAATATAATTTTTATTTATGATATATTTATGATAAAAATGAGTAATTTGAGACAACAGGAAAATTGGAAGAATTAGGGTACATTAATATGAAATTTTCAACTGCGGAAAATTATTAAAGAAAGAAGAAAATTCCTATTCGGCTCGTAAGGGGTTGGAATTGATGGGGAGAACTTTTATTTTGCATAAAGGTCCGCAGTCTAATTATTCCGGAAAGTCGAGTGGCGTGTTGTTAACGCTTGCATTCTCCAATATTTCTTGCACGATGTAGCCAGCTTTTTCATCGACCGCCGAGGCGGCACAGGTTCGAAAAACACGTTTCTTCGGGGGTGTGAAGTGCAACCGGGTCGGTGCAACGCGATTTCCATCGACGACACGGCAGAATGCACGTCGATCGGATCGGCCGATAACGCATACGGAATTCCGCGCGGCCGTTTACACGCGGTTCAGCGGAACTTTTATCTAGCTGAAACGTGCGGAGAAAACGAACCCCGGTACAGGGTTGCTGGCCGGGAGTGTTGCCCAGCACGGCGACATTCCCCTCTGCGAACTTTATACCGAACTTTCCGCAAAATTATTTCTCTGATAAAAGTTCGCGAAGGCGTCACTGGACCAGGGTCCCCCGATATATATATAACCGGATATTACACCCCTAAAAAGCCACCCCGGGCTGTAAATACTGCTGAGGATGATGAAAACGCGTACGGGAACTTAGGCTGACCCGAAACCGCTTAACTATCCGCTGCGTCGCGAAACAGTATCGATTCCTGCCGCGAAATTACCTCCGCTAGAGCCAAAAAATGAATTTCACATTTTACGAGGAAATACACCGATTTTCAGGCTACTTTTCCTCGTTCTTTTTTTGGCGTTTGTTCTTTTTTGAATGGTTAAGGAGATCTTTTTAGACCATGATTTTGTGCGTTGTTATTGGATCATAGACAAGAGAAACTATTTCTTTTATGACACCGCCGAAAATGCAAAGGGACAGTGCCGAACGTTGAAAAGGATAGGGCTTGTAAACACTAGAGTGGACCTTAGCTATACTTGACGAAAATTATTTTGCAAGATTCTTTTAGTTTCATCTCCCAAAATTGTGACAAGTGTTGTTGAGAAAATTATTTGGAAAAAATTTGGGGCCGGTTGGATCATGGGAACCCGACGCGCATCAAATTTGAAAATTTTTAATTCTTTTAATCACAAAATTTTGAAATTTCAAATTTCAAATCTCAAATTTCAAATTTCAAATTTCAAATCTCAAATTTCAAATTTTAAATTTTCAAATTTCAAATTTTCAAATTTGATGCGCATCGGGTTCCCATAATCCATTCGCCTCAGTGGAATGTGTAGGCGACGGGACTTAGATCGTGGAGTTCTGAGGAAGCTAGATCGCGATTTTGCAGTACCATTTTACCATTTTTATCTTAATATCGTTATTGAGAGTAGAGATCAATTTTTCCATAGCTCCAGATCACTTACAATAATATTTACCGCGGCGTTTCGTTACTTCGCGTGATCATGTTCAGTTTCACGAACGGTAATGTATCGCTGCTTCATCATCGGCGTTCACCGTTCACGCCCACGAGGTATTTAGTTCACGGTGCACTGTCTGTTCGCGGACGAATGGCGTCGCGCGGGTAAGATGGAAAATGCATTCAAACCGAAGACGCGCGGACGGAAACAAGACTGCAAGTAGAGGAGGGGGAGGTGGGGCCTCTAATGGTCTTCGGTCGGAAGGAAAACGGCTGGGAAAAGTAAGTTCTTGCGACTTCCGGTAACTTGTTCGGAGCGGTGGCAGCTTCTTAAAGGGTCGCGACGGGGGGTCGTCGTTTAAACGGGATTAGAATTTCGAATGGGGGAGCCAAATAAATAAGGCCGGTTATTATGCGGTCGCGTGGCAGAGTGTTTCATCGCGGCCCGAGATATCAGGAACTTTGCTGACCGGCTTCCAAATGAGCCGGCTAAAATATTCTTGTCCCGCCGTTTCCCGGTCTGCCCTCGGCGAGTGGCCGTGCCCAAAAATTGCGTTAAATATCTCGAGCAATTCGGCCAAGTGCTTTTATCCGCTAACGAGTAAGTTGTAACGTCGGGGAATTTAATAATCTCCGGCATTCGTTAGTTGTTCGATTTAAAATATCCCGGGCCTCTCTCGTTAGCTTTTTCGCTGCTCGCATTTCCCTCTCCCCTGCCCCCGTCTCCCTCTCACTCTCACACTCGTTCGTCTGCGTATTCTATCCCTGTCCTTTTTTTACTCTGCTTAAAAGGGATGCGCGAATTGAAAAAAAGCGCCGGTCGAACAGTACAGGCGCGATATAAAAAGCCCGCATGTGTCTGGGTATATCTGTGGCCCAATTGGTATCGCTGATGTTACCAGTGTGGAGAGGCGGGGAGGGGGACGGGTGTGAGCGACTCGTTGCCAGTCGCAGCTCATTAGAGATAGGGGTAATTTCCTGATTCCAGCCAAGCAACGCGTGTACCGCTCCAGGTGCTTACAGTGTTTCGTTATCAGTATTCTGACAACAACGGCCATTCGGTTAAATTGAAGGTCCGTATGCCGCACTAGGACTAGACTCTATACAGTCCGGTATGTAAAACACGATCGTGCAACTGCTCTCTCTCTCTCTCATCTTTTGGATTTACCCTATGTATCCGGTAGACACATGCCCCGACAGGCTCTGATGAATTCGCACTGCTCGGCACGCGGAGCAGATCAATATACCGTCAATAGTTATCGCCGTGTGATAGAATTATTTTTCTTCCTCCCTTCCCCTACACGCGAATACACTCGATCGATCGCCTAAACACTAGATTTTTGATCTTTTAGTCTATCGAGATTATGTTGATCACAATGCGGATTTTCAAAATTTTTTTCAGAATTGTACATAAAATTATGTGAGAGATATTAATTATATCGTGGACGCATAGATTCATCGCAATACCTAAACATCGATGCGCTGACCTAAAGTATCCTTATGTCGGTCTTCAACCTGAAGGTCGAAGAAAATGTTCAAGGTCACGTCGATATAGAAAGAAGATCTCAGAGGGGACCGTTGAGTTCAAAAATGTATGAAAAAGTTCTCCATTCTGAAAGAACCATTAGACGACCAGGGACAGATAGAGCGCGAAGCCTTCGTCTCGGTCGGAGCATTATTTGAACCGATTTTCGCGGCGGATCTTCGCGGAACATCCCAGAACAAGAAGTTCCCGGATGCACTGGACCGGCACCGAGAAAAAGTCCCATCACTTACGAGATGACCGAGCAATAGGCGGGCTTTTTGTCAGGCGCAGGGCGGGGAATTATAAATGACTGTCGAAAATTCGTGACAAACGCCGGGGTCGGTTTCGCCCGGTTCGAAACTTTACTGGCAAAACTGTATTCGGTCGGGCCAGGTCGGGTCGGGCCGAGTGTGCGCGCCCGCGCGCGGCCTACGTGTACGTGCGGCGGATTTCGCGTGAAGTTTGCGCAATTGTGGAAACGGGCTGACGTAATTTACGCGGATACAAGCTCGCCGGTTATATGATACTGTATAAGTACGCGGGCCGGAGTAGGTATACGGTACATTTTATCCATTAATTTTCGTCCAAGCTGCTTCCTCGTTGCGTCAGGAGCAGCGATGTTAGCTGTGAACCAACCGAAAAAAAGTTGCTCGATTAAACTGGATATCCCACAGAAATTCAACCGCGGACCCGGATTAACAGCTTTGTTATTATCGCGCCGACCGCTCATTGGCTCCGGTCTTCTCTCTTTTTTTCCCCCACCCCCACCCCCCCTGTCCCACTCCACTCTCTGTCTCTCTTCTGCTTCTCCTTCTGTTAACAGATTACGTAGTAACTTTTTGATTTGCGCGCCAGCCGTACCCATTTATCCGATAATATGCATTGCGGGATATTAACGCGTGAATTACGAGGCCGCGTCCGTTTAATAGCACTCGCTTACGATAGCCAGTTCTGAACCGCGAAAGGTATGACGTTAAATCACCCCGATTCCCCATCGCCGATACATTGTTCCTTCGAGGGCTTTGATTATCTTCTTTTTTCTTTTTTTTCTGTTTTCGCTTTCTCCACCCACCCCGCCGAATTCCTCGCGTTCCAACATATTATCGAATATTCCGAAGTGTCGAAGCTTTCATCGGCATTCTCGAATACATTTCCAAACAAAACAAGAAAGCAAAACATTTCCTCTTCCGCCCCCGAACGAAACGAACGCGACAACTATCGGCTGCGAATTTCTTCCGGGGAATTTTTCGGCAACGAAAGACAATGGAATTTTTATCACACGCCCGTTTAAAAAAGCCTTTTATCATTTGCCAGACCACCGTTCGTTTTTTCCTTTGACGGTCTTTAAACGAAACTGAACGAGTTTATCTGCCTAGCGTATAAAAAGAGGATGCTAGACATCTTTCAAAATGTTTCAGTGAAAAAATTATTGGGAATTGAACAATAAATGCGCTTTGAAGTGGGATGCTCGTTTAAACAAAAAATCTATTAATTTTTCAGAAAAAATTGTTCTTTTTTTTCAATTATGATACATTTTTATCTCATAAAAATCGTGAAATCCCAATTTCATTCGAATTGTGTAAACATCCACGGTCTAATCGTTGACCCCCTATTTCTCCACAATTTTGCGCTCGATTTTTCCGCAAACGAGCAAGATTGACCACTGCTTGCGCTGAAAAATTCTGCTCGAAGATACATTGTGGCAGAAAAAGACGAGACTGGAAGAAATTTGAATAATGTGTCATCAACTGCACTGGCTGGTATTATAATTGCAGGCACTTAGGGGGCGACAAGCGATAGATAAAGGCAACTGTCAAGCGAGCGAACGACGTAATATAGATGAACCAGTTCAGATAAACAGTCGCCGCTATCAGATATGTCGCTCCGCCTGTTCTCCTGAAAGAAGTAGTATAGGTCTCCGGTATCTTAATCTCCAGGTCGGTTTGTCAACATTTTGATCTTGGAGGCCGTTCAAGGCCCGATGACAAATAGAGCATGGCGGAGGGAATTGGGATTCAACTTCATAACACCGCTCGGTGTATACTAAACGCTTGGTGGCCAGCCAGATCAGATATTATTTGCATGTGACGATCTCCGAATGCCAATCTGAAGGTAGACTACTGTCACTGTGCTCTCTTCTATTTGTGCCGCCTCTTCTGATGACCGCAGTATCTGCGCTGCAGATGCATCGATGCGAATAAACATTATAGTAAATGTACTTAACACGCGCACTAATCTGTCCTTCTACGAGCTAAGAATGCTAAATGTGAACGGAGCTGTCTGTCATTCTTATCAGGCGTTTCAGAGTTGAATAGCGAGATGCGCGGAGACGGCTTACGGATTGTCTGATTAATTGCTCCATTAAGAACGTGTTTAATAAACTCTCCGCTGTTTATTATATTCGTTGAACAAGGGGAACAAATTGTTTATGAAATTGATTGGATTGATCTCCGTCGCGTGTGGTCAAGTTGAACTGAAAGATTTACTATAACGATACTGCCGATCTCGTAAATATCTCTCTTGCTTTTAGCACGGAAAAATTTAAGAAAATATTTTTCTTCCTGGTTAGCAGAACATTCTTTCCGTAATTCAATTTTTTACAATGTTACAAACATTGGTGTTGCAGCAACATGTTAATATTGTATTTATGGAAGAAAACATATCTTGCAGAATATAGAATAATAAATGAACTAATTTGCAATGTCTGTTTCTGCAAATACGAGCAAGTATACGATTTCTGGCTGTGCCTGACATATTTCTCTGAAAGTGGCCTTCAGCGGTCAATTGACTTTGCCCCAGCTATAATTAATATTGTGTTTCCGGTATTGGAGCACCGGTCTACATACCGCAAAGTACCGGTTGACACTCTGGAAAACCGGTCGATTCGACGTTTTTTTGTTGCAGCCGTATCTTTCCGAACTGGTTAGCGATACAAGCTTATCCCTAAATTAGTCTCGCGAGATATCGTGGGAGTAGAGTCGTTTTCCTGCGTCACCTTGCAATTACAAATTACTGTTTATGCAAATCGAACAAAATAAACGGTACCTCGGGAAAACATTCATCTTCCCGTTTGCTATTAGGTATGCAGTCGCTTGAGAACGTATCCGGATGTTTATACGTAAACTTGTCTGAAAAATCGTACACTAACTATGCTTCACCTACTTTTGATATACGGTGCAAATTAACGAATTACATTTCATGTATAATCTCACAATCTGAACCTACATAGAACAAAAGGAAAGCCAAACATTTTTGCTCCGACCACTTCTTGAGATTTTGCAGAGAAACAATTATTATAAATTGTACAATGTATGTACTTCTAACCAAGGTGGTCGTTTAAAAAATTGATAATCTTTTCAGAAGAAAATTCGAAAAATCACCGTATCAATACTCAGTCATTTTTCAAGATATTGCAGTAAAGGAAATTCTTAAAAGTGGAACAATGCAGGCGCTTCCCAGCGAGCCGCTCGTTTAAAGAAGGAGCTTATTAATTTTTCGGTAAAAAATTCCTGAAAATCCCGTTTCCCCCCGGACGGTCAACAAGCCGCGTTAACGAAGTGAGAAAAAAGATAATCCCGTTCCCCAAACACGGATTGCAACCGAAATACGCGAACGTGTGGCGTGTGTTCTCCGGCGAAATTCTCGGTGGCCAGGAGTTTTGCGAAAAACTTTACGACGCCGCCGCGGCATGATAGCAACAGAATGAGAATTTTCTCCGGTGCGATACTTCCCTGGCTGTGCATCACCGATGGAACCAGGGTTAACGATCCAGGATCGATATCTGTTTTCAGCAGCGCGGCGGACTTTACGACGCCGCGCCGTGTCTGCTCGGAGAGTCGCTCACGGGAAATTCGTTGGATCGAGAAGAATTTTTGCCCGGGCCATGTTTAATGCGAGTCGGCCCCCGTAAATCTTCCTTTGCCCCTTTCCAGTATACGAAAACCCGTTTTGCATGCGCGCTCGCTCCCGCGCCCTCGTCCGCGTCCGGTAACGATGTTGTCCATGCAAACACAATCATTAATGCAAGAAGAACGCATCAAATAGATTACACGTAACTTGGCCGCGGTGTAAATCATCGCGACGCTCCCGCCAAGCTAGCTCTCTGAAAATGACAATGAATCGCGATCACGGCGTAAATCAGTCTCCTGATTTATAGGCAGCGTGGTGCCCGCGCGGACGCAAGACAGAGACTGTGAAAGAAAATTAGATTTCGCGGTGCAATTTCAATAGACGGCAGAAACAGGATCCGGGTTTTACGCTTGAATCCGGTGGAAAGTCAATTACAAGGATCATCGACAGTGCAAGATGTTGGTGGATTCATATCGTGCAAGCTGCATTTTGTAGGAATAGAATTTGTTCATATATTGTACGGGTACAAATTATTATTATATAATTGTATTCTTTTTTATTTTGTTCCAGATCGACCCAGTCAATCAGGCAGACTTATAAGTGAGTACTCTGTTAAAAATATTAACTTTACGAAAACAGTTCGCGTCACAGTGAAATTGTGCAAATCTTTCGATGCGAACCAAGTACGGTAGAATTGTTCAATTTCCATTGAAGAATGTTTCGAGCACTGGCACATTTTTTGAATGGCCCGGTACAGGAACCACAGTCCAGTTTTTCGACGACGGTCGTCCCTTTCCGCCATCGCGTTTAAATTACGATGTCGTGGGAAAGAAATCCTCGACACCATTGAATCATCCGAAAGGTTTACGGTGGCGAGGTCCGCGCGCGCACGGTCGCTCGTGTAAATCTTCGAAATTAATTTTCCCTCGAAACCTGGTAACCGTGCGCTAGAATCGATTCCCATGGTGTCGTCGTCGTCGTCGTCGCCGCGTTCGTTCGAGCGCTGCATTATGGAACGTCCTGTATAATTCACGGGGAATAAAGTCGCGGACAATAAAGTTTCACGTTTTGCTTTATTTCACGGGACGCATCGAATTTGCGATCGAATAAAATCTCGCGGCATTGTTGATCGCCGCGCCTGTTCTCCAGCACTCCTCCCCGCCGTACCCGATGAAATAATAAAGCGAACGGGATTTAAACGAATAGGTGAATGTTTCATCGGCATCGTGGGCGCCGGGCGCCTGCGCTGCGAATGACATCCGAAAGTTTAGCTCGCTGAAATATCAACGTTTAGCTCGCCGGTTTAGTTAATTCATTGGGTTTCGGGGTTTTTATTTGACGCAACGGATCCCCGGCCGCCCGGAATAAATGATTATGGTGATTAAATATTCATGCGCCGGAACCGGAGAAATTTATTCAGCGAACGCTCGCGAATCTTTGCCGCGGGAGGCTGATTTACTGGGCGCATTGCGCGCATAGAATCCCGTATTTTCATAATCTGACACGCCGACGCGGACGTCTAATCGTGATCGCATAATTTCTAGGCCGCAGTTTGCTCTAGACTCTCGTGGAAAAAAAATCCATGCGACGCAACCTAACCGTTCGCCGGACCCGGTTTTATCATTCCGGTTCGCTTCTCATTATCATTATTATTCGCTTTGTTAGAACAAGCACGATACTCCAAGGACAACCCTGGATTTTATAAGATGTCTTTAATTAGTGGTTGTTGTACTTCGTAGCATCGTGTTACGAGAATTTTTAGAAATTAATCGAACACAAAAATCGACGGACGTCATTTCAGATTTTTAAATACCGTAGTACCAAGAAAAATATATTCTATGTGTACAAAGAAATGCAGTGAAACCTCGATTATATCCGAAGAAGAGTGAATAAATTCAGTTTTATAATGAACAATTTTACCGTAATTTTTTAAGGGAACGGATTGAGCTTTGATCCACGGTTCCTGTTGCATTCTTCATCCCTGTGACGAGTAGACCACGATGCAATGGAAAAGAAAATTGCTGACCTTTTGACCTTGAAATTCGAATGTATACATCAACCATATAAATAAATAAAAATCGAAACCAGCATTGCAACCAAGGTAACTGTTCCATCACTGGAACGCTTGCATTCTGATAATCGAGGTTTCTGCCGCACTGTCAGCGTCGATTAATAAACGACACAATGAACGATAATGAACAGCGCAGGCCACGCAGGTGGTCTCAAAATAAGATCATTATTATGGTACATCGTTGAAGCGGTCGTTTCGGTCAATTTGTCGTGAGCATCGACTTCCTTCTTTCGCGAGTGGATTTCGCCGGGAGCGAATGCACGGTCTGACGGAAAACTATGTAACAGGAAGATCGATCGGGGCGTAGATTAATTACCAGCGATTACACAAAAGGCTGAAACGTTGGTCGCGCATACCGGCACGGTAATTGAATCAATAGTGACTGTTGAAATCCGAGAGTTGCCGCCGCAACATCTGAAGAAGAAGAAGGAGCAGCCCCGGCCGCGCGGCACAGTCGAACACAGCGCGAATACAAATCGAGGCTTTCCGCGGACGACGTTTTGCGCAGTGGATATAATCCATCCGTGAATGGCATACCACAAAGCCGTCCATTTCTCCGGCGGGTTAAATTTCTGCGACTCAGCCGCGCGACATTGACGAATGCGCCGACCAAAGAAATCATGGCTCGCGTGGCAGCCGGACGGCAGCGGGGGCTATCGTTTGCATGAAAAACCGCGGCGATTCCCTTCCTAAATCCTAAATCCCGGTGTACGGCCGTTCGCCCACTGTCGAACGCCGGTTCGGTCCTTGAGCATGTGCCCGACCAAAAGTTTTAGGACCAATGGGCGGGCACTGATTCCAAGGCTCTCCCGTAAGAACCGACCACCGGGAAATTGGAACCTTTTACGTGAACCGCTTATTGATCCTCGGTTCTTCTACCTTTTTTTTTTAACCCCTCGCCTTTGAATCACGTCCCGGAGACGTCATGGATCTTCGCCGCGAAACTGCTACAGGATGTTTCAAAATTATACGTCGTCACCACTGTAGCGGGATTCTGGATGGGTGGAGATTTGTCACAAAAAAATGGACCACGACTCTTTTTTCGAGGTTAAATATCTTTTTTTATTGGATCCTGTAGTGCTGTTCGCGAAGAACAAAAGTCTCGAAGGAGGTATAGGTCTCGAGGCGATCGTTCTGAAACAACTTGAAAGTTTCGTAAATTATTTCGATCCCAAAATTGTATAAACGTGGAGAGGAAAAATCGACAGGGTGTCAGGCCAGGAGTCTGAGATTTGAAAAGAATTTTTATCCGCAGGTTTGAGCGGTCCCGAGTTTTTGAGCACCCTGTACGCGATGCGGACACATTAGTCCGCGCAAGAATAGTCAGGGTGTCCGCGCAGGAGTCGCTTCTTGCGTCGGGTTTATTTCTATTCCGTCGGGGAGGAGAAACGTCGCTTAGACGACGACGCGACCGGTGGGAAGGGTCGGACAGCGTAGGAAACAAGGGTGCTGCTCTCGGCCTGATTCTCCCGGCGCGGTGCGGCGGTTTCGTTCCTTGCCGCTGCCGCCGCCTCTAAAGGACGAATTAGATTACCTCCGACTCGATTAAACTGGCGTCATTCGAGGCTGGTCCAGGATAATCTCGGACGGTGGCTCCCCAAGGTTCCGCGTTGTCGACACGTTCCAGAGAAGCCCATGATTTCGTTCGCGGGGTATTACGGGAACTTTTCTGGAGCCACCCGGTAACACTCCCGACGAATCCATTACACGAAATAATTATGCCCGCGTAATTATCAACGAGCAATCTCACGGTGTAAATAAAAAAGCCGCATAATCAACGATAATTTCGTGCAATTTCCGGCCGCATGATAAATCTATCGTGCCGGTCGCCGAGCAGAACTCCACATCCCAGAACCGTAAACGATTTGTCATGGTTTTGTCGATCTTTGATATCGGACTACTTTGTTAGTTGACTAGTTTGTCGGGTCGTAGAATCACTGAAAAATTATTATTAAAAGCAATTAATTTTAAGGACTGTGCAACGTGTTTTAGAACTCAAATTGGTTTTCCAGAACTTATTAATGCATCAGGTTTCGTATGAGCAACGTCTTACCTGATATAGAAAATTATAAGTTTGTTGCAAAACTGGGAAATCTTAAAATTGTAGTACAATTAATAACGAAAAATTTACGAAAATTCACAAACAAATAATGGAAAATCTAGCAAGATCATTTACCCCCCATTTACACGCGATCATGTAATTCGACTAAACAGGAAACTGTACGTCAGGTTTAGTACTGATTGCAATTAATAATCCGCGTTTAATCTAATTATAGACATTTTACACTTCACCTATAAACGTTTGTAAATGTGATTCCCAATAACCACAAAGTGGATGTGGTTGAACCTTTGGATTGGATTTGTGGGAAAGTAATTTCTGTGTCACAATCAGGTTAGCATTGCGTTATCATCGTCCTTAATCAATCATATAATGTCCAACCGCTTCCTGTAATCCTGTCCCTTTGATCAATAAACTTTTTAATCCTTCTAAAGCGCCGGATGAGTACTCAATTAAACTCGTAGCTACCCAATTAGATGCCACAGGAATGTATAAATAAAATAACTGAAAAAACTTCACGCACAAAGATTTACACGTGCATTGGATAAAAATGATCGTCTCCTGAGGGTTGGGAGTGAATTAATAATCAATAATAAATTATCTCATCGTAGGGCTGCCGGAAACCGGCGTTACTGGATCTGTATGCATAATAAAAATCGACTTGATAAGAAGCAGCAGCCAGTTAAAATTTTCATTAATAATTTATTTAGCCTCTTGCACTGTATCATGTCGTGTTATTGATTTCCTTTAAACCGAAATAAAATTTTGTTCTCGTACATGCAAGCATACAGTAGATATTCGTTTTTTTCTTTTGGGAAATAATGAATAATAAAAATCAGTAGTTGAATATAAAAAAGAAGTAAAAATAAACAAAAATAGTCGATGCATTGCGTTACCGCCGATGCAACAAAAAGAAAAATTTCAAAAGGCATCCTTTCGACAATCGAAATAGCGAGTTTCGCCAAACATTCGCCGAGTCGATACCGCGGAAAGCTGCATTTTTGTAAGGCAATCGGCGGACGCACGTAAGCGGTACGAAACGGGCAATCGAAATTCTTAGATGGGCGCAATCACGGAGTGCCATAAGTTGCATGCAGTACCATGTACCAAGCTCATTCTTAAATCGTCGTCGTTCCGGGTAACCTCGGCGCCTGAGCTGAAACGGGGTCATATCATATCGTGCCGAATTGCGGTGCCAGCGATACGGCGAAACGCTGTGCCCGGAGAAATCCCATGAAATAGGTGCACGCCCCCCCTCCCATGGAGTAGTACATGCTCCCGATGCGACTCGACGCGACTCGACGCGACTCCGATGCAACGCGACCCGGGCCGGGCCGGGCTCCGCTCTGCTCCGCTCTGCTCGGCTCGGGCCGACGCGGCGCGGCGCGGCAGTAAACGTTAATTGAATGCGCTAATTCACTCTCTAATCTTGTGTAACCCTATTTACGCGTAATTGCAAAATACACGGCCGCGATATTGCCTCGCGGGCAATGCACTTCTGCGAGCTCGTGAAGGTCGAAGCTGCATACAGCGCCAGGATTTTCAAGCACCTACGGGAATATTAATTTGCCGAGAGTCCGCGTTGCTCTGGCGCCGTGGCAAATACCTATAGCCGAATATCAGGCACGTAACACGACGTATGGCTGGTCCCTGTACTCTCGTTCGCGCTGCACGGGGAACTACGCCCGTAATTATGCACGCCTCGCGAAAACCGCTCCTTCCAGAAAGTCGGGATTCCGACCGTCGCGAAAACGGTATTCGCGGATCTGACTGCTGTTGCGCGGCGATAGAAACATCCTGACGAGGTGAAGACACTCGTGCGATTGTTCACTTTCGGATTAGTCATTAAACATTTTAACACTAAACCTGCCACTATAACCGGTCAACCGACCGGTTCTGGATCTTTTGTTTCACAATTATTCAATTTATAAAGTTACATACATGGGAATTGATTCCATACATTTTTTTTATCTAAGCACATATTGAGATAAAAATTGCATATAATCTAAACGAATAGAGCCTTGTCATTTTTATAAGTTAAAATATTTTAATCGCTTTTGGTGCTCGGTAGGTTTAGTGTTAAAAAAGAAAATAACTTCTTCTTTTCAGTTTTTCGAATTGCTGCTAGAGAATTTTTGTTTTGCATAAAGATCCACAGTCTGGTGATTATCTCTAGAAAAGGTCTAGGTACCTATCTGCAAAGAAAAATCATTTTCTATATATTTTTACGCACTTTGTTAAATTTTTTTTACAGTTTCTTTAAGCATAATTTTTGTGGAATACGTGTGGAAAGTTAGTTACTCTGAAGAAGATGCGTTTAAAAAATATTATTTTCAAATTATTCTCATAATTAGTTTATTTTCGCTAAAACAGGTTTTCACCTGCGACCGACAAATGTTTAAGAAATCGCGAATAATGTCCGTTGTACGAGGTAATCCCAGCACGAATGAATTAACAATGGTAATAAAAAGGGATCCATTAGATCGCGCATCGGACAGAACGGACGACGGTGTAGAACAGCGCATAAATTCCTTATGCCGGTGGAATGAAACGAAAATTCGCTGGTAACAAGCGAAACACGACTTCTGTGTGTCGACGACGAAAGCAAATTTCGCTTCGCCGAAACTGTCCCCATTGTCCGCGCGGAGCGTAATCCACTTATGTCCATACCAGTAATTTTAACATTTAAACCGGCCGCCATTTGTTAACGGGCGCTCCTAATTTTCCACGTTTAGCGGGGCGGGGTGGCTCTTCGCCATCGGGGAAACCCCATTTCCGCGGATAAAGCGAAAGAAATCGTCATCTTTATCATTACCCGCGATCATCTCACTGAAAATCTCTTCATTGTTGCGACTTTATAAACAATATTTACTCACGGACTCTCGTTAACACATTGATCCAATTCATGATAAAATAAAATAAAAATCAATTCTACACAAGTGTCATTAAATACACTTTCACAGAAAATGACATACCAGCTTGAGATAAAAATAGTACGGATAATTATTTTATGAATCGAGAATTATTCAATTCCCATGAGTATGTGAAATACTCTGATAAAAAGGATTTGTAAAAAGGATTGAAATTGTCCATTCATGATGTTTCATTGCAAGATTATACTAAAGAGACAGAGTGCGTTCGAGTGTTGCATTAATTTATATTGACATAATAATAATAATAATAATAACGATATAATATTGATATCGACGAACGAACGTCGTCAACGACCTACCCATTATCGTCATCAGACCAGAGTCGGTGACCGAATATTATCAACAAAGTTTGACGTCGATGAAATCGCCTCGGCGAGGCGATTCTCGCCGAAACGATTGTCTCCGTGGCAACGGCGGCCGATGAGAAAGTTGAACAATTAATACGTCGGGGTAATCTCGAACGGCTGAACAAGAAAGGCTGATTAATACTCGGGGTATTGTTTTATGGAAATTTCCAGCAGCCCCGCGCGAACACTTTTTATTCCTCCGCCCCCGCGGCCGTGTAACCCATTAAGAGGGAAAGCCGGCCGCATTGTCATGCTAAGACACTGATTTTCTTCTGCCGCTGATTACCTGCTTTAAATCGTGACCAGGTCCGAGGCAAACTAAATAGAAACCCCGTGCTTTTTCCCACCCCCACTCTCGAGGGAAACCGCGAGACCGAGGGTGAAAGATTCGAAGAAGTTGCCGAGGGGATGAGGAGTAGGGGTGGGGGGTCGGGTGGGCGAGGGTGCAAGATCTTTTGACTTAATTACGCTCCGTACAAAGGCGGTACGAAATCGCGGGCCAGGTCTCCTCGAAAGAAGGAGGGAAAAGGATTCCCTTACGAATTGCCCGAGCGGCCATCTTCGTTGTAACGAAGTTATGGCCGCTCGTTTGCATCCGTGTACGCTGATGGCGCCCGGTAAGTTACGTAATTTCCTAACATGGTCCGAGGAGACGTACAAAGAACGAGCCCGAACCGAAATGGAATAGAATAGGAAAGGACGGAATAGAATAGAGCACGGAATACAATGAATATATAAAGTAAGCCGAGCCATACCGTACTGAAAGTAGTTCTGCGAAGAGGCGAATCGTTATCCACGTGTACGTGCTGCTTTTTGCCGCGGACGTCTCTTGTGCCCCGATGCCCATTAGCGTGACATATCACATTTAAACATCGAACGGCCTTTTTATTCCCTCCTTCTTCCTTCGTGTTTTTTTTTCTGTTTTTTTTTTTACTTCGCACACTATGCCAGCGCGGAGACGCAATTGGCTGTTTTTTTTCGACGATTCCGTAATGTGTCGGTGATTCGGTAGCTGAGAATCAACGAACCGTGGAAACAATGAACCGAGACAGTGGCGACGCCAATGGTACATGCCAAAGAAACGGAGCTAATAATTTCGAGAGATTAACGAAAATGATGCTGCAGTCGCTGGTCGACTGACAAAAAACGTATGGGGAATGTTTTTTCTTTTGCTGTGAACGATTGTTGAATTTTATTCTTAATTAGAGAATTAATAGCGTCGAGTATGGGGTCAGAGCTTTTTTCTGTTAGTTACAATACGTCGACGGTCTATAAACGCACGTTTCAATGATAGATATTGAAATTTCAATAATATTAGCAAGAATCAACAAAGAATTTCTTTGAGATTCTACCAATCTTGAAATTCGGTTTGCACAACTAGATTAGGTATAAAAAAAAATTAATTATTAAATATCGAAAAATCCACGTATCGGCGATATTGCTATCTACATATTGCATACACACATTCAGGAGACTTTATACGGAAAATGGCGCATGTGTGCCCAATGGGGAAAAAGTAGTCCCTTATTTGCGGACACCAACGATGCACGCTTTCAAATATTGACCGCCATTTGCAAAACCCGCATGCACAAAGTGTCTTCGAAGTGAAGCAAACTCGCGTAGCCCGGCTACAGGACCAAAAAAATCTTAATTACTGCTGGGACTGTACAAATGAAATAAACGCGGAGTTTTTTGTATCGTCTCGTGTCTCGGACGTATGCAAATAGAACTCAGGAGGAAATAAATGCTGTTTACAAGGGTCGTTCGATATGAAACCGTAACCCAAAACCAGGTAATTTTAGATGTTTTGTTACGGAATTAAATTAACGATTATATACGCACACATAGTATTAAACGGGCTGCAGTGATGCATGTTTTTTGCTCGATTCAATGTTTATCCTTAATATGTTGGTGCATTTGTTTAATGTTTGTCGTTGTTCTTTGACGCGTTAACGCGTTGACTGCGGAATAATTGCCACCAAAAATCCACAAAATCGGGGCATATCATTTTCATATGTGGACCGCGAATTTTATGTATTTGTGCGGAAAATGCATCAAATGGAAACGGTAAAAATATTGGAAGAATTAAAACATACTGTTAGCATAAGTGAAGCGCAAATGAAAACATTAAATTTGTTGGACTTGTTAATTTTTGCTGTATGTTTTTTTAAAAATTTCAGAAAAATCAATTTGTTTAGTCTTAAAAAATTTTAAACAATTTCAAAAAATTAAAAAAAGATTAATTTTTCAGTTTTAACATATTCGGAATTAAAATTATATTGTTATGCTATTAAAAAAATTATTACACGTCCCAATGGTAATTGCTAATCGAGTGGTAATTGCTTATATTGCTCATCCGTCTTTTTCCATTTTCGTTTATTTCAAACGACGCGTCGTAATTCCCTTTTATAGATGATTAATATCAGTAATATAGTTACAAGATTATTACGTCGTGTTTACAATATTTCGAGTGACATCACCGTAACGGGACCGATCCCGAAACGAAACTACTAGCGTGACGTAAATGCGAGACAGCCCACACACGTTACGATTTATCGTCGAGTTGTGCAACTTTGTTCGAGACGAGTCTTTGAACGATACTGTCGCACCACGCGATCGTGTAGATCACAGCATGAGTCTGTTATGAAATCTGTCGCAGTGCAGGTTAGATGCACGTGAAAAGTTTGATACTAAAATATTGAACGAATCTATAGAGAAGAAAGGAAGACAGTCGCTTTAGAGATGAATTTACAGACTTTCAAACATGATTTTCTTATCCTCCACCATATTAAATCAAAAAGTACAATGTCAATACTTTATATTTTTCTTAAAACGTTCCTCGATAATATAGCTAGAGCAACACCGTGTACCACCTGAACTAACGATTTATGTTATAGTTTGTAAGCGCCAGATTAAGACTTGCCTCCCCAACCTAACCTCCCCCTCCTTCGACGCCTTTCCTCCAGGCTTCGCCACGTCACGTGATTCGAATCGACTCTGTCACGTTACGCTACGAGGCCAGTTACAGCACGAGCATACACTTTGCCGTACAAATGACGGAAAACAGTGTTACGAGCCGAGGTGTTACTTTTTCTCGACTAGTATGAAAATGAACTTGATACACGAAATATCAACTACTGGAATTTCGAAAGAGATGCGAAAATAACAAGCACTCTAATATTTCAATATAGAGTAATAATATATTCTATTATTAAACCCGGGATTTACAATTGTTCAGTATAACTTGTCGTGGATTGCATGAAATTAGCTCTCTTGTTAATTAGCTCTACTATGGTTTAATGAACTAAATATTAGTAACTGCTCGATTAGGAGTTTAGCTACCCGATCTTGACACGTTTCGCGTCGCGATGCAAGTAATACTGCCCTCAATTCACTTGGAACACTCGATTTTTAGGAGGACCCTTGTTCCTTGTATAGGACCGAAATCAGCTTAAACTATAGTGAGGGGCTACGAG
This sequence comes from Lasioglossum leucozonium, assembly GCA_028454225.1. Classification (NCBI taxonomy): domain Eukaryota; kingdom Metazoa; phylum Arthropoda; class Insecta; order Hymenoptera; family Halictidae; genus Lasioglossum; species Lasioglossum leucozonium. The sequence goes on along the minus strand of CM052221.1, from coordinate 22,080,766 downwards.
CTATTCCTGATTAGATTCGGAAGTGATGCAATTGCATCGTCAAAGAAGCCCTAGTTCTTCTCAGTTTTTGAGTAAGCTCTTTGTTCTTAAATAGGCCCTCTGTTGCGACACATATCTCCGGAAAGGTCAACGGTCAAAAACGGAAACGTCCGCATACGTAACAACAGTCACGAATCGGTAATCATGAAAATAGCAACAACTCTGCTTCGACTAAAATTACAAATCAGTCGCGAAGCCCTGAGTGTTTATAGCCATTTTGTGGAAAAAGCGTGAAACATTAGACACGTAGCTATTATTTCATAAAATTTTTCACATCGTACGCTCCGCGGTGTTAATCAATCTGGCGAATGAGGGGCCTCGAATGATGACCTACGCGAGGCCCTCTGCCTCTCGCAGCGATCTCTCATTCTCGTGTGGTTAGGGGTCCTTCTCAGCGGAGGCGTGCTACACCTGGCGCATTAAATTACGCCGTCATCGGGAGGTCAAGCTTTCTCATATAGCAGCTCGACTATTAATTCAATAAGAGCCGGGCACGGTTGCTCCATTAAAAAATGATCTGGTTTAACGGTCGGTTCGTATAGCTCCTCGCTTCCTAGATCCCCCGGCTCCCGTCTTTGCCACGAAGTAATTGTAGAAACTCGGAGGGGGTCTGATTTAATTGCCGGCCCCTGATAATCGGGATTCTTGAAGCAGGATTTTCCGCCGCGTCAAGGCATTTCCCGAGGCCGAGGTTTAATCCCTATCCGATTGGCTTCCTTATTGGCGATGCTGACGATTGATTTCCTGTTTCGCCGATACCCTCGAATTTCATCGGGCCACACACTCTCGGTCCAGGCCAACGAACCTGTCCCACGCAAACCGTCCTGGTATCGTCATTTTTTCGGAGTCACGTCCGCTCCGATGGAGAACCACGGCCCACGTGTTATTATCGATTTAACGACGATCGATCTGCCCCCGGCTTCATTATTACACGCGCCGTCGAAATTCTTCTAGACGACAGCTCCTCCACGGACCTGACTACGCAATCGCCGTAAGCAGACTTCGCGTTTCGTTGCTCGGAAAGTAATTTCTAATTAGAAATTCGGGTACAAAAATTTCCAAAATCTTAAGTGATCACCATATAACCATCAATCATTATACCTTTGCGTCAAAATTGATTCCTTTTTGGTCGTACCTCGTACATCTGCTGCCCGAAATTTTTTTCCCCTGTCACGAGAGTTTGGTACCGTTAAAAATCCTTGGGAATCTTTAGTTTTTTGTTTCTATCTTTCTTATTTGACCATTTCAAATCTCAACTGAGATATTTTTCTGCGAATTTTTATTTTGGTTGGCCTCGAAAGTCGACACCCACGTAGCGAATTTGCGAGTGATTCTTGCGTTTGATCATGAATTAGTAGGGAACAGAGGAAACGCGATTGATGCATTATAGCCATTATTCATTATTAACAAGCGTAAAATGTTTGCAAATGTCAGCGATTTTTTTGATATTTCTACAGTGTCTAATACAAAGTGGTGAACGGATAGAAAGTTAGGTCTTTTTCGCGGCACTTGAGAAAAGGTACTCGGCAGCGCGCCAACGATAAAACGAAAAACAGTAATAATACAACGATGCACGTGCACCAAAATCTATAGACTCCGCAGATAAACGTGAATCAGACAAAATGAATTTTTATCGCTGGCTAAACCGTGATTTCGCGGAGACCAAGAAAATTTCTTTTTTATGGCTTGCACGTTCCGCGAATGTTAACCACCAAGTAGATATATGTATACGGCACAGGGAACTTTCAGATTTTACCGTTCCGCCGAGGAATTAATACCGAATCATTCCGGTGATCCATAATTCAGTAAAGCGTTACCAAAAACTTCTATAAATTATACATCAACCGATACTGAACTTTGCATAATCGTTACGCGCTCAAAAAAAAAAAAAAAAGAAAAGAAAATTTCAGCCGTCATCAGATTCTATGGGATCGGAAAAATAAATGAATAGTAACTCGCAAGCTCTGCTAAAGCCGATCGCATTCTTTCGAATCCTCGGTTAGGTTCTTTTTTGATAAGTACACGACGACGTCGCCGCGCCGATGCATTATACAGCGCGGCGCGGCGCAGGTAACATGCATCACAAGCCTCTTCTCGTACTCTCGTTCGGTTTTAACGATTACCTCGCCGTCTAACTAGTTCTTCCAATATCCTGTATTATTAGGAATTTACATATTTATGCGCACGTAAAACGGTTGCTGCCAGCGTATGATTTCATTCGAAGTCCTTTAATATAAAGTTCAACGGCGAGATGAGGGCTTGCTCTCTCGCGTCCACGGGCCTGCTCGGGCCGAGTAACGGCCGAAGACAACGACCGGCTTGTTTACGATTATCATAAATACGATCTAGCAACATCTTCCTGTCCTCTACCGCGGCGCGACGCGAATCAATTCCACTCGGGGAGCCCTTGTAATCGTCTGCGACGAATTATCATCCGAGATACGCGGAAGGACGAACCTTAGAACGGATCGAGTTCTCAGAGAATTTATCGGGTTGACGGTTTCATTCTTCGGGGCGATTGTCGGTCTCTTTTTGTCCCATCAACTTTGCCCGGTGGCACCATAGGCTACGAGATGGCTGTGGACATTTATATCATTTTGCATGTATTCTTCGTAGATTGAAGTTTCGTGTAGTGGTTAATCCTTTGCCAGTGGTTAAAACGTCTTCATTCACAAAACTGTCGTAGAAGAAAAAAGAAAATATTTATTTATTGTATGGCTGCATGGACTATAATGCCGAAATATTGACTAGAGAGAGAGGCGTAACATTCGTATTTGTTAAACTTTGTTTAAAATCTTCATGACGAGTCTAACTTTCGCTGATAATTCGATCGATTTTGAAACACATCTCATCAATGAGTCACGAAATTACAGTCGAGATCAATACTAAGTACCCTTTACGAATAACTTTTTTCAAATTCGATCGAACAACTTTTTGAGGTGTTAGAGAGATTCTGCAGGTAATGCGCGGAAAAGTCTCTCAAAATTTCGGAAACAAAAATCAGCAGAAGCTGATCACCACGTTCTTCTTAGAGTGCAAATAGGAAGAACGAAGCGAAGCACCAGTTTAAGGGAATATGTTCCCGTGGAACTAGTCAGGGCCCCGGACAAGAAACTTGTCGCATAAATTGCGTGCTCTAAACGATACAGTTTATTCGTTCAATTTATCTAGGCAAATATCGTTAAATACAACGCGAAGCAGTAACAAAGTTGTGGAAATAACTTCGCTGACTGATAGTAACATGGCCGACGTGCTACGGGCACTTGGTTAGCCAGAAATAATCTCTTATAATGTATGGGGCGATGCACGTGAACAGATGAATAGCCACGGTGCTTGTAAATATATGAAACAGACGATCCGTTTAACTTGTGTAGACTGTCTGTGAAAAAATACAAAACTTGTGTGTGATCGAATGAATAATTAAAAAGGATATTTCCCCCTGAAGCTATTTGCAAACGATCGTCCAATGGACAGTTAATATGTAGGTATAAAGATTACTATATTAGTCGATAATTTACATTTTGCATTAAATAAATCGAGCAGAAGACTCGAGCTTCTACGAATCGAAGTGGATTAAAATGATCGAAGAGGACGTTATAATTTATAGCGTAAAATGTACGAATGGACAGAGAAAAAATGCCTCGGTACAAAGATTACGCGATTCGTTCGTCATCGTGCGGGATTGCCTCGTTCGAGAAATAAAGAAGCAAAGTGATTTTTTATGAATTTTTCATTTCTCCGTTTCTACCGATTTACGCGGCCGTGAGGGGATAAAACGGTAAACCACGATCTATCGTCGAGTGACGCAAGCTCGCAGGTTCGACGGTGGATCCGGCGATATTTACAGCTTCATTACAATTCAATATACACACGGTGGTAGTCTCTAAGAACGCCGGTAACGATTTATCGTCGATGCACAAGAGCGTGAATACGGAGTCGGGCGAAATGGATTCGTCAAGGACTGCGTTAATCATTCTGTCCGGTGATTAATGCCGTCGATTTCGCAATGCGCGAATATAGCGGCGAGTCGTGCCTTTAAGACGGGTAAACAACGGAGAGTTCACGCGGTTCCGGTTTTGACATTCTAATGGCGCCGGTTCTTGTCAGTCACGTGCGAGAAAGAGAGAGAGAGAGAGAGCGAGAGATGAAGAGATGAAATGATGAAGAGGGAGGTAGACACAGCGTACCACCGATTTACTACCGCGAATGTATTGTGCGTGACGTTGTTGCCTTATGTATCCCCGCGTAATTAGCCGATCTTACAGCGGGGCTGGAGCTAATGAAGGGTACTCACACGCATCTAGCCAGGCTACCGAGTACCCCAACGATGACTAATCTCCGCTTGTGCCTCATTGACCGATCGTTATGGCCTCGGTAACGACAGAGAGCATTCCCTCCTCTTCTTCATCTTTTTCTCCCTTTAACGGAACAGAAACGGACGAACGAGGAAGACTAACAACCGAACGGACGCGCACAACGCGCGATCGCTACTTGGAAACATTTATGACCTTGCGAACGATACTGCCGATCGCATACCCGTCGAATCGACGATGGCTCAAACTCGATACTCTGACCCCTGCGTCGTCGTCGCGCGATCAACCAGTATCGCTAAAAGCTGGACGAAATTCGTGTCACCTTGGATTACACATTAATTACAGGCCTCGGTGTTGGGCGCGAGGCCGGTAGGACAAATTTGTTGACCAATATACGGTAAAGGTTCTGTCTAAGAAAATCCCTCAACGCGTGTCAACGCGGACCGCGCGGCCGAAAACTTAGAATCGGCTAGGACAGGCCCGGACGGGACTCTTGCTGGCCGGGTGCGTCGAGAGTCGATGACGTAACTCGGTTACCCCCCACTACTGCGCTCCGGTCGCACCTCCGAACAGGACTCGAGCTAGCTGGCCGGGTGGGGATTGCCAATTATACAGCACGGACTCTCGACTCACCCGAGAAGGGATATTCGTTTTTCTTAGATCGTACAGTTCGTTTTCTTAGATCGAGAATTTACTTTCTTGGATGCGTTCTGTCCGACTCGAAAATTAATTCACGATCTACTACCCCTGGCAGTAGGCTCTCTCTTTCCCTCTCTTTGAAAGTGAAAAACCAACGAACTGCACCCACGCAACAAAGATCGACTTTCGCTTGTTTATCGCGTCACGGACTCTTCTATCTGGCGCAGTACGGGCCTCCGCAATCCCCCTTGATGAAATTTGAATTATGATAAGAGATTACCAGGAAAGCTGATGCAGCCGGGGTTGCGAACGCGATAAAAATGTCCCGACCGTGATGCTAATGTGCGGACTACACGTGCTTCGAATACCGTAGCGTTACCTTGAGTGCACCGACGGTAATCCCTTCCCCACGGGCCGTTCCTGCCTCAATCCTTTCGTGTTTTATCTTGTTCGTTTAATCGGAACGTCTCGTAAATTGGATTATCGCGAATTCTTCGATTGTTCGCCGACCCCTCTGCATCTTGCGCACGGACTGCGGGGCAACGTGTGCATCGGCCCAAATACGTTCGGTGGAGGGCGTCTCTTTGAACGAATGCTAAATGAATGGTAAATTGGCTACTTAGGCGAAATATCATTTGCATTATTTCCGTGGAGGAACGGTCCCGGAATATCAGAAGCGTGTGAGAAAAATAGAACGGTGTTTCGGCGTCCGGAAACTTCGCGGTTCCGGAAATTGTATTTTTGAACAATAATTTAATTAATTAGGAGAACGGCGTTGCTGTTCAGCTCGTTAAAATTTGCCTGAACGCCGGCAACGGTCTGGGAACATTCCGAGCACAGACTGGTTAGGTGTTTTATGCATAATTTTTTATTCATTGCTTTTGAACAATTTTTTGCTTCATCAGGTTAATCATATGAGAATGTTAATCGAGTTTATTCGGCTTCGCCGTTTTCACGTCGAGTGTCATGAACTTTATGATCATTTTATTATTCAAAATTTTATTCATAAAATTTTTGTCTGAATTACCTTCGCAAATTTATAATCTGTATCCATCGCGTCAAATAATTCTTGAAAAATAACGCTACAGAATTCGACACGGAACACAATTTTATTGTAAATTGCATTCCCACATTTTTTTCACCACCAGGCCAGTCGGACCGATATATTAATTGAATTTATTAATTTTTTGAATTCCTTTGATCGTAGCCAGATGTTCGGTGCTATCGAGAATTTTATTTTAGTTTCCTATGAAAAATTTAATATATTTTCGCGAATGTATACGTTCAAATCTAACATTCGTAACAAATCGTAACAAATCTAATTTCGTTGGTAACGTCAAATAATTTTTTGGAAAATTGCGCTACAGAATATAGTGTAGAACACAATAGTTACCAACCAGCGACGAATAGTTTGTCTTTCATGCTCTGTGCAGATTTGATTGCGTTAACCGCATCCATTAAATCAATCCTCGATAAAATAGACACTCCCCGACGCGGTAAAGTAAACCGCACAATTACTGATAATTGGAATTCAACGCTAATAAAGAGACCGGTACATGCTCATTGTTCGCACCATTAATTAGCGCATGCCACCCAGAACCTAGGAATACATTATTCCAAAGAAAAAAATCTTGTGAGCAGTTCGATTTTTCGTCGTCGATGTTTCAATTTTTAATCGGACACACACCACGAATTCCCTTAATTATTTCAATTGAAAGAAACGTCTATCGAAACGGCGTATCTTCCGATTAAATCCATTTCGTCAGAAGTTCCGTTTTAATTTATCGACGCTGTTAACAGTAGATCGCATCAAACGATTTAACGATCAATTTGTGATAGTCTCGCGGAGCCTTCAATTATCTTCGCCGATAATAGGAAAAATCGCAGTTAGTTAGGCTCGTGGGAATTTCGGTGTGTGTGCGAAGGTGAACGATTCCTGCAGTTTGATCGCGGAGTCCCGCATTTATAGAACGGCGAGTTCACAAGGTAACGTTGTGAGCGAACGAGACGGTGACCGACGACCTTGCGTCACCTTAATTGCACTTCCCTGAAAATTTAATATCTCTGCAGTTCGTTCCAGGAGAGAAGAAAGATGCTCGTAGGAAAATAAACTTATACTTTGGTCCATTCTTCGCGTGCAGTTAGAATTGTCCAATCTGAATTCTGATTACCCAGCAGCCAATTTAAATTTTTAAAATATAATAGAACAAAAATATTAAATGTATCTACAAACACAAATCTCAATATAAAAGCCAATAGTAATTTTCTATCGATCACTCTAAACTATTGCACTAAGTATTCGATCTAAGAAAACAGAACTATACGATCTTAGAAAAACGAAAATCTCTTGCATTATTTCTTTGGAGAATCCCCACTATCGTGCTCTGGTCAGGGACAGGTCTGGACAGGCTTCGAGCGCTGGCCGCTCGAGAGTTGATGACGTAGATTCGGCTACCCCACCTGACTGGCAAGCGCGGAGCCTGTCCGGACCTCTCTCTGGTAGAGGATCTACGTCATGGACTCTCGGAGTACTAGCAACGGTGTGCGGTACGTTTTTCGACCGCGCGTTCCGCGTTTACGCGCGCCGTCCCTTTCCACCTTTATCTATCACAGAAATCCACATTCAGAACACTGCGCCCGCAAGGTAAAATTGTTAGGACGAGCGAGACGGTGACCCGCGATGTTGCATCAACTTAACCCTTCGCAATTGGAGCTATTTCAACTTGAAAATTAAACATTTCTTCCAACCTAGAATAATACCATTCTATATCTTCTTTTCTTTATCGTTTGGATATGGAACTGATATAATATCTCATAAAATAGTTAAATGTTTAGTAATTGATTAGATTAGGTGGTTCGGAACGCACCGTAATAAAAAGTAGATCTCGCTGAAATTAGGCGATAGCGAGACTGGAAGAGGGAGAGAAGTGGTAAATGGATTTGAATCCCCAAATATCATTACACACTCTAGTAATTGATTAGATATCAACTTATTTAATAATCTAAACAATATTTTGAACAATGCTACAGCAATTTTTAGTGGCGACTCTGAATCTAAGGGTTAATTGCGCTTCTCTGCGAAATTGAATGTCTACGGGAGTGGGCTCGTTCGAGTTCGCAAAAAGGAACCATCGCGGGAATTAGGCTGCTATCGGTGCAACAAAAGGAACTTGGCGAAGCAAAAAAAAAATTTAAAAAAAAGGAAAAACGAAAGAAGCTCGCAGAAAATAAACTTACACCATTAGAGGGGTTCTATGTGTGCATGCGAAGTACGCATTCACGGACGTTCGCGGAGTGCATACCGGGGCTTTTCCAGAAAGATACACTCACCATAAAAGAACTGCTTTATTCCGAGGAATCGGACGCGGAATCCAAGCAAAAGTGAAGTCGAGTTTGAATGAAAACGGAACTGGAACGTTCACTTAAAGATAAAAAAAAAACGTGGAATCAACGTGCTGTAAAGCCCCGCCGCGCCACCGAGACTTATTTGTTGCGGGAGAAGAATCGCTGTTTCCGATTCTACGCGGGACAAGCCACCATGACCAGATTTATTTCCACGTAACGGCCTCGGGGCCGGCTATTACCGCGAAAATTAGATGGCGATGCTTGTGTTGTACGTAGAACCCCGTCGATGCTTTTCACCGCAAAAAAAAAGAAAGAAAAAATAATAACCACACCGGAAAAGTGCTGAGTTTCACGGTTTGTTTGACGGGAAAAGGGCGCGCGGACCCGCGCTTTCTTGCATTTCAGCGCAGTAAGTTAGGCGACATTCCACCGAGCAGTCAAAAGGAAAGGCAAAAAAAAATTACGCGCATTTTTATAGATAATACTTGTCGTCAGTTAAACTTACAAAGCCCGCAGAAAATAAAATCGTTGAAAATTTGATTACCGGACTTCAGATTTGATGTCGCAAAATTGAATGCGATTTAAAGCGGCGGACAGATTAAAAGAATTTTTTCAGTAATTACGATTAAAACCGTAAAAGGAAGAATGAAATTTGGCTGCTGTTTTCGTTTTTCTTTTATAATTTATGCAGACAGCGTACGCGTTTAGTAAAACGGGCTAATGCCGCAAGGTGACGAACAAACGATTTCGACGGATGACTTTGCGTGAGAACGTAGGCAGCGTTAATAGCGGAATAAATAAATCGATAATAGGAGGAGCGACGCGAGAATAATGAATTCTATTTTCCGCGTATAGGCAATCGGAATGACGCCATAACAGCGGGATTAGCATAATTACAGGAGGATACGAATCTACGGTAAAAGTGTGCAATTAGTTTAGCCCAGACGATCAATCGAATAAACAGATACAGTGGCAACGGAACCCGATACACATTTTATATGTACTACCCACTTGCTGTATATAGATTTCATTACTCGAGAAACTAACAATCCCCCCATTAATTCCGATCCATAACTCCATGCATCCGCGATAAGCGCCGGCCGTAATAGGCAAGTGACAATATTAAAGCTAACAATTTTCCATTAGGTCGAACGTATGAATGTTGTACAATCAAATAGATTCTATAGCGTGTACCGCACAATACATTAACAATGCTAATAGAGGGGCCCTTCACAGTATGAATGCATTATTCAGTCATTACCAGTGCGCCAATTTGACATACAGCTACGCGCGGCCCGTGTCATGTCTCATTCGTTCGGCCACCATATCATCCGCCTGGAATTACGCTCGTGTACACATGCTGCCTGGATCATTTTTGCGGGCTGTAATTTGATTGATGTTGCGTTATTAAAACGTACTTCAATTACGGCTATTCATGTTATAAAACGGCAGCTGGCACTCACCGATCCGGGCACACAACAACACAACACTGTCGCCGTCCCATTCTACGCGACTTCCGAGTGGGGCCCGATAAATTTTCCTCAATTAGCTTCCGCGCGATGAAATCATCCATTAACCTGTCGCGCGAAATCGAAAAATCGCCGATCGGAATCGCTGATTACGCCTCATTAAAATCGGTCAAGCTTGTTACGCACAAAACTGCTGTCCCCGAGAATTAACAGACCGGGGACGCGTAATCAAAATTTTATACATCGTTTGCGCGACACAGAAGCCATGCTGAAAATTTCAGTCTTTCGTTAATGACTATCGATAAGACCCATAATATCGATGTTCTTACAGGAATTTTATCTTTGTAGCTTTACAAATTGCACCTACCCATTTTTGCCATGAGTGACTTCGTTAAACCAAATACATGCATTATGTTACGGTAAATGTAATAAATCGGTGATTATGTACAATCATCGGTATAAATCCGGTGAATGTGATAAATTCTTTAATATTTATCAAATTAACCGGCCATAACTAACCCAGATCTAACTCAGACCTAACCAGATCAAATTTAGTGCTGATTATGTATAGTAATCGGCAATTATACATAATCATCAGATTAGTTACATATATAATCACCACTAAATTTGATCTGGATTAGGTCTCGGTTAATTGTTAATTTATTTCATTAATTTGTCTGCTAGGTTAATTTGATAAATATTCAAGAATTTATCGATTATACCGGTGATTATACATACTTTACGATAACATATATAATACATTGGTATTTTTAATGTTTTTAATCTTTGTACCCTTGTAAATTGCACCTACTCATTTTTCTCATAAATGCATAATTATAATGAGGGTCACAAAGTCTTTTTACATTTTCCTTTTTGGTCTGTCGATGACGTTATTTACATATATTAAAACAAAATAGCGGTACGCGTGTGTATTCTATGAATTTCACTTAAACATTAAAAAATCCAAAGAAATCTACGCGGTATCAAAAAAAAATAAATTTCTACGATGACAGAAGAATCATATTTGTACCCCGTGGACAAACGTATAATTAGTTGATGAAGGCTGAAAAATGAATGAATGGTCAAATAAAATATGCCTAACTGCGCTTGCATATAAATAAATATTAAAGTTGAACACACGTCGCGCTTCCGGGGGATTACGTATTAACGGACCTGATTATTAGATTTCATAATTTGGACAGAATGAGGGCATATGCATACTTCAGCGTTTCAGGGAAGTATGCTCGAAGAAGATAACCGGGAATAAAATGAGAGTCCGGTTCGAGGGAATGTGTTTGTAGAATTTTAAGGAGTTCACCGGCATTAAGAAGAATAGGGTCACGGGAGAAACCTGTTTCGTCCAAACGCCATAAACTCGGATTGGAATTTGGTCGCGTGTGCAGGTAACAGGTTGACTTTAGACCCCGTGGCCCGCTTGAATAAAACAGTTCTTTTTCGTGAGGACGAATGTGCATCAACCAAGGAATGCCGATACCTGTACGATTACATTTCTGATGCGATCGCTCGGAACAATTATCACTTCTGTTCCAAATACCTGCTATTCGGATTGTTTAAAATAATATAAAATTCAGCAGAATATTCGTGCGGCGAATTTAGGAAAATGTTTGATCTTATTTTGCTTATTTATTAATTAATGCCGTGAACCGTGTTTGGTTTATATAGCATAGATTAGTGTAACACTTTGCAATTAATAATGAAGCGTATACCGTTATACTACGCTAAATTAACATGATCGCGAGACGCTAAATCTTACTATAATAAAAATTTAACTTTTTTGAGAAAGTTAAAAATAAAAATTAACAATCTGCTGTCTCGCCCGCTTAGAAAGAAATTAATAATGACCTTGCACGGTTTGTAAATTTTCAAAAGTAAACCAAGCAGCATCACCGAAAATACATAGCCGAACGTGAAAAAAACATTTTGCCCCCATTCTCCGTGAAACGAGCCATCAACCGAACTGCTCGAAAGCCCATAGAATTCATTTAACTTCGTCATTGGCATCCTGAAATTTCGTCCGCGCCTAAGGAAAGCAGGTGTTGTTTGTCCGCAAAATGAATCGCATTTCACGGGAAAAGTACACGAAGCAGCGGCATTCGGTTGCAATTCGGCTATCCGGTAAATTTTAATTGAAAGTATTTATTCGCGCAGAATAAATTCACGGCTAATTTGAGGTCGCCGCGGATCCCGTAGTCGGTCTGTACAAGCAGCGAGATCTGAAAGCAATTAAGGCTCGAAGCGAAGTAAGCGAGGAAGGACGAAAGTGTGGTGCATAAGTTGTGGAAAAGTTTCGGAAGAGGCTCGGGCTCGGACGATGTAGGCGGCGGGGGGTTGATACGTTCGGAAGGGGCTTTCGCGAACCTTCATGGTACCACTGTTTCACCGAGACGATTTGCGAAGGCGAGAGGGGGGTCTGAGAGCGGTTTGGTAAATCAAGCGCGGGTAACGCACGTTTCGCAGGATACATCGCGAACGTGTGGTTGCATGGAGAATAGCATGGTCGTCGTTGGTTGGTTCTCGTCGGTGTTGCCCGAATGAAATTTACGTCCGACGATCCGACTCGACTCGACTCGGCGCGGCGGCTGGCTTCGTCGAGGTTATCGATTATACGAAAGGTGAGTTAATTGTCACCGTTCCTCCTCTTCCTCATCGTTCCTCCGTTCGTACGCGGTTTTGTTCCGCGGTAGCAACCTTTAATTGCGTTCTTGCCGCGATTTCGCGAAACGGGACGGCGGAATGAACCGTTTGAAACGTCGTGGGTGAACAGGAAGGGACTTTGTGCCAAAGAAACGAGTGCGATCGCATAAAAGGACTTGGGCTATATTGTTCCGAGACTAAACGGAGACAGGAAGAAATAAAGAGAGAGAGAGAGAGAGAGAGAGAGGGGGGCAGGCAGGCTTTATCCACGATCAACGTTTTCCTAGAGCAACGACTTCGCCGGTGTCTGAGCGCGGCAAACCCACGCGGCTCGGCGCGCAGGCTCGCCGTAAGAAACTGATGAACGTGGAAAGCAACGGTAATGACAATCAGGGAGAGCGGTAGTGCCATTATACGAGGGGGCCTCCTCGCTCCTCAGACACGCAAGTGTCTCACGACCTTGTACGAACACCTTCCTTTAATCGTTTTTCATTTCCACTTTTCTTATCGTCCTGCGTTCAAGCCACTGCGCCGCGGCGGTCGCCACGCCGCGCTCTGTTACAACACCAGCAGCAACCCTCATTCGAACGAATTACAGCTCTACGCTCCGGTTAGACCGCCATTCTACGCGACTTTAATAACTCATCGGGAGACACCGGGGCTCTTTAAAGATGCGAGGAGACGAGACAGAGAGACAGAGAGAGAGAGAGAAAAAGACTCACTCTCTTCCACCGTTGAGTTATGAAGTTAGACAACCGGAGAGAGTTAGGCCGCTGCGCAAACACGCACGTCTATTTTGTCGTGCGATTTCCACCCGATTAAAGAGCACAGCTATTACCGGGGATAACGCCGCCGCCGGCATTCGGGGAATCCATATCCACGTTGGCCGATCACCGCTTGTTAATTGGTCCATTAACTTTTTACCAGTGAGCCGCGAATTAAATCGACCATTTTCTCGTCAACCCCAGCAGCGCCTGCTGGAATTAGAAGGTATCGGGGATAGAAAAGATGCGCCATTTGCTTCTGATTATGTTAATTGCTTTGTCGATACTATTGTTGGGTTGTAAGTGCGGAAAATAGCGCATCAATTTTTTATTCAAAGACGACAGTTTTTTGTCGAAGCTTTAAAATTAGTTATGCATTTTGCTGCTAGGTGGTTGCAATTAAGTCGATACGTTTAGAACAACTATATCGATGGGACTTGGGTCCATTTCGACCCATGGTTAGAACCGTTCGACCTAAATTTCAATTTTCTAACAGCCAGTCTAAACGATTGCTCATGTTGAATTCAATAAGATGTAGGTTTAGGAACGCATAAAAGAAAATTGCTTGCACACGAACACTTCGAGTCTTCGTGTGCAAAATAAAAACATTCTGCACAAATTGCGCAAAATAGTAGACAGAAAATATTGAAAATAACAGACCGATTCCGAATTATCCCATTCGAAATTATACCCACTCGTTTCATCCAAAACACATAAAATCGACACCCCTAGCCACGAGCGTTCGCCACCGAGGGGCCCCGTAGAAATCACCGATTGCGCTCCACGCTAAAATCCCATAAAAATTCAATAATGTACCGAGAGTGGCTGCCGAAGAATTCCGCGAAATCGCATTACCGCGAGAGCCGGCATATTTCAAGCAGTTTAAACGGCCATACAGACGCCTCATTACCGCCCATCAAGCAAAGAGAAATCGAAACGTGGCATTTGAGATTTTTCCGAAACCGGCGCCCCGTAAGAACTGATCCTCTTCAACCTCGTCGGGGGTCTATTGAAAAACGACCGGCCACGGGATCCCGTGCGTAGCCTCATTGCTGCAAATTCCCGTCATTTCAGCGGAAGACCCGATAACGCACGGTTGCGAAGGGTAGTAATCCTCTCGCGGGTAGATAGCACGACCGTAGCGCAGCACCGTCGTTCTATCGATTCGGAAGCACCCTGTCAGGAGCACACACGGTAGACATCGGAAAGATAGGCTGCTGGCAAGACGGTCTTATTCGATCATAGCTTGTAGAATATCCTGTGTATGGGATCGAAATCCATATGCAGTTTTCTTGGGAATGGGGACAGCGGCGATGACAGTGGGTGGAGCTCGACCCTTTCGATGCCGCCGACGACTATACGTAGAATCATAAATATCTAGAAAATCATTTTAGGTCATTTAATGAATTTTAACAAAGACATTCGCGAGGAAAGCAGCCGAACCGAACTCATCATGCTAGCACGATACCGGATCGCGGCGTGGGCCAGCGTTTATGCAAATAGAGCATTCTCGGGCGGGCGTTAGGCGAGCTTGCGGATCGCAACGCCAGCGCGGCATGGCGCGCCGCACCCCGGCTTGCGACAAGATCTTTTATCGTGATTAAGCACACGAGTCGCGACACGTCACCTCCGCTGTACGGTCGCGATAAGAGGCCGAGAGCGGTTCCTCGAGAGACAGCAAAACCAGAAACGTCACGCGGCACGGCATACAACTTGAGTAGGACAACGAAAGAGAGCTGCGAGCAAGGTGGATGCGAAAGGAAGGGGCGGCCGAGAGCCAACAACGTAGGGTCACTATCAATCTCTCCACGACATTCTCTCGGAGGACGCGTGAAGGGGGAAGGGAAACAGGAGAGGCAAGACAAAGAGAGAGAGAGAGAGAGAGAGAGAGAGAGAGAGAGAGAGAGAGAGAGAGAGAGAGAGAGACAGACGGGGAGAGAGTGGAGTAGGGGACGTTCCCGGCGTAATACGACCAAAGTTTAATTACCACATTACTTTGGTACGCTTTATCCATCTCATCCCGGCCGTTCATCCTTCTTCCGTTGAATCCATCAGCAGTCAAGATGCTTGATTACGAAACAGAGAGAGAAAGAGAAAGAGGGGGGAGAGACGGAGAGACGGGTGGAGTGGGGGGATCGGAGGGCGTCGAAGCAAATAGCCTCTTCTCGAAATTCTATACACTATTTTCCTTGAAGTTCATCCTCGAGGCTCAATCACCCCACTACCTTGACGGGTTCGTGATCGCGGCCCTCTACGTGCACGCCAAGGTAACCGCTTCTTTTCTCTGTCCTTATCGTTTGCCACCGTTCTATCTAATGGCCGCGCGCAGCTCAGTCCACCTTTATTTCGTTCCAGCCAATCCCCTCCTAAGTGTTTCTCCTTCTAACAGTATCCGTGAACACGTAACATCTATAGATGGTAGTGGGCAGCCACTTAGAGGCGCGGAGCGTAACCACGCATAAACCAGTTTCCTGGTTATCCGACTCCCCGCATTTTCCTGGTCGACGCACCGCGCGTCGAACCCGTACGGAACGTACCATTAACGGAGGCTCCGCACGATTCCGCTGCGATTGGTGATCACCGGCAGCCAGGATAGAGAAAACCGATGGTGGTGTGTGCCGATGTGCCGATGCCGATGCCGATGCCGATGCCGATGCCGATGCCGATGTGCCGATGCCGATGTGCCGATCCCCGATGGCCGATGTGTGTGTGTGTGTGTGTGAGAGAGAGAGAGAGAGAGAGAGCGAATGAGTCGCGATGCCGATGCTGATCCTGATGCCGAGACGACGCCGCCGCCACCGTTGCTGCTGCCTCTGCCTGCCGCCAAGGCTGAAAAGATGCTCTCTTAAAAGGCCCCCGGTAGATCGTTTTAAACGCGACGACTGCCAGACCCCGTCTACGTCATGACAACGAGCATCGAATAATTACGTAACGAGCTATGTGCTTTCTTCTTCTTCTTCTTCGACGTCTTCGTCGTCGTCGTCGTCGTCGTCGGTGTGCGCCTCTTCTTCCGACGCTCCCGCGTCTGGTTCTTTCTCCCTTCTTCTTCTTCTTCGTCTAGTAGACGTTGCTAGTGTAGGTACCGCGATCGCAATACGCTCCTGGGAAGACGAAGACGTTAACGGATTGATTGGTATGCGTCCGATACAACGCCGCGGCCGACTGGCTAGCTTATTTTGTGTACCTAAAGACAACTTGATTAACCTAGTCCAGGTGCAAACAACACCGGAAACGGCTTTCGGGCTCGACGATCCCACGGGATTCGGTGTCACGGGGTTTTTCGCGAGACTGCTGAATCTTGCGTGTCTCGTGCTGGTAATGTGACTCGACGAATGTGTAAAAATCGACGTAAGATTATTGTAAAAAGCCCAAACGCCGAAAAAGAAAAACAGAGGATGAATATTAATCGCAATCACCCAGTACGGGAAATTAGTAATTCAAAGTTAAATATCATCTTTAACACGGATGTAAATCCAGATCGTACAACTCACTCGGTTTCGCCGTAAAAGCGTCTAATAAATCAGGCCCGCGGAATTTATGTATTCTCGGAATCGCGGAATATGCAGTAAATTAACGCCGGCAATAATTCCGAACTATTACTTGATACTATTTTGATTTGTAACTTAATAAAAGCAGGTAATGGATGGCGTCGATCAAAGAATAATTACAGGTTGGAAAAATCTGAATATGCATGAACATTCGTTTGGTTTAATGTAAGTGCTGCAGCGAGTACCGTCGTGGTATGGATGTCGTGTGCCAATAAATTAGAAGAGAGCTTGATCGATCGTAAAAGACTGACGACGGAAACAATTAGGCAGGGGAGAAGACTGTTAATGGAGAATATGAGTTTTGAGGGGAGATCGGCGAGAAGTCACGAGAGCGAGTCGGGCTTCTCGGTATCGCAGACGGAACTGAGTGATAACCTTTGGCAATTTAGTACCAGCATTCGTAGGAGAGGCTTTCTCTTGCCCTTTCACGCGATAAACTGGTACAAATTAAATCAGCACGAGAGGATTTTCTTCGGGACGCGCAAACAACGTTCATAAATTTCAATGGATCAAAGGGGGCGAGTGTACATCACGGCTCCGGAGAAGGCATTCGAGCACAACTCTTATAATCGTCTGCATAACTTTGAGAATCCGTTTGACCGAGAACCAGTATCGAGAACAGCCTTACGCCGTTATGCGATAAGTCGCGTGCCCATTAAACGTTCGCACCAGTGATTCGTACGTTTCGTTTGTTGTGCGCTGCGCCTGTACGGGAATCACGGTTACGGGCAAACTGATCCCAAGCAATAAATTAAAAGATCGCGTTTGAATTACGATGCCACCGCTGTCGGGAATTTATTATTTTCCACGGTTCTAATGTATTCTAGAATTGCACCAGCGTCTTTGAATACCTCGTCCACATTAATCGACCGTGGATTTTATGGTTTCGTACGAAATATTGAATAAAGAAAGCTTGAGGGTCGTGTGAAATCTGAAAATTCAGAAATTCATAATTATTAGGAGAAATAAATTTTCCAGTTTCTTGCAATCGACACGGAAAATCGCAGAGGAGAAATAAATTTCTATCGAGCTCTCGTTTCTAGGAATTGGCACAGAAAATTTCTATTTTCCATAAAGACCCGCAGTTTATTCCTGGGTATCCGGGTGATTAGACAATTCAGGTAAACAGTCCACTTATACTACATTTCTATAATTATTTTTTAATAATATTCGTAAGACAGTAAAGGTTGAAGCGTTGTTTAATGGTACACTATAACGAAAAGACCGGTGACAACGTCGAAACATGTTCAGTTTCGATCGACTTCCTCTGCAGCGACATTTAAACCGTGATGTATTAATAAACGCTGGCCAGGTCACTCGGCGATAACATTAACGGAACAATATAATAAATTGACGAAAGAACCGTAACGTGTCCGAGAGATATTTCGGTCATATCCGCAAGCCATGTAGGCGTTCGTATACTTTTGGACGGTACTGTAATTCGAACGCGTCGGCGGTAATGGTAATAGGATCACTGGCACCGTTCAGTAAGTCGTTTAAAAATGGGCGCGACTTGAATAATCCCGTTACCGTGCCAGGCAAATGAAAAATCCGCCGCGTCCTATTGTGAAAACCGAATCGTCGACAGGGGAAACTGTTCGCGGCGGTGGCTTAAAGAATACTAAACTTATAGACGACCCCAGGAAATAGATTAATTGGAAGTGATTGAAGAAGTTAGCGTCCCGAGTTTAAGTGCCTTTATCGATCGCTCCGGTAATTGAGTTTGACGAAATTCTTTAGATGTCGTTAAACAACGATCTTTAAATTGTCCCAAGATATATAAAGTCGCTTTCACAATCGAAACTTCTCGGGTTTCCATCACTCGGTAATGAATCGGTCAATGATTCACCGAATACTAGACTGAAAATGCGATAAAGTTTTAACTCGTTTTCTGTTTTCGAGACAATCAGATTTGGAGAGAGGTTCGATCGTCCTCGCATAGAACAATTCTTTGACAATCGTCATTGTCGGAAATATTAAAAAATTTTCTAACGCTTTATCGTGCTATTCAAATTTTTTTTTATAATTTTCAGAGGTAGACTATTATTTTATATTTGGCATAGAGATAAACGAAGTTTGGTAATTGAGTTTGATAAAGTTCGTTTGAAATTTCTCGATGATGAAAGGACGTCGTTCATTGAAAATTGCGATATAATTTTTAAACGTCTCTTTTTTTCGTGGTAACGAAATAGATTTTTCTCCGAGGAGGCAAGAAATTGTATTTATTGACACAAGGGAAAACCTTTGTCGCTATGGGTTTCGATTAGACGGGACAGAAGACGCAAGCGGCGCTATTTCCATTCGAAATTACCGTCGCAAGTTCAGTTCAATTTGCGTAAGGTAATACGATTTCCATTGGCTGTTAGTGTCGGTTTTGTGGCCAGTAAAGCGAGTCAATAGTAGTAGTACATCTGTAGTATTCAACTGTCATTATACGATGCCTTATTTACGCTGTCCTCGTTGGATTAGGCTAGCACGAGCACTATAATCCTTCTAAACGAGAATAAATTCTACGGGAAAGAAGTGCCTATCGCTTTAATTCAAACTATTTCCTGCGAAGATAGTTACGTACGTAACGTATCATACCACGTACATCTAATTTACTTAATTATCACTGATAAAACACTTGCGAAACAGACTGCGCTTATTATGCACCGGGTCTAATCCGCGTGCGGGAGCTTAACGATTATTTAAAATCGTCCGATATTATCAGTTCCCGTGCGATAAAGTGTCCGCAGATTATATCTTAAGCAACCGCGGCGCATCGGCCACCGCAACGCAACATCACCTAATAAAACTAATTGCGTTAATTTCACATTAATTGAGCTGTTAACCGGCAGCGCGTATTTTTCGTTTCTCCCGACACTCAAGGCGCAGTAAAATGTCACTAGGTTACCGCGGGGCTTATCTATAATGCGCGCAGTTATTACCGGTCTCCTGAAATTAACGGATTCACGCTCTTCCCACGAATCTCAATAATGTAATAAATTTAATAAAGCGCGTTAACGGGAACACAATAAAATCCCTCTGGCACGGTAAACAACTTCCTGGCCAATTACCACCAAATGAACTTCTCCGGCAAGTAAAACGGAACTTTCCAGATTCGCGGTTTCGTAGATTCAAACTTCGGAAAACCAGAAGTTTTGGGAAAAAATTATATCAGCATTATAATATTGTGTCAGACTCGTGGTAGATATAAAAAAGAAATCTGCTAAATGTATTCAATTTCATGCAGCTGAATAATTCAGCTAAAGAATAATCGAGTATTACAGAAATTGTTGACGCTTTCCACGGGTTCCAGTGATACTCCAGCGAGCGGAGAATTCGGGTTCACGAGGCCACACGGAGTCGGTTCGCTGCGGAGTGGAAAGACCCCTAGTCTTACTTTCCATAAAGGACACTCGTTTTCGCTGATTGCGACTCATCCGAGCGAGACGCGAGGAGTGTAACCGATCGGTTTGCATCGGTGGTGGTGGTGGTGGTTTAATAGTATTGTGTTTGCATCCGAGGGTAAGCAATCGACGATGGTGCGCGCCCAGCGAGTTTATTAGAAACGAGTCCGTAAGACGCGCATCAGCAGATCAAACGACACGTCTAGGGGGCCATTGGGTCGATCGGTACTCAAGGGCGAACGAATAGCGGCCGCTCGTAAATCGACGAAGACTACCACGACGACAAAACGGTCGTTTCCTTGCGAAATTCCGCGGCAGAAGATTGCCGATTGCGATTGAACCCGATGAGACATCCAGGCACCGTTATTCCGGCATGGTGACGCGATGGTATGGGCACCTGGTACGAGCGTGTGCTTACGTCTCTCTTCCTCTCTTTCTCCTTCTCTTTTGCTTGCCCGGTGTGTGCCCGGGCCCGTTTCGCCTCCTCGCTCCTTCTACGTCGAACAGTGCTCTAAGCACCGCGTGAATCGACCGAGTTTACGTTCAGAGGGACACCACCGCCCGGTTAGGTCACGCTGTTCACACATGCATGAAATTTTTCTGCTTTTGGGAGCCCCCGCGTCCGTTCACTCTCCTTCATTTCTCGTTTCTCGTTCACTTTGACAGATGTTTACAGGCATATTTTTCGAGAAATTCACTTCATCCAGCATTCTTCAATTCATACTGCTAGTGTGCAGAGTGTCTCGTCCGATTTTGAAATTTATTTTTAGTGATTTTTTAATGACTTCGAGGGGGCGCATGTTATGAGTTTGTTTGCAGAAGTACGCGTGAAGGTCGCGTGAAGGTCAATCTTGTTTTTTTTTTGGAATCATATATTTTTCAATGCACTCGCCGATGCAGCTCAAAGTATCAACCTTTGAAAACAAAATTTGAACGTGAATCGAGTTCACGTTCAGAGGGACACCGTCGGCCGGTCGGGTCACACTGTTCACACATGTACTAAATGTTTCTCTTTTTAGGATCCCGCTGCTCCTTCTCCTTTCTCCTTCTCTTTTCTTCTCCTCGTCTCTTCTCCCATTCTCGTTTTCTGTTCCACCTTTCCTCCACTCATCTCATCCGCCCTGCTATACGTATGTACAACCGACGCGATACCTATTATTTACCCGATACGCATCATTTACCAGAAATTTCGAATCCACCGGCATTGCTTAATGACATACCGTGGTCGGTCATCGTTCCGTTTATCCTGTTTTTCTTCGGGAACACGTTTTTGCTTTTGTGTACACTGGCGTGTAATTTTGCGGTAATTCTGGAACCACGCCGGCCAATTATTCTTCCAGTTAACGCAATCCCATCGGCAGCGGTAGTGTATCTGCTCGGGACGCCGTGCGCGCGGCACACGCGTACGATTTCATTAGACAACCCGCCTTCCCTTTCCACCCCCGAACGCTCCCGACAGGCGCGTAATTCGCCAAGCGTTTTCGGAACGTTCGATTCAATTATGAAACGATTATGGAACGCTTCAAGGCGAGGATGATTGCCTGCGAATTGCGCGCGGAAGGTTTTAGGCTCGAAAGGATTTCGACTCGGGCAGCGCGAGTTCTTCCGAGGTGATTTAACCCTGGTGAAATCCGGACCGCAAAAATTGGATTCGTTTGAAGCAATTTTATTTAATTAAGATGAGAACTTCGACGTTCAAGTTTCCCGACAGCAATTACCAGAACGTGGATTTGATGGATTTGGGATGAAGATGGCTTAGTTGTAATTTGGAACGGCTGAAGAATTAAAAAAAAAATTATTGAAGGACGGAACAAATCGATTTTTCAATCGGAAAAGTCGATTGTTGTAAACTAGAACATTTTTGTTTTCGTGTATCTTTTGTTAGAAAATTTGTTCTACTCGTGGTATCAGTGTGAATGCTCAAATCCGAACGAACCGAGACTGTCAGCCAATTAGGCGATGCTATGGTCAAAGTGTGAATGCACTTTCATTTACTGGAAGAAATATTAGTCTTGTTAGGGATTCTGGGAAGACTACAATCGAGATTCGAGATTCCAGTAGGTTTAGAATAACCGGAGATCCTCATCTACGATTTTCAAAGAAAAAATCCTATCTATCGTAACATAATATTTCTAATCGGCTGCATACCTGGAGCTGATTGTAATCATCATGTCTCAAGTGTTGAGATTGCCATCATTATAGTCAGAAGAACAATTTTATTCGTTCTACCCCAATTATTGAAATTATACAGATGTTTCAATTGATAATGAATTGTTTTTTTAATTAAAAATGATTTATTCGAAGCACGCATTGAAACAAAAATCGTGAAAAATCTAGATAAATCCAATCATGGCAATGTTGTAACCCAACACAGTCATTTTTAACGCACGGTGCTAAATTAAAGGCAAGCAGCGAATGAGGGAACTTGCTCAGGACAATGACCTCTATGACACACGACGAGGTCATTGAAATCGGTGAAGTGGTCCCTAATTTACAAAATTACACGAAGTTCCCAGAACAGAGAAGTATCTTAAAAACTCGATCTCCATTATTCATGTTGGTGAGAACGATTACGTCAGTTCAAAATCGAAAATCTGATATCATCTTAACGTGTGAGTTTTCGCCTACTGTGGTGGGCCCTGAGGAGGTCGGAGGCCTTAAAACTTCAGTAACCAATGATTGTAGTTCCCGCATTTTTACGGTAATTTTTAAACCTTAAAACGGAGCCCCAAACAAAAAATATAATTGCTTGAACACTGGATATGTAGAACATTAAAAAGCACTTAATCTGTAAAAATAACAGAAACGTATACGAATATTTTCAGCCATTTTCGTAACAATGCATTTCCAAAAAAAAGGGGGATTTACTGAAGACACTCAAATATTATTAACGTTTCGTCAACATTTCGAGTGGAAAATCATATATATTTTTCCCCAAATTTGAAAATCAATTTCCACTAAAGTCTAAGAAAACCAAATTTTATAAAAAGCTAGCGAGTGAAAAGTGTGAGAATATCATAAAAATCATTGTCACGAGGAGAAATAAAAAATCTAGAACCTGTCGCAGTAACAGTCCTGCTCCAAAAAAAAGACGTCATACCAGCCAAAAAAAAAGAAAAAATTCACATAATCACGATCTCGCAAAGCTTCGTCCAAAAATTCCCCGGAGCCTCTCGCGGCGTAACAGGTGCGCAGCGCGTCGCAGATCGCGTTCGTGCATCGCGCGGCAGGAAATAATATCTGAAACCGTCGGTTGCGAATCGGAAGTGATTCAGCATGTCGCGCGTGTTATTCGCGGCGACGACATTGCGACAGGTAGAGTCCGACGCGACGCGACGGTCTCTACGGCAAATTCGAGTAGGTTGGTCTCGTCGCCTCGGCAACGATGCCACCGATTCGCGACTCGTCGCGACTCTTCTTGGCGGGGCCGGTGTCCCGGTGGCCAGAATAAATTTCGTGGGTGTACACCGCGGCAAGGTTACATCGGTTGTGTTGGTGGGGCCCGAAACACCGTTGCTTCTGGCTAAGAATAGCATTCCAGCCAATCGTCTGGAAGTACGTGAACGAAATTCAGGTCTATCGGTAACGTCGACCTGCCGAGTGGCTCGGATAGGTAGTGGGAGGTAGGAGGAAGGGAGTCCAGAAGCCGGTAGGTAGATGGTAGAGTCGCTAGAGAGGGGGGAGGGGTAAAAGGAAGGGGGGGCCTTAGAGGGGAAGGTGTAGAGGAATATACTCATGATTTCGATAAGTGTACAGGTGAAGGGGGAAGGTGATAGCGGGGGGGAGGGGGCAAGAATTCGGATAGAGACAGTGGACAGGGCCTAGCGAGGCCAGGCTTCGAAAGAGGTTGGCTTGTTTTCAATGGTGTCGTACTTGCGATCGAATTATGCGTACCGTTCTGTCCTCCTTAGTCGGCAGCGGTCCCACTGCCCCCTACCCCCTTCTACCGATCGGTCGAGGAAGAAACGTGCGCCGCGACTCAGCCAGGTGTATCCAGTGCCTAAGAGCCAGCCGGTCGACGTCGTTATACCCTGCAGCGCGGTGCCTCGCGAGGTGCGTATTATCATTGCAAATCGGCCGCCGATTTCCGTGCTGGATCCATCGAGAACCGTACGCGCGTGTGCGATCGACGAAAGTCAAATTGGTCTATCTGGCGCGCGCTGTGCTTCGTTGGTGCGCACCCGATTATTTTTATTTCGGCCCTCCACGAATTTTCCGGTATTTTGTGATCGGTGATCGGTGATCCCGGCCCCGGGACTCCGCTTCGAGGCGATCGGTTTTTGTGAGGAGACGTCCTTCGGTAGGATAACGCAGCCCCAGGCACAGGGGAATTTGGAAGAACCGTCCTCGTTACAGGACCGAGCCGATTTCAGACAGGTACGATCGTTCACTGTGTTTCTTGGGACCGATGCACTTGACGTCGGTGGGACGCTGTTTTCTCACGATGCAGTGCCACTGAATGGAAATTGAGTATCGGGTGGGTTATTTTATTGCGGATTAAGATTTTTGGTTTTTTCGATGCTTGCGTCGTTTTGGTTTTTGGGACCGATGGCGATCCGATTGTGCTACTATTTTCTCGAGATAACGTGAAACTGATAGTACACGAGTATCGGATTCGTGATTATTTTAATCTATCATGGAATAAAGTTTCCGGAAATTCAATTTTTAGTAGGCACTTTCGTTGATCCCATTTTCGGGACCAATTAGTTGGTGATTTTCGTCGTTCATGATAAAGTGAAATTGATGGTATATGGCTCGAAAAATTTTTTATTTGTTTTACTACAAGATTCCGATTTTCAGAAATTAAATTTTTGATAGGTATGTTCGTCGATTTGGTTTTTAGGACCAATGTCGATTTGTGATCCTTAAATTCTTGGTAGTTCCACCTTGGTTGCAAATCTTCGCTTACGACAGATTCGATTTTTCTCAGTTTATTGGTTGCACTTTTTGAGTGAGCTTGATGCTGATTTTCTATGCAAGTTACAGCAGTTGAAATCATTTTCACTTTCTTCTGATCGCTGACAGATGGTAGATTAATTTTTTGGGACTAACGCCGATTCATCGTCTAAAAAATAATATCGATGATAATATTTTCTCACTGACCTTTGATCGATCTAATTTACCTAGAACTTTCATTTTCATCAAATTTAATTTTCGACAATTTATCCGCTCATTTTTGGGCCTGATACTGAACATTATTTCGTTACAAATCTCGAGCTCTCGATTACTTAATTTTATCACAAATCTTCGTTTTCGCCAAATTTAATTCTCGACAATAATTTACCAGTCAATTTCTGGGCCTGATACTGGCGCATCCAAAAAATGATAATCTAGATGACAATCATCGAATACCTCCTTTCCAGCAAATCGAATTTTTTACATTTCAGGAGATAATTTTCTGAGCTCCACACCTGTATCATCGTCTAAGTGGCAGCACAAACGCCACAAATGTCTCTCCTCGTCCTCGATCGATTCGCCACGAAAAAAGAATTTCAGTGGAAAATTTCCATCGAAGTGTCCACTTTGCCCGTTCCATCGAATCAAATTGAAAATCCGTTTGAGAATCTCGACTCGATTGTGCGAGATTCAATTTCTGCGACTCATCTGTCACATTCCTGGGTCCTAGAGTCGTGCTGCAAGTGGCGGAGCGTCAATGATATTTTCCAGCGGACAAGGGAAACCGATGATGTCCCTTGGTCGTTTTATTTCGCCGCGGACACGCAGGAATTTGCGCGACTTTGCTACTTGAGCTTTTGTCCGTTCCATCGAACCGTGAATGTACAGACTCTCGGACGGCGGGCGTAGCAGTGTCTGGTCCGGGGCCAGTGTGCGCGCCGGTTGTTATTTAGTTTCGCGCGTTAGAAAACAACGTGACGGGAATAAAGGCCGGCGTGTGCGGCGCTGGTATTTTCGCGCGCCAGCATTTTTCCCCCCGCGGCCGTTTTCGACTGGAAAATGGGGAACGGTTCAAGCTCCTATTCACCACGGCCGAAAAAATTTGTGCATACGTCCCCGTTCGGTATTGGACGTTCATAAAACGCGGCACGACCACCGTGCTAAGAGAATTGTTCGGCCGGTTGTCAGCGGACTCTCGGTATGTAGACCGAACGTCTCTCTTTCGTTATTCAAGGCGCGCGCCCGTGGAAGCACGTTCTTCTACAGTGACAGATTTCAGACAATGTTCTCATTTTATTATTATTACACGTAGCAGACCGCGAAACTAGGTTATTTACGTCCGAACTCGGACGGACTGGTTCCGTTGCCCGGAATCGTGAATTCGCCCACCATTTGTATTCCCGGGCCGAAGCCGCTTTTCTACGTCCGAAATAATGGTTTTGCTTGACCACAACTTTGCCCCTCATCTTACATGTTTATTCTTCCCCGCTTTTTTTTCTTTTTGGAACAGCCAGATGTTGTTCTATCGGCTGAAGTCGATACTTGTGTGAACTTTCTCAACTGAGGAAAAAGTAATTTGGATTGTTAGGTATTCTGTCAAAGATTTCGTGTAAATTACTTGTACAAATCTTACGTTACAACGAAGTAGACCATTTTTTTAGTAGTATCGAATTGTTTCATGCTACATCAAGAAGTTTCATCAATTTCGCATGTAAATGTGTTCCCCTCCAAAATGCATAATATGATACGAATAATCGAAATATCGAGTTCATTACATTGCATTTGTAGACAATTCGCAATAAAGGCGGATTGATTGTTATTGTAATACTATCTACGTGCTCTAACACGGTATCGCATGAAAATGAGAACTTTGAAGTAATTGGTATTATGTGTTTAGTACGTGCGTCGATTTTAATGTGTTCGTATCCACCTTTCGATAAGGATAAACATGTGTACATACTTTGTATAACGGGACTGCAAAGAATCCTCTTTTACTTTCAATGAAAAACCAAATAAGTGTTCTTATGAGTGACAGCGTGCAAGACGTTGAATCGGGTCAAGAGCGTAAAGGAAGTTCTTGAAAAATTTTAGGGGTATACAGTTGGAAATTGTAACTATTTTAAAAGTGAAGTTCACTTAAAATTGACACTAGAGGTATGGAATAGATAGAGCAACAATGTTAATAACTTTATATAAGAGTGACAATTGTTGTTGTGAATATTTCTAAAAATATTGAACTCTTTCAGACGTGCTCAAATAAAAGAGTTTATGAAATGATCCTCCACAGAAAAATTTTTGCAACTCGAATAATCGGTGATTTCAATGAAAACCGCGGTTAATTCCTAATTTCGAAAGTTGTTCGATTTTCAAGCTAATCGATGGATGACGTATGAAAACATGTGAAACATCAACTTAACCACTCTGCTTTTTTGTTGTAATCTTACATTGAACATTTTCGGAGCAATTGATTGAAAAGTGCATTCTTGGAACGCGTTAATTTTACGGAATTCGAACAAACTCTTTCGCACACACATTCGACAACGCGAAAGCAACAGTGAAAGGCAAAAAATGGAATTTTTCAAATTAACCGTTTAACTGCGGGTGTGGTATATAAACCACATACTAAAATTATAAATACAATAAAAAAATCTTTTACAATAGAATATCACGTATATACTTATTTTCATGTTATTTTTTTGTTATATATGTATCTTTTTTTCTAACAAAAAAACCTCGAGGAGACCGGAGGACCGCAAACTGACCCGGATCCCGTTCTGTTCGCAGATAAGGTTGCGCGGAGACAGGTGTATCGACATGATGACAAGGGAGTTGCTGAGGACGTTGCTGTTGGTGTTGGCGGTGTTGAGGTTGGATCGCGTGGCGTGCGATGAGTCGACGCACGTTGCTGACGAACAGCAACACGACGATCCGCTGGAGCAACAACAGCAACAGCAACTGCCGCAGCAGTCAGCGCCGTCGGGACTTTCTGGGCCGGATTACACTGGTCCATCCGCCGGTTCCGACGAGTGCGACCGAGAAATGGTGGGCTTCGAGCTAATGACCGGTTACGTGTACACCGCGCCGACGAACGTGCTGGAGACCTTATTTGGAACTCTGATGCTCACCGAGTGCCTGGCGAGCTGTCTGGCGAACGACTCCTGCCAGGCGGTCAACTACGAGTCGGGCCTGTGCGTGCTGTTAAACTCGAACGCGGACAGCTACCCAGGTAAGACCGAGATTGAATCGTTATCATATTCGCGCGCGAATAAACGTTAGGAAGGCGCGCGAGCTGAGCCGAGCCGATCCGATCCGATCCGATCCGATACGATACGATCCACCGATATTCCCAGCAGCTACGAGTAGAAACGTCAACGGTGGTTCAGCAAGCTTAGAGACCCAGCAACGTTTCGCTTCGGTTGCTGGCCAGGCTGTTCGCTGCCGATCAGTCTTTCCCTACCGACACCGGTGGACACTGAACGGTGCCACGCATCCGGGGAATCGTACATATATGTATGTTCCACCGGCCGAATAAGGGAATTTCATGAAGCGTGTAAGCGTTCCGCGGAATGATTAAATGACCAGGACGATGGTAAAATAGACGTGTGTCGCTCTCGTCGTACCCGACGAGCCGCAACCCAGAGACGAGAGCACGCGCGCGAGCGCGCGTTGCTTTATACCGCACGTGAGTTGCCTCGTTGAAAGCGTAACGGGTTCCCATGCCGATATTCGGTCGGTCTTATAATCTCTGTTCGATTGGGTGGGAAGCGGTCGACCAAGAATTTCGAGAATCTGGAACGCAACCATTCTGTACGGTACAATTCCGCACTATCGAGATGCTCTCCCCCCATGTCGCGTCGCGTCGTGTCCCGTCGCCTTCTTACAGTCTGTCCACGCTTCCTGTTGCTTTACAGAACGCCCTAACGACATCCTGAAGCGATACTCTAACCTGCTCCGGGATCGTTATGCGGTGATCACGACACGCGACACCGATTTTGCGTTATCGTGACCTATGGACCAGTCTTAGGTTTTGCGTGCTAATTCACGGATTCCGTGAATTTGTGCCGATTTTTTAGAAATTTTATTTTCGAATTGCACAATTTTGAATACAATCTTGTTTTTCTTGTAATATTTTTACGAGCACTTGGACGCAATTAAACAATGTTCGAAGAGAGTCACGGATCTTTTTTGTCCAGCATTTTATTAATTTCTCTTGAAAATTTCAGGTTTCAGACAAAATCTAACTACAGTACACTGCAGATGACGTAGCTCGTTCTTGTCCAGAAACAGTAAAAACTGAAATGCGCACTCTGTTCTTGCCAACTTTTCATCACACAGTTATGTTTTGAGCTCTGCAACATCTCTGTAACATTTTCCTATTTCTCTAACCAAAGAATTTGTCTACTACAAGTTTCGTCTTAACGATTTTAATAAACTAAAGTTTACCAATTCTTCGTTTGATTTCCATTTATGCTATAAATTCATAATTAAAATAAATAAAAATGCCGCAGAGCGAAAACGTACAAGAGAAATCCACAAAAACAATCATCAAATTGTACGGTCAAAATGCGATTCCCTGGATCACGGTGCGAATAAATCGCGCCCCACGAGCTTCAAATTTGACAAAAGCGGTGGACTCGGTTCGTTTCCAGATATTACGTAAATCCGTAAAGTTCCTCTTTTGAGAGATGTTCTTAAAAGCAGCGATTCGTTACAAGTGTTCCAGTTATAATTGTTTCGAAAAGAATTTGATTCGCTCCGCGAGCAAATGCTCTGTTTGGTGGGCCGTTGCACTGGAGTCGCGCGCGCGTTTCATAAAATTCACTAGTTTGTACGGTGCCTGTCGCTCGTATGTATGTATACGATCGTTATTAATTGTCCATTTCACGGATTATACAGCGAAGCGTAGCGTAATCCGTGTTTGTCGATTGTATCGCAATATACCGTGTGTGTATCGATTGCGTACGAAAAATGCGCCACTTTCCCGAGCATCGAAAAGCTGGTCTCCTTGAAACGTTTCGCGCATTCGAGTTCTACCTATTTTTTCCGCGTCTCTCTCTCTCTTTCGTTGCGAATATTGCGATCGAATTCTGCACTAGAACGGCAGATAAAAGTTTATTGTTCCCCCACGGACCTCGTTTTTTGACAAACAGTCGCGCTCCTATCCTTTTGCGAGAAACGGTCCATTTAAATCTGCGGCGGCAGAGTTTATGGAGCTCGCGCGGCGCTAACTTTTTTTTTCCTGGCATTTAATTCCATCGAACCGGAGAAAATGTCGCGAATTTTTCGGCAGGGCAGGCAACGGCAATCCCGCGATTTCCTTTTCCGCTGCGGTGCACAAAGAAATTCCTCGGCCGATAAGTCAAGCGGATAAATGGTCCTCGATTTAGCTCGTCAATAAGATTCTCTCTCGCGAAGTATTTAATGCTGCACGATTCGCAATCACTTTTACACGCTATCTGTCTTCGATCCGAGAGAATCTTATTTGAATCTTCGCGAGGAACACGGCCGACGAGAGAGAGAGAGAGTTCGCGGTTGATTTTCCTGCCAGCGGAAGCGTCGCGGAAAAATATCGAGAGCCAGAAGATTTGTCAAGCGGTTCTCGACCTACTCTTTCATCGCGGTTAGAGGCGTTGGATACAAGATGACTTTAAGCTATTTCGGCCACGAGCGCCGCCCGGATTACACGTTGAAGTTTTCACCGCGAAGTTACAGTCGTTTTGGCAGTCTCTCGCAGAAGTTCTTGGAAAAATCGAATCTCGACGGTCCGCCGCGCCTCGTTAATTTCGGGAAAAGAAAGAACATTTCATCTAAAGGTTGCTTATTCTGGAAATGTCGGCTATTTTTCAATACAAATTCCAAACCAAAATCACATTTCCTGTAACAAGGAAAAATATCGATAGATCATCCCTAGCGTTGTAGAACGTCAATCAAAGCCCTTCAATCCTGAAAAATCGATGATTTTCCAAAACGAATTCAGAATGTCCGATCAAACCGAACGAACTTGTTTTTCCGGCGTAGAATTGCATTTGAACGACGCGTTTGTGTCAATTAAACACGAGCGATGCGAGATTTAATTTTCTCGTGCAAGCGCTTTTGTTTTACATTTTGATAATAGAATCGAGTTTTTTCTTTTTTTAGCGACACTTCGTTAGACAAAATCGACAAAATCGGAGCACGGGTTCGGTTGGTTTGTCGAAGCGGGTTCGTGTATTAATTAATTTCCGGAAGATGTTGAGCTGCTTCGCGAAATAAATAGGTTTTTGCGCGTCGGAATTTATTGCGTCTTGATCGCATCTTTGTTGAGATGCGCGGCGGGTCGATGTAAATTCGCCGGCGAACTTGGAGCATGATCGAATTCGCTGCTAACCGCGGGAGTAACTGCGAAACTTTCTACCGCCGTTACAGCAACGGGAAGTTTTATCTGATTTGGTTGGCCGGGGTAGATTAAAAATGCTATTTGCTGCAAAAGTTACGGGGCGGGTTCCCGTTAGAGTCGCGCACGCGGGCGCGCACGCGTGTACACGGCGAAAGGTTCATTCGCCCACAATGTGGCAGGAACGTCGAAACTCCGATCCCGAACAATTAAGCACCGCCAGGAACACGACGCAACAGCAGCGCTAGAATGACGGGTTCACACGCAACGTGTACAGCAACAGTTAAGATACAAGATAATTACCGTAGAACAAAGATGCATCGTAATAATCTTATTCTCGCGGCCGCCACGCATGAACTTTAATGTACCGTGGGGGTATGGTTAATTGGGGAAAAAAATAAATGTCCCCCGAATTACGAGGAAGCGTTAAATCATTCTGGTTTTTTTTCCTTCCTGAGGCCGGAAGCTTCTCAGCCTTCCTTGACATTTAAATATTTAAACAGGAATTACACACTATTTTCCTAATTAGAGTTCCATTAGGGCGTGCATTCCCCGAGCGGGTTTTAGTGTACGCTGATGTAATCGGTTTGGACTCCGTGTGATTCCCCTTGTTATTAATTTAAATGGAACGATTCCGGTGGCTTCCGCGGAACGCGGAAGAACGGAGACACGGAAAATGTTAATAAATAATTCATGGATGTATCTGTGATGCGATGGAAATAAAGGAAACGTGCTCGGAAAACTCACGGAAAGTGAAAGTTAGGGATACAATCGTTAACCCTTGAGTGAAATGGTTAATGTTCGTCTCTATCGAAGTGGTAAATAAATGTGATGAGATGAAATTTTGTCTGAATCAACAAATAGTTATTAATAGTTACACGCTAAATAATTACTCGCATAAATTTTAGCGAGGTCACCTCAATCCCAACAATTAAGAATTAAAAAATATTATTAAAAAATTCTATAATTGTCAGCTGCGTTCATAAATCACGAAAAAGTTCAATTCATTTTTAAACAAGATAATTTAATACTGATGTTATAGAAAGGAAGCTGTTCTTAATTTATCCATATTAATTAATTTATCCATAATATTTAAATTTTAGCTGGTCGAAATAAATATAGAGAATTCGATTAGATCGACTACACGGTACAACTACGATCCGTAGGTTCGTTGTTCGATCCAATAAATTAGATTCGACCCGCGATGCCGACTGTCGGCTGGTTAGAGAGATTTTATTGGATACAGCACGGCGCCAAGGATAATCTTTGGATCAGAGCATCGGGTCTGTTAATGATTGCCGGGCATAACGAGCACCGGCAAAATTTCCGGCGGCATTAACAATGAAGCACGAGAGAGATTTTCATTAGCGGAGGCAACCTTACGTCGAGACTGCTCCAGATGCATTTTTATCAAATTCCATGTACGAAAATCTTCGCTGGAACAATACACTGTAACGATCACGTGCATTGTCAGGGCAACTCGACCGCGCGCCGGTTCCTCATGAATAATGGATACTGGTATAAGTAAGTGTAATGAGAAATGCACTAATTGAATCTTCCGGGGTGTAATTAATATAAACTATGCGTTCGTGGCCGGCCGACTCGTGAGCATTAATTACATGGTAAATAAGTTAGCACATCTATAGAAAAACGGTGCCTAGTCTCAGCCGAGATATCGTGCGATTACGCCCGTTATTGTTCCAGCTTGTTCATCTGCCAGTACTGAACTTGTTTTGTTCGACGCCTGTTCGCGGATCGAGTCGCGTATCTTCCCACTGGCATTTCAATCGCCGGACTTGCGAATCTTTATGGATTTATGGCTTCGGAAAATTTTTTTCTGCATTTACTATGATTTTCATTGGTTTCGGTTCTACAAAGGTCTGAAAATAAGATCTCATTCTATTCCGCTTTCTTGAAATTCACACGTATCCACTGATCCGCAACTTAGTACTTTCGCGCGAAAGTGTACTTTTGATTTCCAACGAAAACGAACGTCACCGCTCGAACTTATAAAGTCATTCATCAACTTTACGGTAGCTTATTGTGCTTGTTGTACGTTGTTTCTGTATGGAAAGTGGTTACGGCGGCTTCGAGGATATTTTGTCACGATTATATTTTCGTACACGTTCGTCTCGTTCGCTCGAAAGCACTCTTCGTGGACGGTTCGGCGCGTGTTACTACGTTTTCCGTAGTGCTTCCAGGGCACTTGATCCGCGTCACTTATTACATCGCTACATTATATTCGTCCGCGACGAGTCAAGAAAATTTCAGTGCTTGCGAAATTCGTAATATCGCTGTCGGCAGCAAGTTTCCGCCGTCGACGCGACTGAGTTCGGAATTGAATTTAAACAATCGGCGAAAAAGGGACGGAGCATTGCGCGGCGGCGGGAGGGGGCACACTTTTACAACAATGAAACCCAATTTCCGCTGTTCCTGCCCCATGAGTTTCTGCCTGGCCTTCCCTCTCTCTTTCTCTCTGTCTCTCTCTCACTCTCTTTGAAACGCGTTCGAGGATGCAGCGTTCTGCAAGGAATGGAATTATTCAAAAAGTTGCGTTCACTTTCCCGAAGTACATAAATTTCCGAAGTTTCGGGCCGAGCGCAACGGGTCACGGTTACGAAAACATCGCGGAATCGGATCAACAAACGATCAACTCGGCCCCGCGCTTTTATTCATATACCCGGCCCGTTCCCCGGTGTTCTCCCGTTGTTTGAAAAATAACGCGAGCAAACCGAGGAACGAGCTCTCCGAGCCGCCGGGCATTGTTTGGTGTCAATTCTACTACGCCGCCACACTTCCAAATAATATTCCCTTTCGGCCGTTAATTAAAGCTAGTTTTCTCTTTCTATTTCCGTTTCGGGCGCCAGACAAGTTTATACGAATCTGAAATCTCGTCATCACGGCTTACGTTAGCGTTCGCAGACACTCCGCTAATTCTAAATACTAATTTTGAAACACCACTGAAATCACAGTTTAAATTAGAACAATTCCCGAAATTATAAAATACCTGTGCGTGGTAAATTCTAGATAAATTTTTGTCCAAGGTGATTTGAAGGTCATCGTTATTTGGGCGTGTTCGGATGTATTTCATCCGCTAGAAGATACGAAATAAAAAAATACACGATTCCCGACAAAACATTCCGATGATTTTGATCGAAAATGACCCAACAAAAGCTTCTCTCTCACGATAGTACTCTTTCGAAACGATTCGAATTATTATTGAATCCTCTGTGAAAGCATAATTAAAAATATTTTCGTTCGGCGTATCCGAAGATTCGGTCTAGTGTTCGCACACGACGACGAGCTTCGAGTGTTTCGTCCGTGGCACCGCACACGCATTCGAATTAGTAAAATCCTCGAGCGAAGAAACGGCCGGCGCTCTCGCGTTACGTTTCCGCGAACACAGCGGAAAAACACGATCGTGGGGAGGAATGCACACGGTTCGATAATTGGTGGAACTTGAACATCCGGATGCGACGCGCTCTAACGAAGAAGAGTCACACCGCAAGCCTGGTAGCCGATCGGAGACGAGAGAATGTCAGAAAAATTGATTCTCGGAGCACGTGCAGCGGCGATGATCGGCCGAAATCGAAAAAGAGAGGAGAAGGAAAAAAACGAGGAGGCGAAGAAAGCCCGTAGCGGTCAGGTTAAAGTATAGTGGGGAAATAGGTGAGGCAGCGAACATGCAAAATATTCGAGGCACCTTGGCCGATCATTTACCGCAAACTTCTCGAGTTATCGAGTTGACGTGCAGGTATACCTGCTCCTGACAGCTTGACGTCTGCAAAGTACTCTTTGCTTCTTTTAACAACACCTCTACCAGGGTCTCCCCCCTCCTTCTCTCTCACTCTCTCTCTCTCTCTCTTTCTCTCTCTCGTCTTGCTGCCACTCCCTTCAACAATTTCTACACACGAACGGTCGTATAAATAGGCCAGTGGCGGACGAAAGTCGGATGCGGCACAGCTGGATTTTAAGGATAATTACGTGAAATTGGGCGTGCGCTGTAAAATCGATCATGTCAAGCTTACTTGCCTCCACGGTATTTGATCTGTTCGGAGAAAAAGAAAGTAGAAGAAGAAGATTCGCCCGGCAAAAAGGGTGGCATGAAACAGGAGAAAGAAAACCCAGCGAGAGTGAGAGAGATAATATCGAAGATCAGCCAATCACGGTCCCGGTTCGACGACGAGACGGACATCGTTACGGTTTGATGGCTTCCTGACACGAGCTTCCTGTATCAATGTACCACGAGCAAAACGTCGCCTTTCCACCGTTGTTGCTCGCCATTATCGGCGTAACGCGACTAATCGATCGTTATTAATGTTTTTGGAGCCTGTGCAGCCTCGTTAACCGTCACTTCCTGCTACCTTATGCAAGAGGCCCTTTTTGCTGGCGAGAATGCATCCCGATACCCTTATGTTCGACACGATTGGTTCCGTTCCGTTTTAGAACCGTTTAGACATTTTATTGGCGGAGCGTGGCGCCGGAGCTGGTTCGAAAGAAAATTTTTTACTGAGGT
This sequence comes from Lasioglossum leucozonium, assembly GCA_028454225.1. NCBI lineage: Eukaryota > Metazoa > Arthropoda > Insecta > Hymenoptera > Halictidae > Lasioglossum > Lasioglossum leucozonium. Next base: position 22,044,817 of record CM052221.1, on the reverse strand, counting down.
ATGGTAAATGGTTAATTGCGGGGGCATTTTTGCTCGTCTGTGCCCGAGTTCGTTGAGCATTACTGCCATTTTTCTTCGTTTTTAGTTGTTTGTCTACTCGAATGCCACTTCCCAGATAGCACTCGTACATCCGATGGATGTCCGATGGACGTCCGTATCGGACATTCCGTACGTCCCAGGGACGTCCGTATGTCCAAGACATGTCTCAGGAATGTCCCACAGAGGTCCCAGTTAGAAAGTGGGACGTACATGGGACGCCCCATGCGGACTTATCTGAGACGTCCCTGGGACGTACGTGGAATTTTTCTGCGACATATCTGTGACATACGGACGTTATTTGTAACGATAACAGGACATTTACATGATATTTTTATTATTATTATTATTATTATTACCATTATTTCTATTACTATTATCAGACAACGGATGTTTTGCATTTACGAAAAAATCGAGTATAAGAGTAACATAAAACAGTAAATAAAAAATTATGAAAATAAAAATACTATAGAGGTTAGGTTATTGTTAATTATTCCCCTCAGGGTTATAATTCCATTAACAATGCACCACCTATTTCACCTTCCATTTATTTTTTTTATTTATTTTTATTAAATAATATTCATCGTATTGGACCTACAGTTTATTAAGGTTGGTTCCGAACAATTCCGGCGTGTCACGCTTTCTATATCACTTGAGAAAAAATCTCACAGGTGCCGGCGGGATTCGAAATCGGGATCACAAGAGTCGTAACCCGCGAGCCTCATCCACTTGAGCCACTGGGCGTTTTCAAATTTAAGAAAAAGAAATACTATATATTGTTACGACGTAAAAAACGGATGTCCCTGCGACGTCCGAAATTTTGGTCCCACGGATGTCCTTAAGACGTAAAAACGGATGTCTAAATGACGTGTATGTGATTTATGAATAGATTAAATGGTCGACATCTACGGGAAATAATTTTGAAATATTCAAAACTGTTGTGTCTACAAAAATGCAAATTTTGCCAGTGGTGATTCAAACCGGACTAATGAATGAGTAGAAAACTAATTCCTACAAAAAGGAATCTCATTTTTTTGTCTTAATAAATTAATAAGCTGAAACTATCGATGTTCTTAAATTCTTTTAATTAATCTGCCACTTTAAATCGCGCCAGCTCATTTTCGTCTTAAATCCCTGAAATCTGCGGTCCGCTAATTAACAGAATGAACAGTGGTTCCGATGAAAGTGGAACAAAGTTCGGAACGCGGCAGGTATCGTCGTGACAGAGTGTTTGTTTTACAACGGTAAAACGGAATGATCGGTAAACAGATACAAGGGAAAAATTTCGTTCGAATGTTCCGCTAAAGGTACAGCTACCTCGATCAGGAATGCTGTGCGTTGAATATTTGTTTCTCGCAAAGCATTACGGAGTGGTAGGTTCGCAGGCCCCGTGTACCCGTGGATCATGATCGACGATGGGACAATGACGATATAGCATGAGCGTCACGATCATGGAATTTCTGTACCTGGGCTCCGTTACTGAATGATAGGATCGTCTTACGGCGACCTGAGTACCGTCCACTTACCATTCCTTCTTATTCGTCTGCTAGCCGTCTCTCCTCTCCGTGTTCGTTGTTCCCAAAGAACCACTTACAATTAGTGGATGCCACTATGGGACACTGCCGGTAATTAGGCTCCGCATAATATATTCCCGGTGCCCCACGCGAAGATAAATGATTTTTCCTTTCCATTCCGCCGTCTCTTTGTTACACCCGCACAGCCTCCTGCTACTCCGTTACCGTGAACTTTCATGTTTCTTATCCGCTTCCGCGACTAATCTTCCGCTTTCTGATCCGATGGAATCAGGTCGCCATCGGTCGAATTTTGTGGATTTTTCCACCTACCCATTGCGCAAAAAAATAGGTTTGTTTCAATCTTTTCCGAGTCACGATTATTTCTCGTACACGCGACCGGATATTGAATTTTCAGCGAACTCGCCGGAGACTCCAATAATTTCTTAATATTCGACCGATCTTTAAATAAATATGTTCAATCGCTAACGTTTCGTTTCACCGATAACTTTCCATCATCAAAATCCTCTTCGCTCGCACGCTGTCTAGATATTTGCCCGACGAAGAAAAAAACATTATTCTTTGAGAACTTAATGAAACTCGGTTCGCCAAATGAAATACAAATAGATCGCGCGGCACGTGACCAAAATTTCTAGATTACCAGTGCTACAGGACTAGAAACAGTGCTAGATCCAAATTGAGCTTCGCGTTTACGTAAAAATTGGCTCGAAATATATTCCCATGCAATTCGATAATCTAACGATTTAACCATTTCTAAAAAGAAATTCTAAAATATTTCTCAGAATGGTAACTCAGCGAAGAAGCAACTAAAAACGACTGGCGATGGTCAGCGAGGCACACGAACCAGAAAAAAAACCCGCTTGGTTAGAGAGGCGACGCATCGACGAAGGTGCAAGAGGTGCGCGTCGATCACGAACTTTTCGGAGCGGCGCGTTAGAAGCGTCGTCGGCGAGTACATTCTCTTTCGACGGGCGTTCATGATTTCCGCTTTCACCGGTAGACGATTCTTTTCAGCAGCCTGTGTACAGGCTCGACAAAGGAGACAAAGAGAGGCGGCAGCCGTCCCACGCCGAAGTCTTCGTGTCGGCTCACGGTTGCTCAGATATGTATATCCACTCGAGGCGTTCGAGCGTTGCCAGCGAGTCATTTTTCACTCTTATCGTTTGCCCTTTTATTTAAAACGCGAATCGAGTGGGCTCCCTCTCTCTCTCTCTCTTTCGCTGGCCGTGTATAAAGAGAGCAAAGCCAGCAGGCCGCGAGAGCACGTAGAAGCGAAAGGGAAGAAGGAAGCGTAGCGTCTCTTCCCGACGGGCTCTCGATCGAGAAAATCGCGACGGTATCGCGGAAGAAACTTTCTAACGATATAGGGAGGTGGCTAAGTAGCCCCGAGAAAGTGGCCCGGGTCCCTGGTCTGAAGTTTCGCCCTCCGCGCGCTCTGATGGGAGCCGAGCAACGGACCAGGCCTGATACCAACTTGGCGGCCTGTGTCCGAAAGATTTAAAGTTTGTTGCGCATACTTTGGGTATTACGGGATTTTGATGCCTCGCTGCATGAAAGAGGAAAAACCTCTGCGGGGAGGTGAGGAGCGGACGCACTCGTGGGAAATTGATTATTAAACGTTTCGAGGGCCCGGCCATTGTTGAACAACTGATGCTACTCCGTGCTAGAGTAGCCGCCGCCACGGCATTCCCTCTTTCCCACTGTGGTCCTCTCGCACGTGAAATTAATTCTGCGATTTAATGGAATTGCATCAAGTCACGGCGGATTTCTGCTACCCCGTAATTTATGATCGTTATTCGGAAAAGTGAAACCGGCGATCTGAATCTATGCCCTCCCACCTGCATTCGCGGCACTCTCGCGAAAAACATTTGACCGCTCGCTTTGCCGCTGTTCCCAACATTTTAACGAAAAATTTGCTTGAAACACGTGCTTGCGTAACGGACAGTTCACGGGTAATTTAATCTGACAGAGAGGGAATCGCTTTAACTAGACAGCGGATCATTGCGCTAACCTGTTCCGCATCGATCACGAGAAGAAGCGAGAGTTAAATAAAAATTTATGTCGGCCCGTAATAATTTTGATAGATGGTTAAACGCGATCTCCGCGGTCCTCTCTGAATTCTCGCCAATGCCCACGCGCACACGTACACGGGAAATATTTGGCGGTACTCGCTTTGTCGCGGTTTTGCGCTTTTTCGCGTTAACTGGTCTCCTCGTCACGGAAAGCGCTATTAACCGAAGCCTCGGTCGATGCACGCGACAGAAAATTCCGCGAGCGAAGGTGCTTGTTTAGATTCGAGCGAAATTTCCGCGGGGAGCCGGTCAACGGAACAGACGGCCGACAATTATGGAGAACGATGCAAATATCGGCGAGAGCCCCGGGTGCAGAGTGCGGCGACCGGCAACACTGCGTAAAACAACAAACGGCGCTGCAGAAGAATGAAAGTTTTTCGTGCGAGCTCCCATTTTTTCGAAGAAAAAACAATATCGGAAACTCTGCCCGACCATGAAGTGTATTTACCTGAACGCTTTCTCGTTACTTTTTCTATTAATCTCACGCAACGGGGCGGAATCGGGCGGCGCTCCTCGAACAAGCGTTTCCGCACAAGTAATACTTTGGCGCTGCTTTCATTACCCCGTTTTTGGATTATTTCGATTCGCGAATTAGCCGGACACATTGGACCGTAACTGCCGACGGTTTTTTCTTAACAAAATTATTTTTAAAAAATTATTACTCAATGAACTTTTTAAGCTGGTAACAAAATCTAGTTGAACTTTTAGTAATATTGGTAGTCGTGTAGGTTGGAATCCGTCTTGTCGATTTCAATGACTTTGGAATACGTTATGAAGGTCGAGTTTATAGTGCGTCACGAAGGTCAATGTCTGGAATAATAATTGGATAGGGTGGTCATATAGGTTAGCATCAAGATTGTTGATCTTAGTGATCTTGAAATACATTGTGAAGGTGGAAGTTTCAAAACTTCTTTCCAATTTCTCAGAATGTCAGACAATTAGCACATTAATTCCAAGTATGGGAATAAACGACGATTAGTCGACTGAAGAATGCAAAACAGGAAGAAAATGAGGATGTGTTTGCAACAGCGTGAAAGCATCGTGCAAAATGGAAAATCCCGTTGGAAAAACGTGACAAATGTCCGAATAAAAGGACCGCCCGTTAAACGCGCGTGATCCTGGTCGGGAAAGCTTATTTGCAATTAAAACGTACCGATTTTATCCTGCCTGCCCGCTCGTCACGGGCCAATTATATAAATCCGGGGAGACGTAATCGGTAAATAAAACGCGAATAACGTGCATCTAATAAAGATTCATCCTCGTCGCGCTAATATCTCCCGGGTGGCGTTTTCCGTGTCGGAGCTTCAGGGTGCTGTGGCCGCCGCCTGTGCAGTCTCATAAAAAAAAACGCATTCCGTCGTTGCAATTGTACAGAACGAAAGCTCCCGGTAGGAATCACAGAAGCGTTAACGAAAGATCGAGGAAATGATTTCACGATCTGATTGTCCGGTTATTTACTGTCACCCGCCACGTTACGTCGGGTTATTCACCATCGAACGGATAACGGGGCCTGGCCGCATACCAGTGGCCGCATCGCTGCAACACCATAATGCTGCACGTGCGGATCGCCAGGGCCCGATGCATAATAACGATTTCCATATAAAACGAAAAGGCACCTCTCTCTGTCTCTCCAGCCGTAGGAAGGGGGGAGGGGAGGCAGAAGGCTCTCTCGCCCCCTTAATGAGCGATATTAACATTTTCATACGCCCGATCGAAAGCTACCTTTTCGGCCTTTGAAGAGGACGATTCTCATCTCCGGATCCGCGAATGCTAATCGAGTGTTCGCCCACGCCATTATTCGCTAGAATTCGCAGCGTCGCGCGACGATGCACCTTCTACGGATGATAATACGTTGTTTCCGTTATTGTTTACGAAAAATCCATTTCTGGCCTGTTCAATCGTGCGCGAAAATTCTGAAAAAAATTAATTCGGATTTTTAAGTTGAAAATCCTGGTTTGTGAGAAATCAAGAACCTCGAAAAAATCGGAAATACGCAATTTTCGCATTAAATTTTACGTGCGAGAACATTTATATTTTTACAGTATCGGTGTACAGGTATAAATAATAGATTTTTAAAAATTTTCTCAAAATTCATATCAAATACGTCTTAAATGTTGATACCTCCTCGTTTACCGATGAAGTTCCCGATTTCTGTTCACGAGTTGCTTGACAGCGCGCGAGGCCGAATTTCAGCCGATTGCCCTCGGCTGTTTCCGCTAAGGTATGAATATGTAACTGGTTCGGATAGCGCGCCTTTGACCGACTGCCTGTACCGTTAATGTTGCAGGCGAAGCGTGGTAACGCTGCCATTCCGTTCGCGCGCGATTCCGTACGCGAAAGCACGAACAACACTGGCGAGGACTTCGCGCGATAAAATTGATGGATCGGATGTTCGTCGCGACGCGTCGTGTCGGTGCGTAGATCTTCGCCGACGAAAAAGATTGCTTACAGCCCGAGCGGCGCAACTTTATTGGGCTGATGGGAAAATAATGAGGGCAATCGTCGGCGCCGCGAGGCGAACCGATTCAATCGACTCTCTCGCGGTTTCTTTCCATGAAAATGGCGTCAAGAAGCGAGCGAAACGCCGGAACGAAACCGTCGAAAACGACCGGATATTACGCAATTGATGATGAAACGAAAGAAACACCGGGGTAAATTGATTCGAGCGACCAGAAAACCGACTGTACTTTTCCCCGCTGAAGTACGACTTTATGCGAACGACTTTAGATCGCCTCGTGAATATTCGGTTTCGGCGCCAGTGGATCGTGAAAGACACTGTGAAACGAGGTTATCGTCCTTGGCCACTGTCGCCGTTACACTGCGAATTTTATGGTTAACATTACTCGGAGCCGTTTAAAAGAATAGCATGCATGAAATCTGAATATTTTAATTGAATAGGCAAAATAACGATTCTTGACATCAGTTGCAAGAAACAACAATCACACAGTCCTTGTTGTTCTCTTTAACAAATTTTGAGAAGTCGATGCCATTACACTTTGGAATTTTATTGATATTTTTACCGTTTTAAATTGCCCCAACTCTGTCGTGAACGCATAAAATCCGCAGTCTAGTCGTGACAATGCGTAGCAAGAGTAACAAATTACTTCTCCACTGAAATTCGTGACGCAGACAGGAAAAGACCTCAAAAGAATTCGGAATAGCAAAACGTAAAGCGATTGTAACTACGGTAGTTCTTTTAAAGCGAACTAAACATTAAAAATTTCCGCGCATTGTGTACACAGAGCGGAAGTTTATAAAGTTATTCAGCTAGTGCTGTAGCACAAACTGAATTGCTTTGGAACATGGACTGGATTAACGCGCGAACAAGTGCAAATTCGTTTCAATGTATCGCGTATAAAACGAAACGGACAGCATCGAGTGTATAGCGTTCGCTCATCCCGCGACGCTATAAATATTGCTCTGTCAAAACCACAATTGAAAAGCACACAGTTCCGCTGTTGCGTCCGAAGATATCGCGGATTTTAATTAAAGATTGAAAGTGCCGGCAAACATCGCTGTATTTAATTCCGAAAAATAGCTGATAATATCGCGTAACCAACGGCGAAGGAATGATTGAAAACGCACACGTGTAATTTGTGTACACCGCGATCGCGTTTCCGTTCCCAGTGACTTTTGTACGCCTCTCGTATGAAAATTCTCGCATTTCCGGAATCTGACTACCGGGAAATGTTGGATTTCGCGCTGATTGCGCCGCGATTTATATTTTAAATACGAGATCATTACGATGGGAGCATGATACGATGCATTGACCCCCGTGCAGTGGATTGGTTCGCCTCGACGAAGGATTTTCATCGTTGATCTTTCAGTTATTATTTCCTTTGTTTGCGAATTTACTCACCAAATGAAAATAATGTTGTCATGATTATTGCTCCGCAGCAGATTTTGCGTTTGTTACGAAACATTATTATCTGTCGATAATTACAAAAACATTTCGTTTTTCTTCAATGTTAACTTCGCTTCGTTGTAAAAAATTTTGAATATTTCCGTAAACTCCTAATTCACGAAATATCAATGCAAGAATTTTTCGGACGATGCTAAAGTAGTAAAACAACAAAACGTACCGTTCAATTTTGCCGAAAAAAAAGGAAACCTCTAAAAATCGCGAACACTAACACTCGAAAGCTGCACACCGTGAGAACCGGTAATCAGGACATATTTTAATTGAACGCTAAATCAGAGCACTGTTCCCGGCAATCAACATGGAATAACTCAAAAGTGTTCATTAGTCGTGGCCGGAATATGTATTTACGCGAATCAATCCACAATTCAACATTATGCAGTGGATAGAGTCGACGCATGGTCGGACAGATCAGATATATTACTATGAACATTACCGCAGTCCAATTACATCACGTGCAACAGATCGCGGCGTCGCATCGCGTCGCGTCGTGTCGGTTTGTAACGCGTGATCCGAGCGCCTGAATGGAATTTCAAAAGCGTTGATCCCCGGTATCCGTGGGAGAACGAGGAAGCTCCTCGGCGAGACGGTATAACGAAACTTTAAAACGTCCGCGTCGAGTCGCGTCGCGTCGGTGCAAATTAATCGCGGAGGTCCGCAGAGATCGAGCGAACGCGCTTGCGGGACTTCTTCCGCGTGTGGATCTCGTTCAGTTTCCTCTTTCCGCGGGAACCAATTCGGCGCGTCAAGTCATTCGTGAAATTCGACGGCTGAGACACCTTTTTCGTTCCCGTGGGACCGAAAACGGTTTTATCGCCACTTAAGACCTCGTAAAACAGTCAATCCGTCGACGCCGAACGATTTTTACGTTGTCGTTTCTCTCTCTCTCTCGCTCTCTCTCTCTCTTTTCCGCGTGCGTTCGCGTTCCTTTCACGGTTTGAATCGTTCCTCGGGGTTATACACCGTCGTCGTACACGTACGCGTTCAACGCTGTCTTCCCTAGCGGGACAACCGTGTGTGAAATTGGCTCGTGAATTATGTGTAATTTGTCACACTAGCCTGCCAGCGGCGCCGGACCGCGACTTCGCGGTTATAGCAATGGCTGCGCCCAACGTAAACGATCCAGCGTACATGTCGCTTCACGTGAAACTGACCCCTTCGACTGTGGCCACTGTCATGGCAATTATCCTAAAGGTGCGTTTCCACGCGTGTAATGCGCAAGACACGCGACTACACGACCCGGCAAACCATGTCGCGCCGAACTCTGTTCCGGCTACCTCTCCCAACGAACCGTGCCCAACTGCACTTCGGACCCGCGAAAACGGCAACCCTCCGCTGATGGATGCGAGTCGCTCCCTCGGAAATCGCTACACTCGGTGCACCGACTCCCTTCCGCTTCCTCCGGAAAATTGTTATTTTTTTAATTAAATCCAGTCAATGCGAAAGTCGAAGAGAAGTTTCTTATAACGAATGTACAGGCTATCTCATGACCGATGATACCGAGGCATGTGATAATCCTATTTGCAGAAATAAGTGAAAAAAATGAATATTTTTTCAGTTGACGCTTAGTTTTCGAGAAAATTCAGACCGGAAACTCGGTTACGCGTGCCGGTGAATAGGAATCGGCCGACGTGTCTGATCGCGACCAACCAATTCTACTTCTCGCGAATGCCGGGACACGCGGGAATCCGTCGAACCTTCAAACTCGGAATATTTGGGTAATTTTCAAGAATATTACAGGCTTCGATATTACACAAAATATTGCGAAACACGTGTTCGAAGGTATCGCGAGAATTTTCACGAAGTTGTATCCGGGTCTTTTGAATTTTCGACGATTCTCGAAATTATTAGAGAGACAGAGAAGGAATAGCTGGTTTGAATTGTTAAGTAAACTCGGGTCGAACGAAACTCCATTTCCTTGTGCTTAAATATTAAACCTCTGTGCTCAAACGAAAGAGTACGACGCAATTTTTATCTTCCATTCTCGTAGACGTTCCTATGAAAGTTGATCAAACGACATGAAGCTGAAACCCAAGCATACAGAGAATTACTCAGAGTTTCAGAGACGAAACTAAATCAATTTTTCCTACGTCACAGTTTTAAAAAAAATCCTGCATAAAAATCCATAAGAAGATTAGCAGATTCTTCGAGGGGGCAAAACCGATCTGAAACGTTTCCGAGATCCGAATCGGTCGGAGGTCATAGCAGCGACTGAATGAAACCAGCACCGAGAATCGGCGTTCAGTGTACAACCGGTTAAAGATCGTGGCGTAATAAAATCACAATGCACGGTCATTGGCTCACGGTAGCCAGGCCCATTGACGATGAGATAGGCGAAAGACGAGGCGACGGCAATCATTGACGCGCAGCGTGACGGTGAACGGCTGCGTAGGCAGAGATAGCCTCGACAATGAACTCTCTCGATATCGAAATAACGTGAATGTAAAAGGACCCACATAGGGTTACACGGCGATCGGTGACTCTTTTCGTTTGTTCGACGGGCCGCCGGCCGACAGACAGGCATTGCGTGTCGACTGGTGTCGCGGCCAGCGCTGAATACCGAAAGAGTACTCGACGGGTACACAGTGGATTCCAAATAGCCGTGGGAAGAACTGTGGGCCTGACGCTTTTCGAATACTAAATACCCTGGTCGGCCGATCACGCTCTCTCTCTCTCTCTCTCTCTCTCTCTCGGTATACACGTAGCCAAGGTGGCAGGTGGTCTCTGCTCGGTGGCTCGGAACCGAAGCGTTAAAGCGTTCGTGGCCGTGATACGGGCGCCCGTGCCCATGATTGTGCCCGTGACTCTGCCCATGGTTGCCCCGGGCCCCTCGATACCGAGCACATTGTAGTAAGCAGCTTCGAATCTGGCTCGATTACCTCGGAAAATTCAAGCAACGAATTAACACTTCGACTGCCCCGTCGATCATACGTATATCAGTGACGTTATTCTTTGATTAGGACTACGAACACATTATACATATCTATTATAACAAATTCGAGTTTGCTTGAAGATTTTAAGCAAAAGTAATTCTAGGTGAAAGTAATTCTTTCCTCAATGTTCTGTTCGGGTCAGTTGAAATTTTCTGTGTTTAGCGATTTCGTGATTGTAAAACCCAGAAGGCGAATACAAATTTGTTTAAAAATTCTATAAGATGAAAATGATATATTGATACACTTCTTTTCTCAAATACATGTTCTGTTCAAGCCACCTGCAATTTTCTCTATTTAATGATTGGAAGCCTGTGAAACTGTATTAACACGTGCACTACCGTCGTCTTATACAGGGTGAGTCTTCTAACGTTTTCAGGTCAAATATTTTTACTGTTTTTAAAGATACGTCAAATGTCTTATAGATACAGTTCAATGGGGTTCGCAAAATGCTAAAAATGTTTTTGTTTTTTGATATTTTTTTGAAGATATCAACGGTCATCCCCAATTTTTTATTTAATGGAACCACCTTATTTGAAACACCTACAATGACATTCCCCTTCGTTAGGAATTCAGTGACTAAAAAACTGGAGGTGACCTTGAGATCTTTAAAAAAAAAATAACAGAAACAAATATTTTTATCATGTGAACCCCATTGAACCATTCAACTTTGTCCCCAAGACATTTGACGTATCCTTAAGAACAAGAAAAATATTTGAAGTGCAAACATTGACTTACCGCGTGTATACAGTGACGTCCGCAGTTTACTCAAACACAGTCGAATTAATTTGCAACGCCTTGTTGTTCCAAGTCGCCGTACACAGTGCCTACATAGAATATTCCGAGAGTTAACGACTTCAGCTGAACAGTTTTCATATTACACGAAGGTGGTACGTTACATTCGATAAAACATTTTAACAGGGATTCGAGGGCCGTCGGAACTTTTGACCGAGTCACGCTTCGATTTTCGCGTAACTCGAGCGTCGTGTTATTCGAGGGTTGCCTGTACATATCGAACTTGATCCGGTCGCTGGCTACGAGAGAGAGAGAGAGAGAGAGAGAGAGAGAGAGCAAGATCAAACCGGAGTAAGATACGGAGAGGGAAAGAGAGAGGCGATCACATGTGCACGCGTGTGTCGACTCGATCCGCAGGCAGCGGATCGAGGTAAGTAAGGCGTACGTAAGCGAATACCTCCTGTATACGCTTACACAGCGGTGGTATACGTTCACGGTGTCGTCAAACGACCGGCCACGAATACCACAACCGGGAGAAGGCGAGATCATTCGTGTCCACCAGAATTTATGGGGTCCGCTCGAACAGCACCGCTACAGCCTGCCGCTGAATTTGCATAGAGTCAAGCGCTAATAGTCGCAGATAACTGAGCCGGGAATCGCCGGGGACGACGCCTTCGTGCCACGCGAACTCCCCGGTGGAGGTTTTGTTTTTATTTTTTTTTATTTTTTTTATTAACCGGGAATCGAGATCTATCGGAGCGAGAAAGACGGAGAAATAAACGCAGATAAAGAGACGGTCTCTCGAACTGAAACTGGCCAGCGTTTCCGATTTTCTCTAGAAACCGAGATACAGTCGTAACAGGGTCCTGCAGGACAGCGGATGCTCTCCGCGCGAGAGTGCTTTGCTTTTTGCAAACCCGATTGGCAAACAGGTCGCGAACCTGACCATCACGGTACGTCAGCGCCATGGAATATCGTTCGAAAGGGAAACTAATTGGTGGCCGCTGGGATCGCTGATCCGGAAATTGGCCGCCGCTTAATTAGCCGGATCCTGCTTCGAACCGTTTCGAATTGTAATAACGACGCCGAGGAGACCGTTTCGCCGCGTTCTAGAGAAGCCGGGTACCTTGGCTGTGAGTTAAAAGTCGTGCGATGTTATATTTTATTAAATGTCGCAGTCGGCGATCCCTTTTTTTTCTCTCTCGGCGATTCTTGTTTCCGCGCGCCGTCGAACCTGTTGTCGACGACGTTTCTCTCCTTCGTATCAAATATGAGCTAACATCGAGGATAACGAGCTGATTGCAGGCTTAACCCCGTCGCGATCCGCGACTCTGTGGCGCCAGTCGAAGTATTACAGTTTAAGATCATTTTCCGATTGGTCAAACCTGTGTTTAAATGTATTTTCTTTACGGTTGCAGTGATTAAAACGTCTTCATCCCCAAAAATATCATAGAAGAGAAAAGAAAAAATATATTTTTTTCATCGCTACATGGATTTTAATGGTGAAATATTGATTGCAAGCAAATCAAATTTTATTTCATCTAAAATGAACATTCGTGTTTGTTAGACTTTGTTTAAAATCTTCATCACGAGTTTGACTCCTTAAAATACGGCAAGGAGTTAATAGTGTAGGTCTCGGACAATAATTGAAGTGTATTGATTCGATGGAAAAATTAATATTACATTTTTTTCCAAATTTACACATTTTCCTCGGATTACGATCATCCTCCACTCGAAGTTACAACATTCGCGAGGGGTCTTTGACAAATATTTTCAGGCCAGAGGGGGAGAGGAGGCAGGACCAGAAAAACGCAGAGGATGCTTGTCACCTGGAAGTGAATCAGTGTCTCGGGTACTAGGAACTCGCATAAGCCGGTCGTAAAAGTCGTCTAGTCATCGTCTACGGTGTTACGCTGAGCGAGCGAGCGAGCGAACGATCGAGCTCCCGAAACGGTAGACGGTGAAGTTGCATAATCATCGTGGGTTCATAGGTTACCGACGGTCGTGAAGAAATAATCAGTAGCCATTGGCTTCCTCGTAGCCCGATACACCAGCAGACTATCTATCTCATCTCGCGGCCACAGAAGCAGCCAATCGTGCTCGATAAAGCGTGTTAAAGTGTTTGACGTTGGATCGGGTACGCAGACAAGAGTGCATAAGGGGATATACCTCGGCCTCTAAAGGATTCAGCTAACACATCATTAAACACTCGACGCGCCGGTTATTGTACATGTATGCAAATATTGAATAGTTTACAGAATTAGTCAGACAACACAGACAAACACTCTCTCATTTTCTCTCTCTCTCTCTCTCTCTCTCTCAGGCCGGATAAAATCTCCTTAACGAGATACAAAGCAAGTGATCGATCGAGAAACACGCTTGCGCTTTGACGCCTCCGCTATGTTGCGCGATTTTACATGCTGCGACTTCGCTCGAAAATCCAACTTTTTAGTAGGTATTTCTTAATCCTGCTCTCTCCCTCTCTCTCTCAAGAAACTCTTCTTGGCGAACTTTTCCGACAAACTCTTCGGAGAAACAGTGTTTCGCGAGGCGTCGAAATTAAGAACTAAAATAAGATACCGAAAGCATTAAGCCACCTCAGTTACATAGGAAGATACGAGCTGAAAGATAATGTCTGTGACGCAGCTCCGCGGAAATAATACCGGTGATTCGCGACGAGCATGCTTAAACACTTTCGACCCTTCGTTCTCTGGTAACGTCGAGTCAAGTAAAATTTCCATCCTTGGGATACATTCTTATAATATATTGTAGATCACACAACAACAATGAAATTCCAATCATTGTAAACTTGAAGAAAATTATTTTGACTAATTGAGACGTACAATGAATTGTATTTTTATACTGTTTTTTAAACCGAAATAAAGTGACTGAAATGCAGACAATTTTTACTTTTGACAAAGCAGTCTAGTGATGGGAACCTCTTACGACTAGACTGCGGATCTCAATACATTTATGGCTTCCGAAAATTTTCAAAAAATGCTATAAACATAAAATTCCGCGTAGTTCAATACAATTTTTATTTATCTCAGATCTATAAAGACTACTCCCATGAAAATGACATTTTATTTGCCTCCAATTCCTTAAAATTTGCCTAGAAAAATTAAAAATTACACGAACATCCGCGGCCTACTAACGACGAATCAGCACGTCATCCCAGCCAGTTGAGAGGATAAAACTAAAATAGCGGAAGAAATGCTTTCTCAACGGACTGTACCGGGTTAACAAGAACGCGTGCAAAGCCGCACGGTTCGCAGAGACAACTATCGCCGGTAATTGATGGGAGGACGCGTAGGGTTCGCGAGCGGTTTAGAGACTGATCGGTAGAAATTAGATAGGGCTCGTTCTACAGTTAACTAGGGCTGTCAGTTTCGCCGGTTGTCGGTCCGATATGGGGCAAAAACGCGAGCGGAAATGGACCATAAAGGACTCCCGGCGTGAGCAAATGACATAGACAGAAAGATAAAGAGATGGAGGGGGAAGATGGTGCACGCATGCGTGCGTGCGGTTGCGTGGCCTTAGGTGCGCTCGCGCCCAAGTGTGAACAGTTTCTAGAGAACCATCGAAAGTAATTACGTTATTGGACTGCTCCTTTGTTCGGTCGTGCGGAGATGGTCGCATGCTCGTGACTCGCAGGCTCGTCGGTGGCGTGCTCGAACGCCACCGTTTGCACAGGACGCTCCCCCTAGGCTCGCCTAGGCGTGGTTTCGTGTATTAAATTCTTGCTGCGCCTGATGGGGTGCACGGTGGATGCACGCAAATTAGAAACATACCATCAGAGGGACATGCTAGCCTGGAATGTATTCGTTTCGGCGACATTACGCGCGGCGAAGAAAAACTACCCCGAGCCTGCTCCCCCTCCCCTCCCGCCGTCGACCGCGCGACTCGCATTCGCGACAATTATGCGCTAACGAAATACATAGTTTTCGTTGCGTCGCACCACGCAGATTCGCGTCGCACGAGCGAAGATTACAGCGTCGACAGTTCCCAGTAGTCTTAACTCCGCTATGATCTTCCGCTCGATCTGGGAAAGCGTGTCCGTTGCCTTCGGACTGCAGTTAGATTCCTGACAGCGAGGTACAGTAACTGCGGCTCGACTACATCTCGTAACTGCAGAAATTAGAAGTAAGAAGGTCAAGAATAGAACGATTAGAAGTTTCCAGAACGAAATCACAGTGCAACAATGAATGGCGGAGTTTGAACAAAAAGAATGCTAAGCCTCAATTGCAGTGGATTGGATTGGTAACTGCACAAATTAGAAGTGAGAAGGTCAAGAACAGAATGATTAGACGTTTTTCTTTTTTTTTTTTGAACGAAATCGCTATGCAGGATTGAATGCCAACGTCTGTTTCGGTTGTCGGCCGTTGAATGCCATTTCGCTGGCTTGTCCGTCCATTGTTGTCTGTTTCTACTTGCTAGAGTCAGTCCAGCTGGTTATAATAACGTATTGTTTCCTAATGTGGCCTATCGCAGCGTACTGTGAGCTATCGCTTGTGTTGCTGGGATTCGTACTGTCTTTTAACTATGACATTATTGCCAGACATAAGCGACTTAATGGCGTCTGTAGCCGAGTCGGGCAGAATTAAAATATTCAATGCTGTGTGTGTATAGGCTGTTCCAAAATTATATGTCGCGACCACTGTAATGTGATTCTGCAACTTCGGACCGCAAAATTGAGGTTAACTTGCGTCTCAAGGTCAAAATTGTTTTTATTGCATCGTATACACAGGGTGCCCTAAAATTCCTACAGCTCCCGGAGATGGGAGGTTCCTGGGATGATTTGAAGCAACATTTGCCTTTGCAAAAATGTCCGCCGGGGCTTCGTTTAGCAGTTATTAACGAAAAACACTGACCCGTCAGAGCGCGACCTAGACGCGTGTTGGCAAAGATGGTTCGGCGCGCCAGGCGGATCCCCTCGCTGGAGTGTTAGCGATCCGCCGCGAAGAAGAAGTAAACAAGTGAAGGAGTAAAAATTTTGAATTATGTATTGTAAAAACTCACTTATTTAGCCGTAAAACCACTTGTAAACGAAGCCCCGGCGGACATTTTTGCAAAGGAAAATGTTGCTTCAAATCACCTCAGGAACCTCCCATTTCCGGGAGCTGTAGGAATTTTGGGGCACCCTGTAGTTATCGCGACGAACAAGTCCCAGATTTTATTAAAATTCATTTTAATCGTACCAGAAAAATTTATATTTCAAAACAAACTTCTACATTACATTGTATTTACTTTAACGATTAATCGAAGAGAAATATGGAAGCTTTAATTGATCAATAAACATACGTATTTGCCCACGTAATGAAAATTATTGAATTTCTATGGAAATGAAATTTCCTGTTTTGTTTGACTTGATTTACAGCGTTTGCTCTAAATGCACAGGGAGCGCAGCCTAATAACAACAGAAGGCAAGAAGAGAACAAACATGTCTGCTCTCCGAGTTCTTTTTTTCAGGTTGTTGGCAGTGCTTTATATACATCTTGATTCTACCTGGTTCTTTGAGCAGTCGGGTATGCAACACAGGGTCGCCCTAAAGGATCCTAATTAAAGGAAACGGGTCCGTTAATTCTGAAACCGTTACGGTGGTTCTTGTACCGCCGCCCATTGCCCTTAAGGATGAGATTACGCTGCGTCAATCTCTATTAGGCACGGAATTCTCGTGCAACCTCCCCCATAGAGCTCATTAAAATTCCCACTTTTTCGAAACAACAATATCATTATTGTCCAACTACGGTTCTGGGCATTTTTTAAATGTGACGCGGGAGACATTAAATTATCGTGTAAATTTGTCAAAGCAATTCCAATCATCAAGTAATATGCACTTCCATCAACACAAAGAAGCATAGAAGTATAAAAAAATGCTTCTAAAAGAGGGGCACTTTTTTTTGTTTAGACATGAAATTCTACTTCGCTCGACTTGGCAAATTTATTAAAGCAATAATATAAAAAAATTTAATTCGAATATTTTTAAGAAAAATCAGAAATGAATTTTAACAACACTCGAGTTTCGAGAATATATTCCGCAGTACGTTTTTTATGGTGCAAAAATTCTCCATTAGAAATTCAAATATCGAAGAAAGAAGAGAAAAACAATAATTCCATTGAAAAATGAACAGATATAGCAAAATATTTTCGGTTCGATTGGAAGATCAAAAATTTTGTAACTAACCAGCACCGTCTGAGAGCAAACCGAAGAATTCATTTTTCGTAAAATGTCGACACTCGAAGTGATATTAAAGAAACGAAATCTTCACGAAGAGAAACAAATTTTCGCAGGTGTTCCGCGAAGAGCCAGGCAGGACGTGCCGAAATAATTCGCCGGAATACGAAATGCGGCTCGGAGCGCGAGTGTCAAGGCATTTTTGAAAGTAAAATTTCGGCGCGGCGCGCGCGTGTCTGTGAATTTCGCGCGGGCTGCGCAGCATCTCGTCTCCGGGTAAAGGGGGAAAAAAGGAAACCGGGCGAAGGAAAAGTGGTCGTGACGAGAGGGCGACACGACCGAGACAGTCGACGGGGGTGGAGGGGGAGGGGCGGACGTTAAAAGTACAAATGCATTCAATTTCTCGAATTGCATCACTGTCTGCCGAGCAGACAAGAAGGCGGTGAAAAAGAGAAGCAGCGGTCGGTAGTGCGAAGCACGATTGAAAACGCCTGGCGTTGGTTCAACCGAGAAATTTTTCTTATTCGTGCGTCGTGCGCACGCCGAACTTCCTTTTGCCTATAATATTCCTTCCTTAAATAGGTTCGCAATGTTAGCGCGTTTAAGCTGGTATTCCAGTCCGGTGGTTGTTTTATTAGAATTCTTCGCAAATTTTTTTTAGAAATTCAATAAAACGCGCGAACGTTAGATCTGGTTTTATATTAATTTGTTCTTGAAGTGCTATGGCGAATTTTATCATTGAATTATTGTTTATAGAAAATTTGTATTTAATCTGGCTACAGGGGAATACAACAAAAAGTTAAGAAAATTGGTCTGTACCAACGAAAAAAAGAAAAAAATGGTAAATTTTCAACATGAAGTATTTTCGCTTTTTTCCAGCAGCCTGTAAAAATTTAAAAAAAATATTTCGGCACAATTGTGTTACAGTCAATGGACCTACGCGTGGCGAAGACGTGTGTAAAATTTCGATCGGTGCATTGTTTCTCGACGTATCGCAACAGCCATGTCGAAGCGTACGGTTTCAGTTTGAATTCTGGCGCCAGCCTTGGATGCGTCACGCTACAAGCAATAATTTCGTTATCGTCTGGATCGCGATTACAAGATATCACGATTTTACATTTAACATGCGTTTCTGATGCATGCAGGGGAAAATCGGTTTTTTGCACTCGTTAGAGAGAGGAATACCGCCCAGGACAAGAGAAACGAGCGTAAACAAGAAAAAGGGGGGAAAGACGGTCGGGCAAAATCGATTTCATTTTGCCGATTAAAGGTTTAATTACAGCGGAACGATGGTGGGCGAGTATCTCGCTGAACTCCGTTGTATCTCCGCGGAATCGAAATAAAAATAATTAACTCGCCGGCGTATCGATGCCGAACGGAGCAAGCGAAACTGAAATCACGCTGGCCGTGCCGTTTCTGTCCAATAATCCTGCGTCCTCGAACCCTAGAGAAGGGGGAGTAAAGGGTGAGCGGCGAGGGGAAGGGGGAGGGGGAGTGTAAAAAAAGGATACCTAGCCCGATCGGTTTGTATCGAATGGTATCGATCCGAACGGAAAACACCGGTGTGTGCCTCCTCGATTGTTCATCCCGCGTGTTTCGGCTGGCCGGCGAAGTGGTAAATTAGCGACGGGCCCCGTCATATTTGTCGCTCCTTTGCCCCCGGGAACAGCAGAAAGAGTGGTCGTGAAAGCGAGCACAATTCACGTAACGTCCGGTCTCGCGGCCACTTGAAAAAACTGTGACTTTACACACTGCGTTAGGCACGTCTAACGACCGACTGCAATTAGGCGCCGGGAAACGAACATAGAAATTTAGGCGCGCGTGACGTTATGCACGGTGACCGACAAAGCGCCCAACAGTCAGATAGAGGAACGGAATACTTGTTCCCGAAGAAGCCCGATGTGTTCGTGAAAGCGGCAAGATTGAATTTATAGAGATTTTATAACCGAACTTACTAGTTAGTTTGTAACAGCAGTCGTGATTTCATTAGTCACTAGTAATAAAGTTCTATTCGCAAATCTGAACTCTTGCTCTTCCTACAGAGGAAGTGGTCTTTCGAGATAGTTATTAGTCGGCACACCACGTGTAGCATACGATAAAGTCGAACGATTTACCGATCGACCACGAGTAAACTCAACAAGCATTAAGTAATAATAACAGACAAATAAAATTTTATTTAGAAAATATACCAATTTACGCTTGTATTTGTTATTATATGTAGATCCTGATCGAAATATTCGACGCGAGTCCGACTGGTTGTTATACGGGAGAAGAGATTAATTTTCTTAGAACGGAGACCAGTTTAAACTTTTCGAATAAACTTTTAACCGTAAATTTCTTCTGAAACAATCGACGTCTAATGAGATATAAATTTTTTAACAGCATTCTTTTCCAACCACGCGCGTCACCAACTTCACGTACTTATCAAAACGAGTTCAACGACCCGGTATATCGTGATCCCGCGAGTCCTTCTAGCGGCTAGTCTCTCGTGCTCCGGCAGGATCATACTTTTAGAACGGGATTATCTACATCGGCGGAATTATTTAGCATTTTTAGCATCGATCCGCGAGTACAAGCGCCCCGGCCGTAAACGGGCCCGCAAAAAACTTGTCCCCGTGCATGTAAACCAGAGTCCGTAAAAAATGTTTTACGAGTAACAATGTGGTAAGCGGCCTAACGTTGTCACTACGCTAATAAAGAGTACACACAATTTTGCATGCTAACGACCGAGGCCTCGGGAACGAACGGCCGCCCCGACATTGCGTGACTTCCAATTTAAGAGCATCGAAGTCTCCAATAAACCTAACAGGACCGTAATTTCAGTACATAATAACGGTAACGCCGGTAATTAGACGGTGTTCCAAAGTTGGCGTTCTCTCGAGGAATCGGATTCCTAGCCGCGGAGTCGTGGAAACTATAGTTAAAAGGGAAGAGAAAAAATAACAAAAACGAACAAGTTAAAACGATTCGTTCGGGACCAGAGATCCCGAGGCTCCGGGACGCGTAATATCCGCCTCGATTATATCACCTAATTAGACAAACCGCTACGGCAATTTGCAAACCGCTTATTCAGCTTGATTCGACACGGAACGGTTTAAAGAACTCAACGCGACGATAATTGTCGATTTTATCTCTACGCAGAACGAGCCGAGACTTGTACTATGCGATTCGCGGAAAAATATTTTAATACGCTTGTTCATGCTAAACAAACAGGCCGAGTGCTGCGCATATTTTAAGTCGGAACACGCGGTAATAATCTTTTATGTTTATAAACCTAAGAAGCTTCCTAGCCAACCACCATGTATTAGCCGCGATAGATATAAACCTGGCGAAGAAAGAAATCGATTTCCTCGAAACCAAATTCAATGGAAGTTTACACGATTTCAAAGAATCGCAGTCTACACTAGTGGAATTAATTCTGGACACTTTTAAATTTTTACATAAATTTCGCATTTATTGAAATTATTTAATATATTTAGTCGCTTATTAAAAGATCATTTACAGCCACATTTTTAATACACAATAAAAATTACAATTTCAACATATCAAAGGAGATACAAAAAAATAATATTCCGTTCAATAGCCTTTGTTTTTTATTTATATTTTATTATTATTCACATCATGCGACGTTTCATATTGCCAGGAGCAAAAACAAAAATATAACAGTTTAAATTTTTTTACATAAAAATTTTAAAACATTTACAAACCATATCATGTGAAATTAGTAAGCATAAACATTATAGATTACAATAAAAATATTACGGTAGCAATTTCGCATAGCAGAATATTTTTATTCAGTGTCCATAATTAATTCCACCAGCGTAGACTGCGAGTCTTCACGCGAAATAAGAATCTTGCGAACTGGATACAATCTTTTTATACGGACGGTTTACAGCAATGATAGACAGCGCGATAAAACGATTATTAAAGAGACATAAAATTAGCGATTATAAAGTATAAAACTATTTTTCTCGTGCGAGAGGTCGCACGGTAGCGTCGTAAAAGTCGTTCCCACGTTCGCGAGTGTCTGCTCCCGGTCAGATAACAAATCAAGACGGAAGAGTCGAAAAAATAGCGATGCCGCGGACAATGGGCGGTTTTCTTAATTTGAGAGCGTCCTCGAGGTATATATCCATTAATATCTGGTTTCTATTATTTCAACTATCGATACAAGTATACCGTTCGAGGCGCTCGAAGACAATAGGCGAGTTCTATCGGGGGACCACCTTTCCTAAGAATCTTGCGGAAGGGAGCTTTGGGGAGGGGGAGGGGTGGGCGCGGAAAGTCCACGCACGGAAGGAATTTCATTGCCTTTGTTCGAGGAAGGAAGTCGGGGCGACGAAGAGGACGAAGGAGAGGAGTAAGAGCGGCGATCGGAGAAAAACCGCGGCGGAAAGGGGCGGTGAAGAGATGGGAAGAGGATGAGGAGGATGAAGAAGAAGGTGGAGGAGGATGAGGTCGAGGAGACGAGAACGAGGAGAAGAAGGAGGAGGGGGAGATAAAGAAAACCGAGATTATACATCAAGTTCACCGCGACGAAGGAGTCGCTGGGACAGCGAGCGTGGTACGTTGCCAATGCCACTTGAGGCTGAATCGTATCTAAATGTGCCTCGTATATCAGAAATCGAACTGTTCCGCGGTACTGGTACACACGAGGCGGTTTACTTGCATCATTTTGTGCGGTCGCCGTCCCGTAATACCGCCGCTGCAGATGCGCCCAGGTCGTTCCACATTTCCCTCGACGTCGTGACAACCTACACGTGGAAGTTCCCCTTTCCGTACTTCCTCGACTTGCGGGGCCGTTGCGCGGCTCCGAACCGGCAGGAGGAGGAAGGGGGGTGGGGGAATCCTGTGTTTTAGTATGAAATGATGTAGCATGCCGGCGAAACGATGCACCGGCTGATAAATCACGGCAGATTTACGGCGATATAGAGCTATGTCGATCCCTTCTAAGTACAAAGGCGCGTCCAAGCCCGGCCACGAAGAGTCCCCGATGATTTTTTCGCGACCGGAAGCCGCGAGGACGATAAGAAGAAACCGCTGATAGAAACTGCGCCCTGCGCATTCTGCGAAACCGACGCCAACCGTCCTCGTACTCCAGTTTGTTAGCGGAAGGCAGATCCGAGCAATCTTGGTAAACGGTGCATCGCGATCGATCGGACGGAAGTGAAAAAATAAAGTTGGTCGTCGGAGTCCACCGTTGGACCCTATTCCAGGACTATTTTCCGTTCTTCTCCGAAAAATGTCCAACACGTTTGCGCTCCCGAGCTGCTTTGCCCCAGCCATCGAGTTAACGTCACCGTGCACCATGCCGTTTCCGCCGGCGGAAAATTAAAAGATTTACGACCGCCCGCAATCTTACCGACGATCTACATGCATACGTGCCCCCGAAACTCGAGAAACGAAAACAGAAAGGAGGGGCGGGCCGTGGCTACGGGAGGTCCCTGGAACAGAGCCAGGATAACGCGTTCCACTCGCGGATTGACAGTTTCGGCGCAGCCACCGACGCTTTATCTCCGGCACGTTCAACAATCGGCGCACAGTCTTTCATTGATAAGCGCAGCGATTCCTCCTGTGACAAGCCCACGTCGCAGATTGCTTAGAATTAAGTGGAACCGGAGCTTCTCTGTCCGCCAGTCTGGTTTTAATTGGAACGATGGCTTGTGGAACGGGGGTTCGAGGAAATCGGTCGAAAGCTTTCCTTCGAGTCGTTGATCCTTTATGGATGCTAGTCGGTGGGCTGTCATGTTTCGTATAGCTATTTTTAACGGATGAGGATAATCAATTATTAAAATACTTATCAGATTTACTGCACACAGATTGTTACTGAAGAGTTACGTTCAAATGTCGATGTTCAGGTAAAAAATGTCTTCATTGGAAAGTAGTCAACAGCAGAACCCCATATTTTTTGCTGTGTATCTCGTACGATTAGTACACTCGTTTCAACAAAATAACAATTATTCTTATCGATATTCTTCGTTTCACAATTTACAAGGTACTGATGTATGTCAATTTCCGTGAAGAATGGAACGTAATTCGTAAATGTTCATGCATTTTAAAATATTTTCCAGCATGATTGAAAATCTTACGATTTTCGATTAAAAAACAAGTTAGCCGATCACAGAACGCGACGTGAACTCGGCGAATTTCATAGAATTCTTGTGCCGGAGACCGTATTTCAAAAGATTATGAATTACCGGTCGCGTTAATTCTGGCGAGGCACGTCGGTTAAATTGAAATCGATGAGGAGCGAAGTAGAAAATGAGTAATTCGTCGAGAACCGCGTCGATAGAGGATTTTCGCGGCGCGAGGATTTTCCCTTCAGAAAATTTGTCACACATTTGGGGCGGTTCAGATATTCCGACAGCGGCGTGCGTTGTTCTGTGTGCGCGGGCGATATTTTTCACGGCGGAACAAGCGGCGCAGAAGAGAGCTCGTTAAACGAACGGTAAAAAACATGGAATGATAACAACGGTCGATACCGTGGCCTATGTATCACGCTTCCTTCCGCAGGATATAACTGATACGTTCTGGAGGACGTGGAATTACAGAATCGATCGAGGCAGAGAGAAAGAGAGAGAGAGAGAGAGAAAGAGGGCCGGTAATTGCACTGGTCTGCATGATTTTCGCGTTAGTTGGCTCTCGTAGTTGGCGATTCGGAAGTTACAAACACGTCGCGTTTCTATTGAAATCATAACAATCGCACGGGGCCTCTGATTGCCACTTGTCACAGATCGCTGATGAAACTTTGACGTGGGATGAACACAGTCGCAGAAGGTATAAACCGGGAACACAGCCTTGGAATTACAAAGGTTTCCCTCTCTCCCTCACCCCCTTGCTCGAGCGACGTGTTCTACGGTGCAATTTTCTTTTCTTTCCCGCAAAAACGAGGAACGCGCTTTGTTTTACGCTCGCGTGCAGAGCGAGTGTTGCTGCCGTACGTTAAGCGGCGGCTGCACTTCAAGCGTGATGATTGGCAAAAAGGTTTGACGACAATGCATATTTATCTTGATGAAATAAGGTGTGGCGAAACTTGATTTAAAAGTCATCGTAGACGGTTTACTACCACTAATGACAAAAGGCAAACATGTTAGAAGAATAACGAATTATGCATTTTCCAGAAGGACTCTTATATACATATTAACGCGTACAGATTCTCAGACTATTTAGACGATCAATTAATACCATTGACCCGCAATCTAATAATTGATCAGTGCCGTTAATAATTCTGCAGATACGTTTCAAACTAAATGGTAGCATTGTAAGTGGTAAAATAATGTGTACGTATAACACGATGTCTCGTCATAAAAGTCGTGGCTTAAAAGGAGTCGGTGTAAAATCGAGTAAAAACGTTCGAGATGCTTGTGCGAATAGACAAGACAGTGGCAAATGCGGCGAACAGAATGATCGGCGCTCTCGTGTAGCGTCTAATAAAAGGCAAACAGTGGTAGCCGGGACAATACGAGGCACGGAGGAAGCTGTTCAGCCTTCCGATAAAATTCTATTCGTACCTGCGAAGTGCTTACAATCCGAGGATGCTCCATTATCTTGTAATGCGGTACCATTATAACGAGTAAGTGGTACTTGTTTCCTACATGTAGGCCCCCGGAAGTGACCGCTGATTACTGTAATGCGCCTACCCCTCGGCCCGTAACGAGGAACATCTTCCTACTGTCTAGCGTTCCGCGAAAAATTCCGCATCACGGACCGCGTCGAAGCCGCAAAAGGAACGGCCGTCCATTTTCTGTTGCGGTCGCGATCGCGGTCGCAGCTTCCACTCATTAAAATTAGTTACAGGCATTACGCTCCCCTTCATTCTCTCTTTCTCTCTCTCTCTCCCTCTCTCTCTCGCGCGCGAAAGCTCCCGGTAAGTCTGGCCTGGTAATTGAATGTCTTTAACGCCTCCTACGGGTACGGTATTCCGTCACTTAGGCGAACCACAGCGACCTCGTTATAGCATTGCACGGTTAAATTTACACCAGTTCGGAAGCCAGATATTCTCGCGAGCGGGACATTCTTTTTTCCTAGAAACTCGCGGCTCGAGAGACATTTAACTGACTCATGTGTAAATTGAACCGTGCATGTGTTTCGTCGATTAGGCGAAAACCACAGCGACCTCCATTACCTGGCTCGTGTCCCTCGGCCGAGGAAAACTTTTCAACGAATCACGATCGAAAATCCTGGTACTCCCAGCGAGGCTCCCCCTGCGTCACAGTGCGCTCGAAATTAATTATGATTTCGTAAAGAGAGATGACGCGGCACCGACATTAGGGGGAGGGAAAAATTATTCCGCCACTTAACGCGGCCCCTCTCTCTCTCTCTTTTTACGAGTGGATCGACAGCGGAAGAATAACGAGCTGCAACGATCCAGACACTGTCGCGAACACGGAGAATAGTAAACATTGATCAGCGTCAGTTGAACGCTGCTTGAATGAGCTGGCGGGCTACGTTCGCGCCGATGTTTGTTCGCGAGATGCAGAAGTTTTAAGGGAACCGCCCGGGGCTGACGATTCTTTCGTGCTAATGCACCGCAGAATGCGCCAGACGGAATTTATAAATCTAATGGAAAGGCATGCCGCCAGATTTAGCCTTGTTGTCTCGAGAATGGTATTAACTCTTTCCAATCGATACGGTAATTGTTCGACGTTTCTCTTTTTTATCGAACAGAAGAGAAATATTTTCATTTGAGTCGCGGACATTTTTGAATACCGTGCGAACAATTTCCACGAATTGGAACATACGATTTCAGAGAATGTAATATCGATTAAATAATGTTCACCGGGAATAATACTGTGATATTTGATTTCATTGTGTAAGTTGCAATAATGCGTTTATTGGAATATCAATTGATTTTTATTACAGTATTAATATAAACGAATCAGTCTACCGGATCAGTTACCGCACAGATGCGCTTTTATGTCATTAATAATTTTATAATCAGAACCACCAATTCGATCGAATATCATTTTAATTATATAGAAATTACAAGGATGAATTTATTGAGATAACAATCGATTCTTATTGCGGCGTACACAGCGAATCAAATTACGGGGGAATTAATTGACCATACGTAGAAACATTTTTACGTCTCCATTGTGTGGTTCGAAATGCCGAAATACCGGCAGAAAATGCGTTAAATTTCCGACACGCAAAGGAATTAGACGTATACTCCGGACGTCCCCTTTACATAGAAACTCGTTCCGAAGTGTTTAAAACCGAGGCGAGATCCCGAGGAAGCAGGACGTGTCGCGTTAACCCTCGCTGCTTGTTTTCTGTTCTCAGACGCGCTGTCGCAATCGCAGTTCCCGGTGTTCACCAGCTACGCCCAGAAGAGCTGCCTGGCTGTGAAGCCGTGCGAGCGTGCTTGGTGCATCGACAGGGTGCTAGGATATCGGTTGCAGGGGCACACGCGCAGAACGATGACCGCCTCTTCGCGGCAGCACTGTCTGGAGCTCTGTTTAGGCGAGAGTGACTTCCAGTGCCGGTGAGTAGAGTGTGTCCTCGCAGCTATTTTTCGTTTTCAGCCTTGTATAGAAACCGGCTCGGCGAACGACAAGCGGAGAAAGAGACCGGCTAGTAGAGGAGACGCGGTCCAGAAAGAAATAAAGTACGAACGAAAGAAGAAGAAGATCGGGTAGCGGTCCTATTCAAGAGACAGTCGTTTTCCGGGCGAGCTTATATATCTCTTTTTCTTTCTGGTCGCGGGGCCACGATATCCGCCGATGGAAAAAGGCGGACGCACTCGTCCCCGAGATTCGTCACGAATCGACATACACCCACGGTGTCCTCTCTCCTCTCCTCTCCTCTCCGTCTTTCCTTCGTCTCTCCCTCGAGTAGGTCTTCGAGAATCGAAGGCACCTCTACACGCTCCGGTGCGTTTTCCAGTTATTGGATTCTTCGATCGGGGGCGGACGTTACATCACGCTCCTATAGACTTTCGAGTGTTTCTCGGTCATGAAGCGGCCGTCTCCGACGTTTCATGCGAGTTGGAACACCAAAGGGAACGAGCTATCCTTCTGGAAAAGTTGGAGAGAAATAGCTCTGGGCCACCTTGATTCCTCGTATGTTTGTCGTTTCACGGGACGGCTATTCGCGATTTCGACCAGCCTCTCTTCTCCACCCCCCTCCCCCACTCTTGCTCCATCCGCGTCGATTCCCATTTAAATATTTTTCATATGTTTCCGAATTCTCCGGTGCCGATATTTTCCGAGATGCTTCGGGACCTCGGGAAGGAGAACGCCACGCCGGGAGACCGTTGTTCAACTCCCCCGCACTTTGGAGCATCGCAATAGAGCTATAGCTTAGGCTTGATTCACCGGATTGCGGATTACGTATTAAGCGAATTAAGAATCGCGTTTGGTTCGAAGATGCCGGATATATACATATTTCCTTCGTCAATGCGGTAGAACCTCGCTAGTTGTCACCTAGTTCGCTGCGCATTAGCGACTCCCACCACGAGGTAGTCAAGGATCTGGAGCTCGCGGTGGAGATGGTCACGTACACAGACTAGAAGAGCGACACTACGAATCGTTATGGTCGTATCACAACCTCGATTTTTGCACTCGGTTTCGGTCCCGTTTCGTGCAACATGCGAGGCTCTACGGGTCATTGCGGGTCATAATATGTTCAATTTACAAATTGACAAATTTATTTCTCCGCTAATTATATCCGCGCTACTCAAAAGATCGGAGCGGGTCAGGCCCCGGAAAAACGTGCTTCACGTCGTTCTAACGAACGTGACCCCCCCCCCCCTTCCTACTTTCTAATTCGCAATTAAGGTCATCGATGGAATTTTCATCGCGTTCGTGGAAACGACTGGCCGCCTGTACCCTCGCATCAGGCTAAGTACACCTCTCGTACACTCGTTAGGCTGCCGGTCCGGCCTTGCTCGTTCCGTTGTCAGTGCAACAACGCGTAATCAGATGACATAAAGGCCGCGAAGACACGTTGTCATTACAGTTGCCAGAGGAATGCCTTAAAACGATAGAAAAATCGCCGGCGACGTAGCTATCCCTGCAGGCCGTAGCGTTATGCGGCCAGCGAGCGTTGTTTAACGCGGGCTTTAAAGCTTACGGGCTATTTGCGACGTCGTTTCCGTTCACGGTCGAAAGGATTTACTATGCTTTTGCTTAGTTTACGCTTTGGTACTCACTTATCATCGCCTTAGCTACGCATTATTTTTTACCCCCGCATCGGAGAAACGGATAAATTTATAATAATCGGAGACGTGGAGCGCGCGGAATTTCGTTCTCGATTCACACGGTGGCCCTCGGCAACACTCCCTCGTGATCGGATTGGGCGAAAATTCGCTGCAAATGTTTTTAATATTTTTAATAAGCTCGAAATAATTGTGCTTCTTTACGTTCTTCTAATATAAGTGCTGTTTTCAATTTCATCTACTCAGTCTGCTCATCGTTAAACATTTTTCACCTGATTTGCAACAAACTGTAGTGAAATAGTAATTTATCGTCTTTCATTGAGAAATGTTTCATAGGTTGGAAATCATATAACGGTACTTTTAATTTCTTCTAATATGTTTACTGTTTTAAATTACACCTACACATTTGTCTCATAAACGCATAAAATCCGCTGTCCACTCGTCATTAATGTCAATACGAGACCGCTATTACAAGCACAATAGCAGAGACAAGAAGAATTATCTAGACAATAAATTGAAGTTACGAATGTGTCCGACACGATGACAAACGCGTCCAACAGAACTATTCTCAAAGCTGTTTTTCTCGAATGCTAAACCTCCCACGCGAGAGCTTCACTCTGCGTTTCCGCCGGAATTTTTCAGGGGAAATCATCCCTTGTTCGCGGAGCACTGTCCAGCTGGCGCGCGTATCACCGATCATTCGAATGATCCGTTGTCCGCGAGCATAATTGCCGGTTCCAGCCGGTGTATCTCTGGACATTGTACCGGCGGTTGTTGATTTATTCATCCCGTCATCTTGGTACTCCCACGAACGAAGACACGAAGTGACGTGCTGCTCTGTCTCTCTCTCTGCAAACATTTCCGGCAGGCGGCAGATGAAGTGTTTTTGAAGTCGATTAGAAACACTGTACCGCCACGATGGAGCACCGACGAAAAAGGGGGCGGGGAGGGATGGGGGAGGGGGCGAGATTGAACGAACAAAGGGGATACTCGGCAGTTTCAATTATACGCTATCGAACCACTTTGCCCGGGCGGATTTTTGTGTTTACGGGGGCGTGCGAATTCGCCCCTCGGCGCGAAACGAGCGCATCTTCGATTCCCTTTATCGAACGGTTTCAATATTTTTTCCTTGTGTAAATATTTAGGGGTACACAGAATGGAATAGAAGCTAAATAAACGGTGGGCGGGAGGGGGAGGGGGAGGGGTGTCGCGTTACTCACTGTACCGGTGCAGTCACGCCACGGGGAATATAAATACGCGTAAATGCCACTTCCTTTTAACCGGTTATAGCTCGTCGGTGCGCATGGTGACGTACGAACGCTGGAACCGCGGTGTTGTAAAAATGTGATCGATCGCACTGCTCACAATGATGTGTCAAATTGTGAAAAATAATCTAACCACAAAGACTGGTAAAAGATTGGTAGAATTCTAAAATACTAGAATACACGTTAATGTACAATTATAAACGATAAAATCGTCCATCAAATTTTGTGCGTGAGATATTGGAGAGAAAGATTCCGTACAAAAATCATATCTGTTAGTACGTGCAACTACTGACTATAAAAAAAATGGTATTTTTCATTTCGATAACGTCACACAGACTGCAGATAATAAAAGAAATATGTTCAAGTCCCGGTAGATCAAAAATCGCGTACAGTCAGTCACCGAAAAATATTCCTACTGAAATTCGAATATTCGAACCGGCGGAAGAGAATAAAATGAATATAAAACTCTATCGTGAAGATAACAACTGCAATATAACCCGTGTCTCGCAGTGTATTTCACGAAAAAAAAAATAAAAGATATATTGCCACCCTCTTGAAATAAAAAAAAATGATCGCGCGCTTTTGCCTCTTGCAATCGACTTATATCGAACGAAGATCCGCAGTCTCGTGGTCGGGGACACGATGGCGCAGGGTTAACGTCCCCGAACCGAGGAAAATCTCAGTTTACCGAAGCATTTAAGCTCGACCAGGTGCGCTCGGAGTATCCGTGACCACCACCTGTAGTCTCAAATATGAGAACCGGCAGCGTATCAGAATCGACTGGTTGAGCCAGCGATCGAAAAGATAGGTAGCATCCTGTTTCCTCGAAGGAATTAACGAGTCACCGTGCACAGTGTAGCAAAGAAGGAACAGCAACGGCTGGTGGACCGTTATGAAGTGTCTGGTAACGGCAGCGGTGGCGGCGGCAGGCGTCGGGAGCCGGCTCGCGCATAAAGGTTAATTAATAAACAACCGCGTCATAATCGTGACAAGCAACAATGCGTCGGCTCGGAAACGAGCCGCAAACAACGGGCCATTAGACGTCCCGGAGCCCGGACACGGCTCTTTCTCTGATACGGTTGAACGCGCGGGAAAAGGCCTTATTTCACGTTCGTCCGGTAATTACGGTCCACCGCCGATAGAGGGGACAACAGTTTAAGGTATTTCAATCCATTAGCCAGGTGAAATATCGGCGCCGAGGCTCGGGGAAGTATGCGGAAGGGCGAACCCCGAGGCCGAGAGGCCTCCTCTCTCCGTGGAGCTTCTTCCGATTTCGATAGAAACGAACCTAACCGGTGCGCGGCGCAACGTGCCGGTGTGCTGGCGGTGTCCATGCAGCCAGCCGCAGCAGCGCCGGGTAGAACGGAACGCACGTTTATGCGATATCACGCCGACGCGTCAAGCCCTGTATTCGCGGGCACGTTGAACGTGCACGTGCACGTGCACGGCTCTGCACACCTCGAAAGAACGTAAAGCGAAAGGTCTTTGCCAGCTGGTCGCTCACGACGACCCTCCAGCTCTGCTTCGACCCGAGGCAGGGTCGAGAGGTCCTTGCCCAGGCGGAACCGTATCAAAAGTGGCATAGCTACGCGTTCATGTCCGGGAAATGGCGGTAAGGGTGCCGCCGCGATTTGATCCCCGGATCAAACGAACGCGGACCCCGAGCATTCAAAACCTCCTAGACCACATTCAATCCCATCTTTATTTCCCGAGGACTACTCGATTTTCTGTTACCGCCCGTATCCTTCCCAGATCCTCTTTCCCGAAAGATACAACACGTGCCGGCATGGCATGCTTCGCCCCGGCTTTACCTTCGTGGCAAAGTGTAAATAGTCCGTGTTTATTGCGACCCTCCGGGTAATATGAACCTGGAAGACTGTTACACACCTGGATCAGTCGGAAGTAGTTATACTATTTCGAATGGTCTTGCCCCAAATAAACGTTGTTTCTCGATGTCTCTAGACTACTTTGTACCACTGATACACTTTGCTTCGACGTTCGACTTACTTTCCTACCTGACCCAGACCAATTTATTCATATCCCAGATACCCCGTGCTCTAACGAACCACTCCGTTGACATGCAACAATACGAACGATCGCTGTACAGTTTCCCTCAATAGAATTTCCAATTCCGTTCGTTGCTCGCGTGCATCCCCCCCCCCCCCTCCCCGTCCCTCGAAAGCCTATTCTTTCTGATATCGACGACATTTTCCGCGCGTTTGATACTGTTATTTGCGGTAGGTCTCGTGTCTTCGTTCAATTACGCGAACGGTCTCACGACACGAATTTCAAGCGACGGATCCTCGGTTGGTCAAGGTTCCTGTTCGCCTGTGGAAATGTAGCACATTCATGGGTCTTGGTTGAAAATCGAAGCAATCATGCGGTGGAAGCCGGAACGCGAGGCTGGTCAGAACCGCGGACGCCTAATCAGCCGATTGTACCGAGGAAATACCGTTCCCATGGAATGTTAATGCGATCTTCACCGGCGATCCTTAGAAACCGCGGGTTCCACTTACAGCCAAGGCCAACCGGAGCGCCGAGACAACCCATTTCGCCGGGCGCACGCACATATATCGTTGCGCAATAACGCCATTTTAGAGGCTTTCCTCGATTATCCTCGGGCAACAACACTGCAACCGACCCGCAAGACCAAACCTCTTCCTTGTCCGAGGGGTCCTGGCCCGTTTTAATGGAGACATTCGCCTCTTCCGTCGATCTCTTCCGCGTTTCTTGTGCGAATCGCGAGTCCCTCATGCTGGAACGAAACGCTCGCTCTCTTCGACAAGATATTTCATTTTTTTTTTTTAATACAGATCCTCCTCGAATCTCGTGGAAAATTCTCCATCAATTTCGAATGCTGCAATTATGTACCTTTGTCCGACAGAATTTGTTCATAAGAGCAAAAAACCAACGAAGTTAATCGACATGCTCTTGTCTTTTATTTCTATGAAAACTTTTTTCCCGATGAACGGCGGAGAATTTTCTTCGATTTTTTATTTTCCACGCGTCACGGATCATCTCTATCTTATTTAAACAAGATATGCTTTTGTCGTCCAAGGAAATACCTGTTTGCTTTAAAAGGTATTCGACAGAACACAATGAGCGTAGGCTCGCCTGATCACCGGTTTTGATAAATGACCGATCGCGATTAGATATCGAGATTAAAGCCATCTTCCGAAGCTCGGCGAGAAAACTTTACAACACGTTCTTTTGGCGAGCTTAACTGTAGTCTAAACTATGGGAATGCCGTGGGTATAGATTATCGCACGTGATAACGCCACGACCATAATTTCAATAGATGTCGGCTGCGAGCCAGCGTTGGCGTAATGCATGGTTTATCAATTACGATTCGGTATTACAGACTTCGACGAAACCGTGAGCTAAATACGGGTGAAACGGCTTTTCTATTCCGAACAATTGCGTTTCACATTCGTGCAAAAGGAAATACCACCAGGTCACAACAACGAAATTTTTTTACTACAGAAAAGATGTAATTATAAATGCAAAAGAAAGTCACAATCTGTGATACAATCCCTGGAGAAATTGGTTACAAAGTAAGAATTGGTGGATCACGATTAGTTATCCTGCACGTCAATTTAACAAATATAATTTCGCTCTGGTGACTCAGAGTCAATATTGTTCATATTATTAAATATGTTGCTATCTAATCAATTACAAGACATTTAAGTATTCTATGAGGTATTATATCAATGTTATTTCCATAAAATGAAAAAAAAATCATATAGAATGGAATTATTCTAGGTCGGAAGGAATGTTTAACTTTCCAGTTAAAATAGCTCCGAGCGCAAAGGGTTAACACTGAAGCTACCACGAGTGGTCAAATGACTCCTATATTTTTCATTTTACAATTATAAAAAATATGAAGTTGCTTACATGGAAATTGACTGATTTTAATGTCCAAGCACATGTTGTGTTAAAATATTTACAAAATCTAAATAAACAATCATTTTTGTAAGCTAAAATATTTTGATCGCCTTTAGCGCTCGGTAGGTGGTGTTAAAGTTTCGCACCGACACTGTTATGGTCATAATTTGAATGAATTTCAGTAAAAAAATTTCGGATAAGCACTGTGAAGGTTCTATACTTCCAAAAACAAAATAGAATTTAAAAAATCAGGATCCTTAACGGGATCCAGACTGGCGAATAAATCCGAAAGTCCGTTCCGCTAATAGTCGGCGAGCGAGAGTCAACGATACAATTGAATCCGGGTGGCGGGGGGGGGGGGGGGGCGGTGCGATGTAACAAAAGGCTAGGGGGAAGAATGGATGATTTTAATCATCCGATATCGCGACAAGATCCCTCGGCAGCCACGGGGGAACCCGAATATGTTCGAAGTGTGCAAATAACGCAACGAAGCATGGAGCTTGCCTCGGCACATTCAACACGGTTCTCCGCTCTCGAAACGCTGGCGATTTGTTACGAGCAAATGGTAAAGATCGGATGAATTCCAAGCGGCATTGCGCTTCGTTCTGGAGTGTTTGAGCCGCACCGAGCGGAGGGTAGATAGCAGAAGCGCTGGCACGATAGAGAGAGAGAGAGAGAGAGAGAGAGGATGGTCCGAGCTCGAGTAAGCGGGACAGGGAGCGTAAAATCGAGCGAGAGGAGACTCGGGTAAAAGAGAAAGCGAGAGAAAGAGAAAGGATGCACAGCGTGAAAAGAGGGCAGGTTGCCGATGCAGTGCACGGTTTACGACCGTCGGGACCGGTCGAGCGATCGATCAAACACGAATCGGTCGTTGGAGGATCGGGCTGGTGCACGGTGCTCTGGGTCTCTATGTTCCGAGGTTCTGGACCTGGTAAGAGATAGGTTATTACCGGGGCGGCGGCGGCTGCGGCAGCTAGGCGGCGCGCTCGTATCCGTTGTTCCTTGTTACCGGATAATGAGTTTATTGTTTAAGAATCACGCCGCAGTTACATGTGCCGCGATCAATTACAATAATGTAATATAATCGTAGCAAGTTCTCGGCGCAAGCGTGCGAGCGAGAGCGCGTCCCCCGCCCCCCTCCGGTATAATGAGGTCCCTTTCTTTAATGAGAGGATTGCCGGCGGACCGAGTTTAGCCACGCCGAGGCCTTATTCACCTACGAGGGGAAAACGCGCGAACGTGTGCGCGCAAAACCACCGGCTCGCTGAATCGCACGTATTCTTAAGCAACGCGGCGCGCATTCACCTAACGTCTCTCTCTCTCTCTCTCTCTCTCTCTCTGTCTATCTTCTTCGCTCTTCCGCTCTGTGTGCACGCTAGAGCGAGGGGGATGAAGGGACGCGCAACGGGGGTTGGTCTCTCGGCCCGGAAAAGAAACGCGGAGAACGCGTTACTTCGTATATCAACGTCGGTACATCTAGTCCGCCGCCGCGCACGCCTTACAAGAGGAAAGTTGAATTCAGTTTCAGCCACGTCGCGACGAGATAAAAAGTTAAAAGTTCGTTGCCAGCTAAAATTTCACCGGAGATACCGGTTGGCCAGGGTGCCGCGAGAGAAAGAGAAAGAGAGAGAGAGAGAGACGGAATGCGCAAAAAACCATTAACTTGAATCACGCCGGAGTTTCACGGGTAAATTCGGGTAAACCGGCGAAAATTCTACTTAAAATCCGGCCCGGTCCGGCCCTCTTTCTAAGAGGGTTTTCTGGTCTTGATGACTCGGAACATCGATTCTCCTTTTTAACTTTGTTACGGCTGTGGGAACGTGCAAACATTTTTTACGGTATGATTAGATGCATTTTGCACCTGATTTCTTATTGGAGATGATCATATTTTTTTTGTTTTTGTGAAATTTGTGGATGCAATCTTTTTGTTGTCCTGCGTTTTTCAAGGTGGAACGAGATTGGGTACGTACATCCTGTACCTTATGGAAGATTGCACATCGGTTTTTTTTTACATTTTTTGTGATTTTGCGACGAAACAATACTTCCTTTTTTGAAAATCCTTGAAATGTACTACCACGGACTAGAAAATCCTTGAGGAACAAAAATGGACTGAAAACATTATTTTCCTTAGAACAGCCAGGCATTTAGAGTGTATAGAAAATGTACCTGTTTTTGCGATATAACATTTTTTCTTTTAATAAAACTGGTTAAAACTTCTTTAAAATGATCAGATATCCTATAACTTCTGAATGGACCTTCGAATATACATTCGATGCTCCTTTTCTTGAAAGAAAACTTTGTACCACCCTTGAAAAATAATAATAAGGTCCAGAAAATCCTTAAAGACTCTCGATAAATTTTAGATGGCACCTCGAGCATGATTTCCATTAAAATGTTCAAACATCCTATAACGACATCCTGTGCCGAACAAAACCGGGAGTCCTCCCTCGAAAAAAAGGCGAATGAGGCCATTAAAATACGCACACAGGTGCCGTAAAATACCGAAAGAGCGAGAGAGGATTGAGAATCGAAGGGACGCGGATCCTTCGGAAGGACAGGTCGAGAATTCGAGAAGGGAAGTAGATACTTAGGCGGCATGACTGCGTGAAAGTGGCGAGCGACTAGAGGAGCACCGGTGGCAAACCGGGGCGAGAAGAAAAAAAAGAGAAAGAAAGAAAAATTGGCGTTTTGAAACGAAACGACGTCGAGCACACTACACAATGAATGAAGCTGAAGTAGCGCTTTTGTGCAGGCGGCGTCGTCGTCGGCGTCGCTGGGCTCTCTCTCTCTCTCTCTCTCTCTCTCTCTCTCTCTCTTTCTGCTGGCCAGACTTTTCCGCAGAAAGAAAACGGCGCGGCGCGATGTTGACCCCGCGAAAATGTTCGTCTCGTGTAAAAACAACGACGCACCTTCAACCTTTTCGGGCTGCCATGATATATTCAGGAAGAACGACGCCGACGAATTATATGGGAGATCCTCGGCTCGCGACGCTTCCGGAGAGCTCGCGGAACGCTTGGAAATTCACGCTACATTGCTCGGATGGAGATGGCCGCGACGTATACGCGGTTCCGGTGAAACGCGCAGAAAACGAAGTGAATGCTCGATGAAGTAAAAGTTCGTACACACGGCGGCACACGACGACGCACAGCGGCGTCGATCATCCCCTGGCACGATTTAGAAATATTCTAGCCCCCGGTCTTCCCCTTTTTTACTTTTTTTATCGAATACTCGTTCGATTACAGTAATTTGAACAGCATCAGAACACGCTGCAAATTTCGGAACACTTATTGCAATCTGTTTTAATTATTACTAGTATGTAGATAAAATGAAGAAGTATTCTCTCGATTAAACGCCTTAGAAAATTAGAAAAAAATATTACCTCGTGAAATTCTTTTAATGTTTTTTAAACGCATAAAATCCGCGGTCTATTTATAAGTAAATATCATTATAATTCTAAAGGTACATATTTATTCTTTTAATTTATATTCTGACTTCAGTCGAACATAAATGTAACAGCGACACGGTATACAAGGGTTAAATCTTTCTCTTTGAACGCGAAACCAGTCGACTGTAAAATGAAAATTGAGGGGTTCAGAGAAAAAGGATGAGGACGAATAAAACCCCTCATTTCAGTTCTTCCTATCGCGGAATAGAGAAATGCAGAAAGGATGAAGGTCGTTTGTTACGTAAGCTACATTCTATGCACCGAATTTCCAAATCAATTTACTTGAAAATTCGCATTTTCAACATTGCATCTTCGGGCTTCGCCGAATCGTCTACGATCCGTTTCCTCCGCTATTGACAATATTTCTGTCTCACAATAAAGAATACGCGTATTAACCTGTAAAAGTATAATGTCCTTTAGAAACGTACTACGCTCGAATATATTCTCGGAGGACCTATAAAATGAATTCGAAGGAATGAAAAATCGCTCGGAAAAGCTCCACGATCGTAAAACAAAAGAAAAACCTGGACGTGTCGCGTTCTCGTCAAATGTTTTCAACCGGTGTAACATTCTCCTTTCGGGAGGATCGAAGGAACGAGATTGCGAGTTCGTCTAATCCCGAAAATTCGGGCGATAAATTCCGCAGGGTCGCACGGCGAGGGAGCAAGGGATTAAAGTGGAGAACGGATCGATCTATCGGCGTAGTAAAAACTGTCTCAGCTATGGGTCGCAGATAATTTCGCAGGGGACGCTAATAGCCTTCCAGTTGTCTACTCCAGGTCCGGTGTTTGCCGGGGCGCACACGTTCGACACATTAAGCAGTAACGGCACGTCGCCGACGATAGATATTGCGCTTTAGTTGGGCTACAATTTCCTTCGGTTTTCCCAAGGAAAGTAGGTTACTCTTCCGCGTGCGCTGCTTCTGCCGCCGCCGCCGCCGCCGCTGATGCTGCTGCTGCTACTGCTGCTGCTTCCCGTTGCAGCACTTACCATTAGGAGCAACGCCCGTAACAGCGACACATCCAATTATAAGTGCGAAATTCATTGTTCGCGGAAATGGGCAGCGGTTCAGTAGCCGATCTCTCGCTCGCTTGTGCTTGAACGACTGCCAACTTGGGCGCGAGATACCTCCCGGTAGAGAGAGAGTGTGTGTATACCGGTGAACTACTCGGAGGCGCCAACAATCCCGCAGTCAAGGAGCTCCCTCGAGAAATCTTCTGTAGATATGTGGCGAAAAGGGGAGAAGAAAAGAGCTTGCGGAGAGAACCAAGAGGATTGAAAAGTATCAAAGTGAACAAAGACGGCTCCCTTGGACATACACGGGGGCCATCGGACCGACCGAGGATTAATTAATTTATCTGTGTACAAGCCACCGACCCCGGGAATCGATAGAAACCGCCTCGCGGAATTATGCGAGCTACCGGCCGAACGCGGAAAACACTCTCCGTTCAGTAAACCGTAATAAGAGAATAATTGAACGGGTCGCTGTACCAGCTGAAAACACGTTACACGCAAACTACATAATTGTTTCGAGTCCCGAGCACAAGCTTAACGAGGTATTCTGGTGTTTTTTGAGAATTTTACGAATTTTTTTTGAGAAAAATTGTTGAACCTTTTGCATTCAGATTCAACCCCTTAATCTCTATATTTTTTTAAACAGTCGAAATTTTTCAAGGTTTCAAACCCGATGATAATTGGTCTTCGGTGGTATCTTGTCTTTCGGAAATCGCATTTTCTTATCTCCCGGAGAGGATCGATAAAAATTAATCTGAGATTCCATCGTGAATGCAAAGAGGATAATCCATAAAATAATTGCATAGCTAAAAAGAAAGTATCTTTCTATCGGATTCCTTTAAATTCCTTTGAAGCGGCACATTATAATACGGCCGGTGCATATTTCGAATTATCTCAGAAGGGATAATGAAAATCCGGATCCTCGAATTCTCAATTAATTCGAGCATATTTTGATCCCCGTATCAATTCCGTCAAGTTATTCCGGGCGGGCGTAGGGATTCCGAATAATTCGCCGGGACGCGCGGGGCAGCAAATTGGAGACAGTCGATTTTCTGAAATTGGTCGGGTCTCGGAGTGAAAGAAAATTGAAACGGGGCGATATCGTTTGCTGATCGAAATTAAAGAAGCCGCAGTGGAGAGGGGAGCCCATTATTGCGTGAAAACGGGATATCGATTCGGAATCGGTAATCGTAACGATACAGGGACCGTTCGGTGGTGCGTATCGCGGGATACAAAGCGACTGCAATCTCAGTAATGTATCGATAACGTTATTCGCGTACGAAGCTTATCATCGCGATGCATAATTTCATTCGTTCCGAAAGGCAGAGCCAGCTCGCTCGTTCGCTCGCGCAGAGGGGTAGCGTGGTCGGAGGTGCATAGACTCTCGTGGAGTACACTTCGTAAACCACTTAATCGATTACCGGTCGTAATTTCAGCTCTCGAAGAATATCGTTGCCCGCCGCCACTGCCGGTGAATCGTAATCAAGGATTAACGTTCGACACAGTTTACCCCGGGATTTACGTTATCCGCCGCGTTTTTACGGTAACACATTGATTTAACGATTTTTTCATGGTCCCCGGAACGGTGTCAAGTAACGCTATAATGGAGCCCGCCGCTGAAGAGCATCGTGTCGCTCGTGGCAGGCGAAGCGGCGAAACGACGGAATTTGTCGGGAAGCTGCGAGAATTTTACGGAGGTTCGAAAAATTGTTGGCTTTCGGGACACGCATTGAAAATTCTTTGAGAAAATACTTTCATCGAATCCGATACGGATACGCTGAATCGGACCGGGATTTGTTCAATTGGGCTTTTCAATTTGAGGATATTAAATTTTGCAACCTGTTCGAGAAAAAAATTTATTCGAGCATGTTACAATTTTTCTTTCTACCGTATATTATCAATAAATTAAGAATGTTCTATATAGCAACGTTCTATAATTATTTGCTCGGAAAGACAGATCCAGCGTTCATTACTGTCGCGGTCTCAGCAGGAGTACCGTCGATCCGCGCGCCGCGCCGCGCCGTAGCAAATAAATAAATCGGTCGAACAGGTCGCACAGAGACCGGGCTCTCGTTCAGCCACTTTTTCTTTCTCCGTCACCGGTCCCGAGAGTACTTGCGTGACCGGACACCGCAGATAACTGTCGATTGAAAACAAGGCCGAGGATTCCATCGGGCCCCGATCCGCGGGGCAATACTTTTCTTAAAACGAGAACATCCGGCCTGGCTCTATCGAGAATTCGAATCGAGCCCTTTCCAAGGTTACCCGAGATGAAAGGGTAAAGGTTGATCGGGGGGGGAGGGATGCACCGTGGAAGTGGAGAAGAGCAGCCCTGATCATGAATAAAAAAAACGAAAGAGAAATAAAGAAAAAAAAAGAACGGGCCGGCCAGCGCAACTGCGCTCTCGCCTCCGTTGTACAACAAGCAACTTCTTCGACGAAGAAAGGGGAGGGGCTCCCTCTCGCTGCGCCCTCGGTTAAAGAAAGAACGAGGAGGAAACGGCATTTCTACGTGGCGTGCGATGAACAATTATCGCGAGGCAACTACGGTCAGATGTTCTTCGTGGTCTACCGTTTCCTCGGCTGTCTGAAAGCTACGCGTGTATACAGTGCCGTGCAAAACTTGTCGTCCGTGTCACCGGCCTCAGGAGTCGCGAAACAAACTCTTCCGGAAACTGCGGAGACTCCATTCTTCGCGATCAATTTCCGCGAACGTCGCTACACTCGTTTTTACGATCCAGTTATTAGCTGCACAAATAAAGTCTTTTCGTCGGCGTATAAAAGCTGAACCAAATTGGAAACGATTCATTTCTAGACCTAATATCTTGCCTTTAGTCCGAATTTGATAACATCGCGATTAGTTCGCATTTTTGCAGAATTTTTACAGCTAGCTGCTAACACGTGGCTGGAACGTAATGATTAAATGTTTAAATTTACCATGTTCGACAAGTACTGCACGTCAGAGAGGATCGATCAGAATGATTTTAGCATACGCCGGACGTGCTCTCGCGGAACAATTATTTCTCTGCCCAGCCATAATCAATCTCGAGGAATCGTTTTCATAGTTTTAATGCACCGCGCGGCTAAAATGCTTTTCCTACGGGGACAGAGGTTATCTTCCGATCAGAGTGTATTAATCATGATCGACGTAGGTCTGTTTACTTCCTGGTCTATGCAAGACCCATAGAAAGTAGCCACACGAACCATAAACATATGAATACCGATAGGCATCTCCGGGCAGATTTTTCAATTCCTCAGGAATACTATGAAATGCACGATTTCCATTATCGAATGAAATATCGTATTGGCGAAATCACCCACCGTTTCAATCCGCAGCTAGCTTCATTAGCATATTGAGAGACACGCTGATTCTATATCACTAGAGTATCAATGCATCATTCAAACTCCAGACAACGCTAATTACAATGTGAACGGGACGTGACGTTTTTCCTTTGTTGCTTTAGAAGCCATGAAAATTTGATCCAACAATTTCAGCGTGATACGTTTCGACGTTGCGCGAAAATTAATTGTCAAGGCATTAAATAATATTATCATGGCGCTCATTGACGTTCCTAATTCGAACAACGGAAGGCAATAAACGAGTCGTTAATGTAAAAATGGTCAAATCATTGGAAAATGTAGTCTTTATCAAAAAAGATAACTATAATGTTAACGAACAAAATCTTGTAGCAAAAATTGGATAATTGCGTCGACTCTGCCTGTAAAAAATTTCAGAGAAATTGATCCAGCAGTTTTTGAGATATGATGAACAAAACATGGTTTCACTCCAATTCCATTGGATACTCCTGAACGAAAATGTCATATTTTGTAGATAAACGTGAGACAACTCACGCACCAAATGTTATTCAAATATAAACACTCGTCGAAATAAAACAAAATTCTCGACCTCCCAAGGGCATGGTCGCCCATAATGTCTTGCATCCATTAATTTCTCTCGCAAACGCGAAAAAACCGCGCGACGGCTTGCTCTGAGATCGCAATTTTTAATGTGACAATTTACTCCGCACTCGCGGGTTTCGCAACGCCGACGTGCAGAAAGTATACGCGGCTGTACGATTGCGTATCAACCGAGCAACGGGGCAATATCTCTTCGGCTGGATGCAGAAAAGGATTAGCGATGGTATTCTATTACACAATGCAATCGATTGTATCAGCGGATGGGTTAGAATGCGAGTTCGCCATAGGTGGCCCATAAATTTTGCGGCGTGCTGTAACGCGGTGCACGCGCGAGCGAGCGAGCGAGCTGGCGAGAGCGGGCACGTCGGAAAATTGCAAGCAGTCGGCGAACACGGGCGACGGGAGTAAAAGAGGTGCATCAACTTATTACATCGCGTGAAATTCGCGGTTACTCG
Source organism: Lasioglossum leucozonium (assembly GCA_028454225.1). Classification (NCBI taxonomy): domain Eukaryota; kingdom Metazoa; phylum Arthropoda; class Insecta; order Hymenoptera; family Halictidae; genus Lasioglossum; species Lasioglossum leucozonium. Next base: position 22,002,278 of record CM052221.1, on the reverse strand, counting down.
AGGCGGCAAAAGTTGCGGAAAGCTGACACCGTAATTACCGGGTGGCGCGCGACTTAATCCACGAAAAAAATAAAACCGGCTAAAAAGATGGATTGTTACAAAGTGGTTGCGGATCTGTCCGACGGTTTAATGAATTAGGGATTAGAGACGGTGAGGGGGAGAGAGAGAGAGAGAGGGAACGTGCGCGCACGCGTATCAATTTGATCGGCGCAACGGATGGTTTAATTGCAGCCTAAGGACGCGGCCTGGAACGCGCGATGAATAAAAGGCTGTATTGAAAGAGGAGCTCGATGATCCAGAGACACAGTAATTACTCGGCCGGATATAATAACTAACTGATACGACGTACGCAGACTAGACCGCCTCCCACTCCCTGCTTCTGTCCTTCTCGGTTGTTCTCTCTCTCTCTCTCTTTCTCTCTCTATCTTTTACATAGAGATAATGAAGAAGCGCGAAACAAGGCGCAATAGCACGCCGAAGTAATTAAAACTGCAATTTGTTAAGCCCATCGGGATGCGGCCAGTGTCGGTTATTGGATTGTGAATTAAGGCTACGTTATTAGCGATAAGATTTACGAAAGTAATAATAAGGTGCGAGAATCAGTTACCGAAGCTAGGGCCAGACTAGATACCGAACAAAGTATGAAACAGATAAAGAGACCACCCACCGGGACGGGCGGCGAACTCGCCGCGAGAAAGTTTTAACGCTGCCCGGGCCTCGTCGAGTAATCAATCACCCGGTAAAGTTGTTTAATCCCTTTGATAACTTGCTGCGAGCGTGCACCGGTGGCGCATCGACTTGCTGAATTGTACGCGGAATTATCGAAAAGTGGCCGCCTTTTATCATCGTGCTACTCCGAGTTAAACGCACGGCCTCGATAAAGATAGTACATTCATCTTTGGCCATTGTCGGCTATTTTCCTGTCGCTCTTCCCAATGGTACGTCTGTTAGCTAGTAAATTGTACCATGGGCAATTGAATACTATTTCTTGGTCATTGACGCAAATTAAATTTTATTCATTCAAAAATTCACAATTAAATTTATTAATTCAAGAGATTAATTCTTTGGGACACGCGTTATGACAGAAGTTGCTGACTTAATAATTACACTAGATTTTGGTCATTTTAATGGTCCACGCCAAAATTTTTGAGAAATGTATCTTGATAATCCGAGTAACGGTGAATTAAAAAATTTAGTGTCGGTGTTCCAGTGTTAACATTGACGTAGCCATTATCGCAAAATTGTTCCGAGTCTCGGGGAATCGGAAGATTCGATTTCAATTACGACCGTGGTTCCCGAGCCGCGAGTCGAAACACGCAAGACGATCGTTTTTCTATCGAGGAACTTGGTACACCAGATTTCGAGTCGACAATGGGTAATTGGAAAGCAGCTCGACGGAGAAGTGAGCAAGAACCTTCCGAGTAAGGGATCATTATTATCTTTCTTCAGCTGGCGAGTCTCTATTACATTTTCGAGAACTCGGTTATTGGAACTCTAGAAAAATCGTTCAGATCCATCAGCGTTGTTAAGATCGCAACGGCGCAATCTGTTTCGCTGTGAAACTTATTTTTCCATTAAAAATGATCTCCGTAGTCAATCGAACAGATTCAACAGAGAAGTTGGTTCAGGAACATTTCTTTTAAACTTAAAACGATTAACTTGGTCATACACGAGTTAACAAAGTCTGATACTCGTATCCGCAAAGCTGTCAAGCAAAAATTCTAGAGAGTTTATCAAAGTAACAGAAAAATATACTAAATCGCAGAATAAATGATATTATTCTGACGGTATTACGATATGGTTTCTGTAGAAAAGTAATTTCGCTTCCGCGATAGATTTCGTGTTCAAATACCTCGCAGCATTTTCACTCGTCAATGATCATGCGATTCCCCTTTTGTCTCACGATCTATTCGAGGTTCCCTTTGGATTCGTCGCTGACGGACTGACAATCTCTGGTTCGTTCAATGTCTATTACGACCAAACCGTCGGCGTATTTTTCTCACGAGCCAGATACAAAGCTCCGCCACTGTCGATGCTCTACGTACAGACGACACGAGCATGAAAGCGTCGTTTTCCGCTTTCCTTTTTCTAGAGGGATCTCGTTCGTTGTTGCTATACGAGCGGCCGCGCATTCGGAGCGACACGAATATTTTTCCAAGAATTTCGATTCGTAAACGTGGAATCGTACCCGGTAATTACTGGTACAGCGACTCTAAAGGTTCTGGCAAAAAAATTCTTTGATGATTTAGCCGATGTCGACGGTTCTTCGACGGTCTCAAAAATAACTTGTCTCGAAGCTGTACAATTTTAAATTAAAACAAGAATTAATTACGCGTGTCGGTTATTCCCTCGAAATTTATTTTCTCTACCAAGCAGTCATTACTTCATAAATTTATATTTTGTACGTGTACACGTTCCGTATCATCGATACGTTGACCAGATTTTGTTACACCGCACAGCTGCGCGATTTAAATGAAATTAAAACAAGAAATAATTCACGGTCAGTTTCCACAAAATTTATTCTCCCTGCCAATCAATCGTTATTTAATAAATTCATGTGTTGTACTTATGGATATGTGTTCCTTACTACCGATATAATAACCACATTAAATGAGCTTGAAACAAGAATCCAAATGTGAAAATTCATTTTTTCTGCCAATCAATCATTATTTAATCAGTTCTTGTGTTGTACTTATATGTATACGTTCTTTATCGTCGACGTATTGGATGGATTCCGTCAGACAATTTTCAACCAGTAGAAAAAAAGTAAATTAGATTTATTTTGCGAAGTCTAGAAAGCGTTCAAACTCGTTCACACTGGAAATTCATTGGAGCACCGAAGAAATCGAGATACCGATCTCGACGCGAACACGGTCGGGCTTGATGGCCTCAAAGAATGTCAAAAAGAGTACGGGGAAACAACATAATCTCGGGGGTTCGATTTATCTGATAATCGAAATGGACATTCAATCAGACCGAACAAGTGAACGCCGCGGGAACATATGGGAGAGTTTACCACATCGTTTGCGGGATCCTGATCGCTCGATTATCAAACATTACTCAGGATTCGACTGTGGAATGGAAATCGATGGACTGACGCACGGTAAAACATGTATCGAAGACACCACGAACGTGTTACTTATTTTAACACCTTCGTAGAACGCACTCCCCATCTCAACATCCATAGAAAATCAATAATAATTTCATATAGCGTCCGAGAAAGTTACAATTAGATCAGTAGAGAATTAATAAGCTGCTCGTCTGAAATTAAACAATAAATCCGTTTTAAACATAAAATGAGGACTCGAGTAGATCAAAAAATTCTTATGTCTAAATGTAAAGTCTTGATCTAAGAAAAACCCTCGGATCTCGGCTATTTCTTAGATCGTGTAGTTCTAATATTTTTCTATGACGTCGCCTGTTCATAAAAAACGTTCTCAACATTTTATCAAATTCTTGCCACGGGTGCTTCGATCAGCAGATAAACTATAATCAGCATTTTTGAGAATGTTATTCCAATTTAAGATGCGTCTGGACAATTACGCGAGTCATAGTAACCGATGGGCATTCGACCAGCGTGAAATCGAATGTCGAATCCCGCAGTTTGTAACGACGCCATAAAAGTTGCAATCGGATGCCGTTCCCGATGATTATGATTGTTTATTAGCCGGAATCGGTGTTGGAGAGCCGGTGCGCGGCGATTGGTTTCGCACTTTCCGTGTATTTATAGTGGTCCCGTGCAAAATGGAGGATCGACGGTAGCCTGATTGCGCGTGTACGATTCGGCTGGGACATGTCGTACAGTAGGTGGCCTACAATGGCGTCGAGTAACGGTGTCGTTGTCAAGGGTGTAAGCTGTTCCCGTCTCGCTTCGGCCTGCGGGCTCGATCTCGCTTCGAATATTCGTTTGCCCGTGTGTTTCCTGCGAGCTAATTGCAACGAGAGCGCCGTTACTCGTCCGTTGGATTATGCGAACGGCCGGTGCCGTTAATTTCGTGCCCCGGCCTTTAAGTGCCCATCCACAGCCGCGTTAAGGATGAAATCGCGCTGCGAACGGGATATCACCATAACGCGATTATACCGGCCCTGCCTTTTAATGACATCTTCGATTCCGTGGGAAATTGAAATAATCCCTTTGCTCGCGGTCGCGAGAACCTACGCCGCTGTGTCCAATCAATATTTAGTTACACCCTGTCCGTAAGAAAAATGTTCGAGCCTCGTCCAACTGCGAGAAAGAAAATTTATTCCGCGATATCTTGATGAATGAGTGCTTTAATCACATTACCATAATCTTTCTTGGACCCTCCGAAAGAGGAAGGATCGTGAATGTTTCGAAAGGAAATTTATCTTTACACGACGAAGAGATTTTAATCATGTTAAAAGAAACTCCTTAAGAATATGCTCCTTTGAATCTTCGCAATTTTTGCGCAATTCGCGTACCAACCAACTGAAAAGTTTCTTTTCGGAAAGGATAGATTTAATAACGTTTGATCGAAGCAGATGATAATCGAGTTTTGCTCGGCGCGAAAGGGATGTATTTATTGATTTCGCGTTAATGTTAAAGCTGATAATGCTGTGTCGCGGAACGGTGTAAAAATATGCAAATGCGAAACAGTTTTCCGCGGGCCGATTCGATCCGAAGGTAGTAAATTAATACGGGCCGTTTTCCGCGTGATAATCGTTCGCGGCATCGCGGTTCCCCGCGGCAGAAGCGAAAACACGATCTCGCCTTAAACGTCCCCGAAACCGACAACTTTTATTTGTTCGTCCATAAATTAACGTTCATTCGGTACAGCTCACTTCCGGTCCGTTGAATATTCAAATTAATGCCCGCGCAAACATCGGACTCGCGGAGCCGGGATACGAGACGCGTATTCCGCAGCGAGAACTAATAACGGAAAATTTGGCGTGTCAATAAATCTTCGTAATTAATGAAAATAATTCCATTTCCTTCTCCGACGGCGGCGGCGACGATGACGTGTGCTAGAACGAGCTCCTCTCGATGTGTCGATTAGCTGGCGGATAGTGAATCCCCTCCGGGGGTTTAGGAGCACGTATGAATGACGCATGAATCAAAGTTTGTCAAAAACCGATATCGAGGCGATGTCTCGTTTACGAGGATGGAAGTCGAGCGCGGCCGTGCCTCGATTACACAGCACGGGCTGGCTCTCACGGTGGTCTCCGAAGATCCGAGTCCAGAAAGTGTGACCGATCCGGAATGAAAATCAGAGTGGCCATAGTGGTCTTTTCTAATGGCGGAATAAACGTGGTGGATATTCGACGACGAATGGAATCGATAATGCCCGGCGGCGGCGGCGACGTCGGCTCTCGTTTCTGGTCTATGTGTACGCGCGAATAAATCGTAGAAATCAGTCACGTACTTCCATCGGCCTTCGGAATCACCGTTAAGCCCTTGATCGCAATTTAACCCCGGAGGCCGAGTAATACCGGATCGCAACGTCCGGACGATTATCCAACCTCGCGAAAACTGTCTGCTGTGGGTCCTCTTCTTCGCTCGGCCCGATCAACGTTCAAGCTTCATTTGCGTGCTCGTACACTGTCGATCCAGGGCGCGCCGCATGCGAAACAAAGGGCGCCACGATAACTGCGGAATTTTAAAATCGAGCCTTCCCAGAACCGTTTACTTCTTCTCTTTACCTCCTCTTCTCTCTATACCTCGTCCCCCCTTCGGCACCGGCAACACTCTAATATTATACAGGGTGTCCCGGAGCGATACGAGCACTATACGCTTCTATGCGAAAACATAAAAAATTGGTGGAAAATAAACGAATCACAGTTTTTCGCTTGACGCTTCGTTTTTTTCGAGAGAACTCAATTTCAAAAATTCAAGCCTATCGTTTCTTTCATTTTTCACCTTGCGTGACCTTGCGTGACCTCGTACGTCTTCGTGCTCGCTTCTACGACCTTCGGGGTTACCTTCGTCCCACAAAAAAGTATGAAAAATATTAACAATCCATACACAGCAATATATTCATTGCAAAAAACAAACAGTAAAGAATGTAGACCATTTAAATCGTGCATGAGAAGAATTACTGTTCTATCACGGGATAGACGATTAGTAACAGGCTATCTAAAATGGTACACGAGAATCGAAACTTTTCCGACATTTCGAGCATTCAATTTACGATCGTTTACGAGCTAGAATCATTGCCGGGGTCTCGCTATGAAGCGCACGATCGATGCAGCCGATCGGCCGGGGGGCACGGTCGAACAAAACCTCTCGCTTGGCCACAGCCAACACAACACGTCTTCCCGAAGAAAAAGCGAGACACGCCGGCCGAACGGATCGTGTCCGAACAATATATATCCGATCCGAACATTGTTCTAGTAGGTATCGATCGACGATCATCGTCCATGCAAGTGGTAATTTGCGGAACGATTATAACAGTACCGTGATCATCCTGCATTATTTACGAGATCGTAGAGAGATCGAGCGGGCGAGGGCCACGGGACCCGGGGGCCGACGCGGCGCGGCGTGTCCTCCAGTTATCTGTCCCACATTCGCGGCGGCCGTGTTCCACGTATATCTCATTAGACGACACCCACCCACGTGGCCCGAAATGACCGACACCAGTGTCGATAGCCGATGTGTGCCGATGATGGCAAAGCAAACACGCTGGGAGGGGCGGTGGGCTGCTGACGAGGACGAGAAGAGAGGACACGCCAGCGGGAGAAGCAAAAAGCAACGAAGCATCGGAAAGAGCAAGACAGAGCGAGATAGAGCGAAAGCCAGGAAAAGACGGAGCCTCGAAGAGAGTGGAAGATGGAAGATGAGATTGAGAGGGAACGAGAGGAACAGTCGGAGAAGGAAAGAGCAGGCTAAATGGATGAATAGGTGGGCGGAAAGAGGGACAGAGAGAAGCGCATCGTGGTAAGCGATGAGCACACGCCTGTCGGATCCGACATAGCCGCTGAGAACAAGGTGGCATTGGGGGATACAGCCGGTCTCTCGATCGCGGTCGACCGATAGCTGCCGCATGACAAGCCCAAGGGGTGTACGTGAACGGGTGAATCTACCTAGCAGCATCTCCACTCCGCGCGATGCGAGGAGTCCCTTGTCCGGTGTGTCCCCCTTATCGTCCTTCTCCGTCTGATTCCGTCGTAGGTAGGTCTCTCGACTGGATTTGGTCGATAGCCTACATTCCAGGCCTCGCCTCTCGTACCTGCTACCATTTCGATAATTGTGTAAGCAATGCCCTGGTATGGACAGAATGACAACGTTGTTGGTCAGACTCCAGGGAACAGTGCCACCCGACCCGACAAAAGACGAGCAACCCCCTCCACGAAAACGGTGAGAACCGACGACCGCACTGAACAACCAGGGTACCCCGGGTTCTACAGGTGTGTGGACACTTGGGAGCAAAATTGCCGCGAATTCCTGTCAATTGTGTATTTGGTGTTGCGGCGGTCGCTGCGTCGCAGGGAGCGTCGATAGTTAGGTTCCCCTCCTAAACCGATCATCCGAAAGCTTGATCCGGGCAGTCGAGTAACAAAACGGTACAATTGTCTGCGCTGATTGAAATAGCTTCGAATTTTTAAAGCGACTATGGCTTGGGCTCGATTACAACGATTGCGTGGGGCGTTTCGATGGCGACCTCGTTGAAAGAAACGTTGCGAAAGAGACGTTACAGAATCAATTTTCAATGGACGTGGACCTTGCGGTCTGGGTTCGGACACGGATCAGATCACAAGCATAAGGGACACGGTTCTTAGCGAGCTCTATTAGCTAACGAACTCCAGGACAGTCCTCAACATCGCAGAGTAAACATTTCGGAAGTCATTGAGAAATTCACGCGCGGAGAATCACCCTCGAGCGAAAATTCTTAAACGGACACGCACCTTGCAGTTTGCCAGCGAGTTTGCACGCCTCTTCATGCCTTTCGTTACGTGCTAGATTAGCTGATTAACGAATCCCTGATCGTCGGAGGCGAAGGCAAGGAGCAGAGAGCGAGAGAGAAAGAGAGGGGAGCGATAGCAAGAATGCCGCGTCGTAAATACGCCTCGGATCGCCTTACTGTCTATGAGGCTAATATACCGACTCCGGAATGCTCATCCTTTTCATCTTACTCTTACTTTCTCCATCCTGGCCGGCCGTTTACCGACGATCGCTATTTGAAGATGCGCCGGCTGAATCTCGCGGGGCAATCAACCGGCCAGCCATGAATCGAGGGAGAAAGGAACGAGATAGAGAGACAGAGCGAGCGAGAGAGACGGAGAGGAAGGGAAACAGGCTCGAAAAAGGGAATTAAAAACATCCCGTTGGCGAGAAGAAGAGGAAGAAGACCATCGGCGTGGCGCGGCGCGGCGTCGGGGCTGCTGCCCGCGATCCTCGATCGTCGCAGAAAGAGATGAATGCGCCGCGTTAATAGTGGACGAAGCGTAGCGGCCTCGTAGAATATCCGATTCAACGTGACAGCGGACATTGTTTATCGCAATAAGAGCATCCGTTCCACGGGATTCTATGGAGTGAATAATTATCGGGTGGACGACCCTTAAATAAACTTTTTCGCCGTGCCGTAAACCAGATCGTTGCGAGCCGAGAGCGCCTCGAACGATGTTTTGCCGATCGCGCCGCGCCGCCCCGAGGCTTTTTAGCCACTCAGGAAGTATTATTGTATATACATAGCGCTTTTTCTTGGACGACGCTATTCCGAGCGTTCTCGGCGACAGCGCCGCTGCGAGATTGTCGGGCTGTTATCAGGGGGCTTGGATCTTCGCGCGGAGTGGAAAAATTTTATTCTTCCGTTGCGCGACAGAAACGCGCAGGGGGAGGGGATATTTCAGAATTTCTGTGGGAAAGTGCAGAAAGCGGCGACCACGGTGGAGGCATTACAACGTACTATGTTCATTATTCTTTTATACTAAGTAACATCGAGAAATTTCACGAGAAAGGCGTGTCTATAATTTCACGAATTATAAAAGAAAATATCTGAAATCAAGATGTTTTTGCACGACGAAATTTTTTGTAAATCACGATTCTGCTGGTAAGACGTTTCGAACCGTTCTCGCGGTAATAAACGGCGGGATTGGTTGCTACGAAGAAATTGGACTCGGCGCGAACGTTTCCAGATCAGATCTTGATCAGAGGCCGCTTCCTTCGTTTTCGTGGCGCGATTCCGGCCGGCGATGCGTACGAGTACGAAGAATTAATATCCAGCAGACTGTAAGAGAGCGTTCGCTTTTGCCTTGTCCATTCAGCATCGTCCCACAATAAATTCTTCCCGGTTTCTTTCCTATCCTCACTCTCTCTTTCTCTTTCTCTCTTGGTTAGTGGATGCTCTCGTGCACGCGCGAGCGAGGGAGCGAGAGCCGAGGAGCGTACACGCGCAAACCCTAACGACAGTAAAGGAAATTTGTAATGAAACATGCAAGACATAATGGCGAAGGAGGCCGGTAGATGCCACCGGAGCGATTTATCACGAACCCGATGTGATTTGGGCTCGCCTCTAGCGCACGGACGTTAATAACACTGACTGCGAATCACGAGAGTCTTATCCAACCCGCCGCCACCTCCTTTCTCCGCCGTGTCTACCTCGATGCATACCTAATAAAGCGACGCGGCCCCGCATCCTCGGCATCGCCTTTTCCGCAAACCGCCGCGCCGCACTGCTCGCAACCCGCCGGGATAAAAAGATGCAACAGCCGCGAACGACAGAGCGTTGACGGTAGCGAGCCGAGATGCCGGGAAAAACCGTCCTAAATCGACTGATAAACGCGCCATCGGACCGAGTGCTGGAGCGCGGTTCACCTTTCTCGAGAGAGGAAAATGGGGAATAACCTTGCCGTCGTGCCGCTAAGACTACTCTCCTTGAACAACGTTGCTAAGAATGAACGCCTCAAATTCTCGCGCAGTCTTTTATCGAGATAGAGGATTCCTCTGAATCGACAGCTGAGAAAAATCCACGGGTTCGCCAATTTATTTTATCAGCCTTGAAAGCGCAGATCAGCCATCAGTTTGGTATCAAGAATTAAAAAAAAAGAGAGTCGAGAAATTCGTCAATTTGTTTATCAATTTGAAATTGAAGATCAGGAATTTGGAATCAAGAATTAAAGAATGGGGCATAAGATGTGCTTGCGAGGTAACAACTGTGTCTGAAGCACATCGCGCCAAATGTAAAAATATAGGATACTTTCCTTCGCAGAATTCCGCCGCCAGATAAACCACCGCTATTTCCCGGTCTGTTTGCGACAATCGTTCCGTCTCTAATTGAACCAGCGCTATATCGCTCCTCCAGAGTGTCGCTGAATAAACATTCACCTCGAGTCGAAAAAGAGCAAACCCCATCGAAACGTCCATTTGCGGTCAGCAGAAAGTGTGTTTCTCACGAGATAAACTTTCTCATGAGATGAATTCTCACGAGACGCAGCTTAATCGTATCTCCTTTCGCGGAAGTGTGGGTCCATTTTCGTTGGTATGGCCGTTGTCTTCCCGGAACGACTGCTCCTTAAAACCTGACAAATGATGCCTCCCCGAATACCGTAATTTCGCGAATCCCGTTATGCTTGCTCGCGACAATATTTAAAAGACCGTAAATTAAAGATTAAAGATACGCGCTGACGAATATCCAAGTGATAAAATCGCCTCGTTGGGAAAAACAGATGATCGCCGTAACGATACGGATGTATTTATCGTTCAAGTATTGCTAACTAATGGTTGTCAAATTTCCTCATCAGTTTGTGTTTGTGTTCAAAGTATCGTGACGTCGGTAAAAATCCTGTCGAATTCCTCCGTACCATAACTCTGAAGTACAAAGTCGTCTTTCTGAAGGCTCGAACCCCTTTGAAAAGACCAGCTTTTCAAAGACATGAAAAAAATAGTTCATCCCCTTTCATCCTCTGTTTCCTCCAGAACTGAACATTCCTCCCAAAAACCAAACACTCCCACGAAATATCGAAGCTCTATCGACTCTCGCACTCGCGGTTTCTTCATGCTATTTCGCATGTCTCGTCAGCGGTTCGCGCGATCGCCGAGGCAGCCTGTTGGAGCGCGACAAAAATCGGACGTGGTCCTGGTATCGGGATAGACATTGACGGGGAAGGTGCAAAAACCTGAAAACGGAACGGGCGAGGGCAAAGAAGCGAAACGTGACGGCGAATCCTGCAATCGTCGTCATCGACGTCGTCGTCGTCGTCGCCGTCGTCGTCGGTCGGCCAGGTTAGAAACGAGGTAGCCGCTATCGAGTTCGAGTCTCGTTTCCACGAGTTGGCAAACTGTTCCCCAAGCCCCCGCGCCCCTTTCAACCCTCCTGGGTTCCGTAGTATTACCTCTCGAGCAGAAATAGAGGACGGCGGAGGGCTGGGGGTGAGGGGCGAAAAAGGCAGCAGGGTGCGCGCAACGCGTTCCCCGAGCCTCTTGTAACTTTTATGATCCACGTAAAGCAGTGATTTTCGCCGATTTCACCCCCGTAGCCGTCTCTCTTCCATCTTTCTTTTGCCCGGTTCTCGACGGTCGGTCCACGGCTCTAATTAATTCACGTTCCCCCGCACGAAACCGTGCACTCGTTACTCGCGCTTGTTCCGACGTGTACGAGCGGACGTAATATCGAAACAGAAGAGGCTGCTCGCGCGTAATGAAGAAAGTACGAAACCCCGAGTCTTCGCTTTCATCCCGTAGGCCCGAACGTTCCAGTTCCACAGGGGTGGGGGTGGGGGACAAACAATCCCATTGTCTTGCCAAGTAGTTGGTCGCGATACACGCGTACCACCCTAAACTTACTCGCGAGGATCGTTATCCGAACGGATTATTGTTTACCGGAGGGTGACCGGGGGAGAGAGCGCGCGCGATTATATTAGCTTAACTTATGTACACTTTGTTCCGTCGAATGAGCACGAAGGTGACGAAGAGACAAGTCTGACAAGCGTGATGTACGAGTCCCGCGAAGAAACTGATGTCGCCGTGTCAGGTGTACGGAGAGGAAATCATTAGTATAAGTCAGTGACGGATGGGCCAAGGAGCTCGAGTCCCAGTCGCCGAAGCGATGAACCCGGAATGGGAAGACGCGCGTATATTTAATGCGATACTTTGCCTCTAATTTCTCGTCGGCAGGGTCGATCACGGTGTTCGTGCTGTTCTGGATGTTGTTCGTGCGCAATATCCGCGAAAATATTAATATAATCGCCGATTCTTTCGTCTCGGAAATTGTTGTTAAACGGTTGAATATTAATCTCCACGGAGATCCGCGGATTTAGAGGAGAGAGAGAGCTCTTTCGGATTTCGTTCCGAGGGTAGGTAACGTTTCGCGGACTGACGTTCGGTTTCTTAACCGATGTCTTTCGGTAAGAAGATCGCGAAAACTCGTCGGCGACGTTTCCCGTCTGTTGCCGTCTCCGTGAAGGCGGACGATAGTCGTCGTGAGCTGTTCTTAACTGGCATCTCAACGACGGGAAAAATAATAGTGTCGTATTTGCGTAGCAAGTGTCATGGAGGAGCTTTTCCTTGTGAAGCTGACAGATAGCTCGACGTTCCCGGGGTTCCATCGCAACACGGATACGAATACATCCGGATATACGTCACGGTGCGGCGCGGCTCGGCTTGAGCTAGGACGCGCACACCAGCGAGAAGACACACGTACCATTTAGAAACGTGGGTAGTAGCCCCGCGACTTCCCGACAACCCGAAACCACCGAGGCTCCATCTTCTCCCAACGGGCACTCACCTGCAACAGAGAAAAATGATTGTTCGGATAAGCAACGGTGAAACTATAAAACTGATGAGTGGGGGGGTGCCGGTTTGCTTCGTTCTACGTAACGAGCTACCAGGGCACCGAAAGCTTATTGGCTTCGCGGGCACGTAATCATTATTTTCTAAGCGAAATCCTTCGTCCCCCCTCGAAAATCGATCCTATCGACACGAATCGATTTACCCCGTCCACTCCGACGCTGGACCGAGCCGTGCTTAATTACTCAAAACACCGGAATCTCCTTAGAACCACTTTACCCAGACCCCGATATTAAACTTAATTCACGGTTCCCTTCTGTGCCGGGCCTTGCAATAACGAATCTTCATTAGGTCATCCCGCGAGAGGGCCTTTCTCGAAGGATCGGCAAAAAGTTGCAGTGCTTTTAACAACATTTTAGTGACTTTTTATTTTATCACGACGTATTGCGCCTATTAAACTTCAATCTAATTCTAATCAATTTCGCTTCTTACCCTTATTTTTCTTTCTTTCTAGTTATCTGCAAGAACGGAAAACTAAAAATTACTACTGCAGATTCTAAAAATCCGGACTTCATGCATTAACGATAGAATCGAGCGGTTGCAATTTGTAACAGCGGCGAGATTAGAAATTTATAGAACGTCGATATCCTAAAAACCGAGCAGCTTCCGGTCGCCGAATCAGCGATCTCCTACCGCGAGAGAGAAGGGGAGGGGCGTCGGAAATAATTTGCCTCGGGCTCGTTCCGGGCATAATTTCTTGATACAATAGCGCGGGTACAAGTTACAGGCGGGCCGGTAATCAATTTCATTTTCCGCGCGCGGAGGCTCGCGGGTCTTCTTGAGAAGCGGTCGCATTTGTATGCATCGAGCTCGTTGTACATTTAAGAAGCTTCCGGCGCCGCGTCGTCGTCGTCCTTCCGCGCCGCGGCCGTACAATTGACTTCGTTAGACGTTTGTTCGCCCCCCGTCGCTTATAATTGCCCGCGAATCAACAATTATGTATTCGTTCCACGGCGAGAGGGGCCGGGCTTTGACGAGAGCCGCGGCGGTATTATCATTTCCATTCGATGGGAGACACTCGGACCGTCAGAAAATAGAATCCTGATTTCAACTTCCCGCGGTGAAAAATTGATAGTGCTTGCGACGATGGCTCGGAGCATCGGGAGGGTAGGAAGGGGGACCGGGGAGGGCTTAATGCTGAAATTCCTCCGGTTTCTCTCTATCATCCCCTCCGTCTCCTTCTCTACGCTTACTTCTTCATTTTTTCTCTCTCTCTCTCTCGATTGATCCACCGGCGCGTGAAAAATGAACGTATTGCAAACAGAGAACCACGATAGTAACGGACAGATAAAAATATTCCGCGGCAACCTCCCGTGAAGATGAAGTAATATTTTATGTGTGATTCCCGGCTGTTGCGTCGCGAAATAACCCTTAATTTCCGATCGAATAATACCGAATGAAAAATAAAGGATAGCTTTATGGCCGAGGGTGTCCTAATTTTCTTAATAGAATCGTATTACTCGCCCCCTTAATTCTAGACCGGCCGTGATATATACCTCTTCCTCGACCTGTATCATTATCTCGGAAATTATAGTGCGTAAGCGCAACTTCTAGCGTTTCTTTTTGTATTTAATGATATATCCACGAATTTACATCGACGCTATCCACGAGACAATCAATTGATCTGCCGAGGGTGTCTAATTGGCTGAGTTTACCAGATCTCGTTAAATCCGTTCCAAGAGTATAGATAGTACGATACAGTCACGCGCGAGTTCAACAATTCTTCATGCGGCCGAATAATTGTGTAAATAAATTTCGCGGCCTGTGGAATTGTGAACAGTGGGGGGGGATTCCTAATTAAATATTGCGATCACGGTCGTAAAATGTTATCTTTCCGCTCGAAGTGCTGCCAACTCTCGCGACTGGTCAAAACAGAAATCGTAAGCGGTTGCTATTGTAGCCCGGGCTGTGGGAATCGCGATAGGTGCAAAAGTTGCCGGAGGTAGACAGTTAACAGGAATTATTCCCACGGGGGACGTTCGGGAGAGCGACGAAGCGTATTCCTTTTACCAAGCGAGGGAATACGAAAATTACGTATTCGCACAGCGCTCATTACCAAAGATATCCCGAAAATTTCCGCGACTTTCGCGCAGAGAAGTCAGAAGACAACGCTGCGGAAAGTTCGGCAAACTGCTCCCCAGCGGATAGATTTCAGGCCGAGTAAACTTCAATGGGGAAACTACACGCAAATAGTATCGTCGCAACTCTGCTTTCGGGACGCGGAAAGATTCAACTGTTTCCGTATCGTCCTTTCGAATCGGACACCATTTTTCATTCCGCAGACCCGCCCCGAGGCAACGCGATTGCAAATTAATTGGTTCCTTGATTTATTCCGTTGTTTTGTCAGTTCTGTTTTTGCAGGTGGGTCCCTTAAAAAAATTCATACGAAAAATTTATACTGCACGAAATCCAACACAATTACAAATCATTGAAACTCATTTTTAGACTTCGTAGTAGATCGTCGAACGAATTTACGTGATAATTACAATTCGCGACAAATAAATAAATAAATACGTCGCCAGTTAGATAGTACGAAAAGCCGTACGTTTATTAACAACATTTTTGTTGTCACCTTCCGACAATAGCCTCGTTCGCGAACGACGGGAATTAAATCACTTTCATCGCTCGAAACATTTCGCCCGCCGTGCGTTCGTGCTCGAATGCTCCCTCTAGCGCAGGGAACCAAATTATCGCTTGTTCCCGGTGACTCCAAATTAATTCCGGCGATCCTCTATGTTTTTCAGAGTTAAACATGAAATTCTGACAAAAAACGAAAAATAGGTCAGCGAGAGCAAAAGTTTTTAAAAACAGTCGCGAGTGAATCCGTTTCGTTAGAGACGGTTGATATCACTGTGGAACAATGGACGAATAGAATAGATCATACGTGGGTCTATGATACATTTTCATTAAAATTCAGTAATCTCTGTAATATCAGTTGAATAATTTCAGTTGACTACTAAAAAATTAGAATCCAGGTGCAAGTTCGGTTCCAAACGGGACCGCTATCCAAGGTTTAACCCATCAATCACTAAATCTCGTCGTGAACCCTTCGGTGACGACACATTCTACGAACACACGACCTTGTTTCCATCAATGTTTGCGGCATTGTTGTTAAAAATTGAGCCAGTGCGAGCCAGTTTCCGGTCGACTATGGATCTTACCGGGCTGTTGTATCTCCGTAGGTAGCGGTGGCTCGCGAGCACCCACCTAACGTGACCGTTGTGCGGCTAATGCTCGTTATCTCGACGTGTCGACTATCTAATGGTCCCTTGTAATGGCCGTGCCGGCGATATATTGTCCATTTCTCGCAATGCTCGCGCTAACTCGTCCTCCCAATCTATGGCATTATTTCCGACGGTTATTTTAGCCGGTTCACCGGTCTGCCCCACCGCGCCGCGGTCCGTTGCACCCTCTCCTCTTGGGTCCCCTCCCCCTCCGCCCTGACTCGACGGTTCCCCTACCAGCGATCATGGGCGCAATGGTTGTCCTTGATTCGCCTGGGTAGCCCAGCCAGCGGAGCCGCGGAGCCCGATTTGCATAGGGAAATCGCGGGACGCTCCTTTGACGGTGTTGCGCATCGCATCGCATCGCGCGGCATGCAATGCATGTAGCGCGCTCACGACTTCCGCCTGTTGGCCTACCCTAAGACCCGAAGAAAAGAAGCCGAGGGGAACGATAGCAGCGCGCTGCGGCCACCAGAGACAATGCGAAATAAATATTGGGGCTATCAAGCCGACTGAAAAGCCAGAGCCAGAGCTAGCCAGCCAGCCAGCCGGCCAACCAGCAAACCAACCAGCCAGCCAGCCAGCCAGAGCCGGGCAGCCCCGGTCGCAAGCGGCATGGGCGTGACGCGCGCCAGACTAGACATTCCAGATTTTCCGGGACGATAGTTCAGATTCCTCATGGCTGATTCGATCGCGCGCCACGGCACCCCCTCGGTTCTCTCCTCTGTCGGTCGTTAGTTTAAATGGAGCGACACCCAGGGAAAAAGGGCCGCGCGAGAGACCACCAAGAAAAATGCGACCTGGAATTTCAGGTACGCTCGCGCGCACACCGAGCCGCTTCGTCGCTCGCCTCTCGTTGCACGGCGACCGACCCGCTTCCTGAAAAAAGGATCGGGTTCTTAATAACCGGGATTACACACCGGACCGCCCACCGCACCGGGAAAAATTATTTCGGCGTATCTGCCGCCGCCGGCCGACCTGATTTTCGTACTAAATCATCTTCGATGACTCGCCGATTTTTATCGCTATTTTTGTCCTCCGGCGGCTGTACATCCCCCGTAAAGGTGCACGCTGCGATACCGGCACACGTGTGCACGCGGGTTTATTTTCTTTTTAAATTAATCCTTGGGTAAATAATGGGTATAAAAAGTACGTCCTTGAGGAGGTTAAACTTACGCTGCATTGAATAAATGGTCCCGGCAGTAATGTACGGGGTGATTCAGCTAACTAATATAAAAAGGTCACCTTGGGTTTCCTTATTACGGAGGATAAATTTTAATCTCGCGAATGAAACTAAAAAACTGTACACACGGTAAAAAGGTAATAGTTATCGAGATATTTTCTAATGAATATTAATACGAGTAATGCTCCAGATGTCCCTCATTTGAATTAATACATTCGATAATGATAATTTCAATCGGCTACTTCTCTGTAGCAGAATAGAATCACGTACGGTCTCGATCGAATTTTATCGATCGGATCGAGCTCAAGTAGCGAATCATACGTTCTCTCGTCGGGGTTCGCAACGATTCGTAACGCTCCGCTCTCCCTATTTACCCGGACTGGTTACGCTAATGACCGTACAGACTGATTTGATAGCTACTTTGCCCATCGAAAACTGGACAGACCGTTCTTTAAATCTCGACGTAATCAGGAAGTCGGTGTTTTGTCGAGAAAAGGGCGGAATTAGTACCGTGAAACAGAAATTATACCGGCTACCGAAGTTTGTTCTACGACGGAACTGACACGGTAAATTACAGTGGTTGCCGGTTTCTGCGGCGCTGCTAATCACGGTATTAATGATAATTAATCCTGCGGGATACAAAGTGCACGCATTAAACATAATAATAACCGTGCGCGGTGCGCGACGACGATATCGGCTGCGGAATATCGCAATTTACAAATTACAGTCTTTGTCGGGAATTGAATTTACCAAGTGGGATCACGACAATCGGGATAATCAGTCGGCTCTTAGCAGGATGTTCGTTCTTTGCTCGGCTCTCTCAGCTGCCGATCGAAAGGTGTCACTACTCCACATGTAAACGAGAGTAACAGTGACAGTCGTGAAATATTTTATTCATCTCATTGCGAGGTTATGTATTTTTTAATTCGTACAAATATGCACATATTCCTCAATAAAGTGTTCTATGAATTCAAATGAAAAATCAATTCACTGACAGAAAATAATTACAGAATTAATTGAGTGTGCCATGAAAACAAAAGATTTTAGATGTTTAGTGTTTCAAATTTCTCCACTAAAAAATACACACACTCAGTGAACATGTGAAAAATCTCTAAAACTGTAAAATGGCAACGTTTGAAATTGCATCGAAACGAGCCGGTGTGTTCGAAGCGGTGAAACATAAAGTAACCGGGGGGGGGGGGGTACGAGTAATCCGCGGCCGCGACAGATAAAGGTCGGTGTTCGGGTAATTACGGTGGATCGGGCTTAAATCTACCAAGAAAACGAATTAAACCGGCGCCGTTTCGCGTTCATTAAAACGCTCGATAATACGTATCGGCGATACGGGTGAGGGGTGGCGAGAGGGGAAGGGGGGGCGAACGACTTGGCTGGCGGCTCGGGGCCGCAGCTCGTAATTTTAGTCCGCGCCGTTGGTGGGACGTTATAAAAGTGTTATTTAAAATCGTGCCGGGGAATAGTCGGCGAAGGCATTCAAGCCGTTGGTACCCACGCTAGATCTTGTGTAAAGAACAATCCTCGCGATGCAGGACGTTTCCTTTTCCGGCGAGGTAGATGCTGAGATCGACTCGGAGCCCCGTTTCCCCTTTCGCTGCCGGCATCGTTCTCGTCCCATCACTAACGAAGAACAGAAACCGTCTCGTACGGATTTCTCTCGCGCTCTCCCGCATTATTGCACGACGCCCCCCTGCGCCCCCTACCGCCCTTTAAACCCCCTTTTGCACCAAGCGTGGTTGCTACAGTTGAATAAAGAGGCTGGTGCACCGGCAGGCAGCGCCGCTGCTGCGACGTGCATACAAGAGAGAAAGAGAGAGAGAGAGAGTGACTGTGTGTGTGTGTGTGTGTGTACACCGAGAGACCCGGTGGCACGATACCGTGCGTAATTTCCTTTGTTTCCGCTGCGCCGTTAGTTTCCAGATGATTTCAGGAACGGTTCGACCACCTTCGACAATTTCGCGGAGCAGCGACCGTCTATCTTCCTCCAGCTGAATGTGTAATCATTGGAACGAAAGAATAAGCCGCGGACGCGCGTGAGAAAGAAAAACCGGAGGGTTGCTGCGAGGCGAGACAGAGGAAAGCTGAGGGTTGGAAAGAGAAAAGGGGGTTGGGTGCGGAGGATGGTTAGAGGGAACCGAACAGCGGCGAGTAATTTTGACGTTTGCCAGGCCAGATTGTCGAGAGTCTCCTTCTGCCCTGATTCGCAGAAATACCGGATTTTTGCTCTCTTCTTCTTATCACCTCTCCCCCTCCCCCCCTCTCGCCGGGCTGGCTGCCGCGCGGAACGTCGGCGTATATAAGATCGTCGAAAGTCAATTCCCCCGCTAAACGAGAGGGAAATAAAAAGGGTGTTTTCTCGTTACGTCGGCCGGGCGGCACGTATTTCGAGCGTCGAACGATCCTACGCTACCACCTTATTTCAGGCAATGCTGCTTAACGACAAAAAACCACCGGCCAACGCTGATTATCTCGTACACTCGGCGTTCCATTATCGTGTCAAGGCGTAATTGTTATCTGACGGCGCCGCTACGGAGAGAGAGACCCCCCTCGGGAAATTATAGACGACCGTTTAAATGTGGGAAACCTGCCTACATTGTAATGCGAGAGCACCGGTCGGGCCGGGCCGCATCCCCGCATTATGCCCGATCATACACCTCTCGCGTCGCGGTAACCCGATTGCGAATCGCGCGCCGTGACAACTCGAACGTCTGGAATTATTGCCTTTTTGTCAGCGATAATTGAAAGATCCAGCCGGGTGAAACGGACGGCGCTTGTTAGCTTAATGCGCACTCTAAGCTCCGATGGTCACTCGTGCTATGGGAGATTGTTCTCTATTTGACATTAGCGTCTGCCTTGCGAGCGAGTGATTCTTCGGCGCAGAGATTGCACTGTCATTATCGACTCCACTTTAGATTGTTAACCCTGGAATGACGTCACAAGGTTGCTCGTCACACAGAATCGTTTAGAATGCACTTTAAAATAACTCGAAATTTAGCATTTTAAGTGGACGTTTGCTGTTCACAAGTTGAAATTTTATTTTTCGCGTTACCGAGGCCGAGGTCTCTTAGTAGAGAGAATCTGTGAAATCTGTGTCTTCAAACGAATCGGAACATAAATTTACGATTGAGTTATTTTTGGGAACGTACCTCGTGTTCGAGGATTAAAGTACACCGGCCCGGGATATCAATCTGCCGTATCCAGAGGGTCCAGTTTTTCAGGCGAGCATAAACCAGCGAATTTTAATCTTACAGTCGAAACACTTTCATAAATGCGCGGGACGTTTAATTAATTGCATCCGGAGGAATTTCGAGACGTTTCACAGGGGAAACTCATTTCACGTGTCGGTAAAAGTTAGATCGAATTAGTTTCAACATTCGGAACAGACAAGCCCCGTCGCCGCGCCGCTGAAAACGACATCAAGAGATTCAGAATTCTCAGGTTATCCCCGTACGGGAATAGAATATGCATCGTTTAAACACCTCGAAAAAATATAAAATTATAACGAATCCACACTGTAGAATATGTATCGAAGAAACGAAGAATCCTGAAGTAGACGACTTTGTTCCATTAATTATATAGTGCCACTTTTGTCGCAAACCATCAAAATCATCGCACTTACATCCGGGGAAGAACACAATCGAGGCTCCTCCATAAAGCCTCCTCCCAGTCGCACGCACGTTCAACAGGTGTTAAAAATAATTTCGCGTAAAAATGACAGTTTTTGCGAGAAAGTTCTGCGACGAAACCCGATCCCTTTTATAAATCAGCGAATCGTCTGCCGGCGCTATCTAAATAGCGTCCGGTGGGCAATAATGTTCGAGGAGAACGAAGAAGTCGCCTCTTCGTGTGCCACTCGGAATGAGAAATTTATCTGGACAGCAGGGACACGTCGGCGAGCTTTGTGTTCGGCTAAGGCCATAATTTGTCTCTAATTAATGCTAAAAGCCGGTGGCACGATTTGTTTTAGTTGGCCGGCGTTTACGATAATGATATCTTCCGCGCACCGATCTTCTAAGTAGTTTAGTCACGTTCGATGTCAGAGCCGCGGCGTTTTCTCGACATGGAATCGAAGAGACGATCGATCTTTTGCTGCCTGGTCACCGTCTGTCGAAGACCTTAGGCCGTGATCACAGTGGATCCGACTTTGTCCGACGTCCGACTTCGGCGCACACGCACGAGCGTTTTGAATGCCTCGGGAGGCATGCGTTGGTGCCGCAGTGGCCCAAAATCGAACGAAACAGTCGGGGTCTACGGTAGCCGAACCTTTTCAAGTGCTTCGAGAGAGGTCTCAATAGGACCCAACCTATGGGACAACCGAAGTCGAACGATGGTCGGAGGAAAATCGCATCATTTTGTTTTTCGTCCGGCGCGTCGGACGCGTACACGTTCTATAGTAGAATCCGACATCGGGCTACTGCGAGAACATCGGCCGACGAAACACTCGTGCGTGTGCTTAGCCGACTCGTTGCAAAAATCGACTGGGAGTCAACGCTGCGCTACCACCACCGCAGACGACTGCAGATTCTTTATATTTATTACCTGGATTGTTCAAATTCCAATTGTTTAAAAATATTTCGATTATTTTCAGTTCAGTACAAATGTCGTTGCATTAAGATTTTTTTGCATTTGTACAGCAAAAATGGGTGCAATTTGAAACAACAGAAAAATCAAAAAAACATATTAAAAATGAATTTCTGAATATTTTTCTTAATCAGTAATCTACCGTGCCACGAGTCGCTACGATGTTTGCTAGAGTTCGAATAAATTGCTAAAAATTTACGATTGTTAGGAGTCGACGCTACTCGATTTTCGGATGGACGAGAAAAATCCTGTGCAGAATGAAATTACTCTCGGAAAGGAACGTCCGACTCCTACGGTTAAAGCGGCTTCGTGTGCGAAGGGTTAAACAGAGATACGGCGTTGGCGTGATGCCCGACGTCGTCCGCTAACAACTAACGATTTTCTGGCTGGGACGTTTATCGGGTGATAAATGAGCCGCGAATGTAACGACGGCTTAATCCCTTTGACGGCGAGGGGCCATCGGCCACACGGGGGACGCACGGTGGCATCTTTCTCTAAGACGAAACGGAAATCGGGTTCAACGTATGAGCTGACAATAGACGCGGAAGCTGGCAACTGGAAGATGAATGTTACATGAATACTTGCTACGGGACCAGAGGATTGTCCGAGCCCGTGTAACCGTTCCTCGTTGAACGTGACGGAAAAACATTACTCTCGGCGGATTGCTGTAATTCGTAGGCCACGTCCCCTCCCCCCCCCCACCCCCGTTCCATGGGACAGTGCCACCGTCGTTTCTCAAGGGACCCGCGGATGTATTATCGTCATGGCTATGCTTCTTTCAAAGGATCACAGTTGTTAGCCGGGAGAATAAACGGGTATTACTCGGGACCCCTGTACCACGCCGTTCCTCTATCTCCTCGTTAACAGATTCCCGACGATGTGTCCGAGAATCTTGCATTCGTTACCGCTGCTGGCTAGCTTCAAGGACGCTGACACTTGCTACTTTCTCCATTGATAAAATTGATCGGCAGTCCAGTCCTTTGTTACATCATAGACTGTGGACCGATCGCAGGAGCTAGAAATTCGATTCTGCGGTCAATCGTTTCAGTCAGTTGGAAATATTACATCGATATTCGGAAAAATGTATTTTCTGTTTTGCATTTCACTTTGGACACTAGATTGCCCTTTGTTTCTGTTTTCATGAAACTCAAATTTCGTCGCCATTCAAAATCTGCCCTCGGCAATAGTATCGTCCAATTTAATTAAAACTGACGTACAATATCCATTCCCCACGTGTTCGAACAATTGTGTCCACGAAGCGCCGAAGATCACTGCTCGCATAAAAATTACCAGATTTCGTCCGTGTTCAAGATCATTGATACAATCGTACATGACGAAAATTCTGAACTCGTAATTTTTATACCTGTAGATTTAGATTTAAAATGGCTGGCAGAATCGAAGAGAAGCTTCTCCCCGCATCGATCCGTTTCGAGTATGTATCAAACTTGCACGTTTTTTAATCGGTGAAACGCGTCGGTGAAGAGAATCGTGTAGTATCGACGCAACGGAATCGCCATCGCGGGTCCCTGGTGACTGTTTAGTCAAACGAACCGTGGTCAATTTACATTTTAATAGCTTGTGTGGTCCGGACAATGTTACAGCCTGCTAATCTATTAATGGCCAGACCCGTTGTTAGCCTCGTCGGTTTCGGGACGTATGTACGTGAGCACGAGTCCGCTCGATCGAAATCCCCTTTTTTCGATGGGCTAGAGGAAGCGTGGGTCTGATTAGGACGCAATCATCCGCGACGTCCACGTTCTTTCCTCGTTTTATCCTTCGATCCGCACGCAACCAGCCAGGTTCCCTTGTTCCCTTTCGAACGGTCCGGTCGTCCCGACGCCGCCGCCGCCACCGATTCGGTAGCGTAACGACCGCTCGTCGTTCCTTTTGCGAGCCCCCCCCGGCCTCCCTCCGGAATCTCCTCTTTGTGACACGGCCACACATGGAAAAGATGAGGTTCCGCATGAGCGGGCGCAAAAGTCGACGTCATTCCTTGCGGAATTCGTTGCGGACCGTCCGTCTTCTCGTTTCTGCACGCGCTCGACCGATTCCCAAGTAACGAGAAGCCTCTTTATCACCGGCGTCGCACGATACTCGATCTCGCTCCGGAATCACGCGAAAGTGGAAAAAATACGGGACCGTAAGACCGTCATAATTAGTAATAAATGTATTAATGCTCTCGGCGCACGCGTTCGATTAATTGTTAATTAATTAATACCAAATGTACAATTTATCACTTATTTAACTTCAACGTTTCCATTCTCAAGAAATAAATGCGCTGCAAATTAATTGTATGTTGCACTAATGCGTTGTAAGTTAAAGATAGTTAGGACCGCCAATACTTACTTGCTATATACAGGTAATATTTCCTAACCCAGACGCAATTGTTTCTTGCGAAACGTTGAAGTTAAATAAGCGATAAATTGCAAATTTGCTATTAATTAATTAAGAATTTATCGGACGCGTGCGCCGAGAGCATTAACACATTTATTATTAACAATTTACGATCGATCCAAGGAAATATTTGTCATAATTAGACTGCGGATCTTTACGCAAAATAAAAATTGTCTGCGTCGATTGCATGGAACAGAAACTATATAGAATGTTGCTTCTTGCTTTAACAAATCTAACAGATAAGAAATAATATATTGACATCTTCAACTTACAAAATTTTCTCACAATTTTTAATTTCATCTACTCAATTTTGCTATCTAGTCATAATGCTTGCTCGTCGGCTTAGGTCAGCATGCGTTTTTATTATGATTTTTTACCATTCGCAAACGTGCACCTGGCAAATGTTTCAAAAAAATATTATTCTGCAGTTCCCAAAATATCTCCAAAAAAAAATACGATTTCTATTAGATAGAATATATAGAATATTTTGGAAAAAATGCAATTCAATAAAACGACTTTTCGGTCGAGTTAGACCAGGAATCTCTGCTGAACGTTCTCAGCATTCGGAACTGCAACCAGCCATTTCATAATGCATAAAATCCGTAGTCCACTTATCAGCAAAGGGAGGAATACTCAAGACCAAATTCCGGGCGGCGCGCTCTAATGAAAACCGATGGTTCGGGGATTCGGATAATAAGAAAAGTTTAAGGGTAACGATGACGAGAAAGAGGAGGAATGGCGGCCGGAATCGGTAGCCGACCTGGAATTGGTAGCTTTTTGTGATAAACGTCCCCGACGATCGTTAATTACATTCCGCGTGAACGGCTGCGATCACGGAGAGATTCGAAAGTCGAACCCGCCTTCGTTCCCGTTAAAAACGCGTCGTGTCCCCGGTGTTGGAAATTCCTTAAGAGGGGCGAAGTTATGTGCGAAGATCGGCCGTGTTCGCTCTCCGGAGGTAGATCGGGATCGAGGCACCGATCCCCGCCTCTGCTAGCTTTATGACCGTTCGAACGCACCCTTTAATTAGCTGCGACGTCCGGCCGCGAGGTTTCTTTGTGGGGGGTTCTCTCGAATCGGGATCGGGATCGCGAAGATTTGTACCCGGCCAGCGTTATACCGATAATCTTATCGGGGAACATTCATACCCGACGTTAATTAGTTGTCCACCCAGCGGCTTTGATCCCCAATAACCGGCGGCTAACGAAGCTATTTGTTGCTATCTAGGAATCCGCTCGAACTTTCCCGGTCCGAGGATCCTCTATCGAATTTGTTAAGAAACGCGACCGTGGAAACGGCAATTATCGACGTCGCACCGAGGTGTGCAATAGTGTGCGAGCTGGTCGCCTTGCGCTGCCTTATGCGTCGCGGTCGTTCGAGAAAAGCGTGAGATCGTAGATGCGGTTGAAGCGCAACTGATTTGTTATGAACGCGACGGAGGAACGACGGTGGTATATGTGACCGAGGTGGTTCCCAGTAAATAGGACCTGATGGTTCAACGCGAACGAATGAATAGAAAGTATGATATAAAATTTTTTTATACGGGGCATTGTTTCGAGATAATGGTCAAGCTCTATGAAGCAGTAATATCGTGAATTTCAATAAGAAACGAGGAGTTCTAGAAATAAGTTTTGAAATAAAATAGCCGAAACATACGTATAATGTTCTGGGAACTTCTGTAAATAAAATAGAAGCTGCATCGTGCACGCGTATAATGTTCTGACAACTTCTGAAAATACAATATGCGGAACATGATGTACGTGTATGTATGTATAATGTTCTGGCAAGTTCTGAAATAAAGAAACACTTTGAGCAATACGGTTTAAAACAGCATTAAACTCAACAGTGGAATATAGATATCAATTTTCAACTGCTCCGCGCACGTCCTGACACAATTCACCGAATAATTGCTGTGTTATCGCCCCCCCAAGTCCGACGTAATTATACCGTCACTTCATACCCTTTGAAGTGGCACGTGAAAGTGCTGACATTCGCAGATAATTGAAGATTACATTACCACAAAGCGACGCGGTATTAATTAATCAATCCTTATGCAACGGGCTGATAATTCTCACGTCACCGCCAAGCCGAACCTAATTGACCGATGCTGCCCTTCGAAGGGTTGCGAACCAAAAAAAAAAGAGGGAGCGTTCAATTATCGATCAATAACCGCGGCGCTCTATTTTATTTATTTAACGAAAATAGGGACAGCCATGAGCAAGTGTTCGTGTCATTTAATAGGAAATGTCGGATTTCAAATCGTCTGCAGCCTTATTTTGCAAAGTGCGAAAAGAGTTAATATGAAATTGACAAATATTCCGATTAATTCCGCGAACTTGATGAAAGTGGCACCGATGTCAGCTGCCCGTCGTTAATTGATCAGTGCAGGTGAACATACCCGGTGGGAAACGCGATCTAACGTAAAACTAATGGTTGAAAGTTGTGCGAAACAGGCCGGCATAGTCCGCATAGTTTAAGGGGCAAATGTACTGCGCGTAGGCTGCAATCAATTAGCCACCGTATAAGGATCAGTCTGCACTCGGCGATGCATCTGCGGTGCAGTTGGTACGCATTGGGTACAGTCGGTGCAGTAGGTGTACCGACTGGTCAACCAGTAGTCCCGCAATCGTCGGTACTCATCTCGACGGGTAGAAACCCCGCTGGGTCCCATCGTACCGCCCCCATCGCTGGGCCCTGCACCTTGTACAACGACTTGATGGCAGTGACAGCGGTCCAGGCAGGCCGCCGCAGCAATAGGCAGCCAGCGAGCCAGCAGCGAACCTACCCATGGGCCCCGGCGATCATAGTGGCACACGAAGACCAACCGGTATACACCGGTACAGCGTTTGTTTAAACTAAACAGTGGCGAATCGGAGTAAATCATTCAAGGCAGATGGGGGAATGTTAAGGGGCCCGCGCCGTCGTCAGCCAGCCTTCTAATACGCATGGCTACGGCCAACCGGCTCTTTCGTTTCCTTGCCTCTTTGCTTGCTCGCTCGCTCGCTCGCTTACTTTCTTCCCTCGTTGCTTGCCAGCCTGCTTGCTGGCTTGCTTGCTTGTCCGGCTACGTAAATACGTTTTCGATTTAACAGTCGCTGCTCGCCGCTTCACCTATTCTTGCTTATCTACAGGATGATTTTCTTCAATCGGAGCAGGCTATAACTCTTTTCCCGTGGTACGCCGCCGTACACTTCGCAACCGCCGCGAATTCCACAGCTTCCCTTCTCCTATTAACTAGTCGTTAGATCACTTTAACGTTCAACAAATAAACACTGTTCGTGTTCCACGAGTTACTACATTTTCGGTATCTTCGTGTTCTCGAACATTTTTACGAATTATCGATTTCGTTCACACGCCACCAATCTATTATATTCCAACGTGTGCTACAACGAACAGATGTTACAACGAAAGCGGTTTCGTATTTAATTGATTCATGCTATCCAGCGGAAATTGGTATAGCGTTTAAATGCGATTGTAATTACGATTCATTGGTAATAGAGTCGTTCAATTTCACTTGAATCTCGTTGTACGCCAAATATCCGGATTCCATCTGAATCCTAAAAGTAGAACTATCTCCTTCGTTACGTAGTTTGTAAGTTATTAAAAATGTGTCAGATCGCCGTTTAATTCGCTATGTAGGCCATTTTCGTGGAAAAATTTGCGTTCACGATGACGTAGTAGCGGACTCTAATCGCCGCGGAATATTTGCAAAAATATATTTCCCGTGGTAACAGGATCTTGCCGATCGGGAACGTCGGGAACGGGAAATACGAGTTGCGCGCTCGCATAAAAATTTTCCCTCGCAACGCGGATTCGGTATTTTCCGTAGCTGGCGAAATACATCGCGCGCACATGGTTGAACGCAGGCTCCACATTTTAAGTGTTTCGAGTGTCTTCCGCGCCGCTTCCCGGAGTAGAGGCTACATCGGAATCCATCCGTGCACGCTCCGCGCCGCTCGTAGCAACGGTGTAAACGCACCCCCTCCGGTATAGAGTTTGGTTACAATTTGATATTCGCCGATGCACTCGATGAAAAGGTGAACTCGCCAAGAGTCGGTGAGCCAAATGAAACCATGTGATATTTTCCCTTATCGTTTCCCCGGGTCCCCGCTTTTGAATCTACGACTGCCACGAACCGATCCCGCACCTCACTGTCGCGAGTGAAAACGTGCAGACTTAAACTTGCATTATCGATAATTGAAACCAGTTTTTGGAAGACAGTGCAGAAAACACTCTATCTTTTAATAATATGCTTCTGGTTCGACCATTGCATCAACAGCCGGGTACCCATTTTCAATTTCTCTCTAAAGCTTTTTTAATATTCTTACTGAAAATTTGCAAGATTATCGCGGAGTTTTACGTTCTCGAGTGATCGCTAGATCGCCGCTTTTAACGCGAAATAAAAATTGTCTTGATAACAGCTCTTTTTTTTGTAACGATACAGTGTACTTTGTCGGGGAAGCAACATAGTTTATATTGTAGAATATTCTTTACGAGAAAGTCGATTTTGAGGCACAATATCCCATTAAGAAATATTAATTTGTTGGAATAGGCAAGTAAAGTGCAGAGAAGAAAAAGAACGTAACAATATCCCGGATGAACAGGAAATTGAGTGCGGCAACTTCGTTTTACCAGTAACGTACCTGGTAGAATAACTAATGGAGAAAGCGTTTATTCTTGGGCGAGAAAAAGTCCGTCGAAATAGTTCCAGAAAGATTAATTCTGAAAATAAGTTTTCTTTTTTTGCGTGGAATCCTCCATTGTGCAAAATCATAAAAATCCTCCTCAGAAGAATTCCGTTAAATATATTACTCGTCCAATCAGTAGAAACAGACATTAAATTTCTCAAACTCGATTTCCTCGGACGGGAAAAACTTATTGGAAAAAATATAGCCCATCGT
Source organism: Lasioglossum leucozonium (assembly GCA_028454225.1). Lineage (NCBI taxonomy): Eukaryota > Metazoa > Arthropoda > Insecta > Hymenoptera > Halictidae > Lasioglossum > Lasioglossum leucozonium. The sequence continues at coordinate 21,973,241 of CM052221.1, read as the reverse complement.
TTACGGGTCGGATCTTATTAAATTCAGTTACACGGAAAGCCGTAAGCATCTGCAATTCCATTAAATGTATTGCCTCGCCAAGAAGTGGAAATATAAAGCCATGACCAGACAACAAAATGCTGGAACTCGATTTCCCGGCGGTTAGTCGTAAGAACCTCTGCTCTTGGTTCCTTACCGATTTTTTCCGTGGAGTCAGGCTCTTGTGGGAGTAGTTACACGAAACGCGGTATAAATCGTGGGCACGAGGGTGGGATTGAATATGATCCGGACGAATCGTTGTCGCGAGGGTCAGCGGAGGAATGCAAACGAGTGCTTTGGCCGGAGGAATCTTCTAAACCTTCTAAAATCTCTAAAAAAAAGAAAATTCAAGTCGCCTGGCCCAATTTTTCAAGGGTGTTCGCTTAATTTTCACCTGGACTGTACATTTTTTGATTTTTGTCACGAATTCTCATTCGAATGGAGTGCGTGGGCGCAGGAGAGGTGGTGCGAGGGGGGGTACGCTCGGTAAAAGCGAACGTACTTTTACCGCATATCTTTCTACCCCGGTTCTAGGTTCGTCTCTTCGTTATTCTGCTTGCTTTTCCTGGCCTGTTTAACCCCATTTTCCTTCAGCGTTTGCACGACGTTCGCGCGGAGGGTTGGCTGCGCGTCGTTATCGTGAGAAATAGGAACGTGCATGCGCGCAGAAATCCGACCATTAAAATACATCCTGTCAGTATTCAGTGGTGTGTACAGATCTCCGGGTAGCTCTCGCGAGCGAGATCGTGTGCGTATGTACAAACAAGCAGTGAGCGAGTTCTCGCTGCCGTACACTCTGCCGTGACCACGGACTTTACCATTCTTGCGTGCCACGTAGCCAGCGACTTGGGGGAGAATTACGACGAAGATAGCAATAAGAGAGATACGAGTTTATCGCGACTCTGTTCCTATCTGTACACTGGTCGACGTTCTCCCCCGTACCGGGACACCGCGCGACCCCTCTTTTCTGCCCCGTGGAGTCTCTCTCTCTCTCTCTCTCTCGTGCTTGCTTGCTTGCTCCATTTCCCTTTTATATCTCCGAGCGTTATCAGATCGTGGACCGATCCTTGGCCGTGCCATTACGCGCCATAAAACCGGCCGCCTATTTTAACGGTGACGATACCCCATTAGATATGCTCGCAACTGTCGTTGGAGTTCATTAGAGCGCGCGCCGCGAATCGGAGACCGACGACGACGCCCAATGCCGGCCCGATAAAGGGTGCATAAACGCTGCGCGTTGATTGAAGCATAACCTCTGTTTATTGATGTCCCCAGCAGATTCGACTCGCGCATCATCATACGGCGCCGACGGACAACGAGCCACCGGAAAGTCTCGCCGGCGAACACGTGATAATCTACGGGAATGAGGAAAAGTTCGTTGGACCGATCCGATCGAACGCTATACATATGTAGTTCGATCGTTATCGCGCGCACATTGGTTCACACTTTAACATTAAACCTACCACTGCCGGTCAAACGACCGGTTTTTTCTATATTTCATCTTACAATTATTGAAATTATAAAGTTACCGAGCGAAGACAGTGATCGCGTACGGAAACTACGTTTTTTATAATTGCATCGACAGCACTGTCCTTTTTATTTTCGACGCGGTTGACGCAGTCATGAAAAAATAGTGTCGGTGCACGATCTAAGCGCGCGCATAGAATCGAGAAAAGACTTAGATCGCGCCACTACTGTATTTCATTTGATATGTCTACATGGTGTCCCGAAATGGTATAAACTTGGAGGGGGTGACCCGCGCCAGAGTGCGCAAGTCGAAGAATATTATGGCTACGTTATTCGTGCCATCCGCGATATCTCGAGCCTACCGGGTAAATAAATGATTTCGCTAAAATAAGTGCAGAAAACGAATGTCCGCCGTCGCGGATAAGCATGCACAGCCCGTTGGCGATCTCTGGGAGGCGTTAAGGAACTCTCGTTGAATTAAATTTCCATAAAAACGTGAGTTTGCGCAAACTTCCGCAGTCCGGCGGAAAACTATGCTGATTCTATCGCGAATAATACACAGAGAGGGCTTTGTATCGATCGAAGATCGTAGATAATTGGAGCTTAGATGAATCGGAATATAGTGGCGACGGCGGTCGCAGCGTATTTGCATCGGGGCGTTATACCAGAGAGAGACTGGTCTGCGTATATTGTCCCTATCACGAGAATATCAAGCGTCATTAACATGAGTAGCTACAAGAACGGCCGATAGGAATGAATTCCTCGATAAGTAGACTGGTTATGGAATATACCTTCGATGGCAGCCAGCACCTTTGACTATCAACCCTTCGACCCTTCCTCCCTGCCCCCTTGCCCCGCGTTCCTTTCCTCCTTTCACCACGATTCTTCCACACCCGCTGTCCCGATGTCGCCGTAGACGATTTCCATATTCAAATGTCGCCGATACAAGTAATTAATTTGCAATCAGACCGGTGTTACCGTTTGGTTATATACTATACGTATACATATATACATATGCCGCAGTTATATACAGCAATTCATTAGTCCCGGCTATATTTATTAATCAGAAACCGGCCACGTGGGCGGATACCTACGATTACGAGCCTCCATCCTCATTATCAATGAATCGTCGCTTCATTTGCACCTCCGGGGACCGCCCACCGGACGATCATTCCGACGTTAAGAACCGCAATAACCAATGTTTCTTATCTCGTTTCAACCAGCTGAAGACCAATTATTTTATCACTTTCTTGAAGCGTGTAACACCTACGAAAGATGTTCCCCGTTACGTTATAATCTGAATCGACAAGGTTATCGATACTCCATGATTTCTCAATTATCGCCGAATTTTTAGACAGAATCAAAATTCCTTCAATATCATCGAAATTCTTAATCTTTCAAAACACTCGTTCGAAGAGTTTTCAAACTTGTTTCAAACTATTATTCCGCAGATTTTTGGCGCGCAGTTCTCCCGGTTCAGATCAGAGGTTCTAGTTGAGCGGGTCGTCGGTGCAAAAACGGGAATAAATTATCCGTCTTGTCGAATTCGCAAAGTTCGCGGGGTCGCGCCATCTATTTCTAAGACACATCTGGGCTCATATCTTAACTGCTTGTTTGCCGCTCGAGAAAAGCGTTACACCGGTGCTCAGAAACTCACGAGGTAGCACCTGTTACACCCGGAGACCGTCGTCGATCGAGCGTAGAACCAGCTGGGCCACCCGACACCCTTACATTAACTTTATCGTAATTACATCGAGCGGCCGTACATATAAACGCTAATACCAATGAGCGTGGCTGCGCGTGAGTGGAGTGCGTTCGTACATGTGTCCTCGCGTGTGCATCGTCGGTGCGCCGTCTAATTCCTTACACCTCGAGGTGCTTACCGTTCCCCAAGTTCCGAGAGACCTAGCTAGCTCTCCTCTATGCTATATTTCCCTCTCTCTCTCTCTCTCTCTCTCTCGCTCTCGTCTTTTGGTAGACATCGAGGGTAATCTCAGCGTCACGATTTCTCCCGAATCGCCACCGAGAAATATCGTTCGCAAACGCAGAGCTGGCGAATGCTAACTGCACACTCGTGATTTTACTCGGGGCTCCTCTCGATGTGATTTGATGCCTCGTTTCAATTAATCTCGTTAACCGGAGATTCGCCGGAGCCATTCCCGCTGCCACGCAGACTGCAGTAACGGGGGAATGGAAAGAGAGAAAATCGCGGGCAGGTAACGTAAACCAGTGCACACCGGGATCGTGTAACGCGTAAATACATATATTTGTGTCAGAGGGAACGTTTGCGTCTGTGATTAGCAGCCATTCATTCCGGTAATCGTGCGCGAAAGAAACGGCTTATAATTATCGCCGTGTATAGATTAAAATGGTTTAGCGTCGTCGCCGCGGCGACGGAGCGACCATGCACCGAAGGCGTTCGACGGTGGAAATATCGTCGTTAACGCTGTAAACCTATCACCGCCGGTCGGACGACCGGTTTCTGGCTTTTTTCTTTTGCGATTATTGAAATCATAACGATAATTGTCACTGGTAACGATTGCACACGCTTTTGTAACCAAGCGCATATTATTATAAAAATCACGGAAAATCTATCGAAATTCTACGATGTCATTTTAATAACGCAACAGATGCCAGCCGTTTTCAGAGCTCGATAGGTTTAGTGTTAAACTTTTTTTTTTCTTATAGTTTTTTGTATTATGATATGTAAAAAATACGATTTTCGAGCTTCCTTTAAAATAACATAAAATGTGAATGAATCATAAAAACTTAAATGCAGAAAATTTGTCGAAAATCGGAAATTCAGTGTATGCCGATGCTTTCCGTGGCCTGCAGGCGTCAATAAAAATGGTCTCTGGCCGCGTTACAAAGAAAAGAAAAGAGAGCAAGCAAATGGAAAAGTGGAAAAGAGGAAATTTCGAGTAGCACGAAGGAAGATCGTAGGTGTATTATTGGACGTGAACGTCGCTGGTAAACGAACGACTCATAGTGGTGCACTTTGTTCGTTCTGTCGCGAAGGGGTTGAAGACGAGGCCCGGTGGTGGGTTATGTATTGGCACGTGTACGTAATTGTAGCCATTTGTCGGGAAAGCAAAAGACCGGCGAACACTGTGAGGGATGAAGAGAAAAAGAGAGTGAGAGAGAGAGTGGTGGGGGTAGAAGGAGAGGGTGGTGAGACCGGTCGCAGCCGGGAAAAGTCGATGTCGACCGGGGAGGGAAAGAGAAATTCGAAGAGCGGCGAGAGAGTGTCTCGTCCCGCAGTCGCAGCTGAACACGCTATGCATCACGGGATTGCGTAGACAGCATGTATCTCCGAGTAATACCACGCGAATATGCGCCGGAATACCCGGCAAAATCGTTGCTTGTACTTGGAAACGTTAAAAAGCCTCTTTTCGCAGCGATTATTACCTTAAATCTTGACCTGTCCCACGTGTCGTTCGTTTTTGTAATCTGACAGCTCGACCATCTTGTCGGTAAACAGGTGAATCTTCGTGCAAGTAGCAGCTAGAAGTAGTGTCCACGAAACAATGAACACTTTCAAAGAATTCAGGGGATAATTAGACGTCGCGAAGCTGTCCGAAGGTACACACAGTGCTCTAGGATTGGAAATTAGAGCGGAACCGCTGTACTCGGAAGTGTTTCTGAAATATTAATCTCGATAGCGAAGGCGTGTAGGAGCCTCTCGGTCGATTTCGGGTCCCCGCGGGCCCATCGGCGTAGCCGGAATCTAACGATAATACGTGCCAAGCGAATATTAGTACAAGACAAGCGTGAATGATTAAAATTCACTGCGGCACGCGGCCGTCTATCTTCCACAGAAGCGACCGTCCCCGAGAATTCGAGTAAACAACAGTTTTTACCACACTGATTAGAGACGGTAATGATAACATCGACCAAAAACTAAACTCCTGCAAATGTACAGATACAATAATGAGACACTTTGAACATTTGTGCTTTCAAATCCTGTTCGTTCTAATAAATGGAAACAATGTTTCTTACACTTGTTACGTGGAAATTACGAGGACCTTAAATATATCAGTCGAGGCCGTCTTTTTGCCGGCGAGCGTAGCAGGAGATGAAGTCTCGCCGGCGATCAAGAGGAAAATTTCGTCGTGCGAGCCTGCGGGAGCTATAAAACACGTGTACACGGGGACACGGTTACGTTGGTTTTGCGAATAGCTCGGCGTTGATCGCTGTGTGCGCGCGCGAGAGAAAGAGAGAGAGAGCGGGAGGGGGAGTGTTACTCGGGGAATGAGCGTGCAAGGTAAAGCTGTAAAACTTAAATTGATCCGCTAACCGTCGCGGACGATAATGGGCAAACGAGGAAACATTATAAAATCCGTGGGGCGACTATGAATCCGATAACTGGTCGCGTGCAATCCGGCATCGGGCGTTTCCCGTCACGTACGCCGTATTTTCTGTACGCGAGTGGCTCTGGCGCCGGGCACCGGACCCGAGGAATACTAATTTGCATTACTCTTTCGCGGCCGCGTGTGGCTCCCCCTTTCGCGCACATGCCCCGACATCGGCGGAATAATCCGCGGATAAGCGGCGATATTAACGATCCCCTCTTGTGAAAACAAAACCACCAGCGCGAGTCCCGCGCGGTCAGCGGCTCTTTGTGCGCGCCAGACGAAACTAGTTCGTATCCACGATACATTTTTTTCGCCAACTGGAAATTAACTAATCAGCGGCCAGGATTGTCCGGGCGCCACTTCTGCCCCTTTCAGTATACCGGACAGAATAATACGTGGATATACCGCGGATCCTCGCGCGATCGAAATTTTTTGTTTAATCAAACGAGAAAACAGTGCTCGACTTATTTTTCCATGTACATTTACATTATGTTAAAGTATTTTGTACAAGAACGTATATGATACAGCGGATTTTATGCAAAAAATGAGTAGCTGTAATGTGAAACAGTAAAAACATTAGAAGAATTAAAAATATTGTGTTCAACCTATTAAACGGATTAACAAAGAAAATACATTTCTATTTCACTTCAGTTTATTGCAATTCAAGTAGAAAATTTTTATTGTGCATAAAGATTCGCTGTCTAATATTAAACATCGTAGTGAAATCACTCATAAAAAAATATGTGTATAAGCATTGTGCTGGAAGGCACATATATAAAAATTTAATAAAAGCGATTGTACAAAAATTTACAGAAGAATTGTATCGATCACAGTTTTCTACAGATTTTGAAATTTCTTGCACACCTTTCCATATAATCGTCATCGTAGAATACTCTCGTACCGTTCGACCCACCGCAGATCATCCACGATTGTTTCCCCAATTTCGCATTCCTTAACGAGGTTACGCGCACAATGCGACGCTTGACGCACGGAGCGAGCGCAAAATTTCTTCGAAAAAAAAAAAGTTTTGATGGGGAGTAAAGCGGTTTAAATACCGGCAGAAATTCAATTACGGCTGAAAAGCCGCAAGAACTGTGTGCCTCGTAAATGGTGCTCGTCGTGCTCCGGGAGCGAAATTACGCCTGGAATACCGGTCTAATTCTCGAAATCGCAAAAAATCGTTTTTTCCGAGACGACGACCGCGGCCGCACCTCGTCGGGATTGCGTTTGTTTATTCGGCTTATTTATTTTAGCCCGGGTCTCTTTCCGCGTCGATACCCCGCCCTCCAACTAGCGACGGGAGTGATCCAATTCTTTCTCGTGACTCTCGAGTAAATCGGTAATCGAATACCCGTATGGAAAAACCGAGGCGTATCGAAATGTTAAGTAGGATTGCCGAGCTGATATTGATCCTTGTAGAAACGAGTAACGAATGATATTGGTGTGATGTGAGCAACAAATCGCATTCGGAGCTGTATTAATTCAAATCATTCGTTAATATCAAACTGATATACAGTAAAAATTTCGATCTAAGAAAAACCCTCGGACCGTGCTGTTTCTTAAATCGTGTCGTTCTGCGATCTTCAATACATTCTTAGACACAATCATCCTCGGTCATTAGTAATCTCGATTCTAATTAAGAAGGGTCATGCCCGTCATTACCTCCAGCCCCCCCTCTCCGGGTCGACGGAAATTTAATACAAGTTAGGAGAAAAGAACGGGGGCACAGTCGATTCCGTGCGTATTGAAACACAATCGCAGACGAATAATATGAGATTCATCGAGATGCAGCGGGCCGAGTCACTTGTAATTCTTTTCCGTCGTTGCCTCCGGCGCGGAGCCACCCCCGCGTTCCCACTCCCTTTTCCACTCCTTTGTTCCAGCAGTTTCGCCTTACCCCGCCCAGGCCGGGCTGATCCGCGCCATCTTTTTTGTCTCGCCATTTGTTCGGAATCGCGGAAAGGTCGACGGGAGAATTACGATGCCGAACGAAGACGGAGAGACAGAGAACGAACGCCGTCCCCTCGACGGTTAAAAAGGAAACCGTTGGAAAAGGGTTTGGGGGACACGAACGTCGCTCTGTCGAAGTTAACTTCGCATTTAACATCTGCCTATAGCACGGTTAAAATTTCCCCCGAGGTTTACTCTAAGTTGTACCGCGCGGCCGGCAAGACCTTTTGTCTCCCGATTCGCCGAAAGAAAATTAAGGGACTTTATGTCCTTGATTCGCGGAACCCTTTATCCCTCGCACACAACCTTCGCGCAACCGCGTAAAACTTATTTTTGTGCACCGAGATCACGCGCCGCTTCTGCTGCCAACGTGTGCGCGCTCGTACGCGATAAAGCGAATCACCGAGCCTTTGTGTAATTCTGGTTCGATAGCGAATGCTAAGGTAGAGATGATTAGATACTCACAGAAATGGTCTAACGCGAAACAGTGAAAGCATGATTTTAAGAGAATTTAGAAAAAATGGAATAAAGCAGAAAACCGACAATTTCGTTGAATTCATTATTGGCTGGAGTTTATAATGAAATGAACGTTGAAATGAATTTTTACGAAAATTTATCAACGGAGCTGGAAAATTGTTATCCTGATTTACTGGTAACATATTTATTCAGCTGTATTATACATTCCCAAAGCGTGACGTTTTCAGCGTTTTCGCGATATCTAAAATCGATTTAGAAATAAAGCTGAAAAATTTCATTCGCTCGTAATGGGAAAAAAGGTGCGGATAAATGCTCACCGTTTAATTGAAACACGTCGAACACGGAACAATTCATTTCTTCTGTGCAACAGTCTCAAACATAAATTACTCCCGCGCAATTTGCATGGGAAACACCGTTTGACGTTTCTGTTAGCAGCGATCGATGATCACGGAACGACGCGCAGCAACGCGTAAATCTTGTCGCCCAACAATCACCGGTAAAATCTGCGGATCCGATAAAAATAATTCGCGATAAAAACGATTCCCTGAACCGTGCACGCGCGGTATGAATAATAAACGCGGTTTCGCCGCGTACATATCGTCCGCCAATTATTCGAGTCGCGAACAATTCGCCCGAAACATGTTGATTTAATAAACGCATAAGTGGCTGTGACTCGTCGAGCTTCGAGATTCCCGTGTACTATTTTATTCTGTCCTAGTTAGGTATTTGGTGGGGGGGGGGGGGACTATATCGCACGGATTTAGTCGATTTTACGGTCTCCGCGGGTGACTAACTTCTTTTAGCGCGTCAGTCTTGTGTCATCGGAAGTTTAGATTTAAAAGATTTTAAAAGTTTCGGTGCTGGCGGACGAACTTAATTAATCCGTTAATGAAAACGGTTTAGTATTTTATACTGGAGTTGACAGAGTTGCGATTCCACCTTCGCGGATTTAAAAGACTGGGTTAATGATATTTTATGAAAATGTAGCATGCGGTCGGTCTTCATCTTTTTGGACGAAGCTGATCTACAACAGTTAAATTGACTTTGAATTTTACATGTTAGCATCGATTTTTTAAAAATAGCAATAAGATGGAAATATATCTTTTGCGATACCGACATTGAACAATTGGCACGAAAAGATCTACGAGGATCCGCGGTCCAGTAGAAAACAAGAAACGAAAGTGTTCGCTGACTTTTGCATGGCCTGCATAATTTCCAGTTGATGCAAAGCGTTCCGAACGAAGTCTTCGGAGTGTCGACGGATTTTTCGCCGAGCGCGTAAACAACCGTCTATTTTTTAATCGGTTAAACGATGGCTGACCCTGGCGCGCATTATAGCCACCCTGACGGGAATTATGGAACCGTGTTACTCTATCCGGCACACCGATCTTGAATTTAATAAAGACTGTGTGGCAGGAGTACGCGATAAAAAATGGGATCGCGATAATCGCGGGAAAGAACCGCAGGGCGATTCGATTATACGTTCGGTGAATGGGAGCGTTTATCGCGGCGAGCCGCATAAGGGCGCGGTGATTTTTCGACTTAGGTTTCGTTTCCCGGATGGAAACCCCGGGCCGAATATTGAAATCATAACGCGCCAGCCATGAATATTATTCGGGCTCTAAGGCGATATAATTTAAAATCGATGGAGCGACGTGGAATAAATTTGGCACCCTACCGCTCACTTTACGTCCTAAGCCCCCGGTGTCGAGGGGCGGAGGGGCTGGCTGCAGGGTACGCTAACGTCCGGGGCAAACTTCAGTTAGATAATGATAGCGGTTCAGCACCTGAGCTCCTCCTCGTGATGGAAGTTTTCACTTCTTCACTTCCAACCCCCACCCGTGCTCCCGTATCCCTTTTCTCAGATACTTCCTCTTTTTATCGGGGAAAATTGAATAGCTGAATTGTTAATGCTTTAAGTGATTCGAAAAATTATGGCTCCTCCGTGTAATGGTCTCGCTGTCAACCCACCGACGTATTTTTACCGTGTCCTTTCTAACGGATGGCTGCATACGAAATGTTCGGTTTCAACGGTAACGTTAAGGAAACAAACTTTTTTTATAAATTAAAATTATCAATCAAAGTAAGCACCATTGCACTCGACGTCAGAATAGAATGGATTAACATTTTTGTGATCGATGGTGTAGAGGATGTGCAAAAGTAAATATACGATCCAAGAAAACGGGAACTGTACGATCTAAGAAAAACTAATTCATTGGGAGCGGGGATCGGAGCGCGATAGTGGGGGTAGCCGATTCTACGTCACCCGGACAAGTTTCAACAGGCTTCGCGCTGGCCGGGTGGGTCGAGAATCGATGACGTAGAACCGGCTACCCACACCTGGCCGGTCAGCGCAAGGCTATGTTTAGTTGAACTGTACGATGTAATTTCGATTGAACTGTTCAGAAAGAAATTCTTTATTTTCAATTGTACAAACATCGTTGAAAATAAAGCAACGCAGCGTGGTGTATAGTATAGGCGGCGTAAAAGATTGGAGATCTGCGCTCCGATTCCATCGTGTCCGCTGTCGGGATGAACCGGAATGCAAACATTTGCAGTGCGACATTGTAATACACACTGCGGATATTTATATACACTTCAAAGTGTGTTCTAGATAAATATTTGCATAGCCGCAACATGGTTTCATTGCCACGATGGAAAACAATTTGCTATAGTCATCGGTTACATAGACTTAAGTAACGCGAATTCTGAGCAATTTGGGGACAAAATGAAACTAACCGAAGCGTTTAGGAATTATCCATTGATCTCGATGCTGATTAATTAGCATGCAAACGTCAGAAATTGAATTGAAAATTGATGTTTTTCATAAAATGCTGTAATACACAATATAGTTATCTAAAGAAAATATTGTTAATGAAAAAATCCCCGTCCGCGAAATGTAAATAATATTAAATAAAAAAATCGTACTTCTATATCAATATTTTTACAATCATACACGGGTTCTTCGCAAGAAAATTCAATTAACAATATTCCATAAAAACTCGTGCTTTCATATCAACTTTTTTTAACAACTGTACCTATTGTTTAAAAGAGAATTCGATTAATAATATTAAATAGAAACTCGAGCTTTTGTATTGACATTTTTAACAATTGTACATGTGCTCTTCGAATAATCGATAGAAAAATACGAGAAAATATAATTTGACTAATTCGATGCTCGCTAGTGGAACGGTTTCATCAGATGGATTGGAAAGGGGATGAAAAACAGTCGTTTTTCGCACATTTCGCATTCATGGATCCCAGGGTCATGCATCCATATTCCTATTAACTCTCGTCTTGCTGCGAGCGTGGAGTATCGGGACGGTTCGCGGTATTTGCGTCGAGCAGTGACAAAAAGGAGAACAGGAGCAAACAAACAAACAAACAAACGACGACTAAACGTTCCTATTCCTGCAGAAACCATCTGGCGTTACGCTCGCCGCATGCAGACATTAACGACCGGGAAGAAATGGCTCGGTTGACTTGCCAGTAAATGCCAGTGAATTAGTGTTTTGCCGGTACGGTGTGAATAATTCCAATCGAAGAGCTGCATTGAAACGAGCGCTCGAAGAGATTTCACTGTCAGAGGAGGAGACGAGCATTCATAACCGGTATAATAAATCGGAAAACTCTATTTTTCCGAAAATGACCTGTGTGACAATTACATATTCTATCGATTAAATTTTGCGGAATCAGATGCAATGGCGATAATCAGAAGGCGTTTCCTTAGAGGTTCGCAAAAACTCGTCGGACGAAATAAAATTGGCAGTAGCTGAGCATACAAAATGGAGCCTTAAATCGGACTTGCCAAGAAGAATACGGCTTACCATAAGCTTCCCTCGACTTGTCAACGACTTTTTCCATGGTTTGCATTCAAAGCGCATTAGCATTTAAGGTAGCGAGTCTCCCCCTTTTTTTTCTGGGGCATCTGCTGAATTATTTAAACCACTTACGATTAGCAATTTAACAAAATATACGAACTACTTCTACAACGATCTGCGGAGCACTTCGTTTCGTTAAAAAAGAATGCGTTGGAAAATGCGATCGAACCAATTCATTAAATTTTTCTCTTTTTTTTTTTTGGCCTCCGAATAGACACAATAATTACAGGTTTTTTTTGTTTTTAAAGAAATTGATGGAGCGACATATCGTTCCTTGCGTCTGTGCGCAACGACGCAATTAAAAGCGAGCACTGCCAATACTTTTATTCGGGACAGTTCGCGCGAGCATACATACGCCGTTACGAGAATTACGGGAGAGGCAGTGGCAGAATTTGCGGTCGGGCGAGATTTGGCAAAGGAAAGCACACGGAGTCTCGCGGAAATCCATTAACAAGCTACCATTACAATTTCTGGCCCGGATTTCAGTATGAGCCATTCAATCCTCCATTATATAGAGCACCGGCGCGCGCGGTAACTTAATAAATTCGCATATTGTCCGACGGAGATCCTACGATTTCGCTTTACCGTTCCGGTCTAACGATAGTTTATTGTTACAATAACTTAATACCCGTGAGAGACATAGAGAACGGGAGACAGAGAGAAAGGGTGAGGATAGTAATTTTAACGGATCCCCGTGCAACAGGTCAATTTAATCGGCAACGTAACATTCCATCGGATCATCAAATTAAAAATATCTCTTTCGCGGCCATTAACTTATTGCAATAACGAGCCATCGACAGGCTCGCGCGGCGTTTCCACGGGATGCGAGCGCACGCGCGCGTCAAAAAAAAAATTTACCGTTCCCCCGGATTTTATCAGTTTGTCGTTACAGCGCGCCGACGGGATCGAGAACACTCGATTTTTCAATGCGTCGCTGTTCCAATTTTAAACGAACGACGATGCGCCGACGTTATTGCATTACGAGGCTTTTCGGAACTACTGGCGAAGGAAGTTCTTTATCATTCTGCTCGAAAATCATTTCCAAATAGCTCCGTAAAATTACGTGCAACAGTGCCCATCTTTTACAAATTTTTTTTTGTTATTTTTCTCGCTAGAAACGAAAGTCCATCGCTGCTTAAATTATTTTCCTAAGATTCCAGGAATACAGCGAACTTGAAGGAGAAGAATTCTTCGGAATGTTATGCTTAACGATGTTTTTAAACAATGCTTTGTACGTTTACTTTCATAAAATGTATATACCTATACGACAGTCAGAACAGCGAGTCAAATGTTACAATAAAGTCTTGATCTAAGAATAACTCTCGAGCCCATGATTTTTCTTAAATCGCGTAGTTCTACTTTTTTTGTGACCGACTATTTACTGCACTTAGAATATTCTTCTTCAATTTCAATTTATTCTATAATGATATTTGGTCCCTTCAGGGTTTCAAATCCATTCACTAATTCTCCCCCTCTTCCACTCTCACTATCGCCTAATTTCAGCGGTATCTACGTTTCATTACGGTGGGTTCCGAACCACCTATTCAATTTTAATTTAATTTTTTTAATATCTTCAATGTTTTTATTCAATTGTAAAAATAATGCAAGCACTAATTGCTATGTAAAGAAGAAGTTAATCGAGCATAAATTTGAACGAGGTGTTTATTTTGTGTTGCAGATCCGCCAACTACGTAAACGCAACGAACCAATGCGAACTCTCAGACATGGACCGATTGACAGTTGCCGGATCGAACTCCTTCCAAATGGCTGAAGGATACGACTACCTCGAAAATCACTGCGTTGACGAGCCCGTCAAGCTCTGCGAATTCAAAAAGCTCAACGGCCGTATCCTGAAAACCATGGACTCCCTCTACAGAGACGTTGGAACTGCCGAGGACTGCCGTGAGCTCTGCCTGAACTCGCCATTCCGTTGCCATTCCTACGATTACGGTGCCGTCGGTGACATGATCTGTCGTCTTAGCCACCACTCCAGAGCCACTCTTTCTTACATTCAGGTAAGAATGTAGATTGGTGCCACACTTTTAGCAATTAGTCGAATTCCTCTGCTTAATGGACCGCTTCGGGTGACAGTCTGAAGCACAGACCCTTGGCCGTTTGGCACTTCAAGCGCCAGCGCTGCACATTCTTTCCTAATCATACTGTCAACTGTGCTGCACGCGTATTTTTGCACGATTACGTGACGAATATATATTATACATTTTTATTATCAAACGAGTCGTCTATAGCTTCGAAGCTAAATCAGTTTTTTGTAGACCGTGTAAAATATTTTTATAGAACGTATTTCGAGAAGCGGAAACAGAAAAAGAGATCGAATTTTTAGAATTCCTTTTATTTTCTATTTGGTAGAAAATTAAATTATCTTTTTTGTTGAGAGATAGAATAATGTATTGAAATTTTGACGCTTGTTAAAAATCACGAATAGACCGTGAGTGTATATTTTGTATATAAAATAATAAAAATTATAATATAAAACTTGAGAACACAAATAGTAATATAAACTTCGATTATTGAGCTCTATCTAGACTAAATCGACGAATCTATTTATCAGTACTAACTTTTTACCCACATACATAAAATTTGTACGAATCCATGATTAATTGTTAACATGACACTGACGATAGCATAGTATTGAAAACCATAAAAAAGGTTAACAAAGTACATTATAACTTTCAACCACCGCGGACGTATATAAAATTTCCATGAAAATATCCATTGTTAACTATTGACGTACGTAACCAAATATAAAATGAAAACGTTAGAATATCAAAATTTTTTCCATGCGAAAAATCTATTCGACGGGCGCATAGTAACGCGTCGAACCTCTTATGCATATGCACGAAATTCGTACGAAATAATCCATTAACCATTAACACGCGTGAAACATGAAACGAATGATAACGCGTGGCATCTGCATAACATGGTTACGTGTTCGTCGAAGTCAGGATCTTCGCGTGAAATGGCCAACAGTTCAAATATTGCACGGTGCTCCCCCCCCCCCGACCCTTCCGTCGGTGCATGAAAAATTGAATAAAACATTGATCAAACCTGATTCCGCCGTGGGTGGAAAACGGTGTTTCTCAGCGTTAAATTTCCGCGCCGGGAACTTACTTTAATTCATTCGGCATGCGCGGGAGTAAAACAATTTAACGTCAATCCTGGGCCGTGGAATTCGCTTAGAAATCGTAGACCACACATTTCACACGTTCCACTCTGCCACGTACTCTTGAAAGGGCCGGTAGGGATTTTCTGTAAACCTGATTACACCGCACACGTGCAAACCAGGTCGAACAATTCGCCGAGAGCGCATTCGTGGAAAATCGAGTTTCCATCGCAGATGCTTACCCTATCGAGCCTGTGGGTGGCTCTTCAGCTCGTGCATACGAGAGAACGCCGCCTCATACCACCGAGGAAAGTCAAGACAAAGACTCTTCTTCTCGCCAACCTGTTGAAGAATCTGTTCACTCTATTTCCACAAGGCGTTCTCTATGTCGAACCGAATCGCTGCACATTCTTTCCTAATCATACCAGCCCCGGCGAAAATTAATTGATCAAACAAATCGAGGGACTATCATAATTTTTAAGTTACGCGCGAAGAGAGTGGCACGGTTTTCGATACGAATAATATTTACTCGCTGTATACTCGACTGTTAGGATTAAAAAACAAATCGTAGAACTCTTTCAACTTGCTTTCAATTACAAGACGCAACAGTCATTTGGACAACCTTCAGTAATCCTTGTTTCGAATTTCACCAACACATTTTTCTCATAAATGCATTTCTAAACACGTACGTACAACAACAAAAATAATTTTAAAAGGAAAGCTATTCGTCAGAAAGCTGACGATCGCATCTAAGAACTCCTACGAGAATCGTATTTAAAAAGAATACTTTCTGGATATCTGCGAAAGCGAAAAAATCTGTTCGTTTTCCAGGAACCGTACCTGATCGACTCGTCCAAGGGATCAACATACGAGCTGAGCTCCTGCTACAACGTCACCATCGACTGCCGTGCGGGCGACATGGTCACGAGGATCCGTACGAGCAAGCTGTTCTACGGTAAAGTTTACGTGAAGGGCTCGCCGAACTCGTGTATGCAGGACGTGGACGGCGCCTTGGAATTCGAGCTGCGAATGGCCTACAACGATTTGGAGTGCAACATCAGACAACCGAGACTGGGCCATTACCTGAACGACATCGTGATCCAGCATCACGACACGATCGTCACCAGTTCGGATCTCGGGTTGGCCGTCACCTGCCAATACGACCTAACGAACAAATCGGTGACGAACGAAGTCGACTTCGACGTACGCGGCGACATAACTCCGGGCATGATCCAGGTTGTGAACGTCGACTCGCCTAACGTCGCCATGAAGATCACCGACCGTAGCGGAAACGACACCATGGTGTCCGCCGAAGTAGGCGATCTTCTGGCGCTCAAGTTCGAGATCCTAGACCCTAACAGTCCTTTCGAGATCTTCGTAAGAGAACTGGTGGCTATGGACACCCACGACTCCAACGAGTTCGAACTAATCGACGCAAACGGTTGTCCAACCAATGACGCCCTCATGGGCCCGATCTACAAATCGTCTACTAGCGGCAAGGTAAGTCATATGCTAACCGTTATCCTTCATGATCCCCGAAATGTATAGTTAAAACCGTTTGCACTTGGAGCTATATTTTCACTTGAAAATTAAACATTTACTCCAACCTAGAATAATTCCATTATTCTTTACTTTATTTTTACTTTAAATTACTTTATTTTTTTGAAATTGATATAATACCTCATAAAATACTTAAATATTTAGTAATTGATTAGATATTTTGAATAACTGTACAGCAATTTTTGGTGACGACTCTGAATCGCTAAGGGTTAACCGTCACACTCGGATAAATTCGAGCATTTCGAGAATATTTGTTCGAATACACAGTCGCGTTCCGCATATCGTGGACGATCGATCGGCAAGTACGGTACAGATTCGATCTAAGAAAAACCCTTGGGTCCGTCCTGTTTCTTAGATCGTGCGGATCAACTATTTTATGTGAGCTCGCCGACCGTGTAGAACACGGAACGCTACTGCATATCGTCAATTCAGGCCTGGGCAACTAGTGCTCCGAAAGTCGATGACGTAGAATCGGCTAACCGAGAGATTTTAATCGGTTTAATAAAAGAATTTCAT
Organism: Lasioglossum leucozonium; assembly: GCA_028454225.1. Taxonomy (NCBI): domain Eukaryota; kingdom Metazoa; phylum Arthropoda; class Insecta; order Hymenoptera; family Halictidae; genus Lasioglossum; species Lasioglossum leucozonium. The sequence goes on along the minus strand of CM052221.1, from coordinate 21,955,896 downwards.
TCTTTCTTTTCGATCCACTTTTGCGCGTAGTAACGCGTGATTTCGTTTGTGCCGTTTCTAGCAATAATTGATTCGTTCTTACACGAAAATGAAAATGTTAACTCTGCCCACCACGAGAATGATACCATCGTCTCCTACAAATTAGACGCCGACAATCAGGAGTTTTTTCACATATATTTTTTTAGAAGCAATGGCAATTTCATTCGTAAATGAAGAAGTTGGCTTGGGTAACGTAGCCTGACAACTTCTTCAGTGATGTTTACACAGAAGAAAATTATTGAACCTGTTTCTCATAGAGCATAGTCATTAAAAAGCCCATTGACAGGTTTCCGGTAGTTGAGAGGTGCTAGAAATTCTTGCTAAAACAAGATCTATGGTTTAGATAATGACTGGACTGCGCATTTTTATGCATAATAAAAATACTCTTGATTAATTCTAAAAGCAAACACTACAGGTTATTTCTTTTTTTATTGATTTAGATGAGTTTGAAATGATGCAGCAATATTCTGAAATATTTGCAATGCTCTTACACTTTTTGTATTTTATCTATTCATTCGTAAATTGTTGAAAATATAAAGGCATATAAAGTCTTTTTACGCTGTATTTTGATCGCGTTATACGAACCTCATTCATTTAGTTAATATCGTTTTAACACGTACTTATCGTGTGTTTTACGTTATAATAAAGTTTATATCTTAATCCACGTCTTATTCAAGACTAACATAAATGCACAACATCCGCAGTCTAATCATGCCAGCAAGAACAGCAGACATCTCAATTAAACTGTTATTGAACTATCATAATGTTTCGGCTTACAAGAGCTCTAGTAATCATTCACATAGTTATTCAAGTGATTTTCACAAAATAATATAAAATAGTCACTTTCAGTGTTTCGTAAACGTAGCGTTAAAAATCAAAAAATTTTCCAGAATCGAGAATGAAGTGTTTAACGCTTGTGTCAATTACCAAAATTTCTACGATATTCTCGTCAATTTTATTCATTAAACGTAGGTTCATCTGTAATGATTCGAGAACATAAAATCTCCAATAATTTCGGTATTTATCAACAAAAATGCTAAAGAAGTTTCAAAGACAAATTGAAAGTGGATGAAAGGGTTAAATTTGTATTTGTCGAGCCTACTGTAGGTCAGAGAAAAAGATGAGTCCGCCGAGATAACACAGACAAATTCCGTACACTAAAAAAACAAAGAGCTCTTCGGTTATATCGGCTTGCGATCTGTGTTCGCGAGGGGGGCGATCTAATAATCGTTTGTCGCTCGTCCGAAAAGATTAATGCGATCGCGGCGTTCTCGAGCGATATTCCGATTCGCCGGTGACAGGTGTATCGTAGCGGCAGACGGAGTTAATACAGCTGATTGACACTGATACCGTCGATACACGATGGCTGACCGTTATGGGAACCCGGCGCAGCAGCGTTTTACGTTGATGCATGCAAATGGTTAGAAAGAGGGGTTAGACCTGATCGTAGTGGAAGAAGCCGCGAGAGAGTCAACCAGTTAGACCAACTTCATGCTAATCAATCACTCGGACGGATTTTACGACGGGAAGCAATTTGCTCGTGCCGTAATAGGTCGCATCCTTGATGCGCCGCCGTCTTAGCGATGACGCGTTATGACGTGCCTAGGAGGTTCAGCTCTCTACGCGAGGCCGGTCATTACTTTCTAGGTGCAATGTAATGCTCGTTGTCACGAAGAAAATTCGAGGAGCAAATAGTGCCTTGTTTCGGGATAAACGGGCCCTCTCGACGCGCGTGTAACCGACGTGTGACGTCTCGCGGATGCACGCGCAACTAGCCGCAGATCGTGGGAGTGTGCTGCAAACATTTTAGCGCATACGGTCGAACGAGGAATCGGCGATGCTCTTGTATACCGGGTGCTGGATGTCGATTTACAGGGGAAATTAAACATTTTCAAAAATTTTTTTTAATCGATAGCTTAAAATTCTCTGATTTACAAATTCTGTTAATTTTTTATATATTTTCTGCGGTGTAATAATACACGGCTGATTCCAGAGTTGAATTTGATTAGGCAGCAAAGAAAAGTGTGAAAGCAAGTTCAGGATAGCGGGAACGTAAATAAAATTCCCTCGGGCCAGCCCGGCCCATGTGTTCCAGTTACGAGTTAATACAATATCACTTACGAGGTACCGCAGAGACGTTTCCATTTTGATCTCTGTTCTCCAAAGAAGGAGAAAGCAACCGGCGATAAGTAGGAAAATCAGTGCACCGCCGAGCATATTAAAATAATTTTCCGACGCTTCGCGCGTGGCCCAAAAATTTATTTTTAGAGATCGATAACGTTGGCGAGATCGAGCATCGATTTAAATTCCAGCGTGGTACAAAAGTATTATTTAATATCGAAGTAGATGGTACGGGGGGCTTGTACTTTGCTCATCAAGTATCCATCATTCAAACACACGTCCCGAGAAAAAAAACGCTTCTAACGCTTCTCTTAGATTTCCGTTTGCGTCAACTGGCCGGTGAATTCTACAGCAAGCTCGCTAAAGGGAAGAAGAAATGTAGTCAAACATGTTTCTGAGCAGGAACTGAAAGACGAATGATATTATACGTTGTAACGACGATTCGGACATTCGTACGATTATGTTAAGGTGTCAAAACACCGCTGATTTATCAATGAGGTGCAATTGTAGGTGTCAAAGACAGGAGTTTCATGACGTGACTCTAAATCATAACGGATAGATCGATTCGATGCAACCTGCGATTCGCACAAAAAACCTGGACTATCCGTATTACACTCACCGATCATACAAAATCAGGGTCATCATGGTAGTCTACGTGGAGTGGCAGCATAGTATTAAACATAATCAGGCTAGATTATTGCTAAAAAATTACTACATAGTCCAAATATTCTTGAAGATAAAAATCGAAAAGATTTCGTGCAAATTGGAAGCGTGTTCTCTAAAAAATCACCTTGTTCATTCCAACTAGCAGTAAATATCAAAATAGGATTGTACCCAGCTACGCACACACACACAGTAACGTTTGCAATCAACAATCCCAAGAAAACTCTCAAAATGCGACTTCCCCAAGATGCTCATTTTCCGTTTCGAACTTCTCGTTAGGACGATCTCTTCCGAGTTCGTCGGTTTGGCCCGTCTTCGATCGAGCGTCTCTAGATCTCGTTTTGGGCGACTGTTCACGTCTGCGGTTCATCTGTCGACGAGTAAAACAAACGGATCGTTAGGATGGTTACGGTTGTGGCGAGGGTACAAGGGGGGGGGGGGTTCGACGACTGAGGAGGCATACCGCCTCGTTAACTCGTCGTTCCACATCATTTGCTCGCGCGAGCCCGTGGCCGGGTTCCGCCGCGGAGCAATATCGCTTTATTAGAAAGTAATAACAGTCCGGGGCCGAAAGAAACGGCAAATTTATACCCGTTAATCCAGAAAAGACGGGGCGCATCGAGATATATCACCGAGTCGTGTGCGCCCCGACACCCGAGCGGCGCGGTCGGGTTGGTTGCAGGTTTCGTACCGGTTCCATTCGTACCACGATCTCGTACCACCGATTCCTGCAGATCACGCGAGCTAACCTCATTTCCTCCCGAGACTTGTCCAAGTAACGAGGCCTGGATCTACGAATGGCCGGGCTGTGTACGTGCCCGTCCCTACACAGGAAATTACAATTCGTGGAACAAGAATCTAACTAGAAGAACCGCCGCGAAGAGCAACGAGACACAACGAGAGAGAGAGAGAGAGAGAGAGAGAGAGAGAGAGAGAGAGAGAGAAAGCGAGAGAGAGAGACAAAGAGAGACACACACACAGAGTCACGAGGTTCCTCTGCAACATCGTCCGAACACACTATTTACCTGAAGCTACAGAGTGATAAAACGACTGTCACGGTCGCTTGTGATGTATACCGGCCTGTCGATGGACATTTATCCGTGACGAACGCCGCGGAACGACCGCGATATAATATTAGGTGCGCGCGAACCGTTCCCTTCCGTTCCCTCACCCTTCTCCGCCGAACGTCGCACCGCTCCGCACCGACTCTCTCGATTGATGGCCGCGAACTCGCCACACACTTTTGATTTATCTGGACTTAATACCGCGGTTAGCTCAGACTATATATTACACACGCGATCCTAACCGCAGCCACGTGACAGGAAGATAGCGCCGTGGACACGGGGTGGTCCATCCAGAGCTCGCCGAGTCGATGTTCCCTTCGCACCGGAACGAACTGTGCTTTAAGGGCGAAGTTTCGACGGTAGATGAATGTGTCGCGAGATAATATTTTTATGCCAAGGCCAGTTTTTGAGGATTTTCGTGCCGGGGTACGAATTCACCGGTTTAGACCGAAGAAATTCATTTAAATTGGCTGACACGCTTTACAGGAACGACGAGATTGAATTTATTTAAATCGCGGTGTGCTCTTTCTATTTCCCACGGCTTGAAATGTTTCTCTTTCGATTTTCGATACCGCTAAACGGCCTGCCTTCAGCAGAGACTCATCTCAATTATATTCAACGACGATCCCGCCGCCGAGCCAGGGATCCTGACAATTTCATTAAGCCGGAGGAAGTCGAGCAGATCCAACCGATCTAATGCCCCGGGACCGTTAACATTTTTCCACGAGTTTGATCGTTTCCCTGAAAGCGGAGGATACACGACGACGATACGCATAACGATAAAACCTAAACAGGTGTTTTATGCGACCCGTCAGGATGGGAACTTTTTCGCGGCGGTCTCGCTAACAAGAAGTCAGCGCGCGGAAACCCGGTTTCCATTCTCACATAAATAGGCGACATTGTGCGGCCGAGATCGAAATTTTTCTAAGCAGTCCGCGCGCAAGAACAGGACGCACGTTGGTTTACCTAGAAACCGTTCGTCGTGAACGCGTTAAGTGCCCGGTTCTTATTGTGCCGCGGCGCGGCGTCCGAACAGCCCTGTACTTATCGCGTTTACCATTAATGAGATTTTCTCAGGTTGAAAACACGACGTTTTTGCCTTCGCGTTTTTCGTTTCTGTTTTCTCCGTCGCTTCTTCTCTCCCGTCCTTCCCCTCCCCCCGCCCCCCGTCGCGTTACTCGTTAAGCGTTTCCGTTGCGCGTAGCCGCGAACGCGAACGCGAACGCCAGGAACAGGGATAATTAATAAACGGAATCGGCGATTACGGTTGCGAGCGATATAATTATAGCGGGAAATAAAGTCGCCCGGGGATTCAACTGCCGTGACAAGGTAGAGGGGAGAGACGACGACGGTGGAAACACGCGCGTGGCTCAAAGCGAGACCGGCGGATGAATTGTTTGCCAGAAAATGATGCGCGCCGCCGTGAAAACGTTCCGGGGCGCAGAAACACTTAACAACATTAACGTACGAACTCTCTTCCGCCGACGAATTTCTCGCCGAGCAGAAGTCCAAATATCCTTCTCGACCTGCAGAGCTGCCGGAAAAAGGACGAAGAAGAACCGGGAGAAACAGTTTTATGAAAATTATCCTCGTCCCCCTTTCATGCTTCTCTGCAGAGAGTGTTGCGGCGCGAAAGGGGCGTCGGTAACCTTGCCAATTACAGACATTCATTTTACCGCTACTAAAACCCGGGAATGAAGTGAGAGCACGGTCTCTCTGACCATCTGCAGCGAAATTTTTCTGGCTCCTTTTACCCGGGACAGAAAAAAAAGAAAGATTTATTCCGACGCCTTCTCGTCTCCGGACCCGAGGAAACGAATTGGGAATTGTTTAAATAACAGGCGCACGAACATTTTCACAGTCCCCATGGAAGTGAACATATGGGTACTTCGATAAATTCTGAAATAACTTTAAGCGATTTCCTTAATCCCTTGCCGTACTATTTTCTTTACGGTTATAGTGATTAAAACGTCTTTATCCCCAAAAAATGTCGTACAAGAGAGAAGTATACATATATTTTTTGTATTGCTACAAATTTTGTACTGCTACGAATCAAATTTTATTTCATCTGGAAACAAAGGCGTAACATTCGTCTTTGTTAGAATTTCTTTAAAATCTTCGTCACGAGTCTGACTCGTTAATATACGGCAAGGCGTTAAAACTGCTTAGAACAGCTAATATTATTCAGAGAACAGTCGTCGAAAACATTTTTCCATAGCCGTCGCGATATACAATACAGTGACTCCGATAATTGATCACACAGACTTTAGATCAGAATAACATTTTTATGAATGGACCAAACGACTTCCGTTTTTCTGTAAGGCTAGAAAGATTAATTTGGTACATGACGTCTAACAAACATGTTGGAAAAATGCATCTGGGCGGAATTGTTTATAATTCCTAAGTCAATTAACCAATTTTGATGAAATTTGCAGCACGCATATAACTCATACGAGTCTATACTAACACGTTTTTCTAAAATTTCATTATTGGCCCATACCATATCAATATACCCAGATAAAAAAGTTGTAATAATCACTTTTACCATTTTTTCTTTACAATTTAGTGAAGTACTTTGAACTTATCATTTATTAAACTAATTCTTCTAGCATTACAGAAAAAGTAGTTTGGTCCATTCACAAAAATGTTATTCTGATCTAAAGTGTGTGCGATCAATTATCGTCACTGTATTTCTACTAATTTGAATCGAATCGACCGTGTAGAAGGATTCTAGTAATTTTTTAAGGTGCCTGGAGAAGACAAAAGCAGCAACGGTCACAGTAGAGGTAATTTATCACTACGTCGATATTGCCGCCGGTGTTTATCAGTTTCCTGTCCCATCCGTCGCCGGTTCGGAATTTTATTAGCCGGCTGTAGTGGATGGCAAGAAAAATGAGCGGCGAAGAAACATTCGGTCGGGGCCTGAAAGGGCTGGCAAAAGGATCCGTCTCGTCTAACCAGGAATTTGCCAAAAGTCAGGTTTTCCGGTATGTCTGTCACGTAGCCAAGCCGTGGTACGGAGCTCTTCCATTTCACAATCGGTTTGAATGAAATTGGAAACATCTCTCAGCCACCACACTCACGTCCACCGCGCAAACAGTGGTGTAAGTGCGAATATATATATACGTCGTGTTTCACGACACACACGAGGTACTGCGTTCCCTCGGAATAAAGTCGGGCGTCATAACGAACTGCCTGCGGACCTCTGTTTGCTTTGACTACATCGACTACTTACCCCGGAGACAAATCATTCTTAACATCTATCAATCTCGTCCGATTCGTCGAATTGTTCTCGTAAAATTCAATTATCTTGAGAGTTTGATAAATTCCCGATGAAATCTCGATTTTATAGTTTCGTAGAATTCCGGTTGGAATATAGCACAGAAAATTTCCAAAATTTCGCGGCATCCTCTAAAAACTTGAATCGGATCCTCGCGAAAATCTAGATAAATCGTCCGCGAAGTTAGCGTTAAAGGGCAGCGTATGTACAGATTGGTTTTTCGACTCCTCGGTCTCTTAGCCCCGGCGCGGCGTATTAGGCCCCGTCATTTATTCTTGACGGTCACGCGCAATCTCTGGGATCGCGTGCGAACGTTACACGCGACCATTTGTCTAGGCGGTCCAGTTTTATAGTAAGTCGTTGGGGATCAAGTTAACCGTGGCAAAAGCATAACTCTCTCGACGAGACGCGGACATCGCGAGCCGTGATCAAGCTTTCATGGCGTCTCTGTTGTTCGCATCTCGGACACGATCTGCCGTCGCGTCGTTCTCTTGACGCGGTCTTTGTCGCCGTCGCGTTCGTCGACGTTCGCGCAATCTTAGGCGAAAGGGAGCGCAGAGCTCGCGATACGTTGCGGCTTAGGACGCCGCGCAGATGCCGCGGATACGCGGGGCCGCGTTCCTTTTCCCGCGTTTTACCGATCCCTTCATGGTTTTCCTCTCTCTCTCCGGCCGCGGCTGACGTGGAGTTAATAAAGTTCCGCTCGTTTCACGAGACGCGTCCGCCAAAGAAACAGCTAAATGAAGCTGTACGCGGAATGAAGCATATTTTAATGTCTTACTCCCCTTTTACCCCCTCCCGGCCGATAATGTACGTGCCTGGTGTGTAAATATGATGAACTTGGTAATGCGCCGTAGAAACCAGTTCCGCGAACGGTGCACGCGCCCGTGCACGTACAGAATCGCAACCGAAAGGGAGAGAGAGAGAGAACTGCGAAATGGCGAACACGATCGCAAAATCTGGACGCGTTTTCCCAGTTCGATGAAGAAACGACGGAAGAACCCTTGACAGGAATCAGTCCTGTTGACTTCTCTTTTTTCTTTTGCCGATGCTGTTGGATCGCAGCTGGCGATCGAACCGGGAAAATCGACTTTCACGTTGGTATTGAAAACCTTCATAGATACCTTAACGAGATGATTAAAAAAAGAAAGAAATTTTTTACTCTTTGTTTCGCAGAAAGATCCGCTAGTAAAGATATCAAAGCAATAACACCAACTGGAATAGAAGATGTAAGCTTCCGCTCGAAATTTCAATCCTACAACTTTCGTCCGAAACGTCTTTTTGGTATCGCTTACGATTTTTGAGTCGATTTTGAATGAGGAATTTTGTTCGGGGGTACAGGCTTATCAACGTATCTGCGCGGCGGCGGATAAAACGCGGCTGGCGAAAGGCTACGGGGCTCGCTGTCGGAAAACTCCTCGATTAAAGGGTTCCGCGGCACGGAGAGTACAGACGCACGTTACACGCCGCCGTTGACAGGATGTCACTCGCGAGTACACAGAGCGGCACGGTTTCTTGAAATAAGAGCGTCGAGTAGCTCGCGCTCGATCGCGCTGTAATTTTAAACGGGGACATAAGCCAACACCAGTGTTGCATAAGCGCGGTGCAATTTTCTTCGAACGCTAACTAGCTCGCAAAGTGAACGCGCACATTGATAGGCGCTCGACTCTGTTCCGGAGGTCTTGCGTTGCTAAATGACAAAACTGTTTGAAATGTCTGTATATATCTTTTAGGTGACAGTGAATTTACAGTAGATGCACAAAAATTATTTAAAAATGCAGTTTTTTTTATTGCGAAAAAACTTTTTGTTGAAGACGACTATTCTCGTAGAATTTGCCGGAGCAGCGTTTTACGCGTTCCAACAGTAAAAGCCGGGCCGACAGCAGCATGATCGGCGAAGAGGCAGAGTATTTATGACCAAATCTGTAATTCCCTCGACTAAACGTCGTAGTGTCGGACAGTGATTAAAGAGGATCGTTTGAAGCGGTAAATACATGTTTCAGCGGAGTGGACGGGTGGAAACGTTCTGCCTGTTGCAGTTTTTCACCGAGCTCCTTTCATCCATATGATTAAGGAATCCTGTGTTTTGACTTTCAATCGGATCTCGGAAGTGACTAGTTCTACATAATGCACTCGGTTCGAGAGAGAGAGAGAGAGCGAGTGAGAGAGAGCGTTTCCTTTAAATAGTTCATCTAAATGTACATCTAAAAAGCGTGTTTCCACTTCTGACCGCGCTTCCAACGTCGCGATATTAAAATTACCGATGCAAATTACTTGCTTACATATACAGAGGAGAGGGAAAAAGTCGATATCAGCGTGGTCAAGAAAGCAAAGGGAATTTGTCCGACGCGACTCAGACGCAGAAGAGGAATGACCTTTTCGAAGAGAAACGGTCCGTTCGCGATCGCTGAGGACGCGCGCGTGCTTTAATGGCACCTTTAAAGCCCGGTACTTAGGACGTTTTCCATCTCATGATCCCGTGTAATTGCTGTTACACGCCCATACCTAATGAAGGTGAAAAAATTGGGCCGCGCAGCCGCCCAGGGAAAAAACCAGTTTGCGGTACCCCCGCCTTCCGCGACGGCGCGACGAATGTTGCGTGCCATTTCTACGCGTGCCAGCCCATTCTCTTCCGCTCGCGACTCTCCAAAAATCACAAAAACCATTCTCAGGACACCGTGTCACGCTACATTCAGGCATAGCAGACCGAAAAATTCCCACAAGACATTCGATCTTTGTTCACGTATTTGTTAACCATCTTCTTTGAGATTAACGTTGCTTTGGTGGTAAAACTTAAAATCAAATGGCGGTACGTTCGAAATGCTGGATCCAAACGGACTCGAGTCCCGGCGTAGGATAAAAATCAATTTTTATTGTCTACCTCGAGTGCAGAATATTTTTATTTCCCGTGACGACCAGCAGTCCTGTTATTAGCGTATAACACGATTAAAAATGCGAGATTAACCGTGTCGAGGTTTGAAGATTCTGCTGAAGAGAAATGTTTAAAACTTTGTCTGTTCCCAATTTTTTAGTCATGTTCTGGAAACCGAGGTTTATCACTGTGGAGGCTAGCAGAAGTATATTAAAATGTGACGCGATAAAAATGGACTTCCAGAGCTGGTGAAAGATTAGTACAGCTCACGTACGATCATGATTCTGATTTATAATGAATTTTCAACGCCCTGCTTTACGTTACGTCGGAGATGAATCGTTTCAGACTTTGTGACGCGTAAGACTGGCGAGAACCAGTTGTAAAGGGGCGGCGGCAAATTAATTTAGTGCGATGGTCGCGAGTATTTTTAGAATGAAAGATGAGGGCCCTCTCATTTTTACACTTTAGTCTCCTTTGCCAGCGGCCGCGGCACGGTGTCGCTCGCTCCAGAATGAAAAAAGATGCTGCATCGACGCGCAGTGGTCCGTCGAGTCGTTTCGCTAGTTTAATTTGTGCTCGGAAACGAATCGAATCGAATTGATTCCGGGGGAATGGCGTCTAATGTGTAGGAGACAGAATAATCGAATCTTTAGCAGTTTTAATCTGGTACCTGGGAATTTATTTCTATCACGAGAGATGAACAAAGCTCTTCTGAACATTTAAGGAAGGTACTTGTGCTGGTACTTCGTCTAATCCCGGATTTAGGACCACGGTGAATCGCAGGATGACGTTTTTGTCCACGCGGAATCGGTAGAAAACGTCGAACCGTCTGTTTCGCGACGGTCGCATGAAGCTGCAGATTCTGTTTCTTGTTATTCTGCTGCGTCTAACTTGATGAAAAGGCAGGGAAAACGCGATATCCCGGAGCCCCATGAAATGCAAATTTCACCCTCTTAACATCGACCGGCTGATGCTATTTTAATTCGCGTCCTGTCCCAGATAAAATCCATGGAAATCCTGCGTCCGTGGCGCGGCGTTGTTGTATTCAAGTCGCGGAAGCGTTTATGTTTCTAACAAGGAAAAAATGAGTGAAAGAACCATGAACGACAACTTATAGCGGTACTCGGGCTCTGTCCCCGGCAACGGTGAGGTTCATCAACAAAACCGCGCGCGAATATCTTTAAACTGTTTTACCGCGGACAGGATTTCTGCCACGGTTCTTTCGTTCACGTTGACGCATTGTCGTCGTAATGAATAACGGTACCGAACGATCCCGTGCACGATCGACAGTGCGCGCTATTCTGTCCGATTTCAATTGTCAATCCTGAATAATTACACGGTCTTAAAACCGTAATACGCTCGGGCTGAAGAATACGGGAACGACAGAAGGCTTACGGTCGATGGTTTCGAAGCACGACGATGCACGCAGTAAAGAAAATTATAAATCTCGGACGGGCAAGAAAGTAATTTCGATTTTCGCTAATAAATAGTGATAACTTTTCTTATAATTTTTTCCTTTCTGACATTTGATAATTAAAATTTGATAATACGATTGCAAAGTGGTTAAAGTGTATTATCGATTAATTACTGAAAATACTGAAATTAGTTTCGTGCCCACCCAGTAAGTAAGCGGAATTTTAAAGTAACAAGAAAAATAAACTAATTCAATAGTAAATACTACTATATAATAATATGATACATACATTTATTTGGCTCTTAATTTTTATTACGCACGAAGACTTACAATCTTCTTGCAATCATCGAAGATTTCCATCGATGACAATTATAATAGAACAAATGGTTCTGGTTCTTTTCCAGATCCTGCTGACGAACTTCGAAGCCTTCAAGTTCCCTAACTCCGAGATGGTCCAGTTCCGCGCGCTGGTGACACCGTGCATGCCGACCTGCGAGCCTGTACAATGCGACAAAGAGGAGACGACCGGCGAGCTTCGCGCGATGATCTCGTACGGCAAACGCCGTCGTCGTCGTTCGGCTGACCCGATCTCTCGGATTCGCAACGACGTGCACGTGGAGCAGTCGATCAGCATCAAGGACGGGCCTAAATTGATGCACGGCACCGCGGGTTCGAACGAATCCTCGTCGGCCAGGAACGCCTTCATCTTTGAGAGAGAGGACATCTCGACGACGATGGGCGTGTGCATCAACTTCGGCGAGGCGATCGTCGCTGGCACAGTCTTCCTCGTCGCTCAGATCGCCGTGATCGCTGCGTGGGCTATCACCTGGCAGAGACGCCGGCAGACGCTCAAACACCAAGAAGCTCTGTCGGTCTCCGTATCCGTTCCCGGCATGCACTCCGTCCCGGGACGCACCGACAGCCTCTGTAAGTTATACGACACCGGATACTCCGCGCGCCGTTTCTGAACAACCACCGTAAACCGTCATTCGCACCCCTAATCACGTCTTCCTACGCTCCGGCTACGTTACGAGTCCTCAGAGGAGTCTACGTCGGCTATCATTCTTGCTTCTTTCGAACGACCAGACGACCCCCAGCGACCTCACACTGAATCTACCGAGCTACAGTAACCAGCATGCGTCGCTCTAGAAGATTGACAAGCTAGAGTTCGTTAACCTTTCCGATACTACTAACGCGCCACGCTGGCTGATTACTTCAGTCGTTAAAATCTCGGATTGTTTCGTAACTTTGGTGGAGACAGCGTTGTCGGGTATTTCTCAGATAAATAGTGAGGGATTTCCTATAGTGAGAACCTGAGTGACGTCACCGCGCTATAGTGTAGTCTACCCGAGATGGTGACGTCGCGACTCGTACCGAAAGTGGGGATCCTATTGGGATCCTACAGTACGGATCGCGACGTCGCTGGGCACCATCGCTATTAGCAAGTTGGTGGATGAATTCTCAGACCGTGAGACGTCGTACGATCCCTTTGATCCATATTTCTTTTATGTTTCGATTAGATTCGGGTACGTCCGCGTTGAAATCTTTAACCGCGTCTGCGATCAAAGCTATCGAAATGGTTAACAATGCTCGTCCGCTACACGTTTGAAGAAAGTTTGCAATCGTGCGATCGGCGTCGGTAGGTTCGGCGTCGAGGAAGCCTAACCCTCTCGTAACAGAGCTAATCCGGCAGGATCGTTCGAGGACTGAATTTCCGCAAATCTCCGCGGGGGTGTTCGATACCGGAGAGTCGCGATTCCACGCACAGCCTGATAGAGCAATATTCGAGGGTATTCGCCGAAGAGTTTCTGGATGGAGATTGACTGTCTTCGACGCGAGACGCGTCGGCGCTTTCTCTCTACCTTGTAAGAAGAACTGCCGCGTAAACAGGAGATTCCTTGCGAACGGAGACGATCAAAATCGATCCGGTAGCTGTTCTCTAAGATCTATACTAGTTATTAAAATCATGCACAATCATCCGAGGAGTGATCCGAAAAGAGGAGCCCCGCGATCGTCCAGCATCTCTGTCGTCATCTTTCTCTCGTGACACCCTTTCAAGCAGATCCGTCGGTAGAACGAACGAACGATATTTGATCGTCATCGTCGTCTGGCCAGGTGTCGCGATTCAAAAGACTCTCGGACGCGCAATCGTTGTCAGAAGAAGCTAATCGCACACCGCGATGTTCGTTCAACGAGCACACCGCGGCGTCAGGAGCAATTAAGTGGCGATCGGCGGGCAGGTCCGATCGAATATCCGGCAACTCCGTCATCCTTCATTTAAAATAGCGCGTAATCTTCCTCGGTCAGTTTTGTCAGACCGCGTACTAACTCTCTAACCATTTTCTTTATACAACTTGTTCTATCTTCTTCCCACCCCCCCTTCCCTCCGAGTTTTTTCCCGTCCGTTCAAACGCGAGACGAGACAAGACAAAGCGAAACAAGCCGAAGCGGGATGAGGCGAGGCATGGCGTGGCGTTGCTCCAAAGGCGATGGAGGTCGACGTGTACTTGCTGCGTAGGATAGTGCACTGGCACGGACTCTAATTAGCATTGGGAATCGAGCATGATTATGCAGATGCCCCAAGTAGGATATCAACAGGAGGAATAGTGGACCCCGGGTCCCGGAGAGAGAGGACCAGGGAGACAGACCAGGGGTGTAGGGGGAACGACTGGAAACAGTAGGAGACAACCGTAGAAACCGAGAGAGCCTGGGCTATGGGATTTTCAGGGGTGGTTCGGCGGCCTAGAGGGTGAGGAGAGAGGGAGAGACGGAGCGAACGAGAGAGAGAGAGAGCAATGCGCGTAAAGGGGTTGGCGGAAGGTTAATTGCCTCTTGTGGCGTCTCGGGGTTAAGCTAAGCTCTGTGGGGTTGGACGAGAATTCGGTAGCGAGAAGGGCCCGGAAACGAGACAGCGAGATGGCGTCGGATCGCATCAAGGATAGCTATCTAGAGCGTACTGGGACCACGTAACCTCGATCCCCTTCCGACTTAACCTTAGCCGCGTCCCGACCAGCCGTGTCGGTCCGGTTAATTTACATCGCGACACGTAAGCTTATCAATCTGGACCGCTCTCCGCGCTCTCTTGAAGTTAAGCCGACGCGCGCCGTGTAATGACGCTCGCGATCAACGCTGACCGGCTGCGTCACCGCGACGATATTTCTCCGTTCGTTTCACCGTGACAACGGAGTTTCCTTTATTCGAGACGCGACGGCTATACGGTGACACAGTTTTCGATAGTTTATCTGAGAATTTGTCACGGACGACGCCGAGAGGCCTTCTGTTCATGATGCGTCGCGTTGAATACACGTATGCAACTTCGGCTTTGCAATCAATGTGGAGCAACAGACATCAGGCCACCGAGAGTCGCGTTCGCAGCGTTCATCCGGTTTCGTTTGTCGCGGGTCGGTACACGGGTTTGTTCTTATTTTTGGGGACTGTTTGAGCTGTTCTAATAAGATATATTTTGTTGTTTCGACACAGTTTCTGTCGGATCACGGTGACTAATTAATCTTGGTGAGAACATATTTGATTAAATCCAATTTTACTGGAATTTAAAGATAGAATTAACGTAGTTCTAGAGTTAAAAGTTCCTGGATGTTCATTCTTGGTACCAAGCTTAAAGGACTCCATTCTAAACGGAAAATGTGAAGCATCGATCGAGCGTGTTGAAACGTCCAAAACCTCGAAACCCAGTTCAACCGATCTAAACAACTCATCGGGATCGCTTAAAGTACAACTCGGTTCGCATCTCGCACACAGCGGATCGGTAACAGAAGGCCCAATCCGAGTCATATGCAATCGTACCGGCGGATGAGGATTACTGAAATTCGAAACTTCCCGCGGATAGATGGGCCCGCGTTCCAGCTAGGAACGAACGTCGCGTCGTTTACATTGGAAAAGTTATCCGCAGGTTTTCCGTGGGCACGGTTCCCGTCGAATTCAAATACACCGTTCGGGTTGCCACCGGGGAAGTTCTAACGGGGCAGAGAGTCGATCTTAACTTCGGGAACATAGATCCGACGTGCAAACGTCGCCGCACAATGCGCCGGAGCGCGGAGACAGTACGTTCGAACGGATTACATTTCGCGTAGGATTGCTGTTTAACATAACAAGCCTCGCGGTCGAACTTGCCCGGGAACTGGGTGCTCGGCGGAGTTTCCGCCGAATTTTCCCGCGGAACAAAGTGAAACTGCGACGGAGCAACCGGTAGATCGGATCTCTGACGAGAGGGATCTATACGTAAGAGGACCGGCAGATGGGGCGTGCGCGATACGACAGGCCACATTTAAATCGGCTAGCTCTCTCTCTCTCTCTCGTACGTTAGCTGTCTCTGTCTCTCTCTTTGTTCTCCCCCTTCGTCTTCTTCGATCCCGATACAAAGACTTTCGGAAGGGATCGGGTTAATTGAGAAACTTGAACATTTAAATACGGCCCCGCCAAGACAAACAGACCGAACGGAAGGACAAGCAAAAGAGAAAGATAAAGACAAGCAAAGTGCGAGTCTCCGATTATGGTGAAACGTTTGCATTTCAGTTAGCCGAAGTTCGTTCGCCAACGTTACCCCCGATTCGACGTTTCCCGGCCGTCGACAAGCACCGAACATCCCGCACAGTGTCGTCTCTCTCTTTCTCTCCCTCTCTCTGTTCTCTTAATTTGAATGATCGCCCGGGATTTCTTGCGATAATGTTGACGACAGAGAATTTCATCGTCGCGTTATTTTCACCGAACCAGACGGTGCAAATGCAATAATCCGGGTGGTCTCGATGCCACGAGCCCCGTGGCAACCGAGGGTGATTGTTTCGATCGGCGGAGTAATTTTGATCGCCCTTGCGCGGACTCGAAAATGTTCGGAAATTTCGAATTGGAATAAGAATTTCATTAAAAAAATTTTTCGGATTTTTGGAATTTATTCAGTTTCAGTCAAACGGTAAAATAGTAAAAAATGGAGCACCACTGCAATCGCTTTAATCGGTATATCGTTTTAATATGCAATAATCACTTTTGATATGCATAATCACCATTCTTTCGAACTATCACTCAAAATAGTACTTTCAAGTCTCGCCAGTATGCCTCCGATAGATAAAACAGAATTCATTCGTTACTCGTCCGACTCAATATTACTAGAGAAAAGGTTCGGTGCTCTAACCGACTCACCTGAAGCGACGCCAATGAATTCCAGCTTACACAGTGTGAATGCATCTGAAAATAAGGCGATCCAAACGCCCCCCCTTGTATCCGCGTCAAACTTCTGCGGCTCCCGATGGTCACAGAAAAATCGATCCCTGGGCCGGCAAAAAATGCGAGCGTACGCGCGGAGCATTGTGTTGGGCGTTGAAACGTCGCGTCGGCGCGCACTTTAATTATTGGTTCTAATTGCCGTGGAAATTGCTGGGCTTTCTCCGGCGCTTGACGCTGGTCGCTTGTACTCGGCCGAATTTTGTTTTCGGCTCGAACGAACCGCTGATTGAAAACATAGATCGCCAGAGAGAGAGAGAGAGAGAGAGAGAGAGAGAGAGAGAGAGAGAGAGACAGAGAGAGAGAGAAAGAGAGAGGAAGAGAGATAGAGATATAGAGAAAGAGATAGAAAGCAAGGGAGAGAGAACAGAGGTTTTTCGGGAGTTATTAGAGCACGCCAGGTTTCGCCCCCGTCCCGTTTCGCAGCTGCAATATTATCTCCCGTAGAAAGAGGACGCGTGTCCCACTCGCACGCGCACACGTGTGTACATCGACGATAAGATGCCAACGAAGGTGCCTACGCGTATCAGTAAGCGACAATACTTAAGAGTTTTATTCTACATTTACGTTGTATTGCTAAGGATTTTTCGCTAACGCTGACGTAGTATATCCAATTTGCTTATGGTGAGAGGGTAGAGCCAATTTTTATAAACACCGTTCGAAACACGGCGGATACAGCCGTGCCAGAGCGACCAAGAATCGCGAGCCGCGAGCTTTCCACATACTCGAAAATAAACAAAAAAGAGAAAAAAAAGAAAGAAAGAAAGAGGAGCATGTTGCTCGCCGCTCGCGATCTTCTAGAAGTACGTGCGTAAACGCATAATAGCGGTACGAGATGGTGCACGAAGAATCTGGTTCCTCCTCGCCACGAGAATTAGCGCGACAAAAAGATCGCCACGATACAGGGGAGCTGGTCCGAGATTTTCACGCGCCATCTTGTCAACAAACATTTCTTCTAGTTCTAGGATTTATCGAGCACTTTTCATCGACTTGATCGAACCGATATCCCCGCGAATACAATTCGCGAACGGCGTTTGATCCAAGTCAATGGAAACTGCGTTGTCCCCGCGACAATAACTCTTAACGAATACGATTGTCTATTATCCAAACGCGTATACGATGAAAGGTGGAGAGCCACGAGCTGCATTCATGTATCGTCACTTTTGATTACGTAATTAAGTTGTAAGTTAACAAGGCGGTCTGCCGAGCGAAGGAGCAGCAGCGACCGCTCTTCATCAAAACGTTAATATTAGGCTCGAGGACGACCGCTCTCTCTCGATGACACGAGAAACCGTTTCCACGCTCTTCTTCTTCTTCTTCTTCATCTTCTTCATCCTCTTCTTCATCCTTAGACCTCACCCGGCTCGCACACCCCTACGAGTTTGTTTTTCCTCCCCTTCCAACACGCTTCCTTCGACGTCCTTCTTAATGAGCCTTATACTCGCAACCCCTCCGCCCTTCTTCTTCTTCTTCTTCTTTATCGTGAACGTTCACGAGCATGCTGAGACGCCGGTGCTTGTCCTCGAGCCTGAGGTGCGCGCCTACTCCGCTGTAAGCTTGAGAAGCTCGAGTCTGTTCTGTACCCTGACGAGCGTACATATTTCCACAGCTTTTTCACCTCTGCGACGACCTTTCCCTTGCCTTCTCTCCCACCCCACCCCACCCCCACTCCCCATCCGCTTTTGCTTTCTTCCAGTGTCGCTCCCTGTTTCCGCGGATCTACGATTCTGAACTAGAGCTGTGCGGGAACTCGAAAATGTCGGGTCGGGTCGGGCCGGGTTCACGAAAACCTTCGGGATTTGAAATATTCGGGTTCTGAAATGCGTTGGGATTCGGAATATTTGGATTCTCGAATATATCAGGATTTCTGAGAATATTTGTGATTCCTAAAAACTCTAAAAATTCGACTCGATGACTCTCCAACCCGACCCGACCCGATCCGGCCCGACCATACTGTACCCGACATTTTCGGGTTCTTGCGCATCGCTAGACCTCGCGAGTCACGTACAGAGCTTACCCGACGATCGAGCGTACTTTACATAACACGCGCACCAAACCGTAATGGCTTATTTATTTTGTACGTTTAACGTGTACCGCCCCTTCAAGAATACTCGTACCTTATCACAATTTATATCCATCCTCTCTTCATGTGTTTTTTTTTATTAATTTCGTTCCTTCCGATCTTCCTTAGACTTTTGTAACGCGTCCCACGTCCGGCGAAGCATCATCTATATATATCGTATTATTCTTTTTTCCCTTCCCTATTTTTTTTTCGTTTTTTTTTAACGACGTCCCTTCGTCATTCGGACGAAGCACGCGCACGCGAGCGTGACGACGAAACCGGGACAACGCCGCGACGAGTGGATGATTAAACGAATTAATTGGACCGACCGGGAGAGTTCGATGTGTGCGCATGTTTAATTAATTCCGCACTAGTTTCTTTTCTCTCTTCTTTTACCTGTGTTTTTTTTTGTACCAGTATCGAGACGTCACTACACTTTTCCGGCTTGAACGTCGTATATGTCAGTACCGTAATACACATGTTGTACATAGCATATATGGTACAGAGAAAATAAACTCATTTTATAATGAACCACTGCGTACCATTGTTTGTATACCTGCTCGTTTAGTGACGTAATTTTTGTTCCGACGCGACGATGCGTTGTTTCGCCGATGATTGGTTGCTGGTCGAACCGCGATGGAGGCTTGTCCATGCAGTTTACACGAAAATCAAGTATTCAAAGAAACTGGTAAGTATTAGCTTATGGATTAATTGAAAAAATCGAGAACGACATTTATTTTCGCATTCTTATGATTTCATTAATTGTAAAATAAAAAACTGGCCATTTCATCGTGACAAATATACGTTTAATAGATAGACGCTTAAATGAAAAACCTGATTTTGTCATTTTCTATGAATGCATATTTATTATTTCAATAATTGTAACATAAAAAACCAGTCGACTGAACGAGATCAATTCAGTATTGTTTCGAACCACGGAGGTTCATTACTCTAATTGTAAGGCAGAGAGCAAGATACTTTGGTGATATTTTATTTCTGGATAGTCGTTGGAGTGTCACAGGTAAGATTTATTATTAATATTATTACACCTAGACTGCAGATTATATGTATCCATTACAAAAGTATATGTCTAATGATTGAAGTACAGAGCGTACAAGAATTAGTAGTAGTAAGTAATAGTATTAGAAGTATAAGAATTTATAAGTACTCTTATATTATTTCCAATTTATTAAAACTGTTGCAAACGAAGATACATTTTTATATAATTTCTGTTCCCTACAGTTGGTGTAAAAAGATTTCCAATAGGGAATCCGTAATTCGACCGAATAGAACAAGCCTCTAACATTTCATACTCTGACCCGGAGCACTGTCAATTTATTTTTGTGAAAATTCTTTTACGGATCATGATCGAACTCAGTACTTCTTTTTCAGCGAAACTGATATCGTTCTAGAGAATTAAACAGGGACAGACACTTTACAATCCACTGGCGCATAAATTAACCTACTGTCTTTAGCTACTATATTAAATTCCTCCAGTTTCTTTTCAATCTCATAATTTATTTAACCGAGTACTTTGAAATTCAACTAGTTTATTTCCAGTTTAATTTCATCACTGTGTTGTAATAACTATAAAACAAATATACAATTTGCGTTTATGTTTCTAACAAAAAAGGATTAGGAAGATGTTGTTAAAAACCATTAAACATTTGCAAGGTGTGGCAATAAATGTTCCTTTATTGAATAACAAATTCCTATTACATATAAAATAAATTCTACCTATTTCTTATTGTAAGTTCTTCATTTTATGTTGTCCCATAGAAAGTGTTAAAAAATGTTTCCGCTAACATTTATACTATTTCCCGTACACGATTAAAGGTAATAAATAATAGTCCATGCGAATGTCGTCTTGTCTACTTGGAACATAATAGCTTAAGGGAGCGGAATAACGACGCGAGCAATCTCGAAATTTCCATACTGCATTAATATTATTTTCGATTAACGGTAGACGTTGGTTTATATATGCAACGAGCCGATTATTACAGCGACGAATAGGTTCTATCTCGAGGCTTTAATGGCAGTTTAAATAGGCTCCCCGGTAAGATGTTACGGCGAACAATTGTACACGATTCGGGGTCACGAGAAACGTTACACAGAGGACAAGGGCCATTCAAAGCGGGCACGGCGAAACGAATTGTGCATCCCTAACGACACCCGTTTGACCCAACGTACGTATCAATCAACGAATTATTATGCTAAATGTAATCGTGTCTCGCCTGTAAATGTGCCGAACTATCGAGCGGAGCCTGAGCTACAGGGTTCATCGATTCGAGCGCATTACACGGGCTCCGTTACATACATATACTATGCCGGTTGCGTTCGTTACGTATCGAAAAAATTGCAAACGCGCTGAACATCCGAACAACCGTAAAAATACCTTATGTTATATCAGTTACAGTGGAAAAGAATAATTATTTCAGCTCATTCGATGGAAATTATAAGATAACATCTGGCGGATCATACATTTGGTATATGTTATCGTTTAATTATGCACGGTGCATACAGCGGTGCATGCTCTCATTTGTGGAGAATAGTAAACGTTTAGTGAAAAGAGTGTGCCAGAATATTTAATATTGAGCTAGTATTTAAAGTATTTGATAATGGAATGTTAAAGAGATATTAATCGCACGATGTGTGTTGATTCAATATTAAAGATAATCGTATCGAGATTTAATTCTTTCAATAATACAGGATCATATTTTATTTTAAAGAAATGTATTTTTCATTAAATTTGATTATTTATATAATATATATAATTTTTCTAATTTATACAATAATATATATAATCTTTGAAACGAAATCTTATATTCACGTGCTGTGTACTCGAATAATTCACATATTTTACCAAAATAGAGGAAACAACGAGAAGCGTGATCGAATGAAATATTGAAAAATGTCCGCGCGAACGACTTCAAACACGACAAAAATCATCGCCAAACAATTAGCCCGGCGAATAATCGGTCCAGCCGTCGGTGGTCAGTCCTCCTTCGTCGACTTGTGAGCAGTACGGTCGACCGGTGGCCGGAATTATATGCCTCGAAATTGGAATTCGCACACGTTGCGCCTACTCGACCAAAACTGATCGCGGTCAGCGTCCAACAACGAGCCGTGTACACAATGTCGGGCGCATTTACATTATACATTCAGTTAGCAACGATCCCCTAGCTCGAGCGGAACACACAATGCCGGCGGACGATCGGTCGCGGACGCGGGGCCAATGAAAATTAGATCCCCTCGTGAGAACAAAAAGCCCTCTCGGTGTTTCAAGAACAACGACCTGGCCACGGTGTCGTGGACGACCTGAACACGAGAGGAACGGCGCGGCGCGGCGGGCGGGGGGTGTATATAGGCAAAACGGGGTACACAGGTTGAATGACGCGGGGATAGGAGAGGAGGATCGATGACGGGACACCTAGGCGGCGTTACACGTCAGGTGCATCGTGCAGCACGAGGCGAAAAGTGGACCACGATATCCAGGATTCTGGTAAATATCCACCGGTTTCCAGCCTCCGTTATAAAGTCTACAGAGAGAGACAGAGAGAAACAGACAGAGACAGAGAGAAAGAGAGAGAGAGAGAGATAGTCGGCGCTTCAATCAGCGTGGGAATCGTGCTCAGTGACCCTGAGAACGAAATTTATGAGCTCGATGCCGCGGCGAAGATGTTTCTGTCCGACGGCTGAGAGATCGAGGAATGCTAATAGACCGATCTCGCCACTCGATACCTCGAACACGATCCCTGTTCCCCTTTTTCGAGCGATTAATTTAGCAACAAAACGGGAATTACGCGTGGTTTATGGCCCGTGTGAGAGGGACCAGCGGAGAATTTATCGGTTTTTCGTTAGGCACTGTTTAATCCTCACCTCCTCCTGCTCCTCCTTCTCCTCCTCCTCCTCCTCCTCCCCCCCCCCGTAGTAATGAGGAACAAGTGGCTCGATTTAGATGAAGAGGGAGGAAGGGTGGGAGAACGAAGGAGGGGAGAGAATTTTCGCTAATCTGGACGTCCGTTTTCCGAATCCGGGGTAAGTTTTCCGCCGGTGACACTCGGCTGTTCATGGGGGAGGAAGAGGGAGGGTATGGGGTGGGGGGAAGAAGATTATTTTCTTCGGGTGGAAATAGCGTCTCTCGCTATCTTTGGACCCGTTGGCTGAATAAACTGCTGGATTATCGCTTCGCAGACTGGATCGAAGAGCCCCGGCGGGCGCAACTTATCGTGCATTAAACAAGAGTGCAAGTCGGCCGGGAACGATTCGGCGAGTCCATTCGACGGGTCGGCTATGTTAATGAACTGGATCGAGATAATGGTGTGCAATGCTCGCAGTTTACGGCTGTAGTAATGCAGCAGGAAGTATCCAGCCGTGGCTACCGGGTGACAGGACATGGTTCCGTGCTGTCGACCCCGTCCGGAGATCTCTCTATAGAGGATCGTAGATCCCGGACAGAGACGCGCCGCAAGAAGTCGAACGATTCCTACCACCGCGCCGCGCTGCGCCGCGCCACACCGATGACATAAAAGAGCCCGATAGCTTCCCGCCGTTTCCGGACAGTTCGCTCCGGGGACGATCACGGCTACAGATCACTTCTACCGTGACTCCCAAACGAGCTCCGATCCATTCTCCATTCGCTCCGGCTACTTCTGCTGGCGCCCCGGTCGGAACGGAAGTCGAAATTAAAGCGTACGCTATCGGGGATCAAGAAACGGCCGGGTTCATGGGTTTCTTTTTAGAATTCACTATCAGGTTGCTGCATATGAAATATCTGATTCCAGAATGCACACGTTGCGGAAGCGTCTCGATCACGAATTACTTCTACCATCGACGCTACTATCGGGTTTAAACCTAACCCTAATTTTGATCATTTCATGGGGGCCACGGATAAATCAGTTTGAATCTTTACTTGCCATTTTTATTCTGAATATTTTTATACATACTTCAGTGACGTCAAATAATTCTATACAAATAGCTAATCGTGGAAATTGGCTACTAAAATATCTTTGGGTCAGAACAGACCCAAGTTCTACCATTCAAGAGTTTAAAAGCATTCTCTGATTTTTCAGACTCCATTACGATTTAATAAATGTGATAAAAAATGAAAAATACTATGGCGGCGCTCTAATGTTTTATCAATCTTGCACTTCGCCTACTCATTTTTATTATCAAAATCCGCCCTTTGCGAAAGCTTTATTCTATTTGAATAAGTTTTCAAGAAAATTTTGTACGAACAAGTTGTGTTTGCTATACATATTCGTATAATTTTTTTTTGTTTCGCAAATTTGTATTAGGAAATATTAAAATGTTTCTACGTTGACACACTTTCTACCGCGATCATTGATTTTCGCGATATTTCACCATATTTTTCATTTAAACTTCGAATGCTTCTTTCACCTATTGAAACGCCCCACGATTGTACATATAAAAAAAACACGTATCACATATTTCTTTCAATAGCGCATTAAAAGCAACGTATAGTGGAAAGTCGGCGCGCTATATTTTATATTGACAAATGTTTCGTCATTTATAATGCACATAACCCACTTTATTACAAAATAAAAAGCTTCTGTTTTATTTCAATCTGTTTTTACTGTTTGCCTGTGTACGCGAATGGATAGCGTAAATACATGAAACCCTCTAAATTTATGTATTTGTTATTTACAGATTATAAACCGTACGCGTTGTCTGTTGATTTTCAACCAATAAGTAATATCATACAATATGGTAATAACCGACAGACGCATATTTTATATAAATGTAAACAGCACATATTCCACACAACTCTAGCCCTGCAAAATAAAAGCTAAATTAAAAATATAAAACGTTGCATTCTGTTTAAAAAGCTGAAATTAAATTATAATTAAAAATTATACCGATCGAAGTGGCGAATTAAATGGAAAAAAAAATAAGGAAAAGAAATTCAATTAAAAGGAGAAGGATATTATTTTCAACACCTTCGGAACGATGCCGGATGAAATATCAAATTGAAGAGACCGCAGTTTCAAGCGTTTAATTTTTTTTCGCGCGGTCAGTATCCATCATCGAGATGTTATTATCAATAACAACGTGAGAAGTACAAATCGCTCAAGAAAATTGGAATGCTGTTTCTATTACGCTAAAATGATGTCCTGAGGGAACAGCAGCAACCACGATAGACCATCAGTCACCGTACATCATCTTCTATAAGGAAGCTAACTATAAGATATCAACTGCGGGCCATTTGTCAAAAGTCGAAACGGTCCTCGCGAAGTGTCTCTATAGAATTATCTGCCCGTGGCGCCAGACCCTGGGAATTCCGGACAATCTGTCCCCCCCTCGAATTATCTAACATTAACCTTAGGCTATTGATCTTTCGATTTCAGTTCCCCTTGTTCATTATTTCGCGACCGTTCGTTTCAATCACGAGCTTAACCTGAAAAGTCCACGGTTCGTTTCGCCGATAAAATTACCCCTTTATCGACAAAGATGTAACCGAGCACATGATACCGAAAAAAATTGAACTGAAAGGGAATCCCTCCTCGGAAGAAATCACATGTTGCAACCACCCATTAATTAACATATATGGAACACTGACAATAACTATTACACGTCAATTTATGTAAATAACTAGAACATATTTTTTTCAGATTGTTAAAAACTGTCACAGCGTATGCCAAATAAATGCATTATAACTTAATATAAAAATTATAAAATAATTATAAAAATTATAACCCGTCATCTTTTATCTCTGAGATTTCTCGTAATTTCTAGATTCCAGCAGACAGCGTACAAGTATTTTTTAATTTTATAAATCGATAAAGATACTTCCTACTTTTTTGAAATATGGTCTTAATCGTTCCAGTCTTTTTTAAAAATAATTTATTGGCTAGAATATGCATTTATTCCATGTATTAACGTTTTATTCCGTTCATGTTTATTCGAGGACCAATCGGAATTTCATGGAACATACCTATCATTGCACCAAACTATTCTGAAGCACTCCGATAGATTTCCACAGCATTTTAATTGGCCGTGAATTACATCCGCTTTCGTGACGGGAACGAGGCAATATAAGTTTGGAGTTCAGTCTAGGTAAAGGGATTAAGTCAAGATATTTGAAATGGTAATGGCCGGTTTCAAGCATTCTTCGGGGTGTTATCTTGATTTTAATTACACTTGACAATACCTGACGCTCCCAAGTTTAATTCCTGTCCTTTTCAAGATAACTAGATTATACCAATTATCAGACCGCGAATATTTATGCACAACAACAGTTTAATGTACCAATTTACTACCTCTGGTCAGAATTTCACGCTTCAACAGCCGAGTATACTTAATTATAGAAATTCCGTCTTTCACGGAGACGTCTCTACATTTTCCACACAAAGTAGAACTACGACGTCTACCGTTAGATTCACGTTCTCCGAATCACACTCCATTTTAAATGTTGATGCATATATGCATCGTATCGAGTTCTTTACACACGGATATACAGGTTGCGACAAAAGTATAAATACGATTCTTGTAATGTGCGCCAACTAGGAACGATACGGGGATTGAATTGCAAAGTAGTGTAATCTGAACACCGGAGTTTTAATAGCTAATTGCACGTGGTAACGAAAGAGGAACCTATTCTCCAGTGTCGCACAATAAACTTTTTATGTTTATAAAAAAATATTAGCATATAATCGAAATCTTGATTACAGCTCGTATACAAAAACTGTGGATGGTGATTAAAAGGCTAATTAAAATGATTGGGAGAGCCACCGATTGATTAAAATTCA
The DNA here is from genome assembly GCA_028454225.1 of Lasioglossum leucozonium. Classification (NCBI taxonomy): domain Eukaryota; kingdom Metazoa; phylum Arthropoda; class Insecta; order Hymenoptera; family Halictidae; genus Lasioglossum; species Lasioglossum leucozonium. The sequence goes on along the minus strand of CM052221.1, from coordinate 21,929,377 downwards.
TTAGGAAGGTATTAGACTGTAACGTAGGCACGTTCGTTTAATTGCAAGTATAAACGAAAAGGTATATAAATAGTAAATAAATAAATTATGAGTCACTGAAAAAACAATGGACTCATTGGGAAATTGTCACGAACAATAATGAAAATCATATGCTAAGGGTGCCCCTTGAATAGATAAGTCGTATATACACGCAAGAACCAGTTTTCTAATTTTGGTATATCCAAAAAAAAAATAAAAATTCTTGCAAAAATACAACATATCTAAAGCGACCAAGCACGAACGCTATCGATAGACCGCTTATCCGAATCGCGAAAACGTACCAGCAAAAGAAGCGAATGAAAACAAACGTGGCGTGAGAGCAAACGGTACGAAGAACCCGGGCAAATCAGCTCGTATCTAATCATCAAATCAGGACAACGTGGTCGCGCGTTACACTACGTGCATCGACTCCTTTGCATCAAGAGCAAACTGACGGTAGACGAAGTTGATTTCTTCCTCGGAGCAATTTATATCTTGGCCAACTTTTATTTCCGCTGCATTAATCACATTTAACATTGCCTTCTCTGCAACCACGCATGTAGCTGTTTCAAAAAATCAAATTTTCTTGCCGATGACATTTGCCGATTTGTTCTTGTGCCGGTAGTAAAAATTATTTCACGTATAAATATGAAAAAATCTTAAAAAATCTAAATTACCACCAACCTTGAATCGAACATTACATTTTTTAAAAATATAAAACAATTGTCCGCAATAATTTCAAGAAAAATCGGTACACCTTGAGGGGGTAATTTCGCCCCATTATATTACTGAAACTATCGCGCCAGCGTCACGGGCACACAGCAGAAAAATCTTCTCGCGACATTTCTCATGCACGGGCGTAAAATTGAAGGGGCCCTCTGCCTGCCGCGGAAGGAATTTCCTCCATCTGTGTCGGATTCGAGGGTTTCGCCGTGGATTTTCGTCGGCGTTTTATTCTCGCCGGTATGGAAGCCGACCACCAAAATATAGCGTTGGTGGAGACCGATGCCAGCTATTGGCCGCGAAGAATGCGAGTGGAAAATACTCGGTGGATGGCCAATGTAACTGCGGGGGCGGCGGCCCGAGAGAGCAGAAAAGAAGAAAGACGAAGAGGTATTTTCTTTGGGTTTACGTGACACCACGCGTGGCTCCGATATAACCGATCAGATCGAAGCGGAAAGTTGCTTCTATCCTGCGGTATGCTCGGCCGCCCCCCGGGAATGCGAAGAGGAGCACGAGCAGAAGCAGAGCCGAGCCGAGCAGAGCAGAGCAGAGCAGAGCAGAGCAGAGCATCCTCTTCGTTCTCCGCTCACAACAGACTGTGTTTCTTCCCTTCTGATCGCCTCCACCCCTGTCGCCGTCGAGGAGATCCGTTGCTTTATTTCTGTCTTCCCGGTGGCTTGGCTTCTTCGTTCATATACCAGACACCTTCCCTCCCCCCCTTCCACGTTTCTCTTATCGACTACGTGTGTGTCTCTCCAGCCCCGTCTCTCCCTCCATTGCCGTTTCGTTTCGTTTCGTTCCGTTTCTCGCGTTTTCTGGCCGCGCGCGCTGTCGGGCGACACTTAACCTAACCCCAGCCGGGTAAACCCGAACCAGCGAACCCCCCTCATTCCAGTCAGTCACTCACTCGACCCCCTTACCCATTCCTACAGTCGAGAGAACCCCAGCCGCCGCGCCACTTACACCAAGGCTACTTCCTCGACCTCGCGACGAGGCGCCGAGCCTGCCGCACACTTTGTTCGAGCTTTCCGCCTTTCGTCGCTCGCGCCCACTTTCACAAGCACCCAGACCCCGAACAAGTGATACCAGAGACGACCGGTGTACGCGTTGTTCCACGGATTAACCCTTCACCCTTTGACCGAGCTCCGGCCGAACACAAAACGCTGAGGATCCGAGCGGCGCGGACGCGAACCCGACAGTCGCCGCGCAAGATAAAAACCGCGTTACAGACTGGAAATGTAAGTCGCATACTTCTAACTTTGAATATAGAATACAGAAATAGAAATTTTTAATTTCGAATGATTTTATGAATTATTTGATGAATTGACGTTCTTCTGATTAAAATGAGTCCAAACAGGACGCAGGGGATCATATCTACACTACCTAATCCGCGAACACTCGTGTTCCACTGATCAGTTTGGATAATCAAGGTTCTACGTACAATCGCACAGGTAAACGCGATGAAAATTGTGCCGTGTTTGGACTCGTTTTAATCAGGAAAATGTCGCGAATAAGTTGGTAATATTTTCATAGAGGAATTAATAGAAACAACAAATTTTTATCTGTGGATCAGTATTATCTCACCGATACGCTGCGGCGTGGACACTCTGTGTACTCGTAATTCTGTTCTACGTTCAACGCTAATGGTAAGAGACCGAGGATAATAGAACAGTCGTCTAGCTACAGATTATACTATAAATCGCGTTGAATATAGGGCGCTTTAGAACGAACTGTTTCCACGTGAAACGCGTATTTGGATAGTGGACGCGTATTCCGATGCGATCGGATAATCGAGATTCTACTAAATCATACAAAAATAGAAATTTTTCCAGTCTGTGGAAACATGGAAACTGGTGTAGGAGAAACTATTACAAGTTAACCAGTTAACCCAAATCTATATTGCGGTTCTTTTCGGTTACCTTTTCAAGAATGAATTGTTAATTTTTTATCAAATAAGAATGTAATTCTTCCTAGTTTCTCGTAAAATTTATGATAGGATTATTTGCCTTGCGTTCGACTTGATTTTAATTCCGCACTTTGATTTTTAAAACTAACTACTAGTTAAATCGTTCATGGACACATTCCTAAAAATGAGGACAGGAAAATCGAGTTCGAAAGATCAAGAAGCACCAGTGATTACATTGGGAAATTTGGAGGTTGTTTAAACGAAAAGCTTTCCACGGCTAGTAAGTTAAGAGCCCCGGGCTCCGCGGGTACGCAATCCATTATCTTTGGCAATCAACGGCGGTAGAATGAAAATGCAATCATCAAGAGAAAGAGAGAGGGAGAGAAAGAGAGAGAGAGAGAAGTTCGTTCTTCTCCGCAAATATTCTGTCCGGTTGACCGGTTATTTTTCCGATTCATCAATCGAATTAATTCCTCGAGGTTCGATATTATCGAGCAGACGAGCGGTCCCGACAACGTGGAACGTCGACGATCGTGTACTCGGAAAAGTGCTTTCGGATATTATTCCATCGTACTAATCCAAGTGAGCGTATGAAACCCGACGGAACTGTTCCCAGCCAGTGAGCATGCAGAAACCTTTTTGAATAAGGATCGCATGGTTGCAACCCGGAGAATACTTGAAGTTCGGCAGTGTAGCGAGAAGTCGGGCGAATTGACTGTTGGAACGACGCCTGGGAGACGGAAGCAGACGTTTGGTCGTGAGAGGAGCAGGGGCAGGGACGGGAAGGGGTGGGCGGGGTGGGCGAACGAAGAAGAGCAACGTAGGAAGAGAGGAGGGAGGTGGAAGAGGATGAAGGGGGAGGAAGGCATAAGTAGAGGAAGAAGAGGTCTGCTGCTCCGGGAGATTCACAAACCTTGAAATGAGAAAACGTTCGGGGTCTCAGCTTTCCCGTTTCTGCCCCGCGTTTCGTGAGGCTTTAATTAAGAAAAAAAAGAAGCTAATAAGATCGCGGTTGAACAACGCTAAATATTTATGCGTGGGGGAAACAGTTCAGCTAAGTGGCTTCATGGTCTTTCAAGAGGGTCTCGCGTTTCAGTGAAATAAACTTTCAGAGACTCGGGGAAAAACGTCTGCGGAATATACGCTCTACCTTTCATATTCCTTTATGTTACTGTTTGTTGAACCGTCCCGGTTGTGATATTTCCACGTCTTCGTCGTCTAAACATTACGAAGCGCGATCGATTAACGCGAAAAATTTTCAAGCCCAATTTTCAGCTTGACCGCTTTTATATCCTGTAATTATTGAAATCGAAAGAAATTGGAATTTTTTGGTTGAAACACCTATCGAAATGTTTCTGTAAAATGTTCGCTATTTGAACAAATAAATAAAGTATAGAAGAACGTAAAACAAAACGACGAGCACAGTTGAACAGAAGGAGTCTTCATTTTTCGATGCTCGAAAATAAAAGTAAACGTCGTAGAACATCGACTGAAATAACAAAAAGAATATCCATTTCAATATTTCCAACCACAGGTCCTTCTGTTTGCACGCACCCTCGCGCTGCAACAATTCATCAATACCAATATAGAATAGATCATTAAATTCCGGTTCGGTCTCTGGTACCTCGAAAAACCTCCATAAACAATGTGTCATTTGCGAGAGACAAACGTCGCGAGGGTTTAACCGTCAAAGCAACGGAACCGGGTCGTTCCCGTCGAAAATTATTCGACAGAACGGTTGTACCGGCTAGAAATACAAGTGGCCCCGACGTATCGTCGCGAATCACGTTTGCGAATCGAGTTGAAACCGGAGGACATAACGTCGGGGAGCGTAGAAAAGGCTGGGCATAAAGCGGCCCGGTCTATGAAGCGGAAATAACAAAGTCGTTAAAGACAACTCTGCTCTACAGGGTGCTGCCGTTCGTATAGTAGTGTCCCATAGTCCAATTACGCCAACGGGGTGGCCAGTCATTTATCGGACGAAATTAGTCCCGCAAACGGTCGACTTTCGGCTGATCAATTCTCCAGAATACGAGGTGATCTCGAAAAGAAATCGGACTCTGTAGATAATCTTTGCAACGCACAATTAATTAAAGAATGTGATGAAATGGGTTGAGACTAGGCCTTCTCCAAAATGATTTCAAACAACTAATTAAGAGATTGTACAATCGCATGCCCCCCCAGTGAATTTGTTTTTCTTAGATTGTACAGTTCCCATTTTCTTAAATCGAATATTCACTGTAGTTTGGTCTGAATACGGAATATCTTCGTCGGAAATAAAATCGCCGGCTCGAATTACCAAAAAACCTCGCGAGGGCTAGCGAAAAATTAATTGGAAGTCACGCGATCGTCCTTCCACTAACTCATATGTAACAAGCGTTAAAATATGCGCAGTTCGATATCGTCTCCGCGAGTATCGGCATTACCTTTACGCACATAAAGAAGTGACCAAGCAAAGCCGTAAAATTTTATATGATATCGTCGCATCGCGACGAACCTGAGTCCGGTTTCTTTTTGATCACACCTCGCATCCTCCGATTTTGCGTTTCTGCGTAGCCGATAACGAGGGGCCATTACACGCGGACAATTATGATTATATCGTTTCTCTCGGGGACGACCTCGTAAAATTCTCCTACGTAGTTACGATACGGTCTTCGATTAAAACGTTGATTGCCGCGGAATTACCAGCGTTCATGCGATTTTTCCGATCGCGGTTCCCCCGTATCTACGCGTTGTTATCTATAATAATATTAGCGGCGGTTCGCAGTGCCTTTCGCGGGCAGGTTTTCCGCTGGCCCGGACTGATAAAACGCACGTCGCCGGCACTAACGAGCTCCGAAACTTTTGTTTCTCCGCGGACCGTTCAATTTAAAGTTATATACCATCCCACCAATTATTTACGCAGCACGTGTGTACACATCAGCCCAACCGCTGCCGCGCCGCGCCGCGCCGTAACGCTTGTCGCACGGTGACTCTTATTATTGTTGTTACCCGGCGAACGTATTTCAAATAAAGACAATTAATACTTTAAGCTTTCCGTTCCCGGGGTCAAAGAATTCCACGTGAAGCCGGGGCTCTTTGCGGCGGCTGATTTCCCGCGGGATACTAATCCTATTGTGGACGAATAACTTTTTACCGGATACTTCCAACTAACCTAATATACTTCTAACCGGCGCGCCACGGCTACGCTGAAAAATATCCGAGGGAGCCGTGATGCTGTTCGGTTAATGAAGTGGCATTTTGTTGTTGTCGTCCGATGAAATGTCGCCCTTCACTTCGCAAGAGATGATGAAGTTAGCGTACGTTATCCGTTCGTTAATTACGTTATGTTCTACGTCTATATTCAGAGTTTATATTCAGAAAGAAAGCGTGCAGATTTTGTACAGTTTTATTGTGATAATTCCATTAACACTTTTACAATCTTTGTAAATCCAGTTAAAACGTCTCAGGAACAAGAAAAATTGCTTAAAAAATCTATCTTTTTGTTCGTATAAAGAAAAATGCCCTTGGCAAAGAATAGAAATATAAAAATATTTGTATGAAATATTTAAGTGTTAAAAATTTCGAAGTAAGCGTGACTTACCAAATTCGGTGACTTTTTTTAACCAAAAAAGAAAACTCCGTGACCTCACAGACTCACCTGAAATAGAAAATGAAGTAAAACATTAAAAAATGAACTAGAATATTGGTTGTTGAGCAATATTGTTATTATCTGTATTAATATTTTCGGGGGTCGAGTTAGATCAATTGTTTCGGTCTTATTTTAGACCATTTTTCTTGAAAACATTAATACAGATTTTAACATTTTACGATCGACTGAAAATTGAATATTTAATATTGTTATTTGTCAAAAAAAAATTGTCTTCATTGTTTTAAATAAAATAATCAAGATGATGAAAACCTATGGATTTTACATCGTGTAAAAATACATTTTCTTAATGTTTAGATCAAGGTATACAAATTACAATAAATTCAGATATACAGGGTGGTCCAAAAGTCACTACACTTGAATGCTCGATTAAAATGCAAATACATCTGTAAAAGAATAAATGTGAACTTTTCAAAAATATTAGTCAATTTTAAAACGTTGTTGTGTCTTTTGAACCACCCTGTACATTTAATGACATTGATTATTATAATTCGTATAACAGTTGCACCTTCATTTTGCTTCCGTCGTTAATACGGAGTCGAAAAATATAGCGTTAATGAATCCGCACGGTACACAAAAATCAATATGCTCGTTGGGGAACGTTAATCGTTTCTCGTTTAAAAAGAACGCAGCGACAAATAAAATATCATGGCCGTTATGCTCGTATTGTACGCGCATTACCATTTAGTGAAACATGTTCTCCCAGAACAATTGTGAATTAAAATTTCGTTTCTTTTTTTCTATCGCATATTAATATTCGGTTCAGATGCACTACGGGTGCATTCGCGCGAACAATTTCAAATTGAACAGTTAAGTGATATTACTTCCGTTCGATACATGTATATGCATACATTTTTTCGCATCAATCGTATGCAGAACGTTGTTTCGGAGCAATAAAACATTCCTCCCTGACAGAAATAATGTGCGCCACTATCGACCGGATATCGGATAAAAAACAAACGGTATAGAAAAACGTGTATAGTTTTTTATCATTTCCAATATTTACATATTCAACAAAATCTCACTTTTCCATGGAAAATATCTTCGGTATGACGAAAGTTCTCCCTATTATACATTCGCATAATACACAGCCGAAGTAAGTCGATATTCAAAACACGGAGCTATTTTTTAGCAATAACGATTTTATCCTATGCAGGCCTTTTTGAGTAGCAAAATTTGAAAGGGTAAAAAAAATTCAAACTTTAAAGTTCGATCATCAAATCGGTTTAAAAATCAATTCAAACTGTGATCTGAAATTGAACATTAGATTTTGGAGAACCGTTCGAATCGATGTTTTTTTTAAGTTACAATAATATTCACCTTTTTGTATTCAACCTCTAAGTGTGACTAAATCATTAAATATTTTAGCATTTTCCTTTGATAAGTTGATATTTTTTCAAAACGAGACATTCGCATATAATAAAACATTGAATACGTTCATTTATACGTTGTATAAATAAAATTCAATTCAAAATTCAAATAAAAAAAGTTGAAGATACAGTAGAGTCTTGATCTAAGAAAACGACAGCATTAGGATCTAAAAACATTGCCTAACCCCCCTACTGCGGCGCGTACTCCACGGTCGGCGGGGTCACAGCAAAAATAGTAGAACTACACGATCTAAGAAACAGAACGATCAAATACGCTCCTCTCGTCGCAGCATTGATAAATTTTACCATAAATAGAATTATTTTCAGAACTAATTAAATAAAAATAATTTTGGCCAGTTAGATCGGGCAACTTCGCACCGCTTCACCTCAGACCATAGGCGCGCGCGGCTTTCGCGAGAGGCCGCAACAAAATGTTATCATACGACGATGTATCATTATCGGGTCCGACGAGCCCGGAAATTGCGTTATTCTTAACGAACGTTCCCGCATATTTCTTCACGTTCGGCGATCGTATCGAGCCGACGGTATCGGCGTCGTTTATTAAACGGTACACGGTGTCGCGCAATCGAGACAACCGCTCGTGGGGCAGTTTACGCGCCTGTTACGGGAACGGAATGGCCACCAGGGGGTTGTTTTCGAGTTTGTGTCCGCTCGTGTACACCGATCGACGAATTCCTTTTTTTTCCACCCCCCCCCCCCCACCGTTCCACATCGGTCCGTTCCACACACCTACACCAGACTTCGACCGTCGTTTCGACGCGCCGCGCGAAACAAGTCGAACCGCTCCCGTAACCGTCCACACGGTTCAATTAACGAATTTGTGATTGCTGGTATTGCCTGGGGGCGAATAACATCTTCCCGGAGACGGTTTTTCGGGTTACAGGGAAGTAGCCGACCTGGGATTTTGACAATGTGCTCGTAACGACGTGGTTTCCACGATTGGACGCGCCGGAATTACTCGAAAGCCTCTGTTTTATTAAACAGAAACGTGCAATCTTTACAATACTGGATTCATCGTGGAACACACACACACGCTCAGTTACGTAATTGATGGCACACGTATTTAATCAGAACCATTTTTTTTCATAGATGCACGAAACGATTTCAGTTTTTTTTATCGATCTTACTGAGCAATTCCTATGAAATTTTCAGCATGTATGTAACCTATATGAATCTGTTTTTCATATTTTCGATATGATCCAAACAAAAAATTGTAAACTAAGTATGCTAGACTAAATGTATCACCGTCGGACAAATAATCGATGTGAACGTTGCATTTTATATTTATCGAAATTACGAAGATGTAAACTCCGTTCGAGCAATTACGAGCCATTAACTGCGCCAAATCTGTAAGAAAATCTTTAAAAAAAATAATTCTTGCAGAAAAATGTTGCAAGAACAGTTCCGTACAGGGCGTCACAAAATTATACGTCGCGGGCACCTACACCCCCCATTTAGTCGAAAATGACATTAGATCTTGAACGTTAAAAAATAAACTAAAAAAAGAAGCAAACATTTTTTTACCCACCAAGAGATAAAAATGTCAGGTCCGCGAGTCGCAAGGGTGCCTATTGTCCTACACCTCTCTTAAGAAACTTTCTAAAAGAAGGACAGACAACGTTTTCGAACAGTTATGCATTGACTCTTTGTACCAATCTGCAGGAATACCGAAACATGTGATTGCCATAAATTCTAATCTTACAGCGGTCCTTCTCGTATCCTGTTATTCGTCCACTCACCCCATCGTTTTCGTAAGCGTGCTACAGCGTGCATTTTCGACACGCATAACGACCTCCCTAGACTTTTCAGAAAAATCTTGCGTAAAATCAGTGTCGTTCGAGCCGTGGTAGAGAGAACATCTCCAAAGAGTTATCAGTACAAAACTCACGGTTGCTAATATGTGTGTTTTTAATAGTGATAATCACTAGACTGTGGGTTTTTATGCAAAATAAAAGTTGTCTGCTGCTGTTGCAAGGAACAGGAGCCAAATAGATATTTGATTTTTACTTTAATCATGTAAACAAATTGAAAATAATACATTGGAGTTTTTAATTATTTTAATCTCTCTACTGTTTTAAACTGCACCTACTCATTTTTGCTACAAATTCATGAAAACTGCAGTCTACTGATTTCATTACCTCATTATTGTGATTTGTGCTGCGATACTTAGATTGTCGTATACCTACTATTCATCACCAGCTGTGCGGTTCGTTGACCTGACCGTACGGCCCTTACCGTTCGGCACTGTCGTATACCTGAGACCAACTATGTAGTTCGTCACTGAGTGGTCGAGTGACCCACATTTCCTAGCAGCAAGTGGATTTACTGCTAAATAAGCGAGTTTTTACAATACACAATTCAAAATTGCTACCCCTTCACTTGTTCACTTTTTTTTCGCAACGGGCCGCTAACGCTCCAGCGAGGGGATCCGCCTGGCGCGCCGTACCATCTTTGCCAACACGCGTCTAGGTCGCGCTCTGATTGGTCAGTGTTTTTCCTTAATAACTACTAAACGAAGCCCCGGCGGACATTTTTGCAAAGGAAAATGTTGCTTCAAATCACCCCAGTAACCTCCCATTTCCGGGAGCTGTAGGAATTTTGGGACACCCTGTACAATATATTTATGGATAATAATCGGAGACCTTATCTCGGACAACACTCTTTATTAGTTATTATGGTAAAGTCGATACAATTGACAATTAAGATGCGTGCGCTCTAAATTAACTCTCACTCTCACGCTCGGTGACAGGTGCGTGGTAATATATAAACGCGCTCGGCGGTGAAGCGGGGAGAGGTGAGGGACTTTTTTCTCGCGGACGAAGATTCGGTAACCTAGAGGTTTGCACACGGTGCGTCATTTTGTTTACGCCCGTGGTTGACTCTGTGACAAGGAGAAAGGCAGTTTATTTCTCCTTGTCGATATTGTTGTGCTGGCCTCTGTCTTCACGTGCGTCCGTTCGTCGACCTTCGGTGGGTTTTTTTTTGGAGTCAGCTGTTTCGACGGCGAGGGAAAACATTGTCACTTTTTTGCCGGGTGTTTTAGCTGCTACATATTGAAGCATCTAATCGCAATATAATCAAGCATCTAATTCAAGCTATTCTAATCGCAAAGAGAATATTTTTGACACGCTCAGAAGCGAAGAAGACACCTAGAGATCTAGCTTCTGGCGAGCCACCCTGTATGCGAGGGTGTGTAGATGTGATTGTGGTGGTGGAACAGAGGCCGGACGGGAAAGGCAGTTGAAAACGGGAGCTCCGTAAACGTGGCAAGCGCCAATGCAGCATAACGACACAGCCAAATGGTTCGACCATTACCGTGCCAATATTACCTGCTCAACTGAATTATTGTGTCGAGCGGCCGCGCGAAATATCTGGCATCGATATTGAATCGGTGGCGGTCGGCACGAGAGAGCGGCTCATAGAAACGGAAAACGGGCTGATGAGGATGAGGACAGGGAACACGGGATGGCCGAAAAAAGAGGGATTTTTTAACGAGAATGGATCTCCCGGGCACAAAAGGTCGCTTTCGTGGAATAACTTTCAATAAATTCGATCGGGTCGCTATTCCACCGAATTAACCGAAATAAGCCGGCTTCTTCCGGCCTCGTGACGTTGCGACTTCCGCTTTCGTAATTCCCGACGGCTGATCGAATAAAAATTGGCAAATATCATTTAATACAGTGACAAGATTACGGGACTTCGGAAACATTCGTTACGTTCAATTTAGTAGAATTATTAACAGTAAATAAAGACGCTTCAATCGGCAATTTTTAAATAAATTTATTCGTTGAAGCACATGTTCTTAAATTGCGAGAAATCTAAATAAATTCTGTTGTGCAATTTTTAGAAAACAATGTATGCGAAACATTGCGCACGGTCAGTGTTAAAAAAGGAAAAGATACAATAAATGCACATTTGTATTTTGCATAAAATCCACACTCTGCTGATTGAGGTTGGTGTGGATAGCAATACAGTAAAGGTTCGATCTAAGAAAAACCCTGGGGTCCGTGCTGTTTCTTACGTACAGTGCTACCATTTTTTGGACGGCGTAGAATCGATTACCCCGAACAGGTCCGAACAGGCCTCGCGCTGGCCGGCCGGGTGGGGGGATTCTACGTCATCGACTCTGGGCCGACCACGGCGAAACAGGTCGCGACAGGCTGACTGGCGATTCTACGTCATCGACTCTGGGCCGACCACGGCGAAACAGGTCGCGACAGACTGACTCGCGATTCTACGTCATCGGCTCTCGGAACACTGGTTGGCCAGGCCAGAATTGAACCACTAAATACGGTTGAAATTATATCCTGTTTAGTGGTAGAATAGTAGAAAGACAGGAAATTGAAGCTAATTCGTTTTTGATCCTACGAGGTCCTCGATTGATCCAATGGATTGTTCGTTGATCCTGGGTTTCGTTAATTAGTTAATTAGTTCGCAAAGAGGGAGATTTGCATAAACACGGAGCGCGAACAGAGAGGATGTTTATGCAAAATCACAGTTTCATGGGTTGCTTTACAAGAACCGGAGCTAAATTAAAGTTTGCCTCTAGTGAAAAGGTCATCACCATGGGATTCGCTACAGTTGTTCAATAATGATTGCTTAACACTGGAGATTTTCCGTAGTGATCGTTGATAGCTTCGAGACTGAATTAGTAATTAGTCTAGCTTGTTTGTGGAAAATTTTCTAGGTACCTGTTCGAAGTATTAAATATTTTTAACAAAACTGACATGGCAGGACGATATAAAAATTGGACCATTGATTGAATATCGATACTGAACCAACGCAAAACAGATATACAATTTTTATCGAAGCTGTTAACTATCGATATATTATGTACGGGGTTCGCATGACGCGATCGACCGACTGTTATTAATGATTTATTCGACGTAGATTGCAGGGCGCGTGATTCTATGTAATATGTATATTCGAAGAATATTGATAAGGAACTGATTAACAAAATTGGAGCGCGTAGAGCGGATGTAACGCGTCGGTGCCTACGGCACTCCGTTATAATTATAACTAGATCACTTAAATGTAGAAATGTTAATCCGGATGTACCAGAATCAGAAACTGTGCCGCATGAAGAAACGCTTACATTAAAAAAAAAATTAATTTTTATTTTACCTCAACCAGAAAAAATCACTCTGATTTTTATGAAACAATCTATAATCATTTTTTTTTTGTTAACGTTTCCAGACAACTCAGACAGGTCAATTTTGTTTCTAGCTGTCTCGTTTGTCGATAATTCTCGTTTTACGAAAGTCTACGTTAGGCGTGCAACATCGCATAGGCAGAAACGCGACGACACGGGAAAAATACCGTATTACTGCTATGTATAAAATACGCGTAAATTTCTCACAGCTGTAATCAGCAAGTCTAATAAGGATACAGGTTGTAAATATAGCAATTAACATGTAAATACAAGTAATTAACGCACTAATTTCGTGATACAATATTCTAGAGAACGATGAAAAAAGGTATTTCGTAAATTAACGTTTCTCATCAACATTTTTTGATCCGATGTATCCTATAGACCTTTCTGTATCATAAATCCCGTAAAATCAGCATCCCGATCGTTATTCACAGACAATAACGTACGGTATCCCTCGATATATCGGACTTTTATACATTTCACGATATTATTCGTTAAAAACGACCGAATATTACTCAACGAGGGTCTCGTTAAGCCGCTGTTCTTTGTTTCGCGAGCGTACATCTTACTTCACAATTATGGAAATTTATGGGCTAAAGCTGTTTCAGCTAAAAATCCATAAGCTCCGTAACGTTTCCTGTTTCAAGGGAAACAAATTGCTTGAAAAAAAGGCGGCTTACCTTGCCGTAACGAGGTAATAGTGAAATACCCATCTTGCTTCGGACAATCGTGAATCTTCTTCAGGCATCGTACATTTATACGCATACGTGCGCTGCGAAATCTCGAAAGAACGACACTGCGTTTCACTTAAATAAAATTTTTAAGACCCCTGCTCACGACTAATGCGACTAATGATGTGTGCAACTATGCATCCCCATATTTATATGCATACGGAAAAATTAAAATGCAAACAGGTATGCAGACGATATTCGTACAAAATTTTATATAAATTTTACGTTTGAGCAATTTTTTGCATGGCGGTTTGACGATTTTATATAATTTTAAGGGAGTATATGTAAGCTAAATTGGTCCTTTACAGATTCTCCGGCAGAAATAAAATGAAGAATAAAGAACCGCGACCTATTAAAGAAATGAAAAAATGTTTGGATGGTTTAAAAATTTTGCTGGAAGTATTAGCGAAAAGAACGGGAAATGGTCACAGATGTTTTTACTTTAGAGATAGTGGCGGACGCTGCGCTGGATGCAAAATTAAAAAGAGGATAAGTATTCACGAAGCATAATCAGTGATAATAGCTTTTTACTCCGGTGGGAATTAGAAATGTTCTATTTAAATTCTAATTTTCCAGCAGGCAACCTAAATTATTAACAAAATGAATATTCTTTGAATTAGTTAGAAGTACTTGGATCTAAATGCATACTTAATTTTCTTCGAAATAATCTTTAGATTCTTTAAATGTTAATTTCTGTGATAAACGCATAAAATCCGCGGTCCATTCATAACTATTTAAATCATAACATTTATGAAACGGCAGATATGAATTCGTTTCGTTTTTGAACAATTTGAACTAGCTCCGAAATTAATTAATAGGTCAAAGGAAATGACATTATGTCGTTCGTCAGAAAATCATAAATGAGCTTCGTGATTTTGTATGATTAATTGCAACGTATAGGAGCCACGTAGACATTTATTTTAGTTCTGAATAATTTCAATGAGTCGAAAATAATTTATAATAGAATCTACACATTCTCTAAATGCATTTACCATTTTGTATTCGATTCAGCCATTTTTATCACGAATGTACAAATTCTACACTGAACAATTGTTTTGAGTACAACATTTACTTAACAGTCTGAAATAGTATAATTTTCGGAGTCGCATGGAGCTCGAATAAACGCGCGTCGATGAAATCGCGTTCGCGCAACAGGAGGGATCGCGAAACCGTGGATCGTTTTGCCGGTAAATAAAGGCCGGGGAGCATAGTTCAGTGATCGACAGTGCGATAAGTCGATCGGCACGTTAGGTCGTCGAAACTCCGTCCCAATTATCTGATTTCGTTCAGGCTTTCCGACCGGGCACTCGATAGGTTCGGTGGCCACGAGTGGTTCTCGCGGGTAGCATCGAGCAAACCGAATGAAAATCAGATTATTTGGTGCGTAATCATTTTCCACGGGACGGGGTTAAAGTTATTTGCGAGGGTGCAACGAAGCATGCAGCCCGTCCGGTGCATTTACTTCGAGCGCTGCGATTCGCGAAATCGCAGTTTATGGACTGTGCTCGGCTTCCCGCTAATGTTCATCGAATTCATTTTGTTGACGTCAATCAATTATGAGTGGGGCCGGCACGGCCGAAAGCGGGGAGAGTGTGTGTGTGAAAGAGAGAGGAACGCTTCGATTCTCGCAAATATTATCACGTGTTGCGTTTTCGGACGCGGATTGTTACTTCGTCAGTCTTTATTCCACACCAAGAACCATCTCGCTGAGAATTTCATCGCGAGACCGTGCCGATTATACTCGCGGATCGTAATATTATTTCGCTGGCCGAGATCGACGAATTTATTTGCAATTTTGGTCCGAAATTACGTGTCGTCCGGGGACAGTTAGGTTTTTCGATGATTTTTATGCGCGAGAAATCGTGTCATTTATGTATGATCGACACCGCTGTTACAGGATGAAATTGCATTCGCGAGTTCGCGTAAATTTCGATTATAATTAACACATTGTCGAAAACTTCTTTTTGAACTGATGCTTTGCTGCAACGTAAAATTAGACGAAGGCTAGTAAGAAATCTTAAAATGAGAAAAACCGAATAACCAAAAAATGTGTAGTAGATATCAGAAACTCGATGCGCAACCTTCAAGCGACGAAAATCAATTCAAAATCATTCCGGGAAGTGACTAAAAAACGCCGCGCAAACGGGAAGAGATTTTTTTCAATCGCCGAATAAAAGTCGAAATAACAACCGGCGATGTAAACAATTCGAAAAAATTAATGAAATCGCGGTGAACACTGCAAACCATCGAGAGGAATTTTCGGAATCGGGAACGGAGGTAATAAACGGAAGGGCTATGAAAAGCGAAATAATGAAAGCCGCGAGTAGAGTGGACTGGGTATCCGAAGCTGGAAAATAGTGAGGAAGTCACGTTCGTACCGTAAACCTATTCTGCGACTTACGGGTCTCTCTAACAACGGGGGCGGGGTTATTAAAAATTGATCGTAGTACTTGGGTAGCTCGTTAGAGCGAGTTAGGTGGATGAGGAAGCCCGCGTCTCGTGCGAGGGGTCTGGCATAAATCCACGAAACACAGCCGGAAACTATTGGACGACTCCGTTTGCTGCGATGCTCCGTGGAAGCTGGATAGCGAGATAGAGAGAGAGAGAGGCAGCTAGAGCAAAAGAGAAACGAATCCAGTAAACGCTCCTTCCTAGTCCAACAGCCGTGTTTTTCACGGACTAATATCGTGTCCGGACATGCTTTTTGATATGACTGCGTCTAGATATCGCGCCAACCGCGCCGAGCGAGACTTCAATAGAGAGCCGAACATACAGAAGGACAGAATGAAATACGGACCGCGTCTCTTTCTTTCCTTCTTACCTAACCCAGATCAAAACTTTCACCGTCGATTAAACCACTAAGTACGATTGAAACTATATCGTGTTTGATCTTGTTTTAATAAAAAAAAATGCCAGAAACAAGCCAGTGAAACTCCCATAAAAAAATAATGAAAATTAAGAAGTTTGAACATTCGACTCATGGTGCCAATGTAGTGGTGCTCACACCGATATTCCCGAGCCTACATCATCAATCGTCGCAGCTCTGCGGAGCGGCGCGGTGTTGACAAGCAGTGGAGTGGGTAGGCACTGGACAGGGATCGTGCCTACAACCCCGGACTAGGATTGAGCATTTACTGTACATAGAGGAATACACGTAATACACGAGTATAATACAGACACAAATGGCTAGATAGAGCAAGAGAGAGAGAGAGAGGGGGGTGCGATACAGCGAGTTAGTGGGAGGGTGGCGGCGGGGGGCGCGAGGGGGGAGATGGTCTAGAAGTCGTCGAATGGCGAGCATCGAATGGTATCAAGGCGGTCAACAAGCGATCGGTACATAAACACAAGTCTCCGCAGGTAAGACCAGATCCCCTGCAGCCCTGTGGCTCGGCTGTTGGCCGGCTAATGCGATTGTTATTACACGTATTATCTCTTCGTGAGCAATCATGTTTCACATTACCATAGCTCGTTCCTCGATCAAGCTTGGAACCTCCGTTGGATCAGCGGTGCTCGTGGGGGCAGAGGCAGAGAGAAAGAGAGAGAGAGAGCCTCGAAACGCCCACTCATACGCAAATCACCGTTCACAAACATGTATGCACTCTTTCGACATGTTCATACGGAAACCGAGAGTGGCCCCGGCGCGGTTGTAATACACGGGCACACACCGCGCACAGGGATCTTCGCCACTGGGCGAACGCTACGAATAGTTCCTGATCGCTCCGCGAATAGTTTACATGGCAACGGAGGCGTGGTACAGGTGTACAGCCGGGATTGGAATAATACGATACAGAATTCATGAAGGAAAGCAGCGCACTGATAAAGTGGTTTCGTGCTGTGTTACACGCCGCCAGAAGACTATCATTTAACCGACCCGGCCCGGCTCCGGCTCCGGCTCCGGCCCGACCACGACGAGGCCCGCCGATTCTTGCCGCGCGCGGCGCGGCGCGGCGCGGAGTGGAACGGAACGGAACGGCTCCGGGAGGATGCTGCGAAGAGGATTTTCTACGAATGCCGCGCGTTACATACGATTTAGATATCAGATGCCTGTTACAAATTGCACAGCGGAAATCGAACGCATCCGCGACAACGTCTGCGATTCGCTGATACTCGCCCGACCGGCAATCTAGTACACAGCGGAACGAAACGCCTGGTTTCTTCGAGAACGAGAAGGTGACTTGTTCAGCGAGTGAACCCGAGCAGCGTGTTTCTTAGAATTACTATATTCGAATTGTTGTTTTGGTAGCCGGCACGCATAATTTTCCGTTGTGCGATCAGAACGTTAGATCTACTCGCAGAAATCCAATGATTTTAGATTCAAACAATGAACGTTTATACGAAAGCTGATCGGAATGGTAATTTTGATCGTTCGTGGGGTTGGTCATTTCGGGGCAAAATTTCTAAATGAATCGTGAAACGTTGCTCGAAATACAACGGTTCCTAGATTGCTCTCGATTGCAAGAACGAGAATACCCTCGCTAATGTATGCAGCGTGAGTCCGTTCGACCGTTCTCCCATGGGCGAATACGTGCTCGGAACATAATAGATACGTCGTACAGTAAATACTTCAGATCTTGATATTTTCAATATTCTACTCTGCCGCGATATCGCGCATAGTAAAAACGTTACGATACTGTGAAACGTGTGAATCTGGCCGGATAAGCATGGAAGTTAGAACGTGCGTCGAGCACCTTGAGATTTCCCACTAATTCTGAAGCTTACGCGGCAAGAATCAGTTTAATCAAATCTGATTTCCTCCAATTACCATTCCTTAAACTTCCCAGCTAAAATCTCGAAATCTTCCTGTCTTGTCTGAAAAGTCTCAAATTTTTTTTATGAAAAATATTGATTTTTATCCATGTCTAATCTTCAAGGTTTTGAGAGCATCTTGAATAGATATTTTGTGAAAATGCTCAGACCGTAAAATTGACTTTGACCCTTTCTTCAAGGTCAACAAATTTTGACCTCGAGATTCAAGGCGAAGGTACAATTTTGCGGTCCACTTTTTTCACAGATCTCCGCCGATCCAGAGCTGCAGAATCACGTTACAGTGATCATGTATTAGTTATGAAACACCCCGTACATCTTCCGGTACTCGGAATTAGAATAAACGTGGTTGGGTAAATGTTCTTACATGTTCCGCGAACAGCAAAAGATTAATAAGTGTGGCAGTAGTAATTCCCGACGATCACTCGACCCGCTCACCCTTAATTTACTTTCAATACTAAATACTAGTTCCATTTCCCAGCAGTTTGCGTAAAGTACATGCTCCTTTCATTAGCGAGTGCCTCGTCCCCATAATTTATAAGTAGGATTCACCACTTAAGACCATCACAGTGATGAATGGAATCTCATTGAATCACAGTTACATCCCACCAGTATAACCGAAGAAGTTGACTAAGACGGGTAATACGGTCGATCTAGAAACGAGATTCGAGGGAAGTAGAAGGAACGAATTTGATTCGCACCGTGGCTGTGGGAGTGGATTTAAAAGAACTCGCTCAGTCTTACCACAGAGAGAGGAGAGAGAGAGAGAAAAAGAGAGAGAGAGAAGAAGGGAGAGAGAAAAGCGTAGAAAGCGAGAGGGCAAAGTTATTAGTGCGACACCCTTCATACGAGTAATTAAATCGAAACTTCTAATTATGGAAGCCTCCGTTCCTTTGCATTCCTTCTAGTGGTAATAGGTAACTATGCGAGATCCCTGCGTGTATAATATATCACAGAATTAATCTTTGAATGAAACAGATTTCACAAACTTTTTCAAAATTTTCATTGCGATAAAAATTTTGCTGTACCAGTATCGCATGACTGGTTAGGCGAACAAAACCATGCATTCTACGATCGATACAAATATTGACTCGTAATACTAATATTAGTAATGTAAAATGGTCAGAAATAAAGGAGAGAAAAGAAATGCGTTTCGGTAGAAATATTTAGAGTGCGCACAGACGCGCGTAAACGCGTTATTCCGGTAGATCGTAAATTGGGAAGCCGGGAATTCGCGGGGTAAATTTTCCGCGGCGATCGTTGAACCGAAAAAAAACGTTACCGCAGATTGCGCCCGCAAGTTGATCCCGGCGAAGAAAGTTGGCTCGTCCAAAATGGGAACGATCCCATGCACCGAAATCAGACCGCGTCGCCTAGTCGTACACGTAACACGACTCGTATTTCCTCGTCACAACGAGCTTTGCTTACCCGATTGGAATGAATTCCATTCGACGACGAGGAGGAGAACCGGGGGTAAAGGCGACGACATCTCCAACATACAGGAAGTCGTAGCCGGCTACTTGTGCCCTCCTGCACGCTCCCGTCACCGTGCCCGAGAAATTCCGACAAGAGGCCTCGTTAAAGATTCACCTACCCCACGTCGACCGTATTAAGGTCGGACGAATCCACTTTGCGAATAGTGATTTTCCAAATGCATGTGTACGTGTACATCGCACTTATATACCCTCTTATACCTCTGCCTATTTAAACGGGAATACACGAGTGTGTATACAAGGTGGCCCCGAAATCTCGGACGAGGCATCGTCCCGCGGAAATTCGACCGGGAAACGACCGTGTCTTCGGCGTCGACACCGTATTTTATTTATTTCTTTACGTACCTCCCTTCGTTTCTCTTTGTTCCAGTCTGTTACCTTATTTAAGGATTGTTTATTCGGTTCCTTCTATCGCGTCTACCTCGTCTATTCATTTGTTGGATCTTTAGCTGTCTATTTGTTTCGCTTTGAGTCTAAAATGGAAAATAAGATTGGAGTCTGTACGATGATTCTCCGGTGACGTCATCTTGCTCCATGATCGATAAAATCAGAATATTCGATAAAAAAATACATAGAGTATTTAATATACGCATAATCCAGTAAGAAAAATGAACTTGCACGAAGCGATCTCGTGATCGCGTCGACACAATGCTAAAGGCAGTTCGAAGCTACGGTCAAGCCATTGAAACCGGCGCAAGATGTCGGTGAGAGTCGACTGAAAATGGGAGATAGTCGAGGCGAGAAACACAATCGTAGCCGGTAAAAGTAAACTGAAAATGGAAACTGGCCTAGAGGCGAAACTCGGATCGTGGTCGGTAAAAGTAAATTGAAAATGCAAGGCAGTTGAAGAGATCGAAAACCCGTGTAAACCGTGTGCGTTGTAGTCGGTATGATTACTTCGTCCTACGGTGGTCGCCATTAACCACTATCGTTACTATATACGTAGCATAGCCCGAGAATCTTTGTTTATTTATAATTGACGCGAGTCTAATAGTCCGCGAACGAAGGCGCCGGTTTTTCCGCTGCGAGAATTGCTACTTAATTTTTCATTGCAACGAACCGGTCCGTGGAAATGGAAAAACGCATAATTCCTACAATGCGTTGCGACAATTAGACGACTGCAGGTCTCTGTGCAAAATAAAAATGAACATTGTACAAATGAATTTTAACAAAACAGAGGTAAAAGCAAATAACTTGATGCATAATTCACTTACACGATTAACACGTGGCTTATAAAACGCTGTACGCTGAGAGTGCAATTTAGTGAGCGCGCGCAAAATTAATTCTATCGCTTAAACATTCATCGCTAAAAACGAGTGTACGAGCGTAATCAGACATCATTGTTCCTTCAATGTCGCGCAGAGTCGCGGCCAAGCACGGAACGCGCAACAAAACGTCGACACAACGAGGCACTCGCGCGTCCCACGGGGAGCGGGCTCTAAATCTCGATAGCCCGGTTTCGGGGGCACCCGGTAGATGTTGGTGTACGTAGTGTGATAGCCGAGAACGCGTCGATAAATTTCTTATGCACCAGCACTCCAGCACGCGCGTACAAGCGACGACCCGTTTATCCATCGATTTATTTACCGCTTTGCAGACACGCCGGGCTTCTTTTTTGGCTACGACAGCGAACGAATGGCAGAGATAGCCACGGGACCATGGGGAGACGAATTTCCAGGGGAGCCCGTGACTACGCGCGCCAATCAAGTATCCGGAAAAGGGGTGCAATCGTCTGGCAACATTAACCCCTTGAGAACGAGGATTTTTTTAAATACTGAACGCGTTACGTGACCGGGCAGTGGCGGCAGGGTGGGGGAACTACGTAGTAGAAGGGGAAGATAGAGTGGGGAGAATTAATTTGACGACTCTGGACGTTAGGTGAGCGAATTAATCTCTGAACTGCGAAAAAAAATTAAAACAACGGCTATAATAAATGTCCACTGTTCAGCTGAGGGTTCGATTAAGAAATTGATTAGATTTCTCGAGACTTTGTGGCATCGTGACGTTTAAACGTGCTACAGATGGAAATGTAAGCTGGGAAGAAATAACAATCGTACGTTTATGCTTTTTTTCGGGGGAGGAAGCTACCTTTGTAATGAGGCTACGTTCCCGCGGGAGATTTGTACGGAAGCATCTGGACAATTTCATTACTCTCTATGAGCGAAAAGAAGTTTTCGGAAAGAATCCAGGTCGGCCGGATAGATGCTGCGAATGCAAAAGAATCTCCCCTTTGTGGGAGCCTTTCATTTGTCTGAATGTCAGCGAAATATTCGTTGATTTTATCCGCGGGAGCTGGACCGTGAGTTTTATACTCTGACGTTGCATAGCGTGCACAATGTTTGTGCGACTCTTGCGTGCTCTAGTCTGGTGACCCTACCATGAGAATTCTTCTTTATAATATATGTAATTAGCGTGAGCTAGATCATATTATTTCACGATTCTTCTGTGCTCTACGTTCGCAGTTTGAGAGCAACGTGATCCTGGATGAAGATTCATCTTGTTAAGTAGAACATATTTAATTGGCGTTAGCTACAGTACATTTTTATGCATAATTTATTTATAGTTACGGCGTGAACTACATTGTCAATTTCATTGCCGAGTGTGGAAGAATCATCTGTTTTACATAAAAAAAAATCGTCTGTGTAAGTAGAACATATTTAATTAATTATGTTTCTGTCCAGAGAGTATTCGTGATAATTGTGTATTCTAGTTGTACAGTTTGATTGCAGAGTAATCCTCCTGTGGGTGAAGATCCTTTTTTATAAATAAAATAACAAAAATATTTGTACCATTATCGCTAATAAAATGTATTTAACATAAATGTACATAAGATTCGAGAGGACTAAAACAATAATTATTGCGAATCACGTCGTCCATTGGTGAGGGTGGTTTTTAAGGGAGTTGGAATTTTTCGAAATGGAATGGGAAAATCCTGTCCCTGTCCGCCGTAATAAAAGCCAGTCAATAACAATTACTCAACACATTTACCAACGCAATTGTTTACAGAAACTCCGGCCAGATTAATAGGCTGCTTCTTGTACCACCTAATTAGTATCGGGAATATTATTCGAGTAATCCCGGTGATCAATCTTTCGCTGTCGTGACTCTGAAGGGTAAGTAGGAAAGCTGATAGTTACTGAACGTGCTTATTAGACGTAGATATAATCTCAAACGCCCACACAGAGAGCGAGCGAGAGAGAGAGAGAATGAGCCGGGGCTGTACAGTCACTTTCCTACGTATACTACTAATTAGAGTGTTTAATGAGACTGAATATTATTGCAGAATATTCCAGGTAACCATCTCCTCTTAGACTTGTTTTCAGCATGGAAAGGCGGACAGTCTAACAATGATGCAGAGAGTCGATTCGGACCCGTATCAAATCCCTTCGTTGCAGAGAAGGAAGACATGTGCGAAACATGATAATTTTCTTCTCGTTTCATGCGAACACGAGGTGAAAAATAATATACAAATCCAGAGGCTACGAAACCAGATGCGAAATTTATTATTATTTATTTTAACCATGTTTTTTCAACGTGTATATTCATATTCTACATTTATATTTTTTCGGCGCATTTTACTCTCTTTACGGATCCTTCAAAATCTTCCGAAGGTCATTTGAAAGTTGAGCGATTGAACGCGGTCGAATGTCATTTTTTATTCACTCGAATATCACAGGATGCACTAATGGAGCGGCAACATAGTTAACAAGCTAGTTCGTACTTGCCTGAGGGTGAAATTAACCCTTAAAATAGCCGGCAGAGGAACCGAGCCCAAGGGAGTTCCGTAGCGGACTCATTGACTGTCGTGACGCATCAGGAGGTTTATGGCGTCTGTCTATCGCTATTGAGTTGCAAGACAGAATGCTAGAACAACACAGGACTGCATTATTAATTTGACGACAGCTGAACTGTCTCGAAACGAAACTGAATTTCAATCATCCGTGCAGCTGGCCACAGTGCACGAGCTATAAAACGCGAGGGCTTATGACACACGTCGATCGTTATCGAGTTGCAAGACACTGGGATAATATAACACAATCAACAATATTAATTCGACGACGGCTCGATATACGCTTTCAATGCATTCAGTCGTCCGTACAGCGGACCACGGTGCACAGTGATTTTCATAAAACGCGGAGGTTTATGGGACATTAATCGTTATTGAGTTGCCAGCTATCATGCTGGGGTTGACGCTTGCTTCGGTATTAATTTGACGACAGAATACCGCAACCAACAGGTTTCAACCGTGTGTGTACAGTGAAGTATGAGATACAAAAATATTCATAAAGCGCGGAGGTTTATGGCGTGTCTATCGTTATTGAGTTGACAGCCAGTTGACGCTAGAATAACGCTAGCTTTAGTGTTCACATAACCATAACTGTAAATACCGTCTCAAAGCCAACGAGTTTTCATCGTTTGTATAGTGAATCACTGTGTTAGAAAATTTCCATAGAACGCTCATGTTTACGGTATGCGCATCGTTATTGAGTAGCCAGTCAGTATTAATATCAATTTGACGATAGTCGAAAACGCCGTCACGAAGCTACCACCAATCGACCACACAGCAAATCACACGTGTGTGCGCGCAAACTCTGCAAACACGTCAAACCACATGAATTATAAATATTTCTGTAAACGTGATTCTGGCACACCTAACCCAGACCTATCGCTATTTAATTGTAAGCCAGAATGCCAGAACTACATCGCTTGTAATGTTGATTTCACGATAATTGAGTTTACCGTCTGAAAACCAACAGGTTTCAATCGTCGTGTGAACCTCGATGCTCGAAACGCGACTATGAAACACACTGCACGGTAAAGCAGCTTTTATGGTTTCGTCACTATGGAAAAGTCACGGTATACTTTATACGACTGTTGTGCGGGCTGAGCCGCACCGCGCCGCGCCGCGTCGCGCCTCGCCGGGACGAACTTCGACGAATTCGGTCTAATTGATCCGCATACAAAGACAAAGTTTCTCTAAAGGAGAGGCGAACTTTCAGGCGCATTGTCTTCTGTTTGACCTCGCCACGTTTGTCGTTTCGCCGCTGCGAAACTGCACGGACTGAATTGGATTCTTTGTGTTAGGGAGAAGAACATCGCGTTTCGTTAAGGGGACGTCTGACAAGTTCGTCGGCGGCGCGTTATTAGCGCTGAAAAATAGTTTCGCGAGCGTTCGTTACGACGCACTCCGATTTCTCGACTTTTCCCTTGTAATTCCTTCTGCAGTCGTACTTGTTGTATAAGACGCGCGATTTTCACTCATTACGCGCTACAGAGGGATATGCAGAACATTTTTGAGAAAAAATTCATTGAATCTAATCGCGCGTTTAAGGACCTGCGTATATTAACTTGCCCGGTGTATGACGTCACCTTTCAATTGCAAGCGCAATTCGATTTGATCTTCTAATACCAAAATGCGGAACATTTAAACGATGGAAGATTTAATTTTCAGATTATATTGACAAGATACCGATAAGATAAACTATCTGAGTCACCGGGTAAACTGATATTCGAGATAATATTCCGTCAAAGTCTTCCTCGCGTTTCAATCAAAAGGTAATCTCAATTAACGCAGCGATATTTGTAGAAGGAATTAATCAGCCTTTAAAAAGTCTATGTAAATATTCCCCGACCCGGATCCGTCTTGCAAGATATTTCAATTTCAGCTTGTTTTACATTTGCCTTTGCATCCCACTTCTTCAAATAAGAACAAAGCGAAAGGAACCCGGAGTGTAACTGTTGAACGCGAGCGTAAATTAAAATCGTAATAAGTTGAAACGCAAGGAAAGTTCCGAACATACTCCGAGTTGTAAGAGAGAGAGAGAGAGAGAGAGAGAGAGAGAGAGAGGGAGAAGGGAGGGGGCACCCTGGAGAAAGAAAAAAATAACGCGCGATGTAATTTATAATATATTCGCTGGAATTACGGGAACATCAAAGGAGGTCTTTATATAACGAATCGCGCTGAGGGTTTTGTAATTAGCACGAGAACAAGAAACCATTGTCAAAAGAGAATGCTACAACATCATTCCGAAATTACCATTAAGACTACAATGAATGCGCTAAAGGAAGACACTGTCCTTTGTCAGGAGCTTCGTATGCCACTTTAATTAATCTCGTTAAAATAACTCCTCGCCGCACGGTACACGGTGAAAAAGGAGAACTAAGCGGAACCGACCCGATGTTGGTACGGAAATTTTCAACCATTTCCGAGCAGTTGCTTCGACTATAGCTGGAAATATTTTGATCATGTGCGTGCAGACAAGACGGTAAATATTTTAACCGGTGCACTTGAACCATCACCTTTAATTCTTTCTAAACCAACAATAGTTAGCCGAATAAATTGCTGATGGAAGCAGAAATTATTAAAAAATGTTTACATCTATTTTTAGGATTTGTCTTTAAAGTGGATTTGCCTGAATTTATTCGTTTATTTATAGTTCTCTGATCCTCCAAAATATAACATCTTACACAAATATTTTTAATTAATGATAAATATTTGACCAAAGTTTTTTACAAAATTTTTCCTGGATTCTAACGCATAGCATGATATTTGTAGAAATTGTGACTTTCCCGTGATAATATCTTTTTTCAAGTGTTACAAGAAGTTAACACAGCAATGTTAAACAATGGCACACTTCCACCAATATTTTGGCAAGATTCTGGACGCCATTTGTCGATCGCAGCATCGCATGCTGCCAGGAGTCGACGAGCAAGCAGCGAGGCGAACGCGGAATCGCGAAACCGGCCGAAGATAAAGCGATTCAATTTCACCGGGAGCGTATTCGAACGCATTAACGAGGTAGCAATAAAACAAGAATAACGTTATAGGTAGCTGGTTATATTAATTGGGTCCACCGGCGCGGTTCTTTCACGGAATCACGGTAAGATCCGTGCGAAATAATTGCAACCGTGACCGTCACTTTTACACGTAACTGATTTGCTCCATTACAGGTGTGCGGCTCTCGCTATTGAATAATTTATGCGATCGAAGGCCGCTGGTGGGTGGTACCATAAATCAAGGGACCACTATCGATAGAATGTAGAAACGGCAACGGACTGGTATTCGCACATGTGGGCGTATATAAATAAGACAGCGTGTCGATCTAATCGATCTGCCGAGGAACGTCCGTGCATGAAGCTGACAAGGGCTGATGAACCCTCCATGCTGTTTCGAGCCACGTTACGCTGCACGTTGCGCAATCATCTGCTCGTGCACCTCGTGCACATATTAGATCGAACCACCAGTAATTCCTAATCCTCCTACCACAGTGCATTCTTCTGCCTTCGAACGTTTATTTCTGCATTCTTCTTCGTGCCCGATTCGATTTATTGCATACGCAAGTCTTGCAGCTCTCGAAAACACGCAGAGACCATTCGACAGTCATTTTGAAAATTATTCTGTCTTCAAATATTAATGTTAACTTCATTTTTTCTACATTATTTACTAAATTTACGTTAGTCTCTACCATTGAAATTCACGTTAGCACCTCTATTTATAACACAATTGCGATTATAAATTTTCAACAAAGCGTGAACATTATATTAAGTTAAAAAAAACTAAACACATTATTAGTAAAACATTGTCCACGAATAAATTATACACTATTACAGTGGTACAATGAAATATTTTTTTATAAATACGTCTCTACGAACACGATCATAATTTTAGAGAATCACTGAAAAGAATCTCTCGTGTACTCTGGTACAGCACAGACTCGACCACACAAAATATTAATAAGATAACCTTAACAATCGAGACAGTCGTTTATTGCACACCAAGATGACACCGCCGCCATTTGGACGGACACAACGATATTGATGCGTGTACATTACACGGGGATTACGTTCGATGGTGTACTCGCGGAGGTCTCCGTGTCCGCAGCGTTGGCAAACTAGACGTTACTTTCGAGCGTAGCAACAAGTCATTTACTAGATAATTTCTGCTTAGACAAGCCGTTTCTCGTCGACCTCAGAAACAATATACTTAGCGTAATCGGCCGCACGGTAAAAGTGAGAAAGCTCGGAGGAGAGATGGTCCCGAGTGGCGCGTCGAAGGGGACAGAAAAAGGAAACATTCGATTTCTCTGCGGGAGAAAATTATAAACTGCCAGGGTCCAAGGTGATCCAAGGACAGCCAGCGATTGCGGTTGCAAATCTCCGGGTGCGCGAACTTCACCGTGGAGATTGAATGAGACGGCGAGTTTACCGCTGTTTTGCTGCGGGGCTGTCTATTTTTAGCGAATCCGGAAAATTATAATTGAAAACGAGAAGACAGTTCTGATATTACGCAAGCCAGACATCGTGCGAGATTGCAGCAAATGTTAAGAGATGACGAGTTTAGTACCGATTTCCAGTGGAATTGTCTGGTTTTAGCAAATCCGAAAAAATTGTATTTGAAAACTTTTAACAAACAGTTTTGAATTTATGCAAACCAGAAATCGTATGCACGAGATTATTCCTGAGACAGTGAAAAAGCTTACTCCATACCGTGGATTAAACCAGGTCTGGATAAGCAGTGCTCCGAGAGTCGATAACGTAGAATCGACTGCTCCGGACGGGTACGGACGTGCCTCCCGCTGGCCGGCCGGGTGGGGGATTCTACGTCATCGACTCTCCGAGCTCTAGTTACGCAGGCCAGAATTAACCCACAAAATACAGTTTAAATTATATCGTGTTTAATTTTTATATTAAAAATATCACAAATAAATTGGTGAAAGTCCCATAAAAGAATAATGAAAAATAAAGAAGTTTTGCAATTTAAATAATAGAGATTCACACCTAATAACTCTTAGACGTCCATTTCGTAGACTATTATTTTTGTTTTTATTGAATACACGTTTTCTTTCAATGAAATATGAGATTAAGAATTTGGAATATTTCGTACCAATTTTCAATGATGTTCCAACAATGTCGGCAATCAAATAATTTAATAACCACCGAGGCTAATTGGAATCGGCTGAAGCTTTCGACGAGGAGGAAACTTTTAAATATTTCGCACATTCGGACATGTTTACTCGGTCCGGTTTATCAACGGTACAGGCCACAGACACAAACTATTAATCGATTTAATAGTTTCCATTTGAAATTTAGTGGGAATTGAGACGCTGACGGCGACTGGCAATAATTAAATCTCGTGGAACTTCCGAAAGTCTGAAATTGACATTTCATTACCTGCGAAACGTTTCCAAATTGCAGAGCCACGTGAACGAATTACAATAATCAAATGTCACGATTCGATTAGTCGCTATCGACTTGAGTCGGTGCTGTGTCGTAAATAACAATTCGCCTGCGCGACGAATTGTTTTATAACTTCGTTTTTACAAGATTCTACACGCAACAAAATTAATTCGATTAATCTTACAAAGCACGGTGAAGTATCGCTGTCTTCATAGTACAATCTCCGTTCCTAAAAGAAGCAAGTATACTTGAGAAGTGTAGAGGTTTAAAGTAAAACCAATATTCACCATTAAACAAATGAAACGCCGTCGCACGAGCATAATATCCAAAATCCGGTCTCCCACACATCGGTACGCCAAAAAAGGAGAACAGCCAGGGACCATTACCGAAAGAAAGTTGTGCAAAGGCGGCTCAAAGGAGCCGAGAAAACCGAAAACCGCACGAGCCGCCACCGCTGAAAATTGCGATAGGTAACCTTCTATCAGAGCGGCGCGGCGGCGGGCACGAAATTAGTTTCATCGGCAAAAACCCGGCAGCAACGCGTGTAATAAATTCCGTCCTCGCAGCGTGGATTCGCTTGCTACATTGTGGACAGAAATTTTTTTCCCCCGATTCGTGTACATCTCGGGCGGCAGCGGTAAAACGGCGATCGACCGCGAACGCGCGTGTAATCGATGACAGGAGTCCCTTGCGGTGTTTTGCCTTGCACCGGACAGCGGATCCTGATGCGCTCGATATAGTGCATCTCGCAGAGACAGAGGCGGTCGAGGCAAATGCAGCTCGTACGCATTCAATTTGCATCGGACAACGAAAAGGGCGACAAAGAGCGGTGTGTCCCGGTGCATCGGTACAACGGGTGCAAACGCAGAAAACGAGCTACAGTTGCTCGAATTTGTAACATAATATCCTTAAAAACGTCGCTAAACATAATTTAATAAAATCCACCTACTACAATTAAAAATAACGTGTTTCTTCTTAAAAAATTGCCAAATGTTTATTCCAAATGTTCAAAAGTCAATCGTATGATGAAATTGCCAGGAAGGGCACAAACCTAGTAGGAACTTCAAGCGAATTTTAAAAAAATTCGTCGAACACAATTTTACCACAATTTTTTAAGTGGTTATACGAATACGCTGATCAAATGCGCTAATTCCAACAGAAAACAGTATGTATCTTCCGAAAGAAATTACCAGAACGTTCGACAAACAGCCAGAAAGCTCCGCGAAGAGCGAAAAACCGATGTCCGGTTGCGTCACCGTCGCGTCGCGTCGCGGCGGGCGTAAACGAGGGAATCCGCAAACGCGCCGTCTCTCGGGCAACAAACGTATTCGCAAGAAGCGACCGCAACTTCAATTCCATCCTGTGCGTCTTCGGCATCGCTCTGTTTTTTCACCGCTCGAGGGGCACGTCCTTCCTGGTCTAGCCGCGACGTTCCCCGCAGTGGTGGATGTAGCCCGAGCGCAGGCCCGAGTTTATTATGATTATAAGTGAAACGGAGGTGATACTCATGACTCTTGAAGACCGGATCCCCCAGCGGTCGGTCTCTCTCTTTAGGCGGTTCTGCCTGCTCCACACCCTTCGCGGCTTCTCGAACCGGTTTCTTTTTATCTGTTTTGTTAGATCGTTTCGAAGACGTCTCATTGCCTCGCTATCGGGAACGTAGCTGCTAGCCACGCCGGCCCTGCCAGTCCTCCCTTCGCCCTCGTCTCCCCCCTTCCGGCTGCTTCTGCTATTCTTTTCATGAACTATTCCGCTCGTATGTCTGCCCCTAGCCTTTATCTGACCGGTCGAAGTCTCGCGCCCGCTAATCGCGAGGAGGCGGACCCTGGAAGAGAGCAAGGTGGAGCGGAATCAAGGGTGAGGATGCGCCGGTTTGCGACCGCAGCTACTCCTTTCAATGAACGCTGCCGGGCCTCCCCGTTTGCGGTTCCGTTTTCAATGAGGGCGCCCGTAAAAACTTTTAAGTACTCCTTCCACGTTGCCCGGCAGGGAAAGAAGGAATCGTGCACGGACTTCAGCCCCGGCAAGACGGTAGGCAGTTAGCAGACTCAAAGGGATAAGCCCGATCCCCCCCCCCCCCCCCCGCCGCCGCCGCCCCCACCCGACGGCGCGGCGCGGAGCGGAGCGGGACGGAGCTGAAACGGAAACTGGCTTTGAGTTCTTACTGACTGCTTTCCGCCGGTTTCGGCTCCTGCGAAACCACCCGTCCGTGTAGTTTAATTAAATCGTTGAGACTAGAGCCGCGTCATGCATTTCGTAGACGACCCTGTTCCGCCGGACCGGGCAACTCTTTGGGCGCGAATAATTCCGCGTCCGGAATTCAATGCCGGCATTCTCCCCGCAAATGGATCCACCGTGTCAATGGACTTGAGGTCCCGTCTTGCAGCGACGAATTTTTACTTTGCCCTCTGAACAGATATATTTTTTTTTAACGGTGCTCTGGGAAGTCGCTCGAGTCTCCTGGTTTTGCAAGAATTTTTAGGATTTTTTTTTTTGTAGGTTTGTTTTTTCCAAAGAATCTTCTATTAAACATCCTATGTATTAGAATAGAAGTGTAATTGTCATGAAATGTTTTATCTTTGTAAGGTAATTGTCATGAAATGTTTTATCTTTTTGATATATTTCCATTGCAACCGTTCTGAGAAATCATTTTTCTTCCAACGATTATGCGTGTCTCGTTATTGCTCCTGTAGACAATCTTCTGTTTCGCTGATGGCTCTGCAAGGATCTCGAAATCACATTGCCTCCGCGCAATACGAGACGACAACAGATTAATTTTGCCAATACTAATGACGTGCTATTTCAATACCCATTTGATACCACAGCATGATACTCGGGAATTAGTATCACGCTATTTCATACGTATTCGTACTAATGAGTATGCCATTGAATTTGTCCCACCACTAGCAATTATAAGCAATCGTGTGCAACTGTCGGGGCGAGAGTAGTATAAATCATTATTCTCCTATTTCAATCTAGAAGAGGCATCTATTGCCGAAGAATTGAATGTGTGTGTGAAATATTGACAGAAATGAACGTAGATTGATAATATTAGCTGAATTAAACTATGAAATTTCATTGAATATTTGTTTCAGAACTTGTTTATGAACTATCGGGTAATTTGTTCAATGTACAAAAGCTAATTGTTAGGAAAAATGTGTCCCATCAAACGCACTCCAGATCAACATTGTCCCGCAATTGAACGGACACGATAAGTGAGCTATACAGAGTGTCTCAAAATTCCTTCAACTCTCGCAAACATGAGGTTGCTGAGGTGATTTGAAGTAACAGTTTCCTTTGACCAATCAGAGCACAGGTCCCACTGAGCGTTGCGTTGCCGTTGGAGGAGACAGAGTCCGTCCACTGTAGCTGCGCTCCGATTGGTCCGTGTTTTTTTGTTAATAACTCCCAAACGAAGCCGCGGCGGTCATTTTTGCAAAGAAAACTGTTGCTTCAAATCACCTCAGGAACCTCCCATTTCCGGGAGTTGAAGGAATTTTGGGACACCCTGTATAATTGAACAACTACCAAAACATAAAACGTATTTACCTCTAAGTGTAGAAATGTTCATTGCTTCCGAAAATATAAATATCCGTCTACGTATGTTTTCATTTCGAGAAAATTCTAATTTAAGAATATGTTAACTAATGCACAGATTATTTCATAAACTTACAGTTAAATGAATCTCATACGAGATTCCTCATGCAAAATAAAACAAAAAAACCACAAAAGAACCGTACGCGCATCTCCGCAAAACTGCCTGTCAGATATTCTTCACCAAACAATATCATACAGAGATTTCATTAAAATCATCCGTGTTACGCCCAAGTAACGTCCCTCGTCACTGTCACTGTTGCAAAGAATCTCGCAACAAGCGGGGACCAACAAAGAATAAACCACAATAACTCGAAGTCCTTACTCACTTGAAGCAGCGGCCCGTCCCGGGCTTCACTTCGATGGAAGTGGTGGCGCGTCTGAACGGCAACACGCGTTCGCATTACATCGTTTCGGAGAGCGAGCGGGTATTACGAAAGCAGTTATCGTCGAAGCACCTGTCATCCAAATTGTTTCCGACGAACCGAAGAAAAAGTGTCTGCACGATGACACGGTGCGTTGCCGGAGAGAGCGATGATTTTACCAACTGTTTCATTCATTACTCTGCAGCCGAGAGTCTTGTTTGAAACACATTACACCGAGAGAGGTCGATACTGCGTCGCGTCGGTTCGTTAGAGGAATGACATAGCGCGAATCCCGGGACAGACAGACAGAGCGAAAGAGAGAATAAAAGAGAAATGTTACTGCAATTATATCGAGACCGCGGCGTTTCGTTTCCCCGTGATGATTTTTCCAGTCGCGTAAACGGCCGCGTCATCCTCGATCCCTTGGCGTTCGATCGTCGGCTGTTTTATTATCATGCGAATCGATTCTGCCAAGTTCGCCGGCCGTCCTTCGCGGGACGCTTCGCTTTCTTTTTTTTTTCGCACCGATTGGCTCCGATATTGAAAGCGTCTCCTGCAACTGGACCGATCGTAACACCTGCCAGGGCGCTTAGGGACACGGCGCAAGGGACCAAGGTCAAAAGCACAAAGGGGGACTCTTCATTCAGAAATGGGGATGCACGACGGATTAGAAGCTACGGAACCTTCGAAACGGATAAAGACCGACTGTCAGCCGCCGTGACGAACAGGGAGGCCACAGCTTCTTCCACCACAAAGAACCAGGATAATCTGTCTTTTGTGTCCGGGAACGATTTCGCGTCTTTTTTCCTCTCTCTCTTTCGCTCTCACCCTTTTGCGGACCTGGTAATGTTAATAGCGACCTGAATGCCGGTCGCGAGTCGCGCTAAAGTGGATTCATTTATTGCGCGTGGATGATAGTCGCGCTACCACACGGCCGAAAGGGATTGCGCGGCGATTAGGCGATTAGACGACAATTCAATTTTTACCGATGAAACTGCAACACGACCGCGTCGAGATCGTTGCTTCCCACAGACGTGTACTGAACGACAAGCTTCCGAGGCTTCGAGAGAATGACCAGAAGCAAACGCCTTCGAGAGAGAGAGGAGGGCGGGAGAGGAGCGGGAAAGCCCGATAAATGGTTTAAGCAGAGACCATGGGAGCTACTTTATGCGTTTCGCAAAATGAGAAAAGAGAGGGCCCCGTGTCTTTTTAAACGAGTCGCCACTAATGGGTTTTCGAATATTCGAAGTGAAACTTCTATTCCGACACTTGGCCGCTTTTTATCTCCTCGGGGAGCTTTCCGGCTTTTAGACAAACGTTTCGGTAATTTCTTCCAGAAGAAACGTCGGTTGGTTCCCATTAGAATCGGTGGATTTTGTCCGTTGAAAAAGTCCGACGGTGTGATAAAAAGAAAAACATTGATTTCACAAAATATGAACTACAGCAAAAATGATGGATTAACAAGACAAAGGGGTGTGAAGTGTGGAAAAAAGTAAACATTCATATTTCAATAAATTGTCGTGGCAACACAGCGTAACAGGTTCTCTGGCATCTGATAGCGACAATTTATTGTGATTTGTACGAGCCACGCGGCACGAAACATTGTTAACAAAAATACTCATTGTGTGAACAATTCACGCGCGCAATCTAATAAAGCGTTCAACGGGCTGTACAGGGCGTCAGAAAATTATATGTCGCGGACACCATAGCGCGATTCCACAGCCCCGATTTAGTCGAAAACGACATAAGAAACCCCCAGCAACATTGACCTTGAACGTGAAAAACAAGGTAAAAAAAACCAAGAATTTTTTTTTAATCGTACAACCGTTCAATCGTTCAAAAATTAAAAAAAATTTTTGGTTTTCTTTTGACCTTATTTCGCGTGTTCGAGGTCAATTTTACGGGGGGGTTACTTATGTCATTTTCGACTAAATCGGGGGTCGTAGAATCGCGCTACGGTGTCCGCGGCATACAATTTTCTGACAGCCTGTACAAGAAGCAATAGATCGGTGTTGTTCCGCCAGTGAGCCGTTTGATTTTCCGTGACGTTGAGTCGCGTCGCGTAGACCAGGCAGGTTTCATCAGCTGGGTCGATGCTACTTTC
The DNA here is from genome assembly GCA_028454225.1 of Lasioglossum leucozonium. NCBI lineage: Eukaryota > Metazoa > Arthropoda > Insecta > Hymenoptera > Halictidae > Lasioglossum > Lasioglossum leucozonium. Next base: position 21,894,310 of record CM052221.1, on the reverse strand, counting down.
AATTTCCGCCGGCGCGTAGTTGCTCAAGGCGGGTGAACGTGATGAGCTCGCGGTTTGCTACAGACACCTGCGGGATTTTGACAAACGCGCTTGTCGAGGGCAGAAGAACTTTATCGATCGCGTCCTAATAAGATACGGGCCGATGGAACCTGGTAGACACGGCCATAGTCGAACAGAGAGGACACGGAGTGTGAGAGAGAGAGAGAGAGAGAAGATGTAGAGAGCAAGAGACAAGCAAGACGAGAGCAGGACGAAGAGAAACACGACGGTGGGTGCACGGTTCTGGGAAAGAGAAGAAAGGAGGCGAGACAGCGCGAAGAAAAAGAGAGGGGGGTGGAGAGGGTAAGATAAAGCTGATTAACGCGATGTCTTGTCCCATCCAGCTACCCGCGTCCCGATGGAATGATTCGGAGCGATAAGCAGTTTATGAAGCAGCTCGGCCAGGAATAATAGATTAGCGAAAGACTGGCGCGAGAAGGCGGAGGAGGAAGTGGAAGAGACGGGACCAGAAATGAGGGAGGAGCTGTTGGAGGATAGAAGGAGAACGCAGTAAACAATGATGGCCAGTCTTCCGCGTCCAGTAACTGCCACGGTGCTCTAACATGGAAGCTCATTACGGGGTCTCGCGTGAGCGCATCCACCTATACTTGATTGCATTATAATATGGTCCGATCTCTCTCGCCTTTTTCTCACTCTCTCTCTCTCTCTCTCTCTCTCTCTCTCTCTCTCTTGCTCTCACTCTCTCGCTCTCTCACTCTCTGGTTTGTCGTCAAGTGCTGTACCACTGGCCTCGTAGCTATATCGACGATCCTTCTGGCCACCCTATGCGCGGCTTGTTCGCGGCTATTTCGTTATCTGTATACCAACGTACATACATATGTAGACCACCGTCGCATCAAACTTTGATATCCCTTGACTTACAATTGCCCAGGCACGTCGGAAATGAGAGTATGAATATTTATAAGGGCCCGATCAAATATGGAAGAGGGTTTTGTTTTACAAATTTAGTGGACTGATGATGCCTCGAAATAATAAACGCTTTGGCGACGGACCCGGCGCATGCTGCGTGAGCATAAGTTTAGCGTTTTCGGTCGTCGTTCGAGGTCGCGTTACCACCCTCTGATAATTTTCATTCTTTTTACTTAATCAACCTTCTAAATGACAATGACGAGTTAATTTATTCGTTGCATTAGTAGAAACCATTTTTCCCCTCCTTCTCAATTTGATGTTTCGTTGCTACCCCTTGAATTTCAATTTAAGGAAGTGAAATCGTGCCTTGAAAATTCAGCTATTTCTCGATTTTGCGTCAGAACTTGCGAGCTACGAGAACTAGGAAATAAAGTTCGCAGACCAAAGTTGTTCTCCAATGTTCTCCAATGTTCTCGCAATGATTATAAATGTTCCTCGCGAGTCCATCGAGCTTTATTGCAACGGCTTTATCAGAATTCGGTATTCATCGTGGACCATTGGCAGCCGGTGCCCAGTCGCACGACATTTTTACAAATCGTAATTGCGTGGGCGCGCGCTCGGTACGTCGTTACGACGCCGCGGATCAAGATCGCCGGCCCTACGGAAAGAAGCCTAAGCTCTTGTCCACCGTGGACCGTCGAATCTCGCGAATCTCTGAGTTCGTGAAAATCTCCGGTCATTAATCTCCGGGCGTCCGGCCCGTCGCGAAAATAGTGTACAGTGTGACTATTCGTATCCGTTCGTTCATCTATCCATTTATCTTTCGGTAGGCGTCGCGATGTCAAGTACGGATGAGTACGCAGCGGGTGAAGTCATCCCCGGGTAGATCCTTACGCGAGATATGACGAACATCTCCTGGTACGTAAGTACGTACACACCAACCGGTACGTTGATGTCGTCCCGAAGACGTGTGCTTTATTTTCCGTGCACGTATGCACGTACCAGGACCATGATAAATAGCGTGGAGAAGTTCGCCTGGCAGAAGTGGAGAACGCTCGAGATAAATACGTAAAAAGAGGGCCCCGACCCAGCATCGCAGAATGAAAGAAAATAGAGAGGAGGCCCGTTTGACTCAAGAAACCTTGTATTTCCGACACTCATTACTCGCGTGACTGATGACACGTGAATGGAGGCGACAAGAAAACCACGGTCGCCTCGCCTCTCTTTTTCCTACTCGTTCTACACACCTCCTTCTCTATCCTATCCTCCTTTCTTCTCTCACTCTCTCTCTCCTCCGATGCATCTTTTCCGCTCCTCCTCACCAAAGGTACATCGCATATTGACCCTTTTCTTTATATCGTTCTGCTACTACCGGCCCGGCCGTGCTAGTTCTCGTCGACCTGTTATCGTAGCCCCGGCAATCCCTTCGCGAGACACGGCATTTCGCACGCAATCCAACCACCCCGGTAAATAGTCCACTTCTTCAACAGAAGTCGCCACCACGGTGCATCCGTTAGAACGGCTCCCCGCTGTTCGATTCCGTGGTTATTATTCGCAATTTACCGACTAATCCCGGCCACTTACTTTCACGGCTACGTACATAGACTCTCTCTTTATTTCTCGCTGTCCGTCCCTCCGCGCTGGCTCTTTCACGGTTCTGTCCGGACCCGGCTCGTCAACATCCGATGAAACACCTCGGCCGGAGTCATGCTATGATTTATCGCAAGATTCTTCGGGAAGTTCTCCCTTTACACGCCGACCGGCCGATGTTTGTTGAGCGAACCGTCGACTGATTCTATGTTGCAGCGGTGAGACCGTTTATTAACCCTTTCAGGCCTGTTCCGTTCTGAACTGCTAGATATCGCGAGGGTCTCGGTGCTGACGATGCCGAACGCGGCGTTTTTTGTCGAACTGAGGATTCTCTCTCTTGGAGTTCCAATGGTTTTTTCACAAACATTTTATAAATGCAAAGAAATATTTCGGATTAGAATAGCCGGCGAAATAATCATACACCACCGCATGGCCAACCGTGTTAACACAACGCACCGTACACTAACATTTTTATCTGGGCTAGTGCACACGCGTGTTTCATAACGAACAAAACAGTGCCGCGTTACGGGTACTATTCTAAGGGAAAGTCTACACAAAACTGACCATATTGTAGGGGGTTTCATTTCCCGCGGAATGAGAATACCCTCTTGTACAAGTTGTTCGGTATGGTCCATTGTTCGCGCCTGAAGAAATATTGTTACATCGCGAAGTTATTAAAATTTCGGCGCGCTCGGATTTTTGTTATCCGTTTCGGATTAACACGCCGGAGCTCTTCCGCTAACCGCGCGCGCCGTTCCCATCAAATTTTAAAACGGCGACGCGGCGTATAGTCGTCCGCCGAAGCTCGACGCAGAAAGTCCGCGTAGAAATATTTAGAAGACACTGAATAATTCAGTCCTCGGCCCCGCGAGTAGTCGCGATACTAGCAGGAAACGGAGGCCGATTAACATGCGCGAAGGCGTTTAACATTGAAATTCATTTTTCACCGGCGGCTCCAATTACTCGTATAATTAATCCGGCCATTCACGGACCAGTAGGGGGGAGGGGGGAGGTGGTTTGGAGCGTGAATACTAAATTTCGTCAACCGCAAAATAATAGTCGCCGTGCCGGTAATAGATACGCGAGTGTCGATAAATTCGAACGGTGAGTATCCGTGTAGGCGCGATACACAATTAATCACGAAAATTAATAACGAAAGATTCATTGCGGCCGAGTCCCGCGAGCCATTCATAACCGCAGCTTTGTATCCGGTTCATCTCAGCCGGCCGGTTTTTCCATAGAAATTGCACTTTGCAGAATTGCGTTCGACCGGGTAGACTGCACCGCCCGGTTGACGAAAGAGAGAAAAAGGGAGTGAAAAAGAGGGGCGGGGGAGGGGAGGGAAGAGGAAGAGAGAGAGAGAGAGAGAGAGCAAGGGCGGAGATATAAAGTGGTACTTTGCCTCCAAGAATCCTCGATTCTCTCGACTCGATATGACACTCGAGACCGTCCTTTCGCTCCTGATGGTCCTGCTTGTCGTTTCTGCCGTAGGTAATTTAAAGCGAGGAATCTCGCAGCAATTTTAACACCATCGCGCCGAAAAGGATATAATGGAGGGGAAATTGCTTACCGGCGGAAAGAAACGGGGCGCTGCGTAATGAAACATCGTTACAAAAGTACTCTTTATTAACGAACAGGACGGGATCCTCAGTTTCCGTCCAGGCCGAAATGGGATTCTGGAGTGGCTGATCCGGGAACAGGCCGCGCAGAATGTCCGCTCGATGAGATTCTATTCCGCAACAATGAACACGCGCGCCACGTTCAAGGAGGTCCTCTGTTCCAGGGGCACATGTCTTTAAAAATGAGCTTGCAAGAAGAACTGTTCAGATTCGTGAAAATTAACGAAGCTATCGATGTTCTCACAGTAAAAACATTAAGGGAGTATTCTTGTTATTGAGACTGAACTTTCGGGAATTTCTTTCAGGAAACCTAAGGAACATTTACTGGTGTTTGAAGCGCACGTATCATTTTTACGAAGTAAAAGTAATCAAAATACGTGAGTTATATATTGCTTTTTCCACAGCATGTTTTAAAAAGCATGGGTCGACGGTCGCGAAACTTTCAACGCGTTTTTCTCGAAATGCATTTTTTTCACCTGGCGTAGATAAAATCTCGAAAGCCACGTTGTCGATTGCTCTGAAATTTTGACAAACTATTCCGCATACTACCAGCTCTCGCCAGTGCCAAAATTACATTTTTACGTTGAATTTATCAGTTTCCTTATTAAAAAATTACCAAAAAGAAGTTAAATTTGAAAATACCTAATTTTCGCCAGTTTGTCAATTTTCAGGACGAATTATTTATTTTGGCAAAAATAGCTGGATGTACCGTTGGTATGAAAAAAATTCGTGAAAATTGTTAAATTTTGCAGCGTTCACGTAACATTGTCCGAGCCAAGCGAAACCGGCTACACGGTGATAACAAAGCATCCCAGAGGTCTTCCTCTGTTCACTTGTTGTTCGACGTTATTAACTGACCAAAGATTGAATATCGAGCCCCTATGCAGATACCGGGTATATCGTGGATATTGGAGTCGGCAGACACGTAATTCATTTAAGATGCCCACGCCGCACCGCCGCGCCGGACGCGTACGCTTGCTCACAAAAGCGACGGATCACTAAAGAAGCCTGATCGCACGACAAAAGCATGAGCAGACGATTTAAGCCGGGCTGGAGCGTGTACAGAATTTTTAGTTTCCAAAGTACCGAACAGCTTATGATTTTATTGATTTAATTGCGCGATTTACTATAAAAGTGTATGCACACGAGAAACTTTTCTAACGAGCATAAATGCGTTCAGTGGTCTTAAATCTTTCTTTCTCAATTTTTTCAGATATTAAGAGATAAAGTACTATAATTTCCATTCGTCGTCTATCTCTTTTTGCACTAATTATACATCGGTTGGAAGTAGATTTGTTCTGCGCCCCGAGGCGCAGTCATCAATAGAAAATTGAAAAGATCTGATGATCTCCAACTGACAACTGAGGGTCGCTCTTCGTAATTGATTCATGAATATTTTAATCTATGAAAAGGATCTTCCAGGATACAATTATTGTAATGAAAGTGCAATAATTCTAGACAGTGAGGAAAATCGTAGCTGACAACCTGTATATTATTTACTCACAATGAATACGAATGCAAGAAAGTGATCGCTGACAACCTGTACTGTCAATGTCACTTCGAATCTGGACCCCACAGGCAGACTGCATTAAATTCCTTATGATATTTGTGACTGCATTTTTTAAACTTTAGAGAAGCGTACGCAAAGTTATCGAATGAAAAAAATGATCAAAGTTTTCGTAAAACACATCGATCGAAATAAGATTGCCTTAGTAAGAAGAGTAAATGAGTAAGCGAAAAAGTTCACTGACCAACATTCGTATATCACCACGTCTGATCTGAAGAATGGAAATTGAGATTCTTTTGGAAACGTTGAAAAGAGATTGGTTCGCGCTGTTAGGGCACATTTCATTGGAAACGCGTGGCTGAATGTTCTCGACTCATGATGAGATCCCACCCCATTCCGACCGCACAGCTCGAAACTACTGTAACACAAAGTGTCCCACTCCTGGGATCGGTAGAGACGGACTAATTGCATAGCCCATATGTTCGCCGGACTTCTACACGGTAGATTTCGTAAGTTGCAAGCACCTTAAACAGCTGCTGCTCAGAGACTGATTAATAATTTACAGGACCTTCTCGACTACACGGTCCAGGGTTGTCACGAGATTCGGAATATGTCAGAAATTTCGAATACGCTCGATAACTCATGAGACGAAGTCGTGAATCCTCTGTTTCCCGTGCCACCTATACGAGACGATATTCAAGTAAAATCGCTGCGAAATCCAGTGACAATTCCAAATCTCATAATAGCAAAAAAAAACCTGCATACGTCGAAATTCGTCCTCGCCAGGGTAAAGAATTAATTTTGTTCACAGCAATCGTTTAAAAGCCAATGCGTGTGCAATATTGAAATTTTATTTTCTCATAAATGAAATATCGTATGGAAATCGTTTTCCATACTTGGGCGTATCGCATCCAAGCAAATGATCAATTACATTTTACGCGAACAAACGTCCGAGGAATTATTACGTGGTTATTATTTTACCAATTACCATTTATTGCGAACGAGTAATCTGCTAACTGGTGTGCTGCACTTATTCGTTACGTGTGCCGGAGTTTGTTTCGAACGGTTAAAATGCATTATCGGGGGTAGGGGGTGGATAGTTCGCTTGGCTCTACCGTCTGTGGGAAAAGTCGTGTGCCGCATTGCGCATACACGGATTAATAAACGTTAATAAATGCTCGCGACGAAATGTTCAGGTGTATAAACCAGAGGAGCGAGCTCCTCCGATAAGAGAGTAACGAGGTAGGGGGAGAAAAAGGATGATCACAGAATTCTAGTGAAAGGAACTCGGTGACACATAAAACGCAAATCCTCGCGGTGGGAGAGCACCGCATTCATCCTCCGACGTTTAACCGCGGCATCATCATCAAGGTTACACTTTAGTTTCAACGAAGGTGACGCTGAACGCGAGCAGCCAGATCTCTCGTGCTCTTAATGAGGTCAGATTAATTATCGTGATGCATTATTAAATGCTGCTGGTGTGCTGCCTTCTGCCGAATGCTGCGCCCACAAGTGCTATAATAACGGATAATTAAAACTAGGAAAAAGAAATAGCGCACAATATATTTCTATTTATTGCGACTCGTTCATATATTATGAAAATTCGTACGTTGTTTTATGAAAATCAGAAGTAGGGATAAATCTTCTTCCTCGTCCAAAAGACTCCTCAATAGAAGAATTCAATAAAAATACTATTTGTCCTTGCTGGTTTATGCGTTTCCTCTTACTTTGCAAATCTGCAAGATTCACGTTTCAGTAATTGGTTAACGAAAGAAATTTATTTTGTGTAAAAATTTTGATGGTCGGGTGACTTGTGATGTTTTCAACTTCATGTTGTAATCAGCAAGAAAGAATGGCACTATGTTGCTGCATGTTCTTAACTTTACGTAATGCAAGTGTTTTAAAGGTTTGAAAGTGCATGGATACTTTCGCTAAGAAAGTTTTTTGGCTGGAAGTGCACTCGTGCATCTGCTGCTGCACCTCTTCGGACCTGAAGAACTTACGAAAGAATTTATAACATCGTTTGGGAACATTCTAGTTTACTCGTACACTTGTTCCGGTAACAGACACGAATCACCATACTGAACTTTCAATCGGCGGTGAATTTTGAAGCGTTTCATCCCTGTGCCACGAAAAAAAAGAGATGGTAAAACGTTCTTGATGCATTTCGTGGCCGGAGTAATCATTCTTGCGTCGCCAATTGATTGTCTGTTGATCTTCAACCAATGACCATCACTCCGACCGATTCGCAGAACAATCGAACAATCTTATCGAATTGAAAATCTGTAAATCATTGATTGTTGTAATCTGAAGTTCTTGTATTTCTTGTGAAGTAAATCAATAAATATGCTAAGGATTTCCGAGTTCTCAATGATAATATTCGTCTTCGCGTTTCATAAGAAGGTACTTCATGTTTAATACGATGGCACGACTACAAAGGCATTTAACATTAAAAGCGATTAAAATGTTTCAGCTTGTAAAAATGACAAGGCTCCATTTGTTGAGACGCTGTGCAATTTTCACTCCAATATGTGCTTGGATAAAAAGTTTGTCGAATCAATTTCCATTATTCCAATAATAGCAAAATGAAAAATACAAAACCAGTCATTCGACTGTGATAGGCTTAGTGTTAACATGCAAGCATGCTAAAACAAGATCACCCATGGCATTCGCAACCAATAAGACGATCTACCCGCACACTATTTACCCAGTCCTCCTAAAAACTGTGTCAAATCGACACGAATCAAGCTGCTCGCTCCCCACAATCCCCCGGCGCTTCCACTCTCAGACTTTCTCTGTGCACCGGTTTTCGACACGCTGATGCATCTTCGCAGCAAAGCGGATAGAACAAGATCGACGGGGGTCGTCGCCCGGCGATTCGGAATTATGATAACTGTAAGGACGATCGTCGGTGCAATCGTCTATCTGGCCAACTAATCTCTTTGAGCAAAGCTAAAAAGTCTAATGTGCTTAATTAGCAGGCCAGTTATCGGGTCGAACTCGAGCACCTAACGTCAAACTGGTAACGAGCTGCGGAGGGTTGTGCTGGCGAGCCATTTAAATTGACTTGCATAACCGCATTGCCAGAGAAAGGGAGAGGCAACGGTGGTTGGGGAGGGGCGAGGACGAGTTGTCTCCGGGCCGTGGTCCTGGTGGAAAGCCAGTAAAAACACGCATCTATTTCCATATAACAAGTTTATATATTACGCCGTCACTGGCAGCACGTAGTTACATTTGAATACGATGTCCTAAAGCCGAGAGACAGAGAGAGAGAGAGAGAGAAAGAGAGAGAGAGAGAAAGAGGAGGAGGAGGAGGAGGAAGAGGAAGGGAGAGAGTGTGCTTGCTAGTACAGGAGCCTAGGTGCACATAGGTGCACATCGTCCGCGAAGTAGGGCCGAGTGGGGCGACGAGCACCCCGAGCGTCGATTACACTCCACGAATTGCAAAATGCAACTTGGCACAGAGCGAACGCTTAACTTTGGGTAATTAGCGCGGGACGTTAAAGTATTTCGCAGCGCCAAACTGCCAATTACCACGGCTACTTCTTCGTGTTACGATCGTCATACACCGGGAACGGTTTAAATTTCTTCAGACAAGCCGAAATTTACGACCCTTTTACCGTCCAAACGAATCTCGAGACGCCTCTGTGCTCTCTCTCTCTCTCTCTATCTCTCTCTCTCTCTCTCTCTCTCTCTCTCTCTCTCTCTCTCTCTCTCGTTCGTACTTCCCCCTTTTTTCCCGCGATGCGACATTCCACGTGTCCGTCGCGGGCTCTATAAACCGAGAACGTGTGCGTCGCGGAATTCGATTAAATGATACACACCGGTGGGACTCTGTTGTCGGCGAACGTTGGTTACCCAACGACGAGACGCGAGGTTATCGACTCGAGCATCGTCACACTGTGGTAATCGATCTGTTGCTCGCGGTAACCAAATTCTAGTCGATACATTAATATTGCGCTGGTAATTGTTACGCAGGTGTGATGTTTAGCGTTCGAACTGCTCGGACTGTTGATGGTTAAGATTGCGCCGCTGATATATCTGTACCAGAGCCAGCTTGAACCTTTGCCCTAAGATTTCATTAAAAGGCATCTGATTAAAACATACTACATACTGTACTCTTTCTTAGTCTCTTCGCTGACCGCGCCTAACGTAGGAAAGGACAGCGCGTGCGAACACGGACCTGTGAGAACCGATGATTCGACTACCCCCACTATCGCGCTCCGGTCGCCCGTTCGGACAGGCCTCGCGATGGCCGGCCAGGTGGGGGTAGCCATTCTACGTCATCCAGAGAAGTCCGGACAGGCCTCGCGCTGGCCGGCCGGGTGGGGGTAGCCGATTCTACGTCCTCGACTCTCAACTCACCCGGCCGGCCAGCGCGAGGCATTTTTTCTTATTTTTTTTACAACGACCGAGGGGAATGTGGGACTCGGCCTATTTAACGGCCCCTACCCACTAAAACCTTCCTCTCCCGGGGCTATTTTCGGACCCCTGCTCACCTCTGAAACCGAAAATAAATAACATCCGGGAACCTACTGTTCGTAATACTCCCGGAAGCGCGAGGCCTGTCCGGAGGCAACTACAAGCTTTTTCTTAGATCGTGCACAGTTCCCATTTCCTTAGATCGAGGCTTCACTGTATTAAATTGTAGCATATGAAACGTCTCATTTTGTAACGATTAGCAAGCACTTTCTTCTAAATAAATCTGTTCGTCAAACTAATTAGTAAAGAGAGAATTACAAGTTTACCGTATGACCGTAGAAATTGAATCCTTTGGTCGTTCGCGTACTTCATTTATACGGAATCGGTGAAAACTAACAATTTTCGGTAAATATAGCTAAGAGAGGACCCACCTCGGATTACTTTGACCTTCACATATGTTGTCAAGAACAACATTCTGAACAACTTTTGTCATTACATTTATCCGTTGCTCGATTATAATTTTCGACAAAATTGCAAAAAACTATTGCAAGTACTGACTTGCATTTTCTATATTGCGTACACATATTTCCGATTTTCGTATAGGTCGTCGCCTAATAACTCTTCGCTTCCACAAATCTAACCACAACTCATCCTATTCGCATAATCTTTGTATTGTAACGGTCATCTAGAATTTGATCTAGTAATTAAGGCTAACCTAACCCAATTCTAACCACACCACAACTCATTCTATTTGCATGATTTTTCCATCACTAGATCAAATTCTGGATGACAGCTGCAATGCAAAGATTATGCGAATAGAATGAGTTGTGGTTAAGTTTGTAGAGGAGGCGGAGACCACGCATACGAAAATCCAGGAGTAGTATCTCACTCTCCTTATACATATACATATAGGGTGAACTTAAAATAGTCAATAATTATGCAAAATAATAATTTTAATTACATTTCTAGATTATTTAATGGATACACACTGCCCATTATGTTAAAAATGCATCAATGCGTTTGTCGCCTTTGTCGTAATTATCTCGGAAACTATGTCCGAGCGACGGATAGTTATGTTGACAAAAGTTGTTCATCTATCAATTGTCGCATGTCGACGGTCAATGTCCAGAAAGAAAAATTCTCCAAATGCACAATATAAAATAAAAACGGATATTTCTCTCCAGTATGAAATTGAACAAAAATGGCGGCACCGCGACAAGAAACTTCGAAGAGAAATGTCTTCGTCAGGCAGAATATCACAGAGAGGGACTTTGAAAGCTGCTGAGTACACACATCGAACCCTTTACGTGCGGAAGTTGAGCTACTTTTGACGTAGCATTTCGTTTCAGAAGTTCCGGAGTAGAACTATACTCGGTATTAATACTTCGATCCTACCGTAGTCTTCGAATATGATACACATTCACCGTACATTCTGGATAATAAATCGAATTATTAGTGCATAGATTGGCTAGCGATATTAATTATTCAGGTGTAATCTTTGATTTGGTGCAATGAAGTTATTATTCTATTTGCCTATTAGTCAAGCGTCGGGACGCAGGAAATAAGATTCAATATTCCAAGACTAACGACAGCAATTATACAGTATAATCAATGCGTATCTTCTATTTACGCTTCCCGTCGATTCAGCCTAATTATTTTAAATGCCGCGCCGACGGACGCATCTTATCCGTGAGATCACAGCGCCATCACGCATGCCTTCACAATTCCTAAATCGATGGACGCTCGCATAATCATAGAAATAAAGCCCAGTGAACTTGAATTTATAATTAGCCTCGCCCTATCCAGTTCCATCGGCAATCCCTTCGATCCGAAACGTTCAGGAAACCGTAGAGGCTCTCCTTGATACACTTTTTTGGGGAGCACAAACAAGCTGCGTCGAATAAAAATATTGTCACGTTGGCTGCCTACGAAAAATTAGCATACCGGCACGAACGAGTTCCTAGTTACGGTATGCACTCGTACGTCCACACGCTCGTACGCACACGCACACGATCTATAAATAGTTCCTGCTCAGAAATAAAACTCATTAGAGGCCTTAAACCTTAATCGTCACCGAGCCGTGTGTATCGGCATCGATGCACATTATAAGACTGACATTTTAATTATGTTAAACGCCGGATGTTCGACCTGCTGCTCGGGGTGGCGACTCCGAGGCCGGGAATATCAAATAAGACAGGTATGATGCCGAACGATCGTCAAACGTTACATCCCCTTTCCTGTTCTCTGGCTACGTTAAGCGAGTTTAACCCTTGTGTCTTGTTTCTTTTAAAAAATTTTTTTACTAAATTTGTTTGCGAATAAACGGATTATCCGTTGGATTTTATGTTCATGCAGGAGCACATATTAATTCCGTAGAAATTATGGCTCTAGGCCTTCGGCTATTTTCCTTATAACGTATGCACGATTTAAGAAATTCATTGGACCATTTTCTACGAAAGAGTATTTACAATTTTGATATAAAAAGATCTGAGACCTGTTCATTTTACTGTATGTTCACTCCTGAGGAACACGTATGTCGGTTAAATTGTAAAAGTTTACCTTACGCTCGTCGAACGAACGATTTCATAAGCCTTCGAAGACGTCGCGGGACACATAGAGCTATCGATAAAGTAAGATCGGAGCACGGAAAACGTAAGATCGCCTGACACCTTGCGATATAAAGGCAAAAAGACCAGGCCGGCCGCTAATACGACATTCGGAATGCGGGATACCGTTGATAGGACCTTCCGGCGAAATAGACCGCGACAGGATGGACAGTTGTAACGATGGCAATTCTCTCCTTCATGAAGACGTAAACGTCCCCGGCAAAAATATAGATACCTGACCCGTCGAGCGATAAACTTGCGCGTTTTAACCGTGATAATAGGATTCTGTTACCACAGTGCTCCTCAGTCTTGGTGTCGCGATCAATGGTTGCGTGTTACGATTGTTTCTAATGGTTGCGTGTTACGATTGTTTGTAATGATCTTGTGTATCGATTCTATGTAATGGTTGTGCAATGTTTCTTGCAACATAAGTTGTTTACGTAAAATAAGCATAGTACAAATTTGTACAGAGAATTTTTCTACCTCCTTTAAGGTGTTGCGAAGTTTTCATTCAAGGTCATCTGAATGTCATCGTGTTACGAATCTTCAACTCGTCTTGACGTGTGCTGCAATGTCACAATATGAAAAACCAGTGTTAACTGACTCGCGAAAAATGACCTTGAGAGAAAAAGAATCAAAGATACGAAACGAATTAAGATAATGTTTAAACTCTTCTTATTAAAAGTTAATCACCTCTTTTGGATTTCTGTGACTTGGCAATTATCGCTTCAGTGTCCAATGGCGAACGATAGGTTGAGAGACGCTGCTCTAAGGGACCAGAGCCACTTAAGTTCAATTTGATAGGATACTTTTCAATCGCTGCTGTACCTATTCATAAAGACGAAGCTGGCGCTACAGTAATATAATAAGCTAGTAAGTAATATTAATTGCAATATAAATTAAATAATGGTAGTGGTAATATCAATTCCGCCGTCAATAATTTGCTGTAAACGATTTTACGAAGAGCACAAAACTGAGCAAACAAAATGCTTTATCTTAGTCCATCAACTACAGAAACGAACAATTAATTTTCTTCCAAGCGTGTTCTGTTCAATTTTTCTTTTCTAAAAAAAGTGTAATTCAAGAATTTAAAATATTAATCATTCCGCGCTCACGTAAATGAATTTCGTACGAGTTTCGAATTGCTTCGCAAAAAAAAAAAGAAAAGAAACTTTCGTACGCACGAAACCTTCACGGTGCAATTGGTGGCATGGTGGGTTTCGCGCGATTGCGACCGACAACCGGAAGCAATCGTGATTCGATGGCATCGCACGTGGCCGGGTAGATGCATGGGAATTAATTATGATCGAAGGGGTTAAATAGCCGCCTTATCGGCGTCCGGAAAATTATTGTAGGCTTGATTAAATACCTCTCCAACGAATATGCATCGTCGTGCGTATTCGTATGCGTGTGCGCTCGCGCGCTCTCGCGACTGGATCGAGGAAGTGGGAGAGGGGAGACGTTGGTTGTCGGTGGATTCACGAGCTGGCTGGCAGAACAACCACCAACAGGGGTTGGGAGTGGTGTAGTGATAGTGTTCGAGGGGCCGCGGGTTGTTATTAGCGTTAAAACAAACGGCTGCGATGTAATTATCGGCGTCGTGCCGCGGCAGGTAACAAACGATGCCCTACGATAGCGTAAATATTCCCCGAAACGAAAAACGGGAACAAAGAGGACGCGCGGAGGTGTCGGTGGCTGCGGGAGAAAGGCAGAGAAAGAGTGAGATTGGTAGGGAGGGGAGGAGCGGGGAGGGGAAAATGGAAGTGGAGAATAATCGGGAAATAGATGAAGAAAGAACAAAGGGGTGGGCTGCTTTTGTCGACGAGACTGGACATTGCTACAATGCCGGGGCAGCGGCGTTACAGGGAAGTTAGCGGCGCCACCCGCGAACAAAGAGCGTTCGGCACCGGCATGCGTTCGGTGAACATTTAGCCCTGTAATCGAGGAGTCGTAACGTTTTGACAGAGAAATACAGTGGCTAATAGAATTTGCAAGTAAAACCGAACCCGCCGCGCGAATCGAGGCAACGATTCGCCGGTAATGTATCACCGCGGAAGCGCGAACGCCGCGACTCGCATGCGCAATTTTAATGTTTATTGTTCGTTTCGCAGCTTCCTGGTTACGGGGTCGTTATACCGAGCGTGGCGTGGAAACGATCCGCGGCCGTTTGCCTCGCCTCGGAATCCGCGAAACAATGCCAAGATTTTTCGGCTTTTACATGCAGTTTTTATAACATGTTCACTGTGACACAGTGAAAACAACGCGATGGATTTGTTGAGAAACGATTGTCGTAATATTATTATTATTATACATTAAACAAACGCAACATTTTCAATTAGCACCATTCTAATCAACGTATTTCGTCAATGTATTTCAAGTTTCTTGATTGTATTATGGTAAACAGTGATTTTTTTACTTATTCACGTTTTTCACTTACAAGATTGTTATCTCAATTTTGTAGATTTTTTTTACCATCAACGAATAGTAAAATACATATACATGAAAGGAATATACGAAAGTCGCATTGATTGACGTTGACATAAACGTTACTGAAAACTAAAATTAGACATCTGAATTAAACTTGCGCGGACGATATTAAGGATTAGCTTTGCACCTCAAAGTTTTATATGCACAATAAACCTGTAGTAATAGCATTCCTTGATGAGAACGTTCTATAAGATTTGCATTCTGAAATCGGACGTTTCATATGCAGCAACCTAATAGGTACTCCTTTTTTTTTAATGACGAACGCATAAAATCCGCAGTCTAATTATTACTAATGTACAGGAAATTTTACTTCTTGGAAACTTCCTCTATAAAAACGTCGAATGTGTGGTCGAACAGAAAACGCGATAGGTTTAAAATACAAAACACATTTGCATGCCACTCGAAGAAACGAACGCGATTAAATAAATGGTAATAGGAACGATTCGAAGAACCATTTTTAATATATGATTCTTCCACTTATCGTCGAATTAGTTTCACACTTTTTACTCCGCTGTGAAAACGCGATAATTCCGCGGTTTTAGCGCTAATTGCGCACACATTCAGCGTGCAAGACAAGGCGTAGAAGAGCGTTAATCCCCGTGTGGACGATAATAAAATATGCCTGCGCACGACTTCCGCGTAAAAGAATATCCAAAGAAAAGCTTCATAGATGGCTTCATTACAAGAATTATCACACATTCCTGTGACTCAATCACAGCGAGTAATAAATTTTGCGCTCGGGCTACCACGCAAAAACCGGAATCACGACCCTACCTGGAATTTTAATCATCGCTCGGACATGCGCCTGATGCATTAATATTCCTATTCGTCGAATTAAAATTTCAAACGCATCGTTCGAAGTGGCATATCTTTAATAGCATAAACAATCTTGGAAATGATATCGGGAAGGGCGAGACGATGTCTTTGAATTTTATTTGAAACTGGCCTCGATGCGATGGGCGGTTCGAAAGCATAAATTAACGTGCTGCGGGAACGAAGTTTGTTAGTTTAAATATTATAAAACAACAGGCTCGATCGTGGCGTACTTCCACGGATATCTTCCATTAATTACAAATGCGGGATGTGAGAATAAATATTCAACGCTCTGGTAAAAGAAAAGTAAATATTAAATGAATTCAACAAAGCGACAGAGGTGGTATAATAAACATTTTGTGCATTTTCTTCGCCACCTAATAAAACCGTTATCAACGGAGATTAATTTTTACTCAACGAGAATGAATCACTGCTCGTAAAAATCGAGAAATTAGCATGAACCCCGCAATCCGCGGATAAAAAGTACAATATCCTAGGGTCGTAAAAAAGAGGCTCGTTTAGGAGGGCGCTAAATCGAAACGTTCGTTAGACCGACTGCTGACAGGTCTGATAAATCTCGCTATAATAAAATCGTTAAACAAGAATCATTCGAATCGAAGCAGAGCAGGCGTGTTATATAATTACAATGGATCCACCTGGATCGCATGGATCGCGTGTATTTATTCGGCATCGCTCCGTTCGAGCCGTCTTTCTTGCACAATCTGTAATCCACGTTCAGCAGATTAAATCGGACGCGTGCGAACAGCCTTAATGAATCTGTTCGTGACCAACTACTGATTCCCAGTAATGAATTATAGGAACCGACACTCCCTCCAGTCACCGTGAATCCAGACGTCGATCAATTCAAGGTCCGCCCCTCGTGGAAAGAAATATCCGTGTACCTGTGCGTGGACGAACCTATTCGACTGTAACGAGCTTTTTAAATTACCTCCGGACGCTGTTGGGATCGTCGCGAAATTAACGAGCGTTGGATGCACTGCGCACACGTTATAGAATCCGCAGAAGAGCCAGTCAAGGGCGATTTCTAATTTTTACGAATTTTCAGGGATATTCTTTTGTGGTCAATGATGTACGATTAGTCGTTTTATTATGGTTTAAATGAAAGCTCTGCGGAAATACACGTAGATCAGAACAGTGATAAGAAATCGTAATTTATCGATGCTTGCACGATGTCAATGAACGCATATAAATTATCTGAACTGTTGCACGTGCGTCCAAAGTTCTCGGAATTGATCAGATTCGCGCACGGGGACTTTTGCCACGGACTGTATGTTACGATATGTGCAGGTTAACACGTCACTTCGTGCACGCAGCGATGCCCAGAGAGGAAAACGACCTTCGGAATCGCTGTACCAATCATTTTTCGACAGGGATCTGCATCGAGAGGTCGGGATTCAATCACAAAGCGATCCAATTATGGAATGCTCTTCGGTGAGACAATCATCGTTTCGACAATGTCTCGTGGAACAAGAACAATGACACGTCGTACGGTTTCCATTCGAGTGGTTTGAAAAGTCGAACGGCCGGAGTGCACAATAACGAGGTCTCTCTCTCTCGTCTCGGTGACAATGAGATTGGACACGAGCAGTTTTTTTTTTCAGCGTTTCTTAATACGACACCTTTCCGCACGCTGCAAGAGGGAACCTTGTCCTACTTTGCTAAACAAACCGTTTCAGTAGCTATAAATCCAGTTAATTGAAGAACTCGTATGATCTTACTCGTTCCACTACTATTTCCGTAACTCCTGTTCGGCGAAGAACTTCTCATTTGCGTTTCATAACGAGATTGCGGATTTACCGTGTTCACGAGAAAAATGCGTAAGCGAGATTTGAAACATTATTCAACGGAACTATCACTATCGTACATTCTATGCAATTTAGCTATAGTCGCAAAATTCCTCATTTCAGGGTTGAATTTCAGTAGAAACATAGAACACGTGAAAAATAAGAAACCAGACCTTGAAAATATTTATTCAAGGTGACCTTCACCTTAGGAATGTTTCGGTTCGTCAAACGTCCGATCGAATCTTTCTCTTAACATGTTGTGCATCGTTTCCCGCGGACTTCGACGTGCAAAGGTCACCTTCGATCGTATTGCGTTCAAGGTCGGTTCTAGTTACGGCATAGTTACCACATAGTTCTCCAGCGTGAAAACATGTTAAAATATTTCCCCCGCATCACGCAAGAATCCCACGAATGCGTGCACGCACCGAAATCGCGAGCGCGCCAATTGCGTAATCCGGTCGGCAAAAGAATCGCGTGATTTACGCATCCGCAACAATGGTATCATCTCCAGCGGGGCACGTTTTCAGATTCCCCTTCCCGGTACGGTGCCCCGTAGCCAGACACCAGCGTTCCTCCCGTTTCCCTTGTGCTATCACTCCCTCTCTCTCTCTCTCTCTCTCTCTCTCTCTCTGGCAGTATTCGCGTTCCATCTCACCGTCACTCCCACCACGATGCACTTCCTCTTCTTCTGGCCGGTTTCTCGCGGTTGCGGCCTTGCAATGCTGCAGAAAGGCCTGTTACCTCTCTCCTCGCCACCCTCTCTCCTCTCTCTCTCTCTCTCTGCTCTTTATGTACGTGGCTGTGCACCGGCCCCCCATCTCGGTTCCCGGTTGCACCGTTGCATCGGTGCAACCAGCCAGGACGATGGCAGAGTGGTGGCGGGTTTAGGCACACACCATCACATCGGGAAACCGGCACAGAGAAAGAGCCAGTTGCAGTAGTAACAGCAACGGACAACAGCAACAGCAACAGCAGCGCAAAAGCGGCAGCATCAGCAGCATCAGCAGCAGCAGCAGCGCTGGTTCACCTCGAACGAGACATTGACCTACCACGCTCGACCTTGCCAGTTCGTTACTCTTCCTCGGTTCTCTTATGCATTATACACGGCTATCCGGCTACATCCGTGCCATCCTTCCCTGTCCTTTCTGCTGCTCTTCCTTCTTCCCGCTCGGCCGCTCTTTCTATTACTGCCTCCTGGTTCCCCACTCTATTTCTATAATAACCGGTCGCTGCGCTTCTTCGTCCCTCTTTCCTCATTCCTCCCCTAGAACGGCCCCGATCTAACCGGCCTTTTTTCTTTATTTATTTGTTTCTTTTTTTTTTTTGTTGTTATTTTTACAGATGCCCCGCGTCTATTAGGTGTAGAAACGAGTTCTTTCCCCGATTCGTTTTGTCTATTATGGTGATACGGTTTACACTGTCCGGGCTTTCGTTTGCGAGCCAACCCGAGTAATTCCGTCTGGAATTGTTTTGTCCGACGAAGTTTCTCCCAAGCATTGCCGCCCAGCTTCGTCCAGCTACAGTGTCCGGAACTAACATTCGGACGCTCCGTGCAATAACTTCGTCAAGATTGAAATAAACGACTGGAGGCGGAGGCATTCGTTTACTGGCTGGCGAATGAAAGAAAATTTTGAAGAAATTCCCGCTGGTCGGAATCGCGAAGAAAATAGTTGCTTTTCACAAGTTTTTCTTTTTTATCCGAGCCTGAATTCGGTATGAACGATCGATAGATTGTTGTAGAATAAAATGCAGTATAAACAAAGTATATTTTTCCCGTATTCTTCCAAATGAAATGCACGTGAATTAAAAAACAAAAAAAGATCTGAAATGCTATAATTTTCATTCAAGATCATTTGTAGGTTATCGTGTTGCAAAACTCGCGTTGACGTGTGCTACAATGTCACAAAACGGGAAATCAGCGTAGTGTCAGCAATCGGAAATGCTATAATTTTCCACGTTTTAAAAATATCTTACGTGTCTGATGCCTGTTTGAACGAAGTTTCCATTTGCATCGTTAATTTTGCACGTCTCACAGTGTGTTCTCTCGTGAAATCTTCGAAACGCGGGGAAACGATCGAAACCGCGTCGCGTATTCGGGGCGCATAAATCAACGGCGATTCAATTAATGAATATAGTATCCAGCGATCTTAGATAACGCGATCTAGAAGTATAAATTTTCCCGATAATTGAGAATTGCCATTGACACAGACATATTACATTAACGAACACTCGGAGCGTTTCCATTAATAAATGTGCCATCCCGCGACCAGCTTCGTCCATCGTAGGTCCCCAACGAGCGCAATAAATCAACCGCGTCAATGTATATCGACCTTTTTAATTGCTCGAACGGAAAAAGGGGACGTCGACGATAAGGTGGCGGAGCAATCGATTCCGCCATTATTGCGGCCCGCACAAGGAAACGATTCTCGCTGTCCGTGATCGGTTTAACGGTCGATCAGTGCAATTTGCGAAATTTATGGTCCCAGAGGCTGGGGCTGGGACGTTAACGAAGCTTGATGGGGGCCGGCGGACGTATTATCGCGCTGTGGGCCGCATCGTTCGGCGGCGCATTGTTGTTAATTAATTATAACTCGCGTCGCTAGGTCCGACGAAGTTCCCCGGCCGCTGATCATCGGCGCAGGACCGATCGACGACATTCTTCCGATATATTCCTTCTTCTCGGTCGGGCCCCGTGCGCCGCGCCGCGCCGATGCATCTCCGGGGAAATGCACCCGCAATCAATGAGATTGCGCATCATCCGGTGCAACAAAAGCAGAAGATAGACGACCGAAGGTATGCACGATTGTTTATTAGTCCGTTCAGATAGTCCTGTAAATTTTTTTCTAACAGTCTGTATTATACTGTCTAGTTTATAATTTTTCTTTTTAATAGCTTCCACTGAAAACATCGCAGGGTCTTTCGTTTTATTTAAATACGCATTAAATTTGCTCCCAGTGTAACTACACAATTTCACATCTCGAGAAACATTGTCACGTGTTAGCATCCGATCGATCGGCAAGCGGCTCGATTCAGAAAATGCGTGGAATCTTTGTTCTCTTCGTATATTACATCGAAACATGCCAGTAGATTCCAGTACTACGGCGAACATTTTCATGTACGAGCGTGGATTCAGTTTCATGCGTCGCCTTTATTGATACTTAATTAACGTTCGCGTCATTCGTTTCATTCCCCTCGTGCCTGGTTATGCCTGGTTGCAAATCTATAAAGAAGCGAATGCCTCGAATGCCGCGTATGTTTCAGACTACGTCAAAAGAGAAGACACCGAAAGTCGAGGCTCTAACTGTGTTCCTATTGACCGTTCTCGTATGTACGGCACAATATTTAAATGATATCCATAACATTTACGTTGCCGCGCGTTGCAAAATAAGTTCTCCGGGATGGCACGCGGCTAGTTGCGGCACGCATTAGTAACGCAACAGCGGCGATTCCTGTGCTACCACCATTAGATACGACGGTAGAATAAAAATAAATGGAACGAGAATCCTCTCGCATATGTATGTAATGTGGGACACACGTTAAAAATATATATCATTTCGAACCGTTTAAGCCGTAATTTGTGTTTCACCCCGTGCCTCCTTTATTCCGTTTTGCGTTGTTGCCGCGGCCTTTATACATAGCAATCCTTAATGGATAGTTTGTCCCAGATTGCTATTCGTAATTCTGGTGTAAATTACTAGAACCAATGGACGAATCGTTTAACTCGCAATAATATCGCAACAACCGCATAAAAACGTCAGCGTTTAACCGCGTTCATAGCGTATTATTTGCTTGAAAATATCGTGCATCATGCATCGGTCTGCTGAACAGATGTCATCGAATCAAATCTGTTCTGTAGATAAAAAACTTTTCCACTTGTTTTAGCTGCGGTAAAACATTCTACGGTATAGTGAATTAAATCTGTAACGCGCATGCTACTAGGCGTCGAAAAAAGTCCGTGCGGATTTCTTCCTGGAAATGAATTGAAGCCTACAATTCGCACGTGTAATGTATGACTCCTATTTCTTGGAACTGATACGGACAATCTTCGTTTTGACTGCACTTCACTTTGGGGGACCGAAAAATTTACAACTTTTTTTATATAATCCTATAGACGTTGTCGAGAAAACGCGAAAAATGTAAGTTTTAATGGCCGGAGCTCACTGGCTCGCAAGTTATACTCGTCAAAATTTGAGAAAATAGAAACTGCACGATCTAAGTAAAACGAATATCGCCTCCACTGCGGAGCATACCCCGCAGGGTCGATTGACAGAGTCGATAGTGGGGGTTGCCGATTCTTGGAGGTCCGCGTTTACCCGTGCTGTCCTTTTCAACCTTCGACGCGGTCACAATTAAATAGTAGAACTGTGCAATCTAAAAACCAGCAGGGACCCGAGGATTTTTCTTAGATTGAACCTTTACTGTGTATAAAAATAAGGTGGAAATTTTTGATCCCTCAAAGTGAAGTTCAACCAAAAGTGATCTTTCCTTAATGCTACTATCAAAAATCAGACATTTCATGTGCAGCAACGCAATACAATGTAAAAGTTCTAGGTTCCTACTTCATTCCGAGGGGAGCGCATTATTAATATATCATGCTCAGGAGTATGTTACTCGGGATTTACAGTCTTCGCGAGTCATCGGTATACTGCTTCTCAAAGCTATAAACGCAGTAATGCAGTATAGATAATCGGGGGGGCACAATGACCATAGCACCTTAGGTCAGCTAATACGGCCTCGAGACGTCATAAACTTGGGTTCTTGGACAGGTGCATGTTACACGCAATTGAATCTTGTTATCCAGACAATATGTACTACTAAAGGAGTCTGTGGCTTGGCAATCCCAGAACAGTACACGAATAATTTTTATCAAATAATTTCCTTTCCTTGTTCCCAGACGATTTATACGAACCGTTGGACACAAATAACAATGAAACTATCAACATTTAGACACAGAAGAGACATTTGTTATAATTTTATGGCTAGACTTTAGACGTTTATAGGAATTCCTATTTTTATAGATGAATTTTCAGAGAAATGGAACTTCAATTCCTGCAATTTAAACACGTTTGTATGCCGTAAATGGAACGATGATTACGGGATGTTAATAAATATTCGGTTAAATCGTTCCGGTTTGCAGGAACAACGTATTTATACCAGTTTGATGCTGGTCGACTAGGAAATCGTTCCTCGCAGTCTTCCTAGGGTCAAAGTTTAATTATGCTACCTGTCCGCGTTGCTCACATCAAGTCACACCAATCTCGAACGATCTCTCTGGTATTAATTTACCAACGAGAGCATGCACGAGTAAGGGCTCGATCGAGCAGCCCGATCTCGAGGTGTGCCATAACAGTAAGACCCGCATTCTTACGTTCCGAATGATAAACGATCCCGGGCATGTCGTCGATAATGCATTGTGTCTAACGATGCAGTAATTAAAACCGTTAAGCAGCATCAAAGCCATATCGCAAGCATAAACGAGTTCGAGGAGCATCGAAGTAGTGTAGTGACTTCGACAAAGTAGCAGAACTTTTGATGGGATGAAGATAGAGCGAGGAAACTTCAACCCATCAAATGGGTATATTGTTTCCTGAAACTGCAATCTCTCACATTACAGTATTTTGAAAAATTCAGTGAGACATTTACCAAGGTACTTCGAAGCGTACTATAAAATCCAAACGTCCCAAAAAAGCTAAAGAAACTTCATGTTTGCAATTACAATATTTCAGCTGGGGTCATAAAAAACTCCAACGTACTGTAGAGTGAGAAGCGCGACGTCATCCATTGGTGAAGCGTAACGTCATTCATTGTATTATATTATGTATATGTTATTGTTATTATGTTATATGTATATTAGCAACGGTAACGTTGATCAATTGCGTTTTTCAGTGTTTCGTATCGATTGCGGTTTTCATATTTTTATACAACAGATTTTGTTTGATTCGTGTACAGAACGCGAATAAGGAAAGACGTTTCCTATTGTGATCCGAGACATAAATCTTAGACGGAGATTCGTATGTTAAATTTCTCTTATTAAATATTATACTTTTTTGGTGTTCGTCGGTGGTACATTATTTATTAACATCTGTGATCCTACAGTACCATTTCAAAGTTACATTGTAGTAGAAACATGATAGAAGAAGACTTAACCTTGAAAATATTTATTCAAGGTGACCTTCGCCATAGGAATGTTTTGGTTTGTCCAAACGTGTGAGTGAATTTCTTCCTCAACATGTACATCGTTTTCTATAGACTTATACATGCTGAATGCAAAGGTCACCTTCGATCGACATTTTCAAGGTGAAATCTGGTTACAACAGTTTTTTAAGTCAGAAATTTTTAAGAAATTCGATTCGATCGGATATCTCAGCGATGATATACAGCGTGTTCCAGTTAAAGGTTCAACCACAGGTGATAATGGTCAGCAAATAAACTGTTTCAACTTGCGTCAGAGTATTTCGCAAAAACACCCAACAAGAAAGAATCTCATCACCTAAATCCTCCGCAAGCGCGACCTCACAATTTCGCCGATCCCAAATCAAAAAATGTTAAACCCTTGAATTGGTGGGTCCCGGGGAGTTCTCCAAGCATCGGCTCTTTGCTTCCCGCAAAAATCTCTTTGAAATCGACTTTCTTAGAAAGGACCTCGGTTAGGCGATTTCTTGCTGGCATCCCGTTTCGACCCGCACGTCCGCTGCGGCGCGGCGACCGGAGATAATCGAGACGAATGTTTCGTTCAGCGTGTAGTCGATCGAATTCTCGCGACGCGACGCGACGGCCTCGAATGTTTCCGGGGGAGTTCTCTGGAGGAGGAGAAGGAGGAGGAGGAAGAGGAGGAGGAGGAGGAGTGCACAGAGGCAGAAAGAAGAAGGGTTTTGAAGAAGAAGAAGCCGATCCCCGGCGCGAGCGCGTTGAACGAGGCGAAACTTTTCTTTGCGGGGACTGAACGGTGACAGGTACCTAGTCCATGTCAAATTGCGAGTCGATATCCGGCCTGGATCGTTTTGTTCCTCCGGCGTCGCGTCCATTCTAGAGATATCTGTTGGCTGAGGATGGATGTTCGGTTGGTCGGCTCGTTGCAACCGGGTACGTTGAACCCGATGCTCCCGCCGTGGTGCAACGTCGAACGCATCCTATGCTTAGAAACCGTAACGACACGTAAAACTAACGGGCTTTCGCCTGCACGCCCGTCTACACCCGCGGAAGCTGCGGTCGAACAGACAGTGTGTCTTGTCCTGCACTTCCCGAATTGTTTTTGGTAGAGCAGCGTTCCGCGAGGGGTGCTCTTGCGCGTATCAACTTTTGCGTCTTCGACGACGACATCCAATGCGAATTTACACTTCTTCGCGTTGGATGTACGTTGTCGATGAATATTCAAGTTGATGAAAAAAACATTTTTTTGAAAGAAATGTAGTTCCATTTAATGACGCAATCACCATTTCGATTACTCTTCTAGGAGCTATATCCCCTTGAATTGCAAAAAGCTCAAGTTCCACTCAGAGGAAATGAGTTCATTTTGACGTTGCTATTTGCAGTGGTTTCACACGGATATAAATTTTTTAAATTCTACATGTCAATATATGGTTTCTTCTCTATTAAAATCATTAAGGGAAGAAATAACATTTAATTTAGTGTCAATTTTTTGCAATCGATGCAGACAATTTTTATTTTGCATAAAGATCCGCTAAAGATCAGGACTGCGAAAAGAGCGTGATAAAACCTTCGTCGCTGATATATTTTCGATTTGACACTCGTGAAGTGAGAAAGCACGAGTTTTCGCCTTTTTAAATAGCAGGATATCGAAGCAATCGAAACTCGTACACCATGTACATCAACACAACTTTTTTTCGATGCTGATTTCATGTATTACACACGCGAACACTTCAATTCCAGGAAGAAAACCGCACGAAGTTTTTCCGGTAACCAATGAAACATCTGTTTCGCCATCGTAGAGAACGAGACGCGACGCACGTCTTCCGCAGATTTTTCGTTTTGGATTGCGGCGAGGCACACGCGCGAAATTGTGCGACTCGCCACGCCGAGTGATTCAGCTACCGGCCGCCGAGTCATTAACTCGCTGGATGGATGTCGTTATTACCAGGCCAGGTGCAAAGATGAAACGGACACGCCACGGCCGCGGCCGCGGCCGCGGAAACCTTCGCCGCCGCCGCCGCCGCCGCCGTTCAATTAATGCGTTTTGATTGATGGCCACGGTTTGATCGTGTTTGTTATTGTCGGAACGGCGGCCGCGGTGTCCGACCAATCGTTCATTTCGACGGACAGTTGGCCCGGCCTAAAACCGAACAATAGCCGGATTCGCGCGCGGAATTTGTTTCGCTAATCCTGGTCGAAGGTGCACTGACTTTTCACGTCGGCCCCGTGACCGGGTCCATTTTTACGCGGATTATCGGATTCGTTTAACGGATTAAGGGGAGTATTCCCATTCAGAACTATCAATTTTAGACACTTTATCAGATCAAAAACGGTTATCACAGGTCAAGTATTTCGAAATGTCGTACTTCAGAAGAGCACTTTATTATTATTTCAATTACCGTATGATTCTGATGTATACTGGTAGATATACTAAGAAAGAGTTTACTAAAATTTTCCACGCAATTACAATAGAATACGAACAAATTTATTTCATTGGATAAAATCTACAATATTTTGTCCGAATAAATTCTTCGACGATCGTGGTGTTTCCAAATACCTGAAATGTTCATTTTGTTCCTTCGCACATAAAAGTACATTAAATACACGCATCGTCCTCCAGACAATTATACTTTCAAATTCGACTGAATTAATCGCTGCCAACTCCACGCGAAATACAGGACCCACGGTGTGTTTTGAAATTTATATTTTTCTTATTACTTTGAACCGCACTTTTTTCCCCCTCGTAGATCGTTGTCGTTCGCTTTCGCCGCTTTCTCTTCTTCTTTTTGAAGTCTGTGCCTTTTCGCTCTAACTTGCGATGGATTACTTTTCCGCCTTGTGGCCAAGCGTTCCTTTATTTTTGTTTTCATAATTAAGTTCTATCCACGGCATTCACGGCCCCTTCTCGAATGGGGATCTACAAGTCCACTCGGACCGAGTCCCTTATCCAAGTAAAGCGATTTACATACGGGATGGCGCTAGGTGCCCCGGAGGGACCGTTTACGACCACGGTATTGTTCAACCCGTCGCTATTCATCCCCCGGCACGCTGCCTTACATGTTAAGTTAGCACAGATGTATTAGGTCTTGTCTGGCCTGGTTAGATAGGTCGAGAGGATTTCTTTATCTACCACCCGGGTTATCAACTTACCGATTGCGAAACGGGAATATTGGTTTTAGCGTTGTACAAACGCTGAACGTACCAAACATTCAAAGTAAATACTAGAATACACTAGGGTAGACGAAAATATACTAGGATATACTACAGTTTAGTGAAATATGCTACAATGTGGCAAAATATTCTAGGAAATAGCAAAATGTACTACAATATAGTAAAAATACTACAATATAGCAGAATATACTAGAATATAGCAAGATTTACCACAATCGAATAGAATATCAATGGTTAAGAGAATGAAATTTCACTGCAATTTTTATGCCATTTAGAAAGTGTAGAAGTCGAAAGAAAAAAATTACACGTAATCGTTTCTCCATGTTTTAATCTTCGCTCGTTTCGCACATGGCAGGTGAAAATTGCGAGCGGCTGACATTTATCTGTCAGATGACGTACTGCGAATGTTAAATGCTCGCAAGAAACAGAAAGAAGAACGCGAGTAATGGACAGATACAAATTTCATCATCCAAAGAAGCTTGGAAATGGAAAAATAGTTTTATCCTGCATATTCAATTTACTTTTGCATGAAGAATCGTCTTTCCCGGCGAAGCGCGGCGCGGCGGTTGTGCCGCACACGCAACGGTTGCCGGAGCTATTTGATCGCAACGGAACGGTTAGCCAGATTCTTCCTAAATTATACTAAAATATCATTCCGAAGCGTTCCATTACCAGCTTTCTACATACCATAATTCTTTCATTTCGGAATTTCCTGGATTCTAACTGTATTCTCGCGTTTACTATCCGAATATAAAACGTGAAGCATACGGCTGTTGCAAGAATTGACCACCTTCGAGCGTAACAATATAGACGCTAAGCGTCCTGTAATGACTGTAGTCATGCGCTGTACACTTTATCGCAAATCATTGGCTTATCCTCTCCGATTTCACAGCATGGGGAACAAAAATGACATCTGATATTCGCGCGGACGATAAACATCTCGGAAGCTATCCTGATCTGCAAGTTCGATAGAAGTCGATTCCTTTGCAGTTTCTTAAAGAATGGACTTTCGAAAATGTGTTCTTGAAGCGGGGTGCCTAAATTTCCGAGATTGGAAAACTTTGAACGCGTTCTTCTTTCGCGGAACGTGTTCTCCGAAAGTGCCGAGAAATGAAAATATTCGATACACGTCATTATGTAAACATAAACAGTTGCAATAGCAAAAAAAAATTTTATTAATAACCAGAAAAACGAATAAGAATCTTGTAACATTCTTTTCAGATTTGAAGAACTGCGTCGAGAGGAATATAATGTTAGATCGGTATAAACCGGAGGACAATGCCAGGATAGAAAAGACAAGATCCCAACTAGGTCAAGAGAGGGTTACGACGAAGCCTCCGATACAGTTTTGACCGACAAGAATCCGCCGGAACCAAGTTCGGCTGACACCAGAATTAATCGACAACAATACACCGAGGCTAGGTTTGACCGACACTAATATTAATCAACGACAATATTAATCAATATGAACTTTGGAAGGAATACATACATATTCATCGATTTGTATGCACAACGATCGATAATTCCAGGATTATTGTTTTCTCACCCTACATCTGTCTCCTCTGGATATGATGAAATAGGTTTGTAAAACTATCATGTATTAACGTCGTAGAAGATCTTAGGTATTGACCTAAGGCTTAAGTAATTAGGATCGTCATAAAATTTAGATTTTAAATATTTCTACACAATATTGGCTCCTTTATGGGGTAATTTATCTAAGATTAGTATAGGCAAACCACCGGGTTACATCTTTCGATCGAACACCACAGGAAGGAAATATTCACGAGCGCTGTCCGAGCAGGCGATACCTAATTTTCGAACGCCGTGCCGAACATCATCTCCCGAGCTTCAGTCACGAAGCTCAGAGATGCCTACCTGTACAGAAGACAGTGAACCAATCTTTCGGACATACGGTGCGGATTGATATCCCCTTTGCGTCCGGAGGAAGCGATACGTTGCACGGTGCTTAACGAGCACGTACACATCGTCGTCTCTATGCTTTCGAGGATCGATCAGCCAGAATAATTTATCAAATATAATCGGCCGATCGTCGATCCGCGGACGTTACCCCGGCATTTTCGTCTACGTGACTCGTTTTGCCGTTGCTCCCCTTTCAATCCAAGTCTAACCTTACCGAACAACCTTGTTGTCTCCGGATCATGTGCCAGAACGAACTCCGTGATCCAGATGTATCGTTCATAGAATGGGTAGAAAAAGATCACGGTTGTTCTTCGCGAACCTTCGCGAAAGAAAAATCGTATTCGATCCCCGTTTAAATTTTTAAATCGTCAATTTCAGGTCCTCGCAACACCACCTATAGAACAAAGCCAAACAGCTTCGTTGTGACGTCACCGCTAAACGGCGCGACGTTCACGATTTATTCGCAATGTAGTAAGATTCCCACAAATAATATACATATTTATAAGCAATAACTTTATTTAGTTTATAATAACATAAAAAAATAAAATATCCAATTCTTTCTAACTGTTATAAAAAATAATAGAAACTATCTGCTTTTTTTATAAAATTATATTACGCATAAATGTCATGCAACAAAAAATTAATAAATCTATATTTCTACCATACGAAACAATGTTCACACAGGCAAGGAGGCTTCTTAAGATAAATTTTAACATAAAATAGAACATGAAATAATTGAACATGAACATGTAGAACATAAATTTTGTTTTTCACTTACAGTAGTTAGTTTCCTATTTCTCCTTTTAACAGTTTTCTTTTGCAAATTTGCAACTGTATTACTATTAGTAACTTTGCAGTAATTGTTTAGAATAATATTGACAGAAATATTAATAATTTGCATCCACAAATCGTCAGAAGAGTTTTTTCAAAGCTGTTCGGCTTTGTCCTATAGGTGGTGTTGGTTCTCAGCGACGCGGTACTTCCTTCCGCAATGGAACGTTCTCGCTAATCAACTTCGAAAACTATAAGGTGGTAGATGCGCTCGCAATGCTATCGCGTCGTCGAGTGAATTTTATTGGTGGTTGATTGCGCGCATTGTTACCCGCAGGTTGCCTGTGGAATCACACTTTCCATAAAACGCGCGCAACTTTTCCGGCGTGGGTACGTGACAAAATCGATTACGATCCGCAAACAAAATCCCCCACGGTGGGCGGACAACACGTCGCGCAACCGAAGGGATGGCTCCGGTGTGCACGCGCGTAACGATTATTGGACGTAAGTCCAACAATTGCGTGACAATATCGCGTCGACCTGCTGCGGAGCCGGGCCCGTTAATAGTTTCTCATTGCGGTAACGGTTAGATTGGATCAGCGAGCTCCTCGGAAGGGGCGCGCGGCAAGTTTCAATTACGCCTTTAACAGGCGACGACTGTATTATTTTCGTCGACTGGCCACGGGGGTTCCATTAACGAGGAAATGATCGAGGTGAACGAGGATCGACGCCGGCTGCGTGCCGCGCTGTGGTCCACTATGAAACTCGCACTGTTCTCTTTCTGGAAAATCTATTTTTCTTTCGTTTTGGAGTTTGCTCACCGAATTTATATCGCTTTCCAAACGATCCTTCGCGAGCGGCGAGTGTAACGAAATCGAATAAAAATTGCGATTAGAACGAACTAGATGAACGTTTCACAGGTGCAATTTTTTGCACGAGAAATTGCTTCGCTCTTTCTCGATGCGTCGGCAAAGTTATTTAATCATTTTCAGATCGGCAACCCCCACCGTCGCGCTCCGGTCGCACGTCCGGACAGGTTCCGCGACTCGATGTAGAATCTGCTACTCCCACCCGGCCGGCCAACGCGAGGCGACCGGTGCGCGATAGTGGGGATAGCCGATCTACGTCATCTACTCTCAGTTGCCTTGGCCAGAATTAAACCATTAAATGGTCCAATATTAAAAAAGCTATCGTCTTGTCAATGGTGTTCGTGTATTATTGCGAGTATTGGAGTTTATTTAAGAAACAAATTCATAAACATAATCCACTATTACTTAGTAAAGAGCGCCTATAAAAATGAGTAGACTCCGGATTTTTATGCAAAATGAAAGTTGGCTACTGCTGTCGCAAAGGACAGGAGCCAAACAGATATTTAATTGTGACTCTAATCATTTGAACAAGTTGAAAATAATACGTTGGTGTTTTTAAATTATTTTAATCTATCTACTGTTTTAAAATGCATGTACTCGGATATATTATTAAGAATAAATTCTATTTCATATTTTATATACAGTGTGGTTTATTGTATACCCATAATCCTACAGCGAGCGACTGTACACGTGTAAAAATTTGTAAATTTCGAGAAATCGTCTGAAAAATCTGCATCGCTAAAAGAATGAGTGTGAACGCGTCATAGTCCACTTCGGCGCGAAGAAACGTGAAAATACAGTTTTGCGGAGCGCCTCTACGACTCACGGAGCACCGTGTATCGTCGATCCGGCGAATTGAATTTATTCGCACGCGGACAGGTCAATAGAAACGAAAGGTAATAGACTGGGCAAACAATAATTGCACGGCGCTCGACGCGGCACGACATTTTGATCTGTCCGTATCGCGGTCGGGACTAAATGTACCGCGCGTTACATTCTATCGTTAATAAGCGCGCGGCGGGAACAACAACGACAACCGTTGCCCGTCCACGAGTAGAACTTGGATGTGGTCCGCGTTAACTGTATAATTTGTCGAACGCAGAATTCACTGTACCGCCGTCAAAGTGAATCCGATGTGCACAACTACCCGTGAAAATGTCCGGACGCGCACCTATTCAAGGAGCATAATAATTGCGACCCCCCCGGAATGTAATATGTCATAGTAATCCGTGCTCCCGGCCGCACAAAAGATACCAGCAGTAAATTAATTCCGACCGAAATTCAATTACTCGTTTCTGTAATTAACGGTAACTCGGAGCTTTCGTCGGACGCGTCAACGCGCGTCGATACGCGCGAATTTATGCGATTTCGCTCGCTCGGCATTGCCGAAAGTACATTCTACTATTCGCTATCTGTTCAACGGATCGCTATTATACCTGCCGTACATATTTGTGCAAAAGTTTAACAATTCCGCGTTACGTACACTTTCTTCGAATACACTTTTCTTTTTTTTTTTTATCATAAAGTCAGAATTTTGTAAAGTAAAATGTACTTTGGAAACTGAACTTCGTTTTTCTCTTATTACAGGAAAGTCGTCACTCGGAACGAAATTCATTTGGACTTGGAAGACTTGGCCGGTTTAAACGATTTCATCAGGATGTTATATTTTAACTTTTCAGTTTCAGCTTCGTTAAAGAAATTACTCCGCTTTTATGAGTCCAGCAGTGTTAATGAGATTAACTCCTGAAACTACCGGTAAGTACGTCTAGCTTCAAAGCTTTCGTTTCGAAACGATCCAAATTGTTAAGATACTTTCGACGAAAGTTATGGAAAATATTCAATTAAATTCAATTAAACGTGTCGCTGCACGGACTACAATGTTCAAAAAAAGTATGCGAATTAAAGAACAGCACTTCCGTGAGCATTTCTGCAACAATAAATAATACAACGGCAGAAAGAAACACTTCATTGAAATGTTTCATTTTAATACTGTTCTATACAGATATTTGCATATTTATAATATTCCCGGGGCAGTGGTACGCTTAATGTATTCCTCATTAAATTGCAATTGTGTCCAGGGGAGGTTTGTTTCTGCAAGTAAAAGCAGCGAAATGGTAAGCAAGCAAAAATAGTAGTAACGCGGCCTCTGTTTCTGAGCGTGAAATAAAAATTTATATTGTGCAATGAATAAGGGAAGACGACGGTGATCATAATTATTTTAAATGGTTGCTGGGGAATGAACGCTTCTCAACAAGCGAAAAAACTTGAAAGTACTTACCGTACAGATTTACTTATTTCGTAGAAAAGGTTTATCGGGCGAATCGGGCGGATCTCGAGCGCCAGATCGATGGAGCAAACGGAAATTCATGATGGCGTCTTACAATTTTTCACGAGCCATTTCGTGGGATTCTTTACGGTCCGCCGGCTATCAGGATGGATTAACAATGATCTTCCTTAACATTCAAGTATACCGAGTCTATTACCATATCGCACGGCAGTGCACAGAACGTTAAACATACAAATGGTTTTATTTCCGGTTACTACATTTCTCAGTAACAGGTAATAAACGTTAGCCTTTATCGTCCCCGTTTTAAACACCCTGCGGCCACTCATGGCTAGAATGCAAATGGCACTTTACTTGTACCGTTCGGCCGACTATCGGTACAATGAGTAATAAAAATACTATCACAACCGGTGGATCTTAAATTCTGCCAGAAAGACTCGGACTCTTCACTGCCTCCCACTGCCTAACTTTCTAAATAGCCACTGTTCGCTCGCAACAATTGACCGGCAGACTCCGAATCCTCAAAAACGAAAAAGTTTCCCCCGCAATCATGTACTCATTTCATTGATTAGTTATAGAATTGGAATTGGAAAATGAAATTGAATGATGCTCATAAAAGTTTATGCAATGTACAAAATTGTACAGTTTGTGTAGAAATTACATGTCTCGACTATCGTGGCGAGATTCTACAGCCTTGTTTTCCGTGGAAATCGATTAACCTTGAATTTCAAGGTCGAAAGGTCAACAATCTTTTCTTTACTGCATCGTATTCTACTCATCGCAATGATGAAATGTGCAATAGGAACCATTGGTCAAAACTCGATCATTCTTTTAAATAATTATGGTAAAATTTTTCATTATCAAACCGATTTTATTTATATTATGCAGTCACCTAACGTTTGCACCTCAAATATTTTTGTTGTTTTTAAAGATACGTCAAATGTCTTCAGGACAAAGTTGAATGTTTCGATGGGACTCACACGATGCCATAAGAATATTTCTTTCCACGTTATTCTATTTTAGAGATCTCAAGGTCACCTCCATTTTTTAAACCGGACTACCCCCTTTAACATAGTCTGACTGCGACCTTGAATGATCTTGAGTAATTATAGTCACTGAATTCCTAACGGAAGAGGCTACCATCGTAGGTGTTTAAAAAGGAGTGATACCGTTAAAAAAAAAATGAAGATAACCTTCAGATTACTAAAAAAACAAAAATAATGGCATCGTGTGGGCCTCATTGGACCATTCACCTTGTCCTCCAGACATTCGACGTATCTTTGAAAACAACAAAGACATTTGCAAACGTTAGATGACTCACCCTGTATTTTCACTTCTCAATCAGATGTAGTTTCTAGATAATAGCGTGCTATCAGTGAAGCCGTTTGAAATTATTGCCTTGCGCGTGAGATGTATCGAGGATGCTCGGTGGTATGTAACAAGCCGATAGTTAGAAAAATGGCGAGGCAAATAAAATGCGGTAGGGATCGCGCGAAAAAGCGTAGAACGGCGGGCGCGGCGAGGATCGCAAGAAACTGGCAACAGTGCCGAGAGACCGAAACTCGAGGGATGGTCCAAAATATTTTCCGGGCGTGCTTATCCGCACGTGCAGCGCGTTCCACTCGCGTTTTTGCACGTTCTTGCCGACACTTCGCCGGGCCGTTGCGAGGGTGAAAGAAGCCAATGATCCAAGAGCAAGAGAAACGAAACGGTACGAAAGGGAACGAAATGAAACGAGACGAGACAAAACGAAACGAAATGCTGGCTGAGACTGCACTCTCTTTATCTCTCTCTTTCTCTTTCCGTCTCGTCTGAAGAGCACGTGTCGACGTGCCGGGACGTGGATGAAGAAGCATGGTAGATCAGTCACGATCGAAGGAAGAACATCGTATACCGCTCGAGGAAATAATATCGCGGGACTAACGGCGTAAGAAAAGTTATTACGGCCCCTTGGGTGGGGGAGGAGCGGGGGAGCAGGGGGCTAAAAAAGGCACAGCCGGCATTAAATTTAATTTCTCGTCGCGGAGAAAACTCTGTGTGTGTGTTGGCGGGTGCCGCGCCCGTTTCGCGGTGTTGATCGTTAAATTCAATGAGTTCATCGAATGTTTCTTTGCCCGAGAGCGATTTTTCCGTCGCCAGGCTCTCTTTTTTCCCGCCACCCTGGTCGTCGTAAAATATAGCAGGCAATTAAATAACGCACAATAGCGAACCGTAACAGCGGCGCATGTGTCGGCTCGAAGGAAATTCATAATAGCCCGCGATTCCGAACTTGATTCATTGTGGGAAAAAAGCGAAAAGACGTTCTCTTTTTGCCAACAGCCGCGGCTCCTGTCTCCCGGTTGACTCGGGGGAATCTCGCAAAACGTGATTAGGCTCCGACGGGCAAATACCGCGAGCGCTCCCGGTAAAAAACAGCGTTCTTCTGGCGGCCACATGTTTCAAGATTTCAAGATCGTCCAAGGCACATTTTCATTAATGACACTGTGAATAGTTTTATTACCGCCGCGCAATATCCGGAGATCGGGTGGAATGAGAATTTTATGCATTTATATGAGAAAAATATGCGACTGATACGCGGAGCGAGAAAAATATCCGAGAAAAACATAGTTTGCAAGGTCAGATATTGCAGTAAACAAAGATTTTCTCTCAAAGTCATACATCGAGATGTCAAGTTCATCGACATTTTTCTAGTTCGAGAACTGTACAGTCGTTCAATCATTATACCGTGGATCTTTATGCAAAATAAACTGAAACTAAGGCTTCCACCACACGAAAGAGGATTAAAGTGTACAGGGTGTAAAGAAATCATAAGTCGCAGGATGATTCTACAGCCTTGATTTGGTTGCAATTGAACTAAGGATGGTGCTGCGAAATTGACCTTGATCTTGGATTTTAAGGTCGATAGGTCAATAATTTCTTTTTTTTGAATCGCATCTCATTCTACTCGTCGCGAGGGTCAAAAGTGCAGAAGGAATCATGGATCGCAACTGAACAAAAATTGTTGACCTTTTGACCTTAAAATTCAAGGTCAAACTTAATTTTGCGGTACCTTAGTTCAATTTCAACCAAATCGAGGATGCAGAATCATGCTATGGTAGCCGGGACGTATAATTTGTTCACACTCTGTACAGAGTCTGTATTCGCCATTTCCATGTTAACTGAACTAGCGGAGCCTCGCCGAGCCAATATTCAATATAGAGTATCGTTTTTCAGGCCTGAGGAATCACGTTCAACGAAGAACGTAATCCGCCAGTGATCTGGGTCGGGCGTATTCTTCGAAGAAGTACATTTACGTAACGCACCCGGAGCGGATTTTTATGAAACATTAATGTGATTAACGTTATAATGCCGCGCATCATTCAGACCTCGCAAATGACCACTTATATCCGTCTGTTTTTTTGCCATGGGAACACACCGGGGCACGGTCACGGTTATGAACGAATGCCCCAGAGATGCGAGTATACCGAGCAATCGTTCTCCATTAGAAAAATGATCCAGGTTATGATTGCTGGGTTGAACCCGTAGAAGGCGAAGCCCCCCTTCACGGGAGGCGCGGTGACCGGAGGGCGAAAAGATTTTCGATCGATAAAATTCAATAGCGTAATGCCTCGGCCCGTGGACGGGATCGATAGGGCAAATCCAAAAACCTAATTGGACCGCCGCTAAAGAAACGTCTTCATCTTTAGCCGGCGATCGGACGTTATCTGATCGAATCGGCGGGGTAACGTGCTTACAATTTATGACTTAATCCTGCGCTGCGAACGCTAAATGCTAAACCGTGGGACATGATACACACAGGCACCGACGAACCACCACCATGGTTTATGGCGCGGCCGGAGCACGCACATAATGCATAAGAATCAGGCATAAAGGGAGTGCGTTACGCAAAGTGTGTAGGGAACGATATCGATCACCTTTTCGATCCGATCTCGTGAAACCTGATTTCGATCCGGGCGAATATCTGCGATCCGAGTTCGTGGTTCGACGATGTGGCTTATGGTTGTTGTTCACCGTCCTATGTTATTAATTCATAGAACAAGCTGAACGAATAAAAAAGTAAAAAGAAAATTAAATTATATGTTTACAACTTGAGATATTAAATACGGAATTTAGATGTCGTAAATGTGTCGAGATTCGTCCTGAACGGATTAAATAATAGTCCAATTCGCATAACTGCTACAAATATACTGTGATATTTAGGATAACGATACCAGATGGTACTTAATGCGTTTAATTACTAAAATCGAGGGAGCGCTTACGGAAAAGTTACGCATCGCGAGCAACTACATGAATTTGCGAGACATTTACGAGTCACTGCGCGAACCGAATCGTAATTTCGTGGTCCGTGATAGGCGCAAGAGAGCCGGGAGGAAACGCCCTCTTCGAAGCAGCCCAGCCTTCTTCCTCGATTTCATAGTTCTCGTAAATGAGGACCTACACCGTTGCTATCCAGCAGGAAGTAATGCAGGCTTCTTCTATACGGCGACGATATATAGAATGACGCATCCTGTCTCCTCTTTCACTTTTTCGTTCTCAATGCCAACCATGATTCAATTAAACAGCATCAAACGCTGCGGAACCGCTAAGAAGATTCTGATCTGCACACCTGCAAGCGGCCCTAGAGAATCCCGAAGAAAGGGCGTTCTTGAGTAAACCAGTTGCCGGACGTGGTAAAAACGTGTTCGGAATTGTTCAATTTAAAATGCGCTGCTGGGAAAAACATGGTTCGTCTAACAAACGACGGAAAATCGTTTTTTTTTCGGATGTGCAAGAGGACAAAGAATTTTATGCATTCGCGACAACAATGAGTAGGTACAATTAAAAAAATTGTTCAGATCGAAGTTAAAATAATCTACTCGTTAAAATCAAATGATCGAAGGAAGACAATTCTATCTAGCTGTTTTGTTCCGAGTTCAGAAAAAAATCCAAGTCGCGTACAAGCGTCTCCGACCAAAATGCAAACTTCCAGTTCTGTACAGACCACAAAAGGATTACGAACGTTGAAGACCACAACCGGGTCTCAAGTTGAAGATCGCTTTTCAAAGAGTCATTCACAGGGAGATCATAGAGCATAGTCTGCCAGCCGATATTGCCTCGCAACAGAGTCCCTCTCCTCGAAGTGTTCCCTCCTCGAATAAACTGACTATTATCAAAACCTTCAAGTGCACCGCACACAGCCCTCGAACCCCGGCGAATCGGCCCGCGCAAACTAAAGAGAGCAAAACAAGAAACAGAAATTTCAATGGCAGCAAATTCCTCCATCGACCACCGGTGCGCGATACCTCCCACGTCGAGAAACTATGTTGTAGAGTCATCTAGCAAAGGTTACATCCGCGATGCGGCGATTTTTCCATATCCGAGGGTACTAAAAGTTGAAGACGCCAGCGGTCTATACGGTGTTTGACGATGAACGGGGCCCCCGAGAGTGCTTCGTCGTGGAGTTTTTAAGCGCCGATATTGGTTCTAATATCGAGGATAGAGTCGTTTCTGTCTGAAAAGACGAGGAACTGCT
The DNA here is from genome assembly GCA_028454225.1 of Lasioglossum leucozonium. Taxonomy (NCBI): domain Eukaryota; kingdom Metazoa; phylum Arthropoda; class Insecta; order Hymenoptera; family Halictidae; genus Lasioglossum; species Lasioglossum leucozonium. The sequence goes on along the minus strand of CM052221.1, from coordinate 21,855,875 downwards.
GCGTAATATAGTCGGCGTTTACGGTGTGCCGTGAATGCGTATTGCGTGTCCGAACGACAGCGAACTGCCCGCGGTGACCGCACGCAGTCGTAAACATTCGAAAACAATTTAGTCGCGGCTGATAGTCGTTCTTGAGGCACTCTAATAGCGCGTGAAGGTGGGTACGTGTTCGGACACACATGCGTCCAGCAACGCCATGGGGTGTTCGCGGACGGGCGCATGATGAGCACGGTTATTACGGACCCGTAGCATTGTACGATGATTCGCGCCTACCGTAGCCACCGACTTTGTCGCGAACTCAGCTTTTATTCCGGTCTATAAACGGATTTTCGTAAACGTGTGCACGAACGCGACGGACACGTAAACACTACACGGAGTTCGGAAATTATTCACTAACGTCGGGCTGATAGCGTTTTAGAGAGCTGCTCGAATGGGGGTGCTTGGGAGGCAATGACCATGGTCTGTAAATTGTGGACAGTAGAGGATTTATAAGCAATTTAAAATTTTCTGCATTACTTTATATAGAGCTACATAGACATTAATTTTCTTTTTAAAGAATTTTAAAGAATTGGAAATAATACAGTGAAGTCATGATCTAAGGAAAACCCTCGGGTCTCTGCTGTTTCTTAGATCGTGTAGTTCAATCGAATATTCTTCAAATATGGATAACTTTGTGGAAATTGGAACAAATTCGTAACAATTTGAGTTTTCTTCGAGAAGGTGAATTCATTAATTTGTTTACTGAATAACGAGTCGCAACAATTTTGGAAACATTTTTTAACAAATTATTCGAGTCCTATTTTGGAAGCTATTGTATACTATATTGGTTGTCTAGATGACGGGCGAAAATTGTTTTGGAACAATTGGCTAGAAGCGCTTTTCACCACATTTTTGTGGACCTGTAATGAAAATTTAACAAGTGCGTCTTTCGGACTACTGTCAGCCATGTACATACATACTGAAAACTTTATCGGAATCGGTCAACGTTGAACTGCAAACGATTAAAAAACTAAAAAAAAATCACAATGTATTCGATTTTCTGTCAATAGCAACAAACTTCGATGAAATTTTTAGCATGTGTGCACCAAACGCAATGTATGCAATTTTCATCAGAAGCCCAGATAAAAAAAAGGTATAAAAAGTGACCTTTACTATTATTTCGCAATTTCGACCAATCAAATTTTTTTCTAAACTTTGTTCAGACAATAAAATTAAATTATCTCACAGGTCATAAAGTTTTTATGCAGAGTAAAAAATTTCATAAAGATAAAATTATATTTCCCATCGATTTATACGTTCAGAATACTAACCAATTTAAAGCCATCGTAATGAATTAGACCGGAGATTACAGAGCAAGTAATTAATTTGTTAATCAGCTGATTCTCCGATCATAATCTTTTCAAATCGTTCAGATTAAAAGACGCTAATAGTCGTGGACATTAAGCATGATGTAGTTACTGGTATTGCAATAATAAACTGTTAAAAGAATCAATTGAATAATTATTATTTAGATAACCGGTAATTGCCGGTTAATTAGATGCACATAAATTTATTCGATAAGGAGCATCTAGCTAATTAACAGGCAGCTCATTCGTCGTTTATATCCTATATTCTAATTGGTACAAACCAAAAAAGAAGAACGTCATTACTGTTAATTCCTGTGTTATCTTGACATAACATTTACTTCTATTGGAACCAATCAGGCGTCCAAATGATCTGTCAAAGCATTAAGCGCAGTTTCATTACCGAGGACTTCATTACCAAGTAACCAACAATAGTCATTAACAATGCTGATCAATGTTTACGTGTCAATAAAAATTTATATCGCAACACACACGGAGTTCTACACAGACCGCAAAGATAAAAACAATTGATTCTGTATGCGTATCGAGATTCCAAGAGACAGGAAAGAGGAGGAAATTATACAGTAACAAAATGACAAACGTTCTGTCAAACGGGGCTCTCGAGGCAGGACAGAACTTTCCATGAAATTACGGAAAGATTGATTCGTCGAAGGCAAGGGGACCCCATGATCGTTTAAAGCAGAACACCGTGTACATGGGGACCCGGACTCGGCCGTCGTCCCTGTTGAATTTCACATGTCAAGGGAGAAAAAACTATCTATCCATAAGTGATCATCCCCCGGCAGAAACGCAGCGATGTTACTATCAATATCGTCCCACTGACGTATGCGGCATTGTACACGCCGCATGCATCATGGGGGCGTAATGAATGCGGTCCTTTAAAGGGGTCGCGAAGCCATTCCCGCGGAGATGGATTAGAATATTACGTGATTGGACGACGCGTTTAATCAAACGTTTCGTTCCGTCGCCGGTTACTCTGTTTCTCTCTGAAATTTCATCCGATCGGCCCGTTGCATCGTTACATAGCCGCATCGTTGCATCGCTCTGTAGGGCTAAACTTTCACGTGAAATCTTAATGACGTCTTAAAAATTTACGTATGATTATTTTTTTTTTTATAGTCGTTTTATCGAATTTCGAACGAGAGTAAAAACTATATTTTTTTCATTTATTTAGAAAAAAAATCTGGACTGTCCGGTACCACGGGAAACTCCCCCTATACACCGGAGCCGCACGTGCATGCGACAGTGCAGCAGCCGTGCCCCAGCGATTCTTTCATAAGTGTCCGAAGTGTTTATACAACCTCTGTCATCGTATAAGGCAATTCAAGCGCTGCCGGAGTGTTCAGGAATAGAGACACGATGAGCAAAGTCATTACAGGATTCCGCGCGCAGTGCCGTATAAGTGCACGCGGCATAATGTCACGGTACCTGTACAACTCTGCATTCTGGAGTGTCCGGTGGAGTCCGTGCCATGCATTCGTCGAGAAGCTTCCCTTGCGGAAACATACCGAATGTAACAATGGCTGCGACGTTCCGTGGAAAAGTTATTAAGTCGCGAATAATCAGCCGCAATCGGCAATGTTATTCGCGAGATCGTTGAATTGTCGATCGAGCTTGCGATTGTCCAAAACGGAGAGGAAAACGAGCGTCGACCGTGGTCCATTAACATTATATGAGATACGGGAGTCTTCTGTATCTCTGCAAGCTTTTTGATAATATATTCTACGGTAATTCTACTAATTCAATATCATATAGTTTTATAAAAATTCAGCAGTTAATTCATCAGTTAAATCTTTCTTATTCCAGTAGGATTTTCTCTGTATCGATTTTCTATGACATACCACGATATTATACAGTGGCAGAAGTCAATTTTGCGACACCGTCCACCCCCACTCGGGCGGCCAGCGCGAGTCGGCCTGTCGCGGCAGGTCCGGACAGGTTGCCGATTCTACGTCCGTAAGTCCGGACTTAAGTACGCACACGATTATGTACTATCTCATCGACATGGTCAGATGGACAGTAGTAGTAGGCTTATGCCTACATGTATAATTCCATGCAATCAAATATTGCAAACGCTTTGACAGCTTTCATCTGAATAAAAATTTGTTCACGACATGGTTCAGTTCAAACTTTGTCTCTTTTCGACGAGTAGAAGGTGTCGATGTAAAAACAAACTTTAATAGCAATTTTGCGGAACGTTTTTTTTATATAAATGTCCACTGATCCAGAAGTCTAGATTCAACCCTGGGAAGGATGACTATTACCTTTTATACAACCTGTACATTTTACGATAATTATAATCTTGATATTGATTTGTCTCCGTTTGTACATTTGAATTTTATATCTACGTTTAAAGTTTAGTTTCTATGAAAATTAAATGTTCGAATTTTATATCTACATTTCAAATTGAATTTCTAGAAAAATCGAATATCGAAAAAGAATATCGAAATTAATACTATTAGTTAAAACGAAAGACAGAAGCCATTGTACAATAAATACGTGAAATTCGAGTTCCGTGAATGTAAACGTTTCGGTTCTGAAACGCCACGACGCGACGGGAGTTTCAGCAAAATATATTTCGCGAGAACATTTTGCACGTTCGCAGGCGTGTCACCGAAACTACGTTGACTCGGTGACTTCCACAACAGACCATAATTAATTGCATTCAAGTGTCCGGGCGTTAAGCACTTTGTGTCACCTAGCAATCGTCGAAGTTGTTCCTGCTGCGCTTTTCCCCCCCTTCAGTTTCAGTCGTCATGAAAACTGAAAGCGCCGCGCCGCGGCGGCAGTTTGTTTCGGAGTGCTTGTAAAAACATCGTTGTTCATTAATTTCGCAATTTTCATCAGACCATCACTGTCATCAATGTTTTGTCCGGCGGCGTGTTTCGCACGACTCACCGCGCGATGACGGGTACCATAGCCAAACTACCGGTGGCCTTCCACTATTTTACCACCGTAACGCAAATCGACTTTAATGGCTGTTCCTAATGATCGTCGATGGGGGACGGTCGTCAGTAATCTTTTTTGTCACGGTGAGAGCGAAATTTTCACTTACCTGTAGGCAAACGAGGTTCTGGTAATCTTGAAAACATTCAGAAAACACGACGATAATGCTGCAGACGCGCTCCAATCGTTTTTCGCGCCACGCTGTTGAACGTACAGTCCCTCGCAAAAATGTACGCAAAAGTCTACACACCATGTTGTATTCGATGCAATATTATGCGACGATTCTGAACATTTCCGTGAACGTTATTCCATCTAAATTTATAACGCAATGTTGTGCTATTTTCTTCAGTCGCGATTTTTAACAGTTTCAAATGTTCCAAGATTTCTGGATGTTGTTTCCTTTGAAATTTTTTTGACCGATTGTAATGACGTCTCGATCTAAGAAAAACCCTTGGGTCCGTGCTGTTTCTTAGATCGTGTAGTTCTACTATTCTGAATAAATATATTATCGTTATTTTTATGAAATAATGTAAAAATGATCATTTTTAGAGCTTCATAAAAATACTTTATAAAATCTTTGTATATGCAGTATTCAATTAAAGAAGCAGCGAAAGCACTTTATAAAATCCATCTAAAGGGAACATTCGTTATTCAGTTAATTAAATGGCGGTGAAATTTGCTCGGCTATTTTATAGGAAATGTTCGTGCCGCGATAAATTAGCATGCCGAGTGATTTACTAAAATTGATTTCGAAGAAATCGTTTGATAAAACATCGGCTCCTTTTATCGGAAGCCTGGCTAGTAGCACCAACGCAGACGGGTTTCACTGTGTTTCTACCTGCTTCCTCCTCCTTCTATCCTGCCGAGAATTTTCGCGTTGCCATCGTGGTCCATTGCTTTTCCGGATGGTGCGCGGGATCCGTGAGTTACATGTAGCCTGCGACCATAAATTTTCACGAGCGAACGAGGGAAGCCGGAGCCAAGTAACGAACGATCGAGAGCACTTAGTGAAATAAATAACGCGGAGCGACCTCTTTGTCGCCAATTGTCGAACTTCCCGATGAAAAGTAAATGTTAGGAGCGACCGCGTTGATCCAGACGACGCGCTAAAGTGCACCCTTTCCGCGAAATTTGAAACCGATTCCTGATAACAGATGCAATCTCTCTTCTTTAACGGAACGCGTTACTGCGTCGTCAATCTAAATTAATGCGAGCTTATTTGAATAGGCGATTTTTAATTCGAGAAAAAATCTACGCAAGATTCATACGTAGACATACGCGTTTAAAAATGAAGTAGGCGAAACACAGTATAGAACAAATACAGAGATGAATTTAATATCACTGGTATATTATTTACAATCCCGTAAGATTATTGCGAGGAAAAATCAATTTTTATGTAACTCCTTATTTTGCATAAGAATCTGTAATTTTTTATTTCGATTGAATTTGTAATTTCTAAAACGAATAATACGTCATACAAGTCTAAACAGAACGTATCCGAAATGTTAAATAGTTGACCACAAGAAAACAATTTCGAGGCCACGGTGGATCCACAGATCCCCGTGATCGATATCGATCGCGAACACCAAAAAGCCCTAAACTCCTGTGTGATAATTCCTCGCGCGGTAAGGACGGTCCAGGTTCGAAAACTGTAATGTCTGGTAATGATATGCGAACGATAAATATCAGGATAACTTCGCACGGCTAGGCAACCCTGATTCACAAACCGATGACCGGGCACACATATCCGGATATAAACGCGGGTAGCAGAGCAGCGGCAGCGAGAGAATTCTATTAAGCGGACCGAAAATTGGTTCGCCTCGGGAGCGGAAAGTATTACAGGATGCCATTGCAGTTTTCGCTATCCGGTCAGCGATACGATACCACGGGAGACCATGATCATAAAGCACCAGTCGAAATGGCTGCGGTCACGCATATCAAATTTAATGGACATTTTTCATCGAGTCTCTTTTGCTTCTGCTCACTCTCACACACACTCTCTCTCTCTCTCTCTCTTTCTCGCTCGGTTTCTATCTCGATCCGCGATGCGATATCTCAGCGATCTTAACGAGAACGACCGGTAAGCTGAGCCCTGACCCCGGGCACACGCACGACACACGCGATTAGATCGAGCACGCGTTCTTCTGTGACCCGCGCGGACCCATTATCAGCTCAGCAACGGCGCTCCGGCTCGTTCTAATGCGCGAATCGCACGCGCCCATTCGTAAAGCTCGAGTAATGGGCCACAAGTGGCTTTTTAACGGCATCGCGGCCGCGGTATTTCACGCGGGCACCATCCACATTAGGCGCCTCGGTGAACTCCTCAGGCGCCACGGACCAATTCCGCGTATTATTCGAACGCTTCGCCGCCGTGTGTATTATTGATGGCCCAGGCGATTCCTGCGCCCGGATTCGCGATTTACGATGCACCGACACCTTTTTAACCCTCGCACTACCGATGAGAGGATAGCTCCTGACCATTGTCGCAAGTTGACAACGGTACAGATTCCTCGGTGGAAGATAGGGTGACCTGTCCAGTAAATGAACACAATTCTAATTAAGCCTTATGTCTATAGCCGGGTACCCGGGTATCCACTTTCAATTTCTCTTTAAAACTTCTTTAACATTTTCGTTGATAAATATCGAAGTTATTGGCGATTTTATGTACTTGAATCGTAATAGATTAATCTACATTTGCCGAATAAAAGTATGCATTGAAACTATAACATCGAACATCATTAAATATTGTACAAAATTTTGGTTTTCGATATAAGGATTAAACGTGAAAGTAACATTTACATTTGGATAATGTAAGATCTCTCTATGAAGTTGGAGGAAGTATAAACGTGAAAACGAACGCAAAAATAATTTTAGAAAAGGAATAACATTTTTTCGTTTCACGCCTCGAGAAAATCCGCTGGGTTCCCGTGCTAGAGTATATTATGCAGTAAGTAGAATTGGTACGTCGTGACCAGACGATTCCTAATAGCACGTGTATTCGCTGCATTTTCAAACTCGAAAACTATAATTTTTTGCAATTTTTCTATGTATCTATTGACGTTCACTAGACAGCTCAAAGAGCTGCTTCTCCAAGCGAAATCTGATCACACGTGCATTTGTGTCCCACATTTAATCTTATCTCGTATGTTACATCGAATTTTCATAGCACGCCATGGCTGTATGTTATCGCTTTCTTTAAAAAGCCAGCAGTATTCGATTTCTCAAAGACGAAGCTAACAGTACCTAGGAAAATGTGCACGGTGTCCAATTGCGGTAAACATATCTAAATACGAATTTCCTTATGCACGTGCAACCTATTTATCAGTTGATCAGTGTTTGAGATAGCCCTACGATCGTGATAATTGGAGACATTTAAATCGTTTAATTATTAAGCAAAATGCTTAATCGTCAAAATCATATTCACCAAGAATCCCACTTTAATCGCTATTACTCTAATATATTGTTGAAAGATGAATAATAATTGAATCGAGTAAATTCCGTTATCACATATTTTATGCTGCAATCATTAGTTGCGCACAATGCATTTAACATTATTCCATCGTTATTAATATTCTAACCAATTCGACATAACCACAGCTAAATAAGCATAGGACGACCAGATAATATATAAATGAAATTCGCTATACATAGAGGGACTTGAGTGTTCGACGAAATGGGGGTATTAGAATAATTGAATATACAGTTAAACGCGGTGGTCGAATGATCGAATGGCCCATCAAACGGCGGGAAGCTAATCCATGTTTTACCGGATTTTTCAAAAACATAATACGCTAACACGCGACAGACCACAGAACAACCGGTACCGTTTACCACTCCGCATCAACTGTGGTGAATGAAATTGCCTGGATCATGTATCCTTCGGATGAATTTCGAATCGGAGCCCGCGAAAAACTGAGCAACTCGAATTATATTGAATACGCCTCGAATTACACGCGCGAACTGAAAAAGAAATATTCAAGTCTGCTATAATATAACGCACGGTCGTAAGCATGATTGAACAGCGTGCGCATATGAACTTTTTTAATGGAACCCTGTCTAACGGCTGAATCCTATAACTGATTCGAGGCAATCGGTCGCTATGGTAACATCGGCACTCCTCTTGAAAATTCCGTCATTGTGTGTGCACGCAGCCAGAGTCGCGGATGCAGGCGTGCATCGCCTCGCGTTCGATAATTATGACCGTTCGTTAAAGTTACGCGGTTCGTACGCGTCTATCGTTGCACGCGTTTCCATTTCAATGCACCGGCTGCACGTAAACTGGAAACAAAATGTGACTTAAGGTAGCGATCACAGATTTTGAAAAAAACCAGATATTTTCAAGGTAAAGAATTCATCCTTAAAAATGAGACAGACGTGACTCTTTTACACGAGAATACAGGAGCTCAGAAATCAATAATTCTTTCGTTACGTTAAATAAACTGTTAATTATGTTGAATTATGTAAAGTTTTTACAGAATTTTTGCAACCTTCGTAACTTCTACAATCAATATCTTTTAAACAGACTTTGATATGCGTATTTAAATGAAAAAAAAATTCGATCTTCATTTGATTCACACGATCTGTAATACGAGCTGTTCTGATGAATTTGTGCGACTTCCAAAGAACGAACGTGACGCAGGGGAATGAATTTATTTGTTTGTTCTAACGCACGTCAGAACGTTAACTCGTCAGAAAATGCATCCAGGATAACCGCAGCCTTAGGCGGCCACGAAATCGCCGTCATTGTGGAGGAACAACGACCACGCGCCGACTTTTTCGCGGCAGTAATTTAAACAACTTGCAAGTCTCACCCCGGGATTCATTCATCTTCCGCTACCGAGATTTGCGGCTCGCGGATGCATCGCCCGCGATAACTTTCCGCCGCTAAAATATCTGTTCAATTCTGGCCGCGGTGAACACCGAAATTAAACGGTTTGAAAAGTGGTGAGGATATGGCGCACGCATAAATGATTGGCGCAATTGTATCGGGCGCGACCTGGATGTATGAAATATAACGGGTGGGATGCCGGGAACCGAATTCCGAATATCTACCCTCGAATGAATCGCGGGAAAAAATGCTCGGGACAAAAATTACATTGTTACAAACAGAACATATATGTTTGCATAGTCGAATTCTTTCATTCAATTTTATTTTCGATATCGTTTTAATGGATAATTTATTTTTAATGACGTTGCATTTTTTTATTACTTTTGTCAAGCTAGACTGATACCAAACAAATACAATAACTTAGTGTTGGACTCAGAAATGTGTTTACATGGTCAAATAACTTTATCGACAACCTCTAAATGACTTTGAAAGTTATTTGATCATGTAAACACATTTCTGAGATCAATACTAAGTTATTTATATATTTCTTTCCGATGATCTTATATTTTTTGGATTTTGAAAGAGCTCGGCTGATATCAAGACAAAAATACTAATTTTCAGAAGTTTGTTTTTTATGCATCGTAGGTTTTATATGCGATAAATAAATTAGAGAGATAAACGAAATTCTTTCGTTTAGTTCGAATAGAATATTTGAGTGCTCCGTTTCTCGTAGCTCACCCAGTACACCTCTGACGTCACGAGTGTTACGTTGTAATTACGGAATGGAAATTACGAAGGATATTTCAAAGTCGTTCAGATCGAACGTTATCAGATTGAAACAATGTACGATGCGTTTATAGCCATCGATTCATTCGCAGCTCCTTCATTGTCAAATTAGTGTGGTGCTGAGCGACAGAATTAGGTTGATTTGTTTCATAGCGGGGAAGCTCGATCGTTCCGCTTAATAAAAGTATCTCCGAGATGGTTTAGAAATTGATGATATTGTAATTAGTGTTTCAGATGAACCTCGAGTTCAATATTCTACTTAATTTCATCAATTGCAACAACGTTCGTTCATTTCTGTCATTTGTATTTGTTCATTTTAGCAATTAAAATTATTTACCAACTACCGGCTAATAGTTTCTATGAACGATAACTAATTCAATCATAACAATAACGTCGCGAATACCACAATTTTCATCGCCAATAATAATGTATAAGTTAAATATGTACAATCAATTCTGAACCCGATGATAATTATTTGCTGTTCAATACGTAATTTCCCCAATAAATTTCATTGCGAATCCCTCCTGCTGCTTCTAAAACAAATAATAGTCTCGCGTATTCTACAATCACTTTACCATATTACACCGACAAATTCGTTCATTCGATATCCAAATAATTCGCCGGTATTTCCAAGCAAAAGGAACACAAAACACCATAGAAAATGACCATAACAATTAATTCTTTTTATTAGTAATATCAATGAGTCTGGGATAGTTCAATGATTATACTGCGGAAAAACAAGATGATAAATATTTAAAAAATTTGAGAATATCGTTATCTCATAAAATTTTTTAAATTTCTTGACAATTTCGTTCTACCTATTTATTTCTGTCATAAATGCACAATATCAAACAACCTGAACATGTTTATGCGACTGTAGCTTGCAAGAAATAAAAGAAGAACAAAGGAAATAATCACAATAAATTCTTGGTATTGTAATGAATGTATAGCGCGACCAAGATTAATGATTTTTCTCGAGCTCGCCGGTGCCAGGAGCGAAGACAAAGATTTATGAAATGACCTAATTGAATAGTCAGCGGTTTATTACTCGCTGGGGATTCGCGGCACGGTTAATGCGTGTTGATGTTGAAAAATCCCCGAATCACGGGGCATTATTCCGCGGCGATTTTCCGGGGCGAGTTTCGCGACGCATCTTGGTATTAATGCGCGTTAATTAATCCGCAGTTGCAAGCCGCAAGTAATGGGCCGCGGTATTTCACGGGACTCCAACGCAGACGCCTCGCAGTGTCGGGGGTGACCTCGTATGAAGCATGGACCAATTTGTAACGCGTGGCGCACGAGGCAAGAGCAAGAAAAAATGAGCGCCAACTGCAATGAATGGAGGGAAATCTGAAAAGCGGAAGAGCCTCTGCGGTCCAATCGTGGTCGTACGCACAAACTTTTCCACGAAATTCGCCAAGCCAAGCCGGGCCCCCGGCGCTCTTGCCAACCGTTACTCGTCTCCGCGCGTGCCGTTCCTTTTTCGCCCGCCATTTAAAAGTAAACCATCGAAAAAAAAAGGAACGACTCGCGCGCTATCTCTCGACAAAGAAAACATTTGAACACCGCGCGCCGCCGAACCGTATTTTGCGAACACATTTCCGCGCGAAAATTATTAAGCGCCCTTTGCCCGGCGTGCTACTTGAAAAGCGTGATATTTGAAAAATTCTTCCGGCAGAATTAGCACGCGTTTTAACTAAATGAGAATTTTATTTAAATGTATATATACATACATTGGACCGTCTGTACTAATTTTCTCTCGTTGCAAACTTATGAAACGTTCACGAATGACAGCGTCTTTTCCGAACATCATATTTCTACGACTAACGTCGAAAAAATTGTGACTTGAGGAAATTTTTGCGAAAATTTTGGTATACATATATTTTCTTTAAATAAGTAACTTATTTGATGGAAGAAGGAATATTGAAATAATAAATACTGGAAGCGCATAGAATTGTTAACTATGCGACGCGAGAGGCTTGGATAGGTAACAAGAATGATTTTTAGCGAAGGAAAGCCCGCCTCGTTAAATCGGACGTTTTCGATCTGCCCTTCCGAATAATCGTAAATCCCATTATCGATCCGAATCCTCGTTAACTAGTCACGACACAAATGACTTGTAAAGCTACTCCCCTTTCTTCAGAGCATCGCGGAAAATTCCACGAGAGGGAGGCGAAGGAGAAGAAAAAAAAGAGAAACAACATTAATAAGGACAAAGGGGGGGAGGTTCCCTGAACAACGACGAAGTTTCCAGCGTAGCGCGTAACGAGTGCTTCGCGTTTTTAAGATACTTATTTCAGAAGGGAAAAGGAAAATGCACAAAGGGAGAAGTCGAGCAAAAGCGTCGAGAGTCTGCTCTTATCTTGAAATGAATTGCTTGCAAATACTTATAGTCCAAGCACGCTGTGCCTGCAGCAAATCAATACACCCATTTATTGAGCGATTGCTGTAATAAGTTGTAATAAACATCCTTCGGGTAGACGATTCAGTCGATAAATTACCCGTAAATTGAACGTTAGTGTTTATGATTCTTTGTACTTGAACGATGCACGCTCACGTATCACCGAAAATTTAAAAAATTGAAATCGAACGTCCCGTGTTCCATTCTTCAATTATTTCGATCCAAGCGGCCGAAGTAAAAATTGAAACTAAATACACACAGATGCCCAGGCCCGAGGGATTTCAGCAAGAAGCGTTTCGCAGGTTGAACTTTACAGCCGTGGCCCGATTTATTCTCCGGCAGAAGAAATCAGGCGCGTCCCGGATTTTATTGTATTTTCCATCGCGGCCTGCATAAACAAAATATTTTCTGGGTGTGCGGGCGTCCTAGTTCCCTCTGTTTCTCTCTCTTTCTGTCACTTTCTGTCTCTGTCTCGAAGAAGAAGAAGAAGACAATCTAACGTTTTTACGCGTCGCGTCCGCCCCATGCAACGTGTCCGTTCGCATACGAATGCCGATGAAGTTCACTATTTTCGCGTGGATCAATCGGCGAACGAAGGACAGCGGGTGGCGAGGGCGGAACGTACACGACGAAATCGTTTCGGAGTCGTGACCTTTATTCACGGTGTGGCCCCCTTTGCGAAAGTCCCTCGCGCCCTCGAAGGATTTCGCTTGTACGTAAAGAGAGCCGAGCGAGAGAAGAAGAAGAGAGAGAGAGAGAGAGGAAAATCCAGAAGAAGAAAAAGAAGAGGAGGAAGAGGAAGAAGAGCGAGGGAAGAGGATTCCCAATATTATTTCCGAGCAGGCAGGGTTTATAGGTTCGCGTTGATGGGACACGTTGACGGTGCCACATCTACTCCACGGCTCCGTCGCTCGTATAAGACCTTCCTTCCCCTATTCCCCTAAACCTGCGTCTACTCGAACTACCTCCACCTCTCGGCCTCGACATCTGTCACAGTTTCGAACGAGCATGGAAATCGCTCACGGCTAGCGAGAGACCAGAAAGAGTGTGTTTCCCCGGTTAGACGACACTGTTCCCACCGCGAACCTACAGCATGTATTACGGTTACGCGGCCAACCAGCTACCGTTGTACAGAGATCGTAAGTCGCACAGAGGATCTACGGGGTGATTCGCGCGCGCGCGGCTGTGTACTCGAAAGCGGTGTCAGCGTGTTGACGCAATAAGTTTCTCCGTGGGATACGCGACGTGTCACGTTTCGAGAATTGTCCCGCCGACGTAATCTTCGTCCGCGAGAAGACGACGCGAATTTCGATACAGGGCCAACGGGGGACCGAGACCCCAATTTTTTGCGCTAGTGCCAGTGTTGCCAGACCAGGGGAGCTCGGGGAATACCGTTATTATTGGGAGCTGAAAAAAATCTCCCTTAGGCCACGATCACAGTGGACCCGATTTCGTCCGACGTCCGAGTTCGGCGCACACGCACAAGCGTTTCCAGGCATGTATTGGTGCCAGTGGCCCGATATCGGGTCCACTGTGATCGCGGCCTAAGCCAAGAACTAAAGAGAAGTCACCACGATATGTGACTCGGAGCGTGCCCTTCTCGACTTTCTTCCAAATGACTTCTTCTCACCTCCCACTAATACTCTCTACCACCACCGGATCAGTTACATTGTGACACATGCACGAAAAGAATTGTTAAACTTGTTTTAACTGTCGTTACACTGGGAAACTCCGCTTAATACTGTTTGCAGGTGCTAGGCGACTTACGATCTCTGCACGGTACCTGTACCGGAGGAAAACAGTGCGCTCTTGGTCTACGAACCTACCAGACGCAGCTTTGCTCTCCGCAGCCGCCCTCGGGTTTCCTCCGGATTCTCCCGTAACAAACTGTCGAGACACATACCTGCAACAATTAAAAGACCACCGAGCGTTAATTAACCTGACGGTGAATGAGTAGTTCTGATCGCGCTGTGTAATTGCCGGGATTACGGGTAGACCTAATTGGGAAGGGTATGTAACACTAGGTTTACGGAGCACTGAAAGTGAATATTTTATATTATTTTACAGAAATAACAAGAATGAGTTTATCCTAATTTTTAATATGTGTATACCTACAAAAATAAATTGGTTTAATAATTCGTCATGAATGCATCTTCACAATCTCACTATTCGTAAATTTAAAATATTAGAAAAATCTAATGTTGAGCCGGGGGGGGGGGGGGGGTTACGAGTTTTGCAGGTCGTGTAGCTGTTTGCGTTGAAAGATTTAACCTTTGGAAGCGAGTATTGTCGTATTACAGTCTTTGATCCTGTATGGCAATTTCTGACGTTGGGTACGAACAATATAATTATTTATGGAATTATTTATAGTGCTTATTTTTCTTCTCAGCAGTGCTTCAAGCTTTAGTAAGTTTTGAATGGCTTCATAATGATTATCTCCTGTGCCAGGATTAAATAGAGACATTTTTGTTTCGGATACGTACTTTAAACGTGCAAGTATGGAAGGTCTGCTTTATGCTTTCCGAATTAATATGACAAAATTGATGTATCGCACGAGCGGGCATTCAATATTAATAAATAATACAAAGCAATAGCCGGCTGAATATTTCCGATGAATTATTAGTTAATTTTGATAGGCTATTGGCGAATCATATTCGTACAGAGTTGTAATGGAGAACGTGCATCGAGAATGCTTCGATATGCATACGATTCTCGTTTATATGACAAATCACCCTCTGAAAATTACACGAGGGGGAATATTTAGAAACGTTCGCATCATGGTTGATAACAAGCTCACGAAGTATCGAATTCACGTTCGTAGTGTGTTCGCGCGAGTATTTCAACGAGGTAATAGGCGCAAGAAGGAGCAAGCTATGAAAAACTTAAGAGCAGCACGAATTAAGTATTAAGTGTTCCAAAGGAACAAGGGAAAGTAGGAATAATGGAGACAGAAAAAAATGTGCATGATAAACGGCGGCGGAAGTTCTTTTATTCAAAAATAAGCTCACTGCGTGGTACGTCAGTTTCCCTGTGATAACATCTTTGTTCGGGAAAATTCTCTTCCGTATTGAAAACGCTTTTAATTGAATCACATTGTACTTCAATTTATATTTCTTTCACACATTTAATCAATGATATTTCCTTTACAAGGGCAACGTAGTTAAATGAGTAAAATGTCGAGACAATTTTATGAAGAGTTATTGTATCTTCAAGTAGCAAAATAAAAATTTGTTTCGAATCGATCGCTCAGGTATCTACCATGAAACATATTTTTCTGAGCTATTTTTAGACATTTTATTCCCGCAATTCGCTCAGCAGCATTTTCCTTTGAACCAGAATAAACTTCCAATCGCGGTTATCGAGCATCGGACAGCGGAGCCTGGGTCTACTTCGACCAGGAATACCAAAATCGCCGTTCAAATGAACAGCAAACACATAAGGCGCTGGAACGGTAGCATGTGTGCACGCTCGCACCGCTAGGTCAACCGTATATGTACATGGGGTTTGCAAGGATCCAGGAGGCCTCAAATCATGTCTTAATAATGCAAAGTCAAGACTTCTTAGTAGTCATAATCGCTAGATAAAAGATCAATCTAGAGCGGAAGTGTCCCAAAGTAGCCCAATTTTTACGTTTTCGGGGCGTAAATTGCATTATTCAACAGCATGTAGCGGAACCGGGAAAAGCAATATGGCGGCGCTACAGTGCTGCCGCTGTCGGAGCTGTCGAAAAATACATTTTCATACAGCTGCGAGGGCTACATGCGGCCGAATAATGCAATGTACGCCTCGAAAATGCAAAAGTGGGCCACTTTGGGACACTTCCGCTCTAGATTGATCTTTTATCTAGCGATTATGACTACTAAGAAGTCTTGACTTTGCATTATTGAGACATGGTTTGAGGCCTCGTGGATCCTTGCAATCCCCATGTACGTATACGGTTGACCTAGCGGTGCGAGTGTGCACACATGCTACCATTCCAGCGCCGTAAGCGACTTTTGCACAGCACCGTAGCCGAGGCCTTTGCAAACCAGTGCAAAAAGATCTAATAATGCGAATGACGATTTCAAATATTTCTTCCAATGACCATTTGGAAGTTCCAATTCATTCGAGCGTTTTCCGCAGCACTCGTAAAAGAAGCATTACCATTTGCGAGCGCAACTACCGCAATAATTACTTTGTTACATTTCGCGGGGTAATTGGCAAGGGAGAAAAACAAAAGGACCGTTCAAGTTTCGCGACGATCCAGTTGAAATTGGCCAACAGTGACCATAAGCGTCGCGGTCCGAGCAACAATGGCTCTAACGACCAGCAGAATTCAACATTACATCGGAGAGGGACCGCTAACGTACCGTCGCGTCGGTGGAAGATCACCGCCTCGCGATAAACAGAACAATTTATTCATCGAATCGTTTCGCTTGTAAATTAACGAGCTCACTCATTAACGTGTTATCGATTACCCGGCCGATCGGAGGAAGAGGTTGATTCCCCGACGTACGGTGCACGGCGGGCCGTTTTCACAAAATCGGTGAAGTTCGTTCAAAAATTGTCGCGCATCATAAAATCGTTTGAAACTAGGTAACTCTTCGCAAGCTAATACTTCATTGTGGCAACAGAAAATATCTATTTTGCAGAAACATCCGCTGTCTACCTGTAAGGGTAGTTTTAAAACGACAGTTTCCCATTCTAGCAAATAATCAGCACCAGATTCCACGACCTCAAAAACTCTCTAAATCCTTTCTGTTTGCGATTAATAATTAACAGACACGAATTTTGTCCAGCTTTTCGCGGCTCCGGCTCACCGGCGCGGCGGCCGCTGTTTCACATGGATTCGGGTCGAACATGTTTGTTCGCGATTTCCGCGGGTTTAAAGGCGAGCCGGGGAGAAAGACGAACCGCAATGAAAGAAGAGAAGAAAGATAGAGAGAGTCGAGACCATGAAAAAAACCGTTCCCAAAGGGCGAAGCTGCATCGAGATAGTCGTAAAGGTAGCGTTACGGTTGTAAGAATAAGCAGCTTCCATTCTTGAAATACTTCGTGGCTCTGCGTCGGTATTTCTTGGCCACTTTGTTCCGAACGGCGATGATTCCGACCCTGGAAACGGCCAAGACGCTTTGACGAAAAGCGTGTTGACGGTCTTATAGCTGCTCTCCAGAGAACCGGCGTCATACGTTCGTATACGGATATCGATATATGTATATATCGGTCACCTTGAGTACGTATGTCGCAAAATCGACACAAACATGTCCCTCTCTCTCTCGCTCCTCGAAACCCGAGGAGCAAGGTAGCTACGCCTATTCTTCGGGTACTTTACGCTTTGGAACGTCGAAGATACTTCGCCGGCTTCGGGTACGTATCTTGTCGGCTGTTTGGACGTAGATCGTAAAACACAGTGAGCACGGTAAACACGTTCCAGTATACGATCGCTTTTACAAACACAGCATTAACCGACTGACTGCGTCTACCGGCGATTATTTCGTGAACCAGCCTCCTGCCTGCCTGCTTGCTTGCTCTTTCCTCCGGGAGAATGGAGGACGAAACCGGACAGCAGAAATCGTGCCGGTGCTGGTCCGGCTACTCGAACTCACTAGGTGACCCGAAAGTACTGGACTGGTTCTCGACAGATAAATTCAATTCAATGTTCTGTGTGTTGGGGGTTCGTTCCAATTTAATTCCTTACGATTTCATTCCAAGCCATTCCGTAATGGAAGGGGCAACCGTTTTTCTTAGATTGTACAGTTCCCATTTTCTTAGATCGAGTATTTACTAGATGGTCCTGACTAGAAGGTCCCTGGCAGCAGATGAGGGGAGGGAGCACGAATCGAGGGGAAAAGTTACCCTCTCTCTCTGCCAGTACCGGACGGAAGGAAGTGTGGGGGATAGCGTTGCAGAAATGGAAGGTGGAGTGGGGACACAAATCTTGCTTCGAGGACCTTCTAAGAGTGCGTTGTACGTTGCGACATTCAGAGGCTTTACTGGCAGGTCCGCGCCATAATTATGTTACTATCAGCCGGGCACGATTGTAACGATCTCTTTTGTGAGCGATCATCCATCTTCCTTTTCATAGAAGGATCCAGCAGTAGAGTCACTTGTTCTTGTTCGAGGGAGTAATTCCCTCGTATTAGAGTAGAGTCATACCAATGTTATAGATGCAAAATGGATCAATCGATCACGCTTCCGGTGCTTTGATGTGAATTGAATGGTACATTTTTCATCTACCTGTTGTCTAGCTGGTATCCATTGTTAACCAAGATTCATATAGATAGTTATCGCAAATTTGGCTACTCGACTTTGCCAGTAGTCAGTACCCTATTGTTGAAAGTTTTAATAACTTTCAAGAAGCCAGAATACGTCTTGTAGAGATGAAACCGATATCTCGCAGCCTGTTCTGACCGTTAAAGACCGCCCGCCGGGTTCGATATTATTTTGTGCAGTTACTTATGTAATAGCATGTATTATGTTTGGTGAGCACGGCGGGTGCCCCACCTCCCTGACGTAGCGCTCTCATTGAGTATGAGCGAGTTCATAATAGTGGACTGGATATCCAGGATCACGTCGCTAGCTTGACACCTTCTGGAGGGTATTGGTTACTAATTCCATAGGCATGAACGGGCCTGATAGACCTGCAGAAACCAGATCGCGGCTATCACGTCCGTCATACCCCAAAACGCCTACATTTGTCGAGGTTCCACATTTGGATGCCAACATCCTTGCGATAGCTGTAGTATAATTAGTTTAGGTATTTCCTATCTGTTAAATTAATGTACGACGGGGGAGATTAGACGAACTTTGTTTCAATTAAAAATCAATTTGTTTTTTAAATGGTTGAATCGTTGGTAATGTTGCTCGGCACGCGTTTGGACAAAACTGGAGTAGAGAATGTCTGGGGCGAGATTAGTGGAGATCTCACCTACTCTTCAAGTAGGCGATCTCGCAGGACGTGACCGCGTACAACCATCTCTAACTGAAAAAGTCAGCGTTACTAGGCTTCGGTCTATACTCAAAGCGGCCAGTTTGTGGAGTGTATACTCTCGAGTTGAACTAACATTTTGAGCGAAGGGGCGCGTCTGTCCTGGCGTTACGACGTCCAGGCAGGTGGATGGTGTTATTGCGTTTGAATACGGGGTTGATTCTATGGGCTTGGAAACCCAGTCGCTAGCTGTCTCGCTACGCCTCTACTTCGTTTCGATTAGATATCCGAGAGAAATACAACGGGTTGTGAATGAACGTTGACAACAGAATTTCTTTATATAACGTTTTTGACAATGGCAAAGAGAGACAATAGAGAAACCGGTCCTCCCCAACAGTAGACTTTGCCATTTTTAATGCATGCCGCGAATAAATTAATAGCTCGCGAAACACCGTATCTGCGTTCCGACAAATAACAATGTCGCACTGCACCCTGATTCGACTGCCCCTGGTTACTGGTAGCCGATATGTACACGCAGCCATTGTATGCCCTTTAGTATTGCGTATAAAGAAATTGAAGTGCACGGGAGTTTTTTATATCGAATTTAATAAATTAGCGTGGCGTCAAATAATGCACTGCTCGCGTTTGTGTCGAGATTTTTATTATTTATTATTTGTATATTAGCGTTGCGAAATAATGATTCGGCTTGGCTTTCCTCCCCCATAAATTCAGAAGGCTGCTATCGCGTTTTCATTTAGAGTCGCGTATAAAGAAACTGAAAGTGCACGAGTGTTTTCCATATTGTATTTGTTCAATTAACATCACGAATAAATAATGCTCTGGTCGCGTTTGTTTTTTTGAGAGGTTCAATACGTACCTTGTCAATTAGCATTGCAAGAAACTGGTCCACTCGCGGGTTTGTTTGAAATATATATCGAGTGGACAATTATTTTTCAGGGGTGTTATTTTTTTATATTTTTTTTCATGTCCTAATACAAAATTAAGTTTGTTTCAGATCATTTCAGAAGGGGAAGAATTTGAATGTTCACACGACTTCAATTGTGTAGTTTGTGGTTGATGTAGAAATTTGCATGTTTGTGTTGTTTGTTATTTGTATTGCATCTTGCGTCGTTTGTCAGATTGCGTCGAATGTTCCATTTAATTCACTGTATTTTCATTTTAGCAAAATTGGGTTAGCTAACATAAAAAAATCACAGAGGTTAAAAAATGAAACAAAAGTAAATTTACCAATATATTTGTCAAATACAAAATACATGGGGACTACGTAAAAACGAAACACAAAATCGCAGAAAGTGATCCAAATGAAAAAAATATGCAAAAAGCATATGCATGCGCATGCAAAAGGAAAATTAGCTGAGACACTAGGCAGGTTAAGAATTCGGCGGGTAGGCTTGCAATTAGGCTCTTCTTGCTATTCGTTTGTACAGTGGTAAAAAATAGAACACTGTCCAATGTTTATTAAGAAGAGTACATACATCTAAAAGGGATCTTTTTTGTATTTTATAATTTTGCAATCTTGT
This sequence comes from Lasioglossum leucozonium, assembly GCA_028454225.1. Classification (NCBI taxonomy): domain Eukaryota; kingdom Metazoa; phylum Arthropoda; class Insecta; order Hymenoptera; family Halictidae; genus Lasioglossum; species Lasioglossum leucozonium. The sequence continues at coordinate 21,835,102 of CM052221.1, read as the reverse complement.
AATTTTTAGTCGGGTGGGACGATAAAGAAACACTAAGTGAGTGGGCGGGTCCCCCCTCGCAGCAACCTCCACGTGGTGAGACCCGGGCAATCGTTGTGATTCTCGATTTGTAATATTTTCTTACACATAGATCAATTACTCTATAAAATATTAAAAATCGATAATCACATCGAGCTAATGGCTGCGAAAATTAAGCAATCCTTCGACATGATTTCGAATTTTTTCTTTTAAACATTATGATTCTATTTCATTGTTAAAAAAATGTTATCGAGTCAATATTGTTTGAGCTGACGATAGGATTCTATTGCTTTTTCCATGTGCTTTCGTGTTCCTTTTTAAATCGAAGCGCCCCTATGATAAAGTACCGTCCACTATCTTTAATTTGAGTTCTCAATTGTTTGAAAATTCCCACGGGAATACATTCTAAGATCCAGAAATTCCTCCTAAATTTGTATGAATTTTGTCAAAGCTGCAGATTGCGTTTTTTCAATTATTCAATTCGATCTAAGACGAAGTGCCCTTTATGAGGTACATATATAATTGTCCGTGCCTTAAACACAGCGGGTACAGATTAGACATTGCATTTTATGGGTTTTTTTGTCTAGTTTTCGGGAAGCTCTGAGTCATGACACCATCATTATACTTCGGCAGTAGTCATAGCATTACAGACACAACTCGTTAGCCATTTGTATTTGATCGTTTTCGTGGATCTAGTTCCAACATTTATCGTTTATCAGCGTAGAGGACGTAAGAAAACCAGTTGTTATTGTGCGAGACACGAAACCCCATACGGTGATTAGTCTACTCTTATACCTCATCTGTGGTTGTACGTCTGGGTTAGGTGGTTCTGATTCATGCTACAGGCTAAACAAAAATGAAACGCATTCTGATCCGTCCTAAAAATGACGTAGTCCCTATTCCAGGCTAAAAGATGATACAGGTTCTGTTCCAAGCTAAAAGATGATGCAGGAAAAAGTGAGGACACCAAAACCCTAGGCTTGAGCGGTCTCGTTTCCTCTCAGTTTTGACCAGGATGTATCTCTAACGAACGAAACGAACGAAGATCACCCAACAAATATAGAATCATCTGAACGGACGCTGAGCCATCATAAAAATTTTTTTAGCGTTTCGGTGCATTTATGGGGCAGCGATAGTCGCCGAAGGCGCAAGTATAGCAGCGATTACGGCACAGGGGCTCCCAAGTGTGTCATGAGGTGAAAACGTTTACCGGCGGGTTCACAATCCTCGCAATTATGGGTCTCGCGGAAGACGGCTGTAACGAAGTTTGTCTCGGCGCGGCACAGCGTTTCGATCCTCTCGCGGAAGCCTGCGTACAGTCGGCGACGCAATTTATGTTGCCGAAGGATCCGGGCACGCTGAACTTCGGTTACATTTGCGGTTAAGCGGCGGGCTCTTAACGCGCATACCATCTTACAGCAACGAGGCAACTTTCCCCGGCTTCGAGGATTAACTCTTTAGGCAATTCCCGGTGTCACGAGTAATCGCCCGTTTTACAACTGTGACGCACTCGCACACGCGTATTCGTATTCGCATTCGCATTCGCGATTGCAGTTGCTACGCGAATGATTTAATATTTCGGCATTCCCGTAACTTTTGCGCCGGCCAATAAATTCTCCGGTTCTCGCTGGCTGCCGTGATTGTTGAAGTTAGGACGGCTGCCCTCAGGTCTCGGCCTCGGCCAGCGTGAGAAGGTACAGTTGTAAAAACGTCTCGTAAAGCGACTATTTTTATACGAAGTCGTCGAAGATACGGTTTCGGACAGAAGAGAGAGAGAGAGGCAACTTCGGTCGAACGGCCAAGTAAAATCGGAGATCGTTTTTCGAAAGATTCGACAGATACCGTGCGGAAACGTATAACAATGAAATGCGCGATGCGCATACGGTTTTATTAGGAGCGCCGTCGATCACGCGGCAGCGTGTGTACTTTCGAAGCGGGAGTAGCGACTCTTCTGCTCGGAGTGAAACGTCGCTCGGCGACTCTGTGCGTGCTTTTCATTCTTAGAAATAAAAATTGTACTAGCCTGAACCCTTTGCCTTGCAATTTAACGATTTCAAGTTGAATCATAGGCTAATTTGTTTTATTTCGGCCGCCATCCAGTAGAAAGTCTTCCTCAATATAAATTGCTTATCATTTTCTGTAAAATACTCAATAAACCTGGTAAGGGTTGTAAGTCTTTGTCATAGATTTATTGGTACAGATTATTGCACAGTCAGTGCCACACTCGCGTTCTGTTAAGAATTATTTATTCTTGGTATGTATATGTAATACTATAACTTGTTCTTATTATACAAAGTTCGTTAGTTCACACGTTCATTCGTTCGTCGTAATATCGAGATTCGTTCGTTCGTCATAATACTGAGATTCGTTCGTTCATAAATACAGAGGTTTGTTCGTTCAAAGGTACAGAGAGTCAGAGCGTTCGAAAGTTCTAAAATTCCACCCGCGCAGCGGCCAAACATGCATACTTATACTCGCGAGAAGGTGGGTGTTTTTTTCCTCTTATCCAATTAAAAAACCTTTCTTCTGAAGGGCAGTGGCAATTTTCAAAAAAGCTACCGCCCACCGTGACAGAAAGGATGGTAGGAAATCCGCCGTACGAGAGAGGGAATGAAGTCCGAAAACGGTACATTATGGGGTGACGAGACGCGTAATGGGTGATAAGGCCCAGGTATGACACAGGTCAGTAGGGATGGCGAGGGCCCGGGTCAAGATGTGGGCGATCGGCGCATGGTTCGTTTGTCGAGTGCTTTTTAAATAAAATTAAATAAAAATCTTCGGGTCCTAGTCCTTAACGAAAATTCTCCCCTTCTTTAGAAAGAAGCTATAAGTTAAAAATTATTCTAACATTTTCTTATGTACAATCACTCCCTTTTCGGTTCAACTATCTACCCCCTATATAAATACTGAATAATTAATGACCTGGTACGTATGATTTTTCCTTTATTAATATTATTATTCGAAGAATGTACTAACATTCAGAAAGGACAGTAACTCTTCGAAATTTGTAGTCCATCAAAATTGGAAACCTTCATGGAAGCTATGAAAACAAGAGATGTTATTTCGTAATTACGACGGTGGATGATTCCGTGGGTTTCATCTGCAAAATTCACGAACTTTTACGGAGATCAGCCAAACATTTGCAATTCTTCAAAATTGGAAATCTTTTATGGAAGCTACGAAGATAAAAAGATGTTATTCCGTAATTATGATGCTGGAGGGGGTTGTGTGAATTTTATCACAAGCAATTTTACAGTGGTCCTTCCAGTTTCCAATTCGTTCTAATTTTGGAACAACCATGGCCGCCGCACCAACGGCGCACAATATTTCTGTATGATATTCGCGAGGCACGGTGCATCTCGATATACTCCTACGACCACTTTTACAAATCCATTACACATTTTGTCGCTATCGATGCGAGAGCAAAATCACCAATAACTTTTACGAGCACCGTAAACGTAGAAAATAAAACCACGTGAATGATGGGAAACAAATACCGTACGTCGAAGCCAATTTCTCAAAATGAAAAAAAGCCCGGGGTGAAAAAAAATATAGAAACCGAAAGAATCGAAGTGAAATAGAGAAAATAGGAAGAACGCGCGCCGCGAGATGTGCATTTGCGTGTTACACGATTTGCATGCGGTTCTCCGGGACTGCGATTCGTGCGTTTCCCATTTTTAACAATTTCTCGAACCGCGTGTGCCAGCTCGAAAACGAAAAATCCTCCTCGAAAATTCGTATTTCAATAAATTTTCTGCGCGAGAATCGAAATCGCCGGAATATCAACTGTTCAGAATAGATGGCGGAATTACTCGAATACTATTGTCCGTGCTAAAGAATTACCATCCAGATCGAAACTGGATCGAAACGGATCCCGAGTTTACCAGAGGAAAACAATTGTTAGCCCTTCGACTGTAATCAATTCTAAATGAAAACTATTTCAACAAATTATGTATCAAAATATAATTGAATAAAGCATAAATTTCAAATATAATTTGAACTGTATTTAGTAGTTTAATTCTTGCCTGAGCAATCAGTGCTCCGAGAGTCGATGACGTATTGGGTTGGCAATGATTGCGTATTTTGTCGATAGATTCTCATTTAAAATCCGCAACCAGTTGCCAACCCAATATAATCGGCTACTACCCCCACCATCTCGCTCCGGTCGCCCGTCCGGACAGGCTTCGCACTGGCCGGTCGGGTGAGTCGAGAGTCGATGACGTAGAAACCGCTACCCCCACCCGACCAGCCAGCAGGAGTCTTGTCCGGACGCGCGCACGGAGCGCGAAAGTGGGGATAGCTGATTCTACGACATCGACTCTCGGGAGCACTCGTCGCCTAGACCTGGTTTAATTGATGGTATGCAGTAAATTTTGTGTACATGAATTATTCGGATGTTCAACATTAAACCTACCACGGGGGTCGAGCGACCTCTTTTATATTTTTCATTTTACAATGATAGAATTGGATAAATTTCTTTGTCTAAGCACATATTGTGTCAAAAAATGCACAAAATCTTTAATAAATAGAGCCTTGTCATCTTTTAAGCTAAAACATTTTTATCGCTTTTAGCGCTCGGTAGGTTTAGTGTTGAAGAAAGTCGAAGGGTGAATAATTATAATGTAGGAAATATATGGGACCGGGGGTGGCGAGCTGTCGCGACAGAAATCTACGACGGAGGGCGTAAACCTAATTAAAAGTTGCGTGCCGTCACGCGGCGGGGACGTTCATCGCAAACAATAATCGCGCCACTAGAAATCAATCCCGTCGATGTTTTATTAGCCGAGCGACGAGCCACGTCAACCAGACATCGACGAGATTGTTCCCCGAACTTCCATTGCTGCTATCGGGAACAAAAAAAAAAAAGAAAAAAAGAAAAAAAAATATGCGACCGCGTACAAACGACCACCAATACATTTCACCAACACCGCAACTCGCAATGCATCAACGCCGGCAATTTTTAGGCAGCTGGCGGTGGCCGGTGGTAGGGGTGCCTGGCTTTTGATGCATCGCCGTAATATCGGCGATACATTAATTCAAGGTGAATGGGAAATATATCAGCCAACCACATAATTTTCGCTCGGCCTCCGCTCGCGCGTACGCTTTTCCCTATTTATTTCCTCGAATCGTCCCTCCGCGGTTTGTTAAATAAGTCTCCAATGCGTCCGCGCGGAATCCGCGATTGTGATCTATGCCCGTTCCCCCGTCTGCGACGGCTCTCGAAACTTTCAGTTAGCCCGTTCGACTATCGAGTAGAATTCGTTCATATTGTAATCGCTAGAAAGTGGCGAACAAAGCCTTCCAAAATGGCAATTATTATGCGATATTGTATGTTAAATTATAACAAATTGTTGATAAATTATTAACACTTTAGAACTTCGCTTTGGTGGATAAAAAATTTTCAACTTTTCTTTTTATACAATCCTATAAATTTTGACAAGAAAATGCTAGATATGTAAATTATAATTTCTACAAGAAATTGCTATTAAATACAGATAATTGGTTCAAGAAATACCTTATCACAGTACATCGTCGCGTGCCGAACAGTAAGAACTAATAGAATTGCGCAAAGTGATTTATTGGTTCTTGTAAAATAGCGTCCCGGCGAAACCGAAGAAAATAAACGAGTCTCGCTTTAAAACTTGCAGAAGGAAATGTGTTCTTCTGGAAGTACTTTATGCGCCACTTTCTTCTTCACTTCGTTTTGTAGTATTCCATATTTATTAGTTCCGCAAGCGGCTAACGAAAGGCTATCTCGTTGAACCGGGGCATCTCGAGGAAATAGTTTCCGCCTCTTTGTCTACGTCGCTTACGAAACGGACTGCTTAATTCTACTCGCCCCGTATCGACACTTGGACCGTGGATTAATTCACGGCGCTAATTAAATGGTAATTTTTTTGTGGAACGCGGCGGTCCCTCTTGCGTTTCGACGTCACGTTATTGTTGGGCGCGGAGAATTCAATTCACATTGACAAACCTTTTGTTTCATGACCATCCAAATCAATTTATATAAGTTTTCAATTCTTCGTTCGTTAGTTCTGTGGAGTACACAGTTTAGTGCAAAAAGTTTTGATCAGAGTTTCGGTCGGAGACATAAAAATACAGTACAGTAAAGTCTTGATACGATTCTTCTTTCAATACGATATTGCTAAGTTCTCGTTTACTGTGTTCACCGTGTTGCATTTGTTTTATTAATTTTTGTCACTGCAGCGTAAAATGCGCAGTCTATTAACGTTCGCAGGGGAAAATTAAATTAAAAGACTGATTTTCTCCCAAGAGCGATACTGTTCTTCCAGTTCGCCCGGGTCTAATATTTGATTATAAGACACGAGCGAGCTTCCAGTCTGTTACGAAAAACTCGTACGTTTGCTTGTATTTGTCCACTTACGTCGAAAGTATTTCACTACACGTGGACTCCGCTATAACCGACACATGTGCAGAGCATTCAGTGAGTTTTCATTAAAACTTTATGAGGTCTGCGTTCGCAAAAAAATCCTTATATTACTTCTCTATATACAAATAATAAAGTTATTTCCATAGCTGAAGCATTCGTTTCTTTCTGAATGCATCTGCGTGGGGGGGGGGGGGGGGGGTTTGTGTGTCGTAATTGAAGCACAATATGTTGCGCGCATAATTTCTCCTTTGCCGAGTTTGTCATTTTCTTTCTCGCCTAACGAACTCGCCGTGTGCAGATAACATTTGCCCCCCCGAGACAACGCTAATAGTAAAAATGAACAGAAATTATAGGCGGCCGCACGCGAGCTTGCTCAATTACACGGCTTTTCTAGGAAACTCCTGTTATTACACTTAAACTTCGCGATTCTTACTGCGATATGAAAGGGGACACTGGCTTTTCCGCGACCTCTTGCAACTGGAAGGTAAATTTTTTAACGGGCAAAAACAGTTAAATTTTATAGTTTATAATTAAATATAATTTTTAGACGTTCGAGCTTGTTCTTGAAAATTTCATTGGGCAATTTATGCAATTATTCTATGGGCACCTGCCAGAGTGCTTTATTTTTATACACCAAGGAATTTTCATTTTCATAAAATTTTATGAAAATTACGAAACGAGATACTAACTTATATTACTGCTGGTGACTATTAAAAAAACCCTTCGTCATAGATTTTCAAATATTAAGTTTCGTCGAGGAACACGGTGCGTAAAACATGTTAAAAACGTGTTGAGCGCAGTTTCAGGTAGGCGACGTAAACGCAACGACACAGACGACCAGAATTCGAGGATCGAGACGCGAGAGCGGCGTGTAACGACTAAAATTGGCGGCAGCAGATATCTCTAATTGCATTAGAAGCGAGCTGAACCGTCCGCGCCGTGCGAACAGAAAGATATTAATACCGTACGCAATAATAATTCGGCAACGTGTTCACCGTAGCGGATAGACATCGTATCGATGAGCATTGGTCGGCCGAATTTCCAACGTGAACGTTGGTAAGGCTCGCTAACAATGCGAAAGTGGGCGGCCCGGCCCGACCCGGCAAAATCTGGTCAAACAAAACACGTGTGCCATACGCACATATCGAATTATAACTCCGCATCAACCATTTATCAAATGCAGAACACATTCAGCGCATGTCGTTCGCCATTTGCGTGAACGTCGAGCGAGGGCTTGCGCGTATATATACCGGACAGCCCGTGAACAGAGAAAGAAGACCCTAAAGTTGAACGAGGATCCACGGGAAACCGTAAACGGGGACAGACAAATCTGCACACAAAGGTATCCGAGTGAGCGGTGTGCGTGCGCGTATGCATGCTGCTGCTGCTGGAGGAGTACAAGATACACGCCGGCATCCACGTTGAACAGACAAAGAGAACCAGAGAGAATCCAAACAGGTAGTTATAGAGGTCAGGGAATAATCAGCGCGAAGCCAACACGTCCAACGTTCTATGGAATTGACCCCTTCCTGAGTGGCCGAAATACAAACAATGATGAAACCTCCATGAGGATCGATCGATTATGGTCCCAGCGTTTCGCCGGGTGCTAATGTTCGCGGTGATGCTTGGCCAGGGTCTGATATTTGTCGCTTACGATTGCAGGACCCGCCGGATTACAACAGTTCCGCAAAACGCCGAAATCGCACCGGTCCGAGTGTTTTGCCGCGCGCGATTGCCAAACGTTCTCGCAAACTGTGCCGGAAACCGTTCAAAGAAACGAGTCGGGCGTCTATTAAATCGTCTAACACCTATTTCGGGCTAGGTGCTCATTAATATGATTTCCATTAATAACTATACCGCACGCTTTTCGGAAGAAGATTGATAAAGCGATAGTAACATGTTTTTCTTAGATCGTGCGGTTCTCGTTTCTTCGATCGAATATTAACTGTACCAGCGTTCTGCTAATTGTCTCCAGGTAAAAGTAAATTTCTGAATATTCGAATTTCATTCGATAGATACTGAACGAAAATGAAACTGGACACTGTGATCGGCGGCCTCTGTGCAAAGTTTCCGCGGGGCGGAAACAAAACTCGGGTAATTCAATTACCGTGAGGAGAGAAGGTAGATTCGAGAGGCGGCATCCGATGGCAGTTACATTACCAGTTGGTTTTAATATCGGTCATGAATTATTTAAAGTATCGGGCTACTCGCGATCGACCGGCCCGACCCAACCCGACCGGCCAGAGGCGAGCTATGGCGCGAGTCCGGGTATCCTAATTCTCATTCACGGGCCGTCTCCCGATCTCTTTAATCGGTGCACCGGGTAGAATTTAGGATTTTTCGAGGCGGTCTCCTCTTGGTGGAGAAGCGCCTGTGTCGGGTGGCGCACGCGTCTGCGAATTCGAATTATCTTGGTATTCCGAGAGCCTGAGGAGAGAGAGAGAAAGAGAGGGGGAGAGGGAGGGAGTGGGGTTGTAGAGTTGGGAACTGGGAGGAGGACAACGATTTCCAGGAGTGGAGAGATCGTTCCGTTCCGTTCTGTCCGTCGGCCATTTATTCAGCCGCCGCCGGTCCACTTTTAAGGCCGAAGGAAAGGAATTAGAGATTCAAAAATAAGGGAGGTTTTCCTCGTTAGCGAGTTCGGGATCCCGTGGAACGGGAGAGCCAGAAAGGATGGCCAGCGCAGAGGCGACGGACGAAGGAAACGCCGCGACGCGCCGCGCCGCGCCGAAGGAGAGTACGACGACAACGAACGAAAGAAGAAGGAGGGGAAGAGACTGTGACATGAAATGAACTTAGGCTGAAATTCGAGCATTCGTAGTTTATTCCCGTACTTTAATTACCTAGTTATCTACCGCCGATTTACATAATGCAGTTCGGCCATCGCGCGCGGGGGGATAGCGACTCCGCAACCGAGAGTTTCCAATCGGTTCGAGTACTCCCTTGTGGATAGTTAATCGGCGAGTGGCGGGGACGGGTCGGATGGTGTACTAAGGGTGGAGGAGGTTATTAATTCCTTTAGGCTCTCTCTCTGTCTCTCTCTCTCGATCGTTATAACCCATTATTCCATATTGGTTCTATGGTAAGAACCGTTCTACGAGGATTCTCTGTGTATGAAGTGCGGTCTCTTGAGTTCGGAGGTCGTTCAAAGAAGATCGACCAGAGTTTTGGAGTACGAATTCATGGCGGAGTGGTTGCTGGAACTGGATCATGTTATTATAGGCATCGCGAAGTACAATGTGGAATCTGCGCTTCGCGTGGGCATACCTTCTGAAGGAACATCTCGGGAAAGCAGGGGGAAGGTTGGAGGAAGAGACGAGAACAGGCGTGGAGGAGATTTGGAGGAGGAAGTTCTGCTAGTAAAAAATGCGAACAGCGGATCGCTCTGGATAGGTAGGAAGCAGATAGGGCCCACTGCGGGAGTACTGAGCGGTGGGATTGTAGTGTGTGTAGGATTTTAGGAAAAATGAGGGAACTGCGCCAGCGGAAATCGAACCCGGGCCTTTCTGCTGGTAGCCGATCGGCTAACGCGCTCACCCACGGAACTCTCCCATTATTCCCAATCTCCGTACGGTATTTTGTTGGTCTGGGGGGGTCCTGATCCCACATGTGTATGGGTCCTTTATCCGTAAACCGTGTCGAGTCCTACACTAGCCCCTAACTTCTGTGGGGAGTGTGCGTAAATGCATTTCCCCACCGCCCTTAAACAAAAAAAGGGGGGAAGGTAGGAAAAAGAAATTGTTATTTGGTTCGTGGTTCCCGTAGCGGTTGCAGACTATTTATATTTCGCATAAAGAACTCCGGTCCAATTACAACAATCCTTATCGGGTCCGTAAAATTCACGACCTTCCATCAAGGAAAAACGCAACTTGCATAAACGAAGCGCCAACCCCCCACCGCGCAATTACTTCCAATCGTCGTGTCCCGGTTCAAAACCGCATTGCCTCATAATCCGGCGAAGGGTTAAGAAAAGCTGATCACACCGTCCGATTGCAATTAATTGCGAACCAGATCGTTGCACCGGTCGGCAAACTGGGCCGCCGGAAGATGTACGTGCAGGTATCGCGCAGCTCTACGCCTCGGGGAAACGTGATCCGGGCTGTTTCTCGTTCGTCGACGCCTGAGGACGACTTACATGCATGCATACGTTCGTCTCGTCGAAGGATCTGGGCTGGGACACGCACCGTATGCATACATCGTAGACCCTGGCGAATTCGTAGTGACACACGCGCGATGTAACTCGCGAAAATCAGCGTCTGTTGGGCCCGCCAGTGGGTTTCGCCAGTATCCCACGCTGGTCGAAGGAAACGTGACTGGCCGATCATAACTCGAAAGTAGTCGTCGTACAACCGGCGAGGCAGCGGGATAACGAGACCGAGCTGCTCCTAGGGTTAATGGGTTAACAGGACAGTGAAGCTGGTGTATCGTGGCCGCGTCGCCCTTAATTCACCACTCGTGGGATCGACTCCGTTGGAAAAAGAAAGGCGAAGCAGCACCACGCTACCATGCACATTCAGCCGGCCACCTTTCCCTTGGCTGAGCACACGTGCTCGCTTCGTCCGATGCTAGATCCTCCTGGCTGCTGGCTATTGTCCGTCCACGGGAAAATGCCACGCAAAATGACAGAGGGGCAACCAGGAATCTCCTTCTCTGAACCAGTAGGGCTTCTAGGTTCTTGGGGGATAGCGAAATACAGTCAACGCAACGCTCTGCTCCAGTCACACGCGATTAGGGCTATTGCGAAATACTAACGCTAACGTTTTTATAATGTGCGATAATGTAAAGACGATCGTGTATGAATGCATAGTTTCGAATCGTCCACTTGAATGCATAGTACTTCGGACCGCAATTCCGGTACCGCACAGTGGTCGCACGTTAAAACAACGGATGTGCGCAACGGGCCTAAACCTACCACTATCAAATGACCGGTTTTATAGTTTTCATTTCACGATTATTGAAAGTATGAAGTTGCTTAGACGGAAATTCAATGGACAGATTTTTTTACCCAAGCACACATTCGAATAAAAATTGCTTATATGTATAGACTAAAAAGTCTATATAAACGGAGTCTTGTCATTTCTATTAGCTGAAACATTTCAATCCCTTTTAGTGCCCGGTAGGTTTAGCGCTAATTACGCGAAGCGGGGATACGAGGTAGCGGAGCATAGATATTATTGGGAGCCGAGGAGAAGTCATCTCCAACGACACTGTCTCCACTATCGATACTTCCCAATGTTAACGCTTTGACGGAGCACTACGACACATTTCGCTGGAGTCGAAAATACCCGTGACTCGGAACGTGTCGTTCCCGCGTTTCTTTCAAGATGACGGCTAGGCAAAGCGTTTACTTTTGCAGCAATATCGCTGGTTATCGCTCTTCATCGTTCTGCTCGGTCAATAGGAACAATGTGTGCGCAGGTAAGGAAGCCGGGATAGAGCGCGACAGCATTCTCCGCCCAGCCATCACTTTTGGTACAAGTTTCTCTGGGTATTCTTCTCATGGGCGAAGTATACAAGTACCAACGATACGTTCACGGCGGAAAAGGGACGCGGCGGAATAAGGAACGAAAGAGCTAGCTCGAACCGAGCCGGGAATAAAATAGCAGAAAGCTAGCAAAATGAAGAAGAAGCAGAGGCAAAGTAAAAAAGGGAGAGAGAAAGAGAGAGAGAGAGAGAGAGAGCGAGAGAGTGCGAGCCGAGGTAGCCTGGATACGAAACGAAGCACGTCGAGGATCGAGTCTACTCGAATCGAGTCGACAAGGGCTGGCGTAAGAGGTGACACAACTGACACCTCGTAATACCGGGACTTGGACTGACGCCAGTTTGCATAAGAACTGCACATCCGGCGCGCACCCGATGCGCTTGTACGGAGCCAGTAACCGTGTAGCAACCGCCGTTTCCTCCGGCACGGCACGGCGCGGCGTGCAGCTCTCGCTATCTATTCGATAGTCAATATTACGTGACACAACAGACTCCTACGTGCACACTCTCGGCCTGTGACAGCTCGGCGGCGGTAGCGTCGTGCGCGCTGCCACCGAGCCAAGGTAATGGAATATTGTCGTGTTGAATCCACGGACGGATATCGCCTATGACTTTCGTATGCGAGCTACCCGCCGACGCCGACGCCGACGCCGACGCCGACGCCGACTACGACGCCGTTCGTAAACGCTCTAGAAACCGGAGCTGTTCTAAAGGGGGAACGGAATTGCGTTCGCGAGAATAATGTCCCGTGTCAGTCGGCGGGTAGGTATTCGCGATGAGGTGTATTCGCTAACGCGGAAAAGAAATGAGCGGTTAACGTTTCTTGAATACGCCGCGAGTTTTTCGCGCAAGACCCGACTCGACGTCGCGCCACAACCAAAGAAAACCGAATGAAGAACGTTTCCCACGTACACCGGATAATTTCGCGTGTGCTCGGTTTAGCGCATCTGCAAGTCGACAGGCTGACACTGTCAGTGTCGACGGGCGCGTGGCTATGCAGTTAACGCGCTTAGAGATGTTGCTGGCGTATATGTACGTGCCCCGTTACATTGACATTGTCTTTCGCGAGGAAAGTGGTCAGGGGGCATCGTTATTAACGTAATTGATCGATGATCGTTAAGAGATACCAAAGGTTCTAACTACCGCACGGTTGGAAATTTCATTCTGTTCCACTTGGAGCCGTTCAAAAATTTTTAATCGTAGCTTCGACAACAATTTGTTCCGTATTCTTTCAATCGCGTCTGATTGAACGAATGTTCATCTAATTGCAGCATTTTAGACTGGACTAGTTCGATATTTGGATACTCTGGAGTGTAAGTTATATTTGATGAAAGTATTATCACGGAAAATACGGTTCTATGAAATCCTCGCTTTTAAAATTTATTTATAAAAATCGGGCCGCGCGTATCGGCTATCAATTGATTTTCGGTTACAATGTGTAATTTTGGAATACATGGAGTGGACACCGTCGGCAAATAGATTTATGGAAATCGTTTTGGCTGGAATAGCCCGAGCATTTTCCGAGCGTATATTTGACTAAAATCATCGTGCATTGAGAGCGCCAGCGGTAACCTCGAGTCATTGATCAAGGGATTTCGGCGCTGCGGGGTTTAGCCGCTGAATCAAATTTACCGGACCGACCAGGAGGGGGAAAAAAAACTTCGGAAACGAGGAAAAAGTAGAACGCGTAAAAATTTCAAGCTGCGAAAATACGCATCAATCAGTTCCCGGGAACAGGATCTGAAAATAAACAATGGGCGGTGGATTCAACGCCAGAGTACGGTTCCGACGAGATGGAACGTCAAACATTCGCGTCAGCATTACCTATGGGTCGCGGAATGTTTTCGGGGAAAACTCATTTCGCAGGGAAGTAACTTTTTTTATGGGGACATCTCAGGAGTCGTGTTTATACCAATAATATGGCAACCCGGCGTTTCCAGCATTAAACCTCGGATTGTGCTTGTGTCACGTCTATTGGATTCCTGATAAAAGCAAATTCCTCGTAAACCTTCCCGAAATTAAAAACGAGAAATCTCTACAAAATTGAAGCGAATACACGGACTTTGATCGCACGAGCAATTTTGAAAAATCGAATTTCTCGAACAACTGTCTAATGATTGCAGATGAACCTGTGCTGCGTTACTGAACACGAGGCCCACCAAATGTTGCGCGTCGTTTAAATCATCTATTTTTGAACGATTTTACGGGAGAATGTCTACAGGGAGAAACAGCCCGTAGAACCACCTGCTAACCAGATTATTGCCATTCATGTTCCACAACCAAATATAATGAGCATAATTAAACACAGCAGCCAGCAAAAATTCATCTACAATACCGAATCACGGACGAGTCTATTGCAAGAAATTGTTTAATTCTGCATCGTTCCGTTTTCCCGTAATAAATTCCCAAAATTTCAATACCATTTTTCTAGGAGATTGCCCTCGGTAAAAAGAGAAAAACTGTAGAACCACCAGCAAACTGGATTATTGGCGTCTGCGTTCTACATCCGGGTGGGTATTAAACAAACTTTTAAGCAAATCAGTGCAGCGACTCGGTTCGAGAAGCGGTCGGAGCGGCAGCGATCCGCTCGCTAATCGATCGAAAATCTCGTCGAACTTAATGAACAGAAACGTTTCCCTTCCGGGTAGCCATCGATACGAGAGCTGACGCGGCTCGGCATCCGAACTGCTCGGAGCGCAAAGTGATTCCGGTGTGCGTTCTAACACTCGCGGCATAGATGACGATGGATGCTCGCAGGATTGTATTTATCTGTTGGCCGGGGCTGCTGCGACTTCAGGCGGTGCTGCTGCGCCAGTACAAAGTACCGATTACAGAATTCACGGACCGTGTTATTTATCGACTATTGAATTTCAGATCGTAGATTTTCCTCTCTAATTCATATCTAACCGGCGATGTTTATGGCCGAAACGAACGCTGGCTATCGCGATCGAGATTATCATAAGATCGCAGATTTTTCCGCGGGGACAAAGTTGTCCGCGGTAATTGCGAGATATAGAGGTTGCACGGACGTGTATTTATTTGTCAAATTTTTAAATCGTATTTCTGACATTCGTTACATTTTATGTATTTATTCGCTATTACATCGGCAATTTAATGTTTAAATTATGAACACCTTTTTTTTTCATCTATAATCTCCAGAAATTGCATTATAATCTATTTCAAAATTGCACACCTAAACGCCGTACCACCGTATAAAATGATTTCCAGGATTTCTATTATTGCGAAGACGTCGTTTCTGCTTCTAATGTAATGTTCAAATTGATTATGAACACCGTGAAATGATCTAGGGGTCTTTTCCCACATAGACTGCCGATTGGTTCCGGCGCGCTGTTACCGGCGGCCATTCGTTTCCTCTGTCAATTGGCACTGTCAGTCGGAATTCTATAGCGAAACGGCGTTTCTTCTTCCGTGACAGGGATCGACTGACGGTCGAAGGGAACGGCGGAAACGTTAGTCGTGTACGTCCCCGTTCGCGGATTGTTCCGGGGCAGTTTGAAATTTCAGGCACGCGTCCCGTTTCGTGGCCGCCACGGACCCACACACACACACACGTGCACACAAGCCCACACGTACGACGCATAGACACGCGATAACGAGAAACGACCCCGCAGAGCGGTTAACCGGCCTGACAAATTTTCAATCTTAAAGTTACGGGCCTCCGGGATTATGTTTCGCTTCCCACGATCCCTATAAATCAGCTGCACCAATTAATGGCTACGAAATGCGGGACGTTCTACAAGACGTTCGCAACACGTTCGGTCGAACTTGATTAATGTACGCGGTGCACATAGCGTTAGATTCTGGGATAGGTACATCGGGTTCCGTTCAATGCAAATGGTTATTGTCGGTGAGGTGTGCGCGAATTTCCGTTGGTGAAAAACGAGCTGATATATATATATATATATATCGGGTAGTCTGCGGATTTTACGCGATTATTGGACGCCGCGATGTGTGAAATATTGTCAGCGAAGAAGAAGCTCAGGGGAGACGGACTTGAAATTCTTAATAGTAAAAGGAAATTTATTAGCGTGTCTAATTGTCTAATGTCTGCGAATCTATCTGGGAATCTGTGAACGTGAAAATTGAAATCTTGTGGCAATGAACATAATACATACAGGGTGGTCGATTTAAGTAAGGCCACCTAAATATCTCTTCCAGTTATTGTGATGCAAAAACTATTTCTTACGTAATGTGCATGATATCAATAGACCCATATATTTGGTAAGAACATTTTTTCCACCGAGGTAATTTTTTTCGGAGTGATCAAGATCACCGGTGTTTTTTAATACGTAACTACTTTTTTTTATTGTATCGTGTAGCTGAGCGAGAAATACATTCAGATATGTATAATAACGTGACCTTCGAAAGACCTTGATCTCTGAAAATTAAAGTGAATACTCCGGAAGAAATAACCTTGAGAAAAAATAACGTTTGCAAAAAATTCGTTATGTGATACCATTTACATTGCATTAAAAGCATTTGTTTCGTAATCACAAATAAAGGAGATATTTAGGTGGCCATATTTAGATGGACCACACTGTATATAAAATATGTATATTTTATGATCGATGATGAGTCGACGACCACGAAGCCGAAAGGTCTGGGTTAGGTCTTCTTGCTGTTCCGACTTTATAATCGCGAAATCAAATTTGCGTCACACAGATCAGGCCAAGTACCGCAATTATCCGCGATTATCAACCGATACTATGCATTAACGACTCAAAATCAACTGGAGCATAAGCGTTCGACTGGTTGCGGCCGCGATTTAACATTGAAAGGAACGACACTTTTATGACGCCGGTGGCGTCAACGCGGCAAGTGGAGGATCGGTAAAATGATAACAGCCACGCGTCAGGTAACTGCCACGCAACCGCGTGATATAATACACCGTCCGCGATGGTTATCGATGCTGTAAATATCGTATTACAAGGAATATTTAACGGGCCATTAAACCCGAATTGCACGGCCACGGATTTACGACGGATCAATGACTTTCTCTCTCTCTCCCCGCGGAGTTGCTCGTTCTCCTCTATCAGAGCACCGGCTCTCTCTCTCTCTTTCTCTCTCTCTCTCTCTCTCTCTCTCTTTCTGTCTCTCTCTCTTTCTCGAGTGATGTCTTTTTTCCCTCGAGATTGAAGTCGAAGAGAACCGGGGCCCAGCGTAACGGCCAGTTCGAAGGCGTGGTGATTTCTTGCATCGAACACACTGGGTAAACGCTTCCTGCTGATCAGTGCGGTACCAACAGCTGCGTCATTCCCGGGGAGATCTGATTTCCAGAGGCGAATCGTCGCTGTGTGCGTCCAATGTCGGCAGAAACGCGAGACGATTTACGTTTAAATGATAGGTATCGTTAGAGCAGTGCAGTGCAGTGCAGCGCGCCGCGCCGCGCCGAGTTGCATGCACCGTGGAACGTATTCTCTCTTCTTCAAACGGAGAGAGTAGGTATCCGACCGGCAATCTGCTCGAAAATGACGATAAGAGCGTGCCTCTCTGATAGAGGATAATAATAATTAACATGTAGATGCGCTATCGTTCGGGAGTCGGACTTTACTTATCTGCCACGGCCGTTTTACCGCGCGGTATTATTGCCTCGTAAATGAAACGCGAATAATTTACTTCGGTGTCCTGTCGTTCGTGCAGAGTGCCGTTCTGTTCCGCTGTTTTCCAGAGCATCGCGGAAACTAGCCCGTTGCGCGGAGTATAATACGTTTCGTGCGATTCCGATGATCTAGAATTTTTTAGAACGAACATCCCTTGTCGCATCATAGCGACGCAGGCTCGACATGAAACACCACTGAGTGCGTTTCTTTTTTTTTTCCTGACACTAAACCTACCGCGAGGAGTCAAACCCCTTTTATATTTTTCATTTTACAATTATAAAAAATATGAAGTTGCTCATATGGAAATTGATTGGATGAATTTCTTTCTCCAAGCACAGATTGTGTTAAAAAATGCACAAAATCTGAATAACTAGAGACATTTTTGTAAGCTAAACTGTGACCAATGTTTAAGCATGTAGGTACGCAATTAATGTAAATTTTTGTTTTTATACAGGCTGATTGAAAATTATATGTCGTGACCATTATAGCGTGATCTGTTAAGAAAATGAGCTTGACCTTGACCTTGAATCTGAAGGACAAAATTGTGTTTTATTGCATCGTATAGTGCTCATCGCGACGAACAAAAGTCTCGCAGGAACTGTGGGTCTCGAGTCGATCGTTCTCTTAGAAAACGGCTCTTGAATGTTTCGTAAATTATTTCATTCCACATGTCTACAGGGTGTCCAAAAATATGCGGAAAATAGATGAAAGAAGATCGACAGTCAGCTCATCCGAAATCGTGTAAACGCGGTGATCAGAGAATATTTCCAAAGTATCCAATAATTTCCATCGATCTCGATGGAATCCCATTAAAGACGTCGGTCGCGTCGTCGTCGTCGCCGCGTCGCGTCGCGGTGTAACTAACTTCTTGCCAGTGGCGGCCAGAGGAAAGTTTCGAGGCCTTGATCCACACTGTCGTAGGAAAAAGATAATTACATCGATTCGGAATCCCCTCGATCCACGATCAGGCTCCGTTAAGGCCGACTATCTCCTGGCGGAATCAATTGCGTTCTTTGATGCAACGCGGAAGAATCGATCCAACCGCCGATTGTAAAAGGCCACGGTTGCTGAGTGCTCGTTGGGTAATTGATTTTCAGCGGTCCATCAATCCAAAGGATTTTGCGAAATTCTTGCGGGGGCGGAGCGGCACTCAAAGCGAATGGCCGTTCAAATGACTACACGGTTGATGGCTTTGAGAAAGTTTCCACCGTGACGAGGAATTTACAAAAAGGAACCTCCGGTTTCAGCGTGCGTTGCGGAAAAATAGAGCAGCGCTCCTCCATTGTTATCCAAGGGAAAAAAAAACAGAACAATTATTTTTGTCGAATCGTAAAGAATAGAATTAATCTCTGTGTACTGCGCGACTTACTTTAATGAATATGTGTTTCAAGCCAAAAACATGAACAGTGCGATTTTTACAAAAATCGTCGGTCGTTTAATAAAGAATAAAATGCGTGTGCTGATCATTTTTAGTAAGTGGGGACAAGAGAACAATAATTATCGCAGAGTCATAGCGGAGAGGATTAATCGTCTGAATTGCGCCGATTTATTTTTCATGGCGCGTAGCCTAATGGATCGACACTAATGCAAAAGCAGAGAAATGGCGAATCGTGGAAATTCTCGTGGATCCTCTTGCTCTGCCACATCACGCTTTGTTATTGGTCCTAGCGGTTAACGATGAGTAGTGCGACTAAAAAGCCCACAGCTTCAGGCAGTTTTTCTTCGGCCGGCCTTCTTTCTTTTCTGGCTTCCTCTTGCTGACATCGTCTGCTACTTCCAGACTCGGTCACTTCTTGCCGGCGTTTCTTTCGTTTACGTGATTTCATTGATGTAACCGCTTAACCAGGACCCTTTCTCTGGTAATTAATTTCGCTGGTCCATGTCCTGTGTTTGTTGTAATTGGACTATTATACATACTCGATTTAACAAGCGTTTTGTAATTGCTTGATATTTGTATACAATATGATTAACAATGAATTCGTTTTGCCTGTTAAATTATTAATGCGCATCGAACGTATTATGATCGTAGTAACATCCGTTGGTAATGCGCGGCAATTAACGAAATGGATGCTCCGGTTCTTGTGTGTTCAGTTTCGAGATTTTATTTCTAGTTTTTCTGTACTTATCCTTCCTTCTACGGATCATTAAGTTGCGGTTTTTGTTCCCGGGTCTCTCTTAAAGTTTTGCTTCCTTTGGAGTGTCGTTTGTGTCCATAAATAGATTGTACAGCGGCATCTTCAATACCGAAGTCTGGCGTAAGCCTTAAGCGCGTTGTTTTACACGGTGCGATAAATTTTATTCTAAACTGCGTGATATAAAGTGTCTTGAGTAACCAGGACACCTGGTTATAGGATCGTGAACGGTAAATAGATGATTATATGTATGCTCTCCTATCAACCAAGGTACGTTTGAAAAACCTTTTACAACGTGGACCGTCGCGTGGAAGTTCCAGAGGAAATTTTATTTAATCGCGTCCTGTGTGCAAAATAATAAAAAAGCTTTGTACGAACGATGCGATTTTAAGGGAACTGTACGTGCCGGAAATTAACGTTGAAATTCTGATATTGATATTCAGGAAAATTCTCCCTGTTAGAAATCAACGGTGAAGTATTTTATTTCAAAGTTGGCAGAGATTTATTTCAATCTGTGGAAGAGGATTCACCTGCCTCAGCAAAATTATGCATCTCGTCTTACATTGTTACACAGCCGGCAAAGTTTACCGCACGTCAAAAACTTCCCTTTATCAATTATTAATGCAGATTTCCGGATCGTCTTTAATCTTTAAGTCGGATAATCCTCCGATGAACGACTTAGGTCAGGCGTTAGGTCCAAGTTTGATCGAAATACATTTACCCCAAATCAGGTGGCAAGTATCTCCGAAAGTAAAACGAAGACCCGATCTCTAATTTCAATTAGCGTCGAACTATAGAATTTTGAACTCGAATAGCTTCGGAAACCGAGGATCAGGATGACAGGGATTAGACAGGATTTCGAAGATGGTTGGAGTCGACCGTAAACGAGCGATCTATCGCCTCGATTCCCCATCCAATCTTCAAGTTAAACGATTCATCTCCCCCGTGGATCAATGGCGACTTTTTTTTTCATGAAAGCATCGATCGTCGACCAAAACGAACGACCATCGCCCTTTATTGCCGGACCATCTTTTTTGTGACTTTGCGTTTTATATCTCCGCGAGATCGCCGAGTTCAAATAAAGAGACTAGTCGAATAATGTGCAAATTTGAGAAGAGCAGAATTTGAGCAACGAAATTCGTCGAATAATTTTTATTGTTGACATTTAAAAGAATTATTAGAACAATGCCTACCATGATACAACACATTCGTACAAACAAGACCCACGTGACGAACAGATAGATCGTCCGACGATCAATCAGAACGACAGATGGTTCCGAAAAAGGGTAAGCCTAAAGCTCTGTTCATCTGCCATGGAAAAAAATATTACCTTGCACACGTACATTGATCGCTATAAATTTTACTGACGGATTTCTTCACAATCTTGTGCGATGAAAACGCTGTCAATTGCGTAATTGTTCATTTACATGTATATACATTGCGATCGCAAAGATCAACAATTTTATTGTATTAGGTGTGCAAACAAGTTCCTTCCCCTTCTTGCTACGATCATAACTTCTGACTCAATTCGAATTTCTTTCCCATTGTGGTGCCATCTGAAAGAGCGTTCTTTTGTTTTTAAGAAGGTCCGTGCTTAGCGCTCTAAGAGCTTCCAGTCCTGTGCAACAATTTCGAGCAACATGGCTTGCGAGAAGCATCTCTTGCGTCACTGCTCTTTGCATTCCAGCTTAGGAAATCAGCTGTTGAAGCTACTGAAATGGGTTTTGCACTGGAAGAGAACGTTGTATCTTACAGAACATCCAAAAACAGGTACCAAAGATTCAATACCGTAAAATCTTTATTAATCCGAAAATGTATTGATGACTTCATAATTAGCAAATAGTCGTCATACTTCAGCGATGGAATTAATAATTTATCCACCATGGGGGAAAAGATTATAGAGAATGAGAGTGAATACTTTCAGACGTAATCTTGTACCTGATTTATGTAATAAAATCTTGAATTTGAATTTTTCTAATAATTTAACGATCCTTTAAAGCGATGTAATTTTGGCGTGTGGGAGGAAGGGCGACTGAATTGCGGCGTTGCAAAAAGTCGTCAGTTTAGGGGAAAAGAACCATCAGTTTGAGGGAGAAGAGCCGTCTTGAATTTCCAAATTGAAAATTTTCCGCCGTCAAAAGCCGCGCCGGGACGGGCGGTCACGTTCCGGCGGAAAAGTTTACAGTTCTTTCATTTTTCCGTGCAATCTCTTTTAAAAATAAGACAGGAATTCTCGTCAAAAATGGCCTCCACTCATCATCCGACATTCCAGCAATCTTCTGGGCTAGGTTGGCTGTGTAGCCGGGGCCCTGTTCCTTCTTGGCCGGTGGATTTTCTGGAATGCGCGCGGTGCGCGCTCGATATCTTGCGCCGACCGCGCTCGTAACGCCTCCATCGTGCCGCAATAAATTGGATCTAGTTAACTTTAGAACCGCGATACGTTTCTGATAGAGAATTTAATACTTCATGGGGCGGCGGCGGGGTGCAAAGCAGCCGGAGCATGCACCCGGAGCCGAGGAAAATTTTCCCTGGCGATCTCCTGTTCCTCTATTCTCGGCACGGGAGAACCCCTCGCGGAAGCATAATAAAATTTCCGTAAAGAAAACGGAGAACGCCGCGACAGACGCCGAGTGGAATTTTCTTGTCTTCTCGAGACATAGCTCTCCGACAACGACGCCGACGATGCCGACGCGCAGTGGAACCATTCAGGAAAATAATTAGACACGCCAGCTATTACATCTTCGTTGTTTTTGAGTTTTTCGAAAAGTTATGTTAGTTCGAGGCGTCCGATAAAGGTCGGGAAGTCTAAACATTATTTTTCACGAGATTTCATTATTATTCATGTTTTTTTTTTAAATAAAATTTCACATATTCTTATGGACCAAGAAACATGAAAGTCGATGACTCGGACGGTGGACCATTTGTACAATTTTATAATTGATGGTTAAAACATATTTTTAATCGTACTTCTTGCAAATGTATTAGTCATTCTGTTGTTCCTAACGTAACAGTTTCTCATAATTTTTTTATAGGACTTTCACTAACTTATTTGTGGCATTTTTCTTATTGAAATGATGATTATTGAAACATGATATGATTTCAACTGTATTTAATGGTTTAATTCTGGCCTAGGCAACTAGTGCTCCGAGAGTCGATGACGTAGTATCGGCTACCCCCACTGTCGCGTTACCCAGGGGCAAGTCCCAACAGGCCTCACGCTGGCTGATCGGTTGAGTCGAGAGTTGATGACGTAGAATTGGCTATCCCCACCCGGACGGCCAGCGCGAGTCCTGTCCGCACGGGCGCACGGAGCGCGACAGTGGGGGTAGCCGATTCTACGTTATCGACTCTCGGAGTACGAGTGGCTCAAGCTTGAGACTGCTGTCCTTTTCTATGTTCGGTGACGTCAAAAAAAAAATAGTAGAATTGCACGATCTAAGACACAGTAAGGTCCGGCGGTTTTTCTTAAATCAAAACATTGCTGTCCGTAGAAAATAATAGGACGCTAATTTCTCTGATACTTGTACTGTTTTAAATTGGGCCTACTAATTTTTCTTATAAATGCATAAAATTCACGGTCCGATGATAGAAAAGTAAAACATTTCATATTTAAATATTTTGCTCGATGTCCAAGAAAGTGGGCGTCTCGCGCGTAGCGTCGCGCTGTTACAGTGCCCGCCGAAACCATTTTATCCTTCGGCTCTCCCCTCGGAAAAAGTTTTGTTGATTTCCGTAAATTCATCTCCGCTAACAGGATTTTAATAAAACAACGACTGAGAAACTTGGTTGAATCGGGGACAATTGGTAGCAATTAATTATGCCGCCGCAGCGGATTAGAACTTCCCGTCGCCTTTCCGCGCACCTGAAAGCCAGCCCCGCGATCTAGTTAGGCGCCTCGCGTAATTCCATGCTCCTCGTGTTTTGTGCGACGACGCTGTAAGGCGGCGCATTGTAAACGCAATTATCGAAACGGATATTATTGTTGCTCCGCGCGCAACCTGGGGAATTGTGACGTCGCTGGGTCGACTGTTTATGCGATTGCGTCAGTGACGGAGTAATGAGCTAATTACTGAACTAAATTCGTGCAGTTTGATGGGTGATTCGGGGAAAGGGACTTTACCTGTGCAACGTCGAAGTATAACACGGTATGGTACAACTTCCAAGCAGATGCCTTCGCGGACGAAGGTTTTTGAAAATATTTTTCTTGGAGAACCAGATCACATGTCAAAGTGTATATAGTTTAACTCAATTTGTGACAACTAAATCAAACGAATATTGCATTGGCGATATCAGAGAGACTAATGCGTCTACACTAAATATCTTTAAAAATGTATTTTTAGCCTCCGACACTTCGACTGATTTATTTCGTCTAGTCGAGTGTACGAAGTCTGGAATTTTGTGTAAAATTACGTATTACAACAATTACCTATATGTATGAATGTTTCCAATAAAATTCAGAGCAATCATCGTATAGGTTGATTCATGTACAAACGTTTTGGCAGTACAGGATTGTATTTTTTTCAAATAAACGTCGAGACAATTAATGCATCGATGTATAAATTTACGATCGCGCGAACGACTGTATTTTTAGCATATAAAATAACGTGCTACATTTTTCACTAATATTCCACGCGACCGCAATATATCTACACGTACGTGATCAACTAAACAAACGACAGCGTTTTCACCCTTTTACTATCAGCTCGAACAGAATGTTATATGATTTTTTTATATGACGTTGGAGAAGTTCAAAGATAACAAACTTTTCGGTCAATTTTTAGCGATCCTTTAATTTGGTGATCAATCATTGTAAAAACATATTGCAAGTAGTTAGCTACGTTACGAATTTTAAAACTTTGCAGTAAATTTTTTTGGACGTTTTTAATATTGAATTATCGTAATTTGTTGTAAATTTACTGTGTAATTGGCTTCGTTGTAATATTAAGACGTCCAACACAGTATTAAAGTTCGGAGTGGATGTCGATACGATGAGTCGAATTTTCGCATCTCGAAAATTTGGGCATTGCATATAAAGCAAGTATGAGCATAACGTAGGAGTGGATTTTAAGAACTGGCTTGTTGAGTAAATTTTTTCGCGCGAGACGCCCGATTTCTCGAGAACCTTTGCAATCGGAAATAGCAGAAAAAGACGAAGACGACTTTCAGGGTAAGTGGGCGTTACAAGATCGTTGGCACGCTTCCTACTATGAACCGCGATATTTCAGAAACTTTGAAGTTGTCTCGTCCCCTTAGGGCGGAGACGATTTGCCAGCTTTCGCGTAAGTAGTGACGAGCATTCAATTCTCTCTCTTTCTCTCTCTTTCTCTCCCTCTCTCTCTCTCTCTGTCTCTCTGTCTCTCTGTCTCTCTCTCGTGAGTTTTCAAGCAATTTGGTCATGTAAAGGGTCCGATCTCCTTAAATGTTACTCGAAACTTGAACCGTTTGAAAATGCCGGGAGAACTTTCGAAAGACTTAAGGCTCCCGTGGAGCTCGTAATGAATTTAAAAGAACTTCGAGAAACCCCGAAGTTATGAACAATTGATATTGTTCGGGTGTTTTATGCGCTATAAATATTCCACGGAGCGTTAAACATCAACCTGACCGAGCAAGGTATTACGCTCGCTACGTTTACGCACATTTGAAAGACTTTAACGACGAAAATGTATTAAGAATTACGATTCTAATTACTTTCAATTTTACTTATTACGTACTGGGATAATAATTTCAAGACACAGCGTACAACGTGGAGTTGCGCTGTTATTAGACCGGTAATGTCTTACAACTTGTTAGTATCAAAGCAATGTAAGCTGATATAACCAGATTAACTCCTAAAGTGCCTTCAGTACGTTTGTATACAACTCGCAACGTTATTTCGCAGATGCGTTTCTTGTTTCAAGCTCATGAAAATACTCCTACTTCGTTCCACAACAAACCGTTCTCAGAATTAATGCATTACGTGAAAAAGACAGTTAAAAAAATTTCATTTGCGTTCCCGTGCTTAGAGTGCACATTCAACAATGTAATCATGGCAAGGTAACCACCAATCAAATTTTTTTAGGAAAGTACATACCTTTTGTTAACAGACGATGCTATATCCAATTCTATAAAAAGAACACTTTGCGAACGTAACTTTTTTATTCCATACTTCCAGATGTCTTTCAATTTTTATGCACCATATGGCTCAGCGTTCATAATTTTCATTAAAATGTTAACGAGTTAGTCGAGGACAACGAATGTTACAAAAGAAAAATTCTAGTAAAACCGTAGACGTGTCAATACAAATGAATATTAAACAGCGAACGATCATCGAAAAGGCTACTCTATTCTCGAGTATCCACAACTTTTTCCTTCAAGAATACACACCAACCGGAAAACACGTCTACACCGAACAATCATTTCAGCAAAAATTCCTGCGGCCAAATACTGCACAGTTGAATGAAAACCGCATTATCCCTCACTGCCGTTCTTCGTCGTTCGTAACCCGCGACTGGCTACTTTACAAATCGATATTCTTTGGACGAGCCGAAACAATATTGAAAGAATCGCAACGACGATGGCACAGTAGAACACTCGACAGAACAATATATTGGATAACGAGTTACATAGCGAGTTTGATTTAAAATTAAGATACGAGGAATTGTCGTTAAACGATTCCTGGATTCTCGTATGACGAGACCAAACATTCTCGTTCCACTTTCTTTCACAGCGACTTATCTATTCGAAGCAGACTCTTCATTTCATGCAGCAACCAAATCAAAGATTCGAAGCAGACTAGATGCTACAGCAGATACGAGAATTCAACTTTCCAATATTGTTCCCAATATCAAAAGAATTTTTAATTCAAACATCCAAAACAGTCGGAGAACATTAAGAACGCAATTTTGCTACAGGCAAAAAGTGTCCACACATACTATACAATCCCATCCATAAGATGGATTCGTTTGAACTCACTTTCAGAACGCGTCTTAAAGGGCGTAGGACGATTTTAATCACAGTATAATCGTTAGACTGCGGATTTTATGCATTCATGACAAAAATGGGTAGTTGCAATTTAAAACAGTGGAAAAACATTTAAGAACGTCAATGTATCAGTTGCAACGTATGAACATTATTAAAGAATGAAAGGAATTATTACATAACCCCTGCGTTCGTTGCAGTTGATGCAAACAATTTTTATTTTGCACAAGGATACGTATAAATTTTGCGATACACCTATCGACGTGTAGCCAAAATGTCCAAGCAGCTAGAATTTCGCGAACCGATTATTCGCCGAGAAAAGTTCGGGTGTACAGCGAATCGATGGTGTATCGCGGCGTTTTATCGAGTTCGTTCGCTGCGTCGCACTCCGCGTAATGAAGCGAACGCGTCCCCCGGAAAATTTGAATATTTTTAATAACCGTGAAAGTCGACGCACGGTCGAGCGACCGGGAAAATTCGCAAGCCGGGTTTTGAAGTCCCACGCGGCCACGCGCTCTTGCTCTTGTAACAGAGAACTCAAAGCAACAGAAAGTTTCGTCATCGTTCCGTCACTTCGGACCGAACTTCTCATTACGCGAGAACCCAGGGCTCTGTGCTGCCGGGCTTCGCCCGCGCTCGCAGATATTACTTTCTCGGATTTCCATAAAAACATTGAACCGGAGGGGGTCTTTCATCTGCCGCCCCTGGTCCGGCATTACTCCGCCCGTTCCTCCGATTGCTCGGTGCCGTTCCGCCACTAAGGTCCAAACATATTTTTCAGTCCTTTTTATCACTCGTCGTTCTGAGTAAGTGCTTCCCCTTTTTATTTCCTCCCGGCCAATGTGAACGTATTCAGAGCCATTCCTAATTCAATGCCAGCCACCTTTCTCTCCATCTTTAGCTTTCCCTCCCACTAAAACTCTAGGTCTCCCTCGATCCACTTTGATTTTGACGGTACGTCATCGAGACCAGTCGGTCCCGAAAGCGCATCGGACCTACGGCGGTGGTGACACAGAGGCCGGTCGTCGGTGGAGCCTGCTTGGCAACGTCGCGGAGACCCCACCGGGTCAGACCCATTAGCAAGAACCGCTGCTAAAATTCTAAGCGATCATGGGACATTATGGTACGGTTCACGGAGGCTAATGTAAACCACGAGTAAGATCCCGAACTTTCTAACTAACTTTATTACCAACCGCGCCACATGTCGACTGCAGACCGGCCTGCTAGACGGCCTGCTAGAGACAATAGCTCGATGATGATGCAAAGAATATTTCTCTGTCGATCTGGGAGTTTATCGGTTCTCTCTAGGCACAATCGACGATCCCCCGAAGAACTCGCGTTTACGGAAAATCTCGCCGGTGAACCGCGAGCGTCGCGTATTCATGAACCGCATTTCCCGTGGAATAGATACGCCAGACCGACGTTAAGTCGCGGTAACATACTTGCCAGAAACTATGCGCGTTCGGAAGCTTGCCGCTCTGGAACAGCGCGCAGACCTACACAGAAAGACGCCACTGATGCGATCGCGAACGATCCATGCTAAATGAGAAACGGAATTAGCGAGCGGATTCCGTGGTAACGCTTAACTGCTCGTACAATCGGAATCGGTTACGGAAATGTACTGGGCTGACTGTACAAAAGCCAAATTTTCTGAGACCCCCGAAAACACAAACGCGAATGCCACCATAGTAAATCGAGCGGCACCGTTAACTTTGGTAAGAGCGAGTTTTTCTTGTGATGAACAGACGCGTTACTAGCTAACAGGTCGAGTATTCCCTTTTAATTCTTCATGATCAGACTTCGACTGTCATGCGTTTACGATCAACATGGCTAGGCGAAGAATCAAACCGTGAAGACATTTAAAAGATTTCGAGGACACTGTTACGTTCTCTTCAATTTGTTAAAACTATTCATAAAAGATACATACATTGTTTCATTCAACTCCGCCATTCTTGATTTTCTGATTGTCGTATTAGCAGATTAAATGAATCTGACATATAAAAATGCTCGAAGCGAAAAGCTGACGAAAAATAAGTTTTAAAATTCATAGCTTTCTATCGCACGAGAGCCCACATTCTTCCACGTGCTCCAAGTTTCGTATAAAAAGCTTAAAGAGCTAAAAGTTACAATAGCTCGTACAGTTGGCGGAGAAGGTATGTTCGCGCCGGCTTTCTCTTTGTTCGATGATTCCTGAAAATGAAAGACAGTAGCTTCGTAAAAGCTGAAAAAATTTCGGAACGAATCTATTGAAACTTTATTGAATCCAAAACAGACGTGTCAATTATCTGCACATCCTAGAGTATATTGAAAAACTGTAAAATTAAAAATAGGATATTTTTTGATATTTTTATTATATTTTCTCAGCAGAATAAACTAGTCGCAATATTTCGAAGTTTCTGCTTTCAATTGAATCAGAAAGATTTTACAGGAATTAAGGATTCGTCCAATAGTTTCCCATCAGTTTCTCGATACATCGAAGAAAATATCGATTCGAAACGAAGCGCCGAAACAGTTTGTATATTTTCGCTCTGACAAAAAAAGTCAACTTTCGAAATAGCGGAAATTTTCTCATAGCTATTTAAACACAATTTAAATTCGGAAATACTTTCGGGATTAATATTGAAGTTTGTTCAGCTTCGTATTGTTTATTGAACTTCGAGTCGGAAAGACAGATTCGGAATGCACGCCGGAACCGTGCCGAATGTTTTTCAGAGAAATAGCTGACCGTGTTTACCGAACGGCTGTATTTTACCTAGGATATACACTTTTTTGAATAATTCAAATAGACTCTTCGGGTAAACAACCGGGCAGGAGATCAAAGATATCGAAACTTTTTTCGTTTGAGAAAAAAGGAGGAAACTTTTCATTAAAGTTTTCGCGAAATAATTTCAAAGTTGAAATTTAACTAAATTCTTAACGCAGGGAGCTTTCGATCTGCCAGTGGAGCAAGCACTTTTTGACAAATATGTTTAGTAACAAAATTATTCATTTCGGTCATAACATGCATGCTGTCTTCGCACGGCACTGTTATTAATAATCATGTTAATATGCAACTCATGGATAAACTGTTAGTATTGAACAGTTTGTGAATATTTTCTGAATAGACTGCATTGTTTTCAATATAGTAGAATAGTTTCCAAAAAATATTGGAAACGAACAGGAAACTTTTAGATGGCGTTTTTTTTACTACTTTATCAAACCAGAAAAATTTCCGAAAAAACGTTGAGAAGAAAGAGAAAACTTTTATGTGTAGATCGCATAGTTTTTATCATTTCACCGCACAGAACATTTGCCAAAAAATATTCAAAAGGTCGAGGAAACGTTTGTGTGTAGATTGTATCTTTGCTATTTTGGCAACATAGACAATTTTTGAAAAGTGTACAAAAAGGAAGTGGAGACTGTTACGTATAGATTACATTGTTTGTATTATTTTATCAATATAAAATATTGTTGAATAAATTCAAAAGAAGTATGCAAATTTTCATCGGTCCGAGAATTCATACAAAAATTCGCCAGCTCGTCGTCGCGTCGGAGACGCTAATGAACGGGGAACACCGCAGAAGAGGTCGGAACGACCTCCACAAATCATTGAAATTTGATTAGCCCGTAGTGCATCTTTTCCGGAAGTGAAAAGTTGGCTTAAGAAACTTCAGGTCTGAGGAGCACTTTATGGATCAATTATTAGTTGAACGAACTACGAAGTTGCATAGACTTTGCCAACTTACCGGCCGTTTCCATCTTCGGGCAACGGCGGTGTTGCACATAACAGGGATTATACCTATTTTAATGCTCGAACTCCGACATGGATCAAACTAATGGGATAACATAAAGGCGAACCTAGTTTCTGCCACAGATCATCTTTCATAATGAACGAGCGCATCAGCATTAACAATTCTATATTACCGCTAAACCATGATCGAATTATGTACTTTAATTCTCCACGGCCGTGAACAATAGGTTCACGGAAAGAAGATTGAGAATTATTCAAGTACAGCCCGTAAAAAGCAATTTCGGGTAAAATAAGTTGAAATGAATGCGCTTCAAATCCTAATTTCTCGCGAGCAAAATTTTTTGAAAAATTTGATGTTGGTTTTTGGTTTTCGGAGTGTCGTCTTTAAGAAAATTTTTCATACTTCAGGATGAATTTTCGCTCGGTTTGGATTTTTCCAGAACATTTTCCGTCGCCCCACATCCGACGGCAATTAACGTATCGTGGGACCACACGCAACGCAAGGACTTTCAAAAAGATTCATGGGTTTGTTTTCCCTCCAGCTAAGTCCCCGTTGGATTTTCAGCTCCCAACTTAATTGCATTTCCTGCCAAAAGGCGTTTGGGAAACGAATTATGGCTTGCACGAGGCAGATTTTCAGGATTTTTAGTTTGGAAAGCGAATTTTCCAAAGTTTCTCAATTCCCTCAATTTACTTTTTCCAAACCAGTACAGTATTTTTAATAGATCATTTTATAAAGTAGACAATTTCTGTCAGAATTTAACTGTACATTTTGCTTTTTATTTCGATGATTATTTGTTAGATAGACTACTTTCTAATTGAACGTTTACAATACAGTTAACGAAGTATTAAAAGTTAAACAAGCTCCATTCGTTAAATTCCAATAAACCGTACACTCAATACAATGAAATATAAGTATGTAATTTTCAATGGGAACCTGATACGGCCGCTTAACTCGTAATATCTGAAATCGTTCCATTCATTATTCATTGTCAATTTAACTTTAACTTTCCGATTGTAACTGCATACCTATATGAATATTAATGAAATTCCAGAACGTATGATTTGCACGTTTACTCTTGTATATTGTAATTTTCACATAAAAATTGTATCGTTAATTTCGTTCATAAACTTTACAGCCAGACATTCCAATCGCATGTAATTGACTATCTCTTGGATATGGTTATTGGAATCTAAATGATTTGTTATGGGGGAGTTTCTTCACAATATATCTTATCTGGCATCGTCAAATTAAAAATGACTGCCTTGTTGTTTCTCGCATGTTTCAGCTTAGACAACAACCACATTTTCAAAAAATTAAGAATTTTCTATAATTTTGATTTTACCCAGCTGCAATATAAATCGTACTAGCCTGGTCGCCAAGAACGGTATCAAAATCATACTAATAATCATTATACTGTCCACAAACAGACCAACAAGGCCACAGACCTTCCACTCGATATCTCCACTAATTTCCCCAAAATCTCCTTATCCTTCAACCATTAAACCAGAGCAGTCTCTCAAGAACCGCCGCGCCAAACCACAGAGAAACAAATCCTCGGCCGTCTCGTAAACATCGTTCAAATATACATAATAATGAACGTCCGCTGTCGTAGCTCATTCCATAAAATTCCATAGTGCATTCAAAGCAGCCGGATCAACTGACCGGAATAACCACCTAATATTATCGACGAAATACGAAGAACAGTTCTGAGGTTCGTGAGGGTGGCTTTTGCGAGCCATTAAAGGACGCTACGAACTATATGTATATATACCAGACATATTTATCCCCCGCCCAGTTCTCGAATGGGCAACGGAAGCGTGAAATTCCCAATTTCTTTTCCCGGCCGACGAGAATATTCGAGCCTAGGTCCCTGGCCTTTCTCTCCCTTTCCCTCCCTTTTGCCACATACAGGGTGTTGCCGATCTGGTGGTACAATAATAAAGAAGGCGAATCCACATGAAAAATCCACATGAATCGCCTCAGATTGAGCTATTTACATCTGAAGCATGTTGGGGTATTAAACACTTTACGACACCGGAGATTGTTAGTATTACATGCCTCTGGATCGGTTTAAAAAAAAAATTGCCGCAAAATTAATTCCGGATCCCAAACTTTTAAAGTCTGTAGTGCTCACTTAAGGGTGGACCTTATTTTGTGACCAAAAAATTTGTTTTAGTCTCACTCACCGAAATTGTGATAAGCGTTGAGAAAATGATCTGAAAAAAATTTGGGGCCGATTTGATCTTGGAAACCCGACGCGCATTAAATCTGAAAATTTTCAAATTTCAAATTTTCAAATCTGAAAATTTCCAAATTTCCAAATTTGATGCGCGTGGAGTTTGCACGATCCAATCAGCCCCAAATTTTTTCCAGATCATTTTCTCAACGCTTATCACAATTCTGGGGAGTGAGACTAAAACAAATTTTTTGGTCACAAAATAAGGTCCACCCTTAAGTTAAGAACCGAAGAACCCTGCATAATATAATAATTTTCGTCAAGTATAGCTAATATCCACCCTAGTGTTCACTGCTGGTGCCACTAGATCGGTAACACCCTGTATATCAAGCCCCGAGAACCCGAACACTGTTTTCGATTCACAGGCACGAGTAGGATTTCCAGGTACATGCACGTCGGACGTGTGTCGGCGTGTCCTTTGCCTCTTGTCTCCTTCCGGCAGGAATCACGAATCCCGAATTGGACGGGCCACCGGTAAAAGGAGCAACGAAAGGGCAAAGGGGCGGTCATACGGATATACCGGAGGAAATTCCCGCCGTAATTTCTACCAGCCGTCCCTAACTCTCGGAACGATCCTTGTACACGACCCGTGGGAGACACCTGTTCCTCGTATTGGTTCGTATTCCTAGCATAAGGCGGAGTTGTTATGCGAATCGATACAAGTGTGCCCGGCTACGACACGGGGCCCCCTCCCCTCCCCCCGTGTCAACCCTATGGATTGAATGTTTCAGGCGATGTCACACGTGGGATGAAACGCGAACCCTCGCCTCGGATACTGCATGCTCAACGACTCGTCTTACCGGCGTCGTTCGGACCTGAGATTGTTCAATTATTTGTCGCTCGTAACGGAAGAGTAACGCGAGAACGGATACCTAGATGCACAACGGTTCAGCTCGATCGGTTTTCGATTCGCCGCAGTCTGAGCCTTGATTTCCGATGCGAGAGAGAGAGAGAGAAAGCTCGTAGAATTTGCACCCAACGGTAGTATGATCTTTGTGAGTACTGGTTAGGACGGTAGAAATAAACTCACAAATATTTTACTTATTTCACTTCAATATACGGTAGTATGATCTTTGTGAGTACTGGTTAGAACGGTAGAAATAAACTCACAAATATTTTACTTATTTCACTTCAATATACATAGTATCCTAAAATTTGTTCAACTCCCGGAAATGGGAGGTTCCCGAGGTGATTTGAAGCAACATTTTCCTATGCAAAAATGTCCGCCGCGGCTTCATTTGGGAGTTATTAACAAAAAAATTTGTTTCAGTCTCACTCTTCAGAATTGTGATCAGCGTTGAGAAAATGATCTGGAAAAAATTTGGGGCCGATTGGACCGTGTGAACTCCACGCGCATCAAATTTGAAATTTGAAATTTGATAATTTGAAAATTGAAAGACCAATCAGAGCGCGGCTACAGCGGACGGACTCTGGCTCGTCCAATGGCAACGCGACGCTCAGCGGGATCTGTCGCCGCGTATGACACAATGGTAAAACAGCAAATAAAATGAAACGATAATTAAAATTGCTAATTACTTCATTGGAAAATACTCTGACAGGTTAGCGTAAATTTTCCTCTAGAAAAATGACGAACAAATGTAGTCTAATCCCTGTACAAGTGAAACTCGCAGTGCAAGGGGTTAAAAGAACTCAGCGATACGAATCGTAAGAGTATCTTCGGCAATTTTCTGTTAACGGTGTTGGGAAACGGCGAAATTCGCAACGCTTTAAGCCTTGTCAACGATTCCGATCTCGGCAGTTTATGGAATGACGACGCGAAGGAACAGCTGGCAATCTGCGCGATCCATCGCGGGGTAATATTCAAACGACCGGGATAACCAGAATAGAATCGATGTTACGCTTAATTATGTGCGGGGCGTGCGTATGTTCGCGAAGATTGCCGTGTGTTGAAATCACCGTCAGTCTCTCGGTTATCCCGGCGATCCTCCATTGATTCCCGGCAACCGCAAATTTCATCTCTTTCCCGGGGCCACGTGTTTCGGAAATCGACGAGAGGAATGCGCCGATAACGTCGGCCGGCAATTCGGCGCACTACGCTTGTTTCCTGCAATCGCGCGGTCGCGTAAAAATCATAATCGACGTTCGAACCACGAGCAATAAGGATATACAGTCGGGGACAACATTAAGTGGACACCTATTTAAAAAACTAACTTTCTTCAAATTTCACCGAACGTCTTTAATTTCTTTCGAGATGCTAGAATTAGTTTACTACGTAATGTATTGAAAAAACAAATTTTTAATCGCAAAGAAAAAACTAAATGTCACGATGTTTTAATTTTTCATCTCTGTCTATAATGAGAGTTTAAAATATGCTTTCTGTAGATCCAAGAAAGTTATATAAATTAACAAAATTTCAT
This sequence comes from Lasioglossum leucozonium, assembly GCA_028454225.1. Taxonomy (NCBI): domain Eukaryota; kingdom Metazoa; phylum Arthropoda; class Insecta; order Hymenoptera; family Halictidae; genus Lasioglossum; species Lasioglossum leucozonium. The sequence continues at coordinate 21,800,151 of CM052221.1, read as the reverse complement.
AAAAATCGATTATGGTTGCTACGAGCTATGGATGTTCAACCCTCAACGGTCCGGAAGTATTTCAAGTACCGTCGTTCCCTTTAGTTTTATATTAAATATTATACAGCACACGCTGCGTGTTTAGTGTCCAACACGATCAACAACGCTCCAACAATATGTAAACGATAAAAATGATAAAATGAATAAAATGTTTCTTGTCGCCATATAAGCGGCACTGGACTTAAGGGTTAAAAATGGCAAAAATTGTGGGAACTGCGCTTCGGATGAATCGTGGTTCCAAAATTCGATGATTCTTGCATCTTCCAATGCCCTTAGCTTTTTTGTGCATCAACCGAATTCGATGAAACTTTATGCGTGTAGAAAAATTATTTAGATCTTTATAGGCGTGCACAGGTGTGCCTGAACGGTCATAAATGAGAGACTTACCGGAACGCGTGTAACCAGCCTAATTAGCGCCTCGCCTCACAGAGCGTAGGCTCGTAAAACTGTATATGGGCATGTTAATGCTTCGCCGATCGACATTATCGAATCGCAGGTAGTCGATTCCGGTTCGAACATGGTGTAGCATCGAGTAAAAGCTAACGTGCATTGATAACAGCGCTTCCCTCGTCCCATTATCGCCCTTTAACAAGTGCAGACACGAAGAGGCCTGTTGATCGGCTTCCGGTTGACAAGCGCCTTCTCCTTCGAGTGCGGCTTATTAAAACGCTTCCGTTCCGCGGGCCGATAATAAACGTTGCCGCGGCGGTAACGCGTGAAAGAATCGTACGACGATCGACCATTTCTTCGGTTTCTGGCGCGAGGGATCGGCTGCAGAAAATCGCGTTTCGAAACTAGTTTCCAAGGTGGGCAGCGAAGCGCGGCGTCCCGTACAGGCGAAACAGGACTTCGGATAGGAAACGAAGAGAGGACAGACCACCGTCGTCGCGCGTTAATATCATCGATACGTAGCGAAGCGTTTACTGCCAACACGCCGCGCTCAGATAGCCAAGCCGTGGCACACGAGGCAATTAACTGTAACGCCGGTGTCTGTCGCGATCACGGGTACAGAGAGCGAAATTTCTGTAATACTGATTTACGAAGAAATATCGACACATTTGTCCCTGAAACCTCACGTACACCACAGTGTTTTTATTCTGAAATGCTGTGACTACTACGAGAGTAGGGGTCAGTGAAAATCAGCAATTTTAGGATTCTCGATTTTTTTAAGAGTCGATCTTGCAGTCTAAAATTCGGAAAAAAATCACAATCGTGTGTACTGTTGGGTAGTACGTCTTTTCGTAATTTATCGTTAAGCAAAACTGAAGAAATGATTCATTAAACCGTGGTTATTCTATGACTACCCTTGTGGTTATCGACTTGAAACTTGCCACAAAGGGTTTTCGTTGAGAGCTCTATCGAATGGTATGAAGATAGATCAGTTTGCTTCGGGGTCACATTTCACTACCTCGTCCGGCTATATCCTTTCTATAAGAACACTCCTCGAGGAAGCAATAATAGTAAATTGTTAGTGCATAATACCACTATATCATAATGTATATAATGTTGTAATAAATCTCATAAGAGATTTCCTAAGATTAAAAAACCACTCTATCCTAGCAGATTAATAAACACCTAGTTCGTGATAATCACAGGATGCTGTGGCTCGTTTGTATTTACAATGTTCACTGAATGGTTTCTAAACGTTTCAGGTTATTTCTTGTATATCCTCGTTAAAACAAGAAACGTGTAGTCTCTGGCACTCTAAAATCAATTACTTAGAAAAGTGGAAAAATCTCGTCGATCCTTCTAGAACCAATATTTTGAATTGTTTTCAGCGGAACAACGATTTTGCTGGATAAGAGCACAGCAGCTTAGACGACTTTGAAATTCCGCCACTATTAATTTCCGTACGACAACGTCGTTGTCAGTTTTGTCACCGAGAGAACCAACAAATATCGAACAGACAGAAGAAAGTAATCCCACGGGGTTCGAGGAACAGTTTTCTCTCTACGGTAGTAAAATTTTTCAGTTTGACGGTATTGCGAGCATTGCGTCGGGTCGCGTCGCGTCGGCTCCGCAGGCCCTTAAGCCCTATTTTCAAATCGCTCTCTATATAGGCCATGAAACCGTTCGAAAACCGGTATCTGGATTGCCGCTATACATGCATGCACGCGCTGCAGAAAATTGATTCGATTGAAAATCACCGAGCGCAAAGAGATAACGGCAATAATTCCCAAACGGTGTTTCGTTTCTCTCCTTTTATTGAAAGCATTATTCGATCTGTCCAATCGCCCTTTCCGCTTCCCCGTTTTGTCCCGGTTGCTGGCCCAGCGATGCTACAACGACGGTCCCTTTGACCGTTCGATGAGCGGATCAACGCTGTTCTGGTGGACATTTCTTCGAAAAACTCCGGAGTCTTTCTTACGTAATGCTGATCCCGCTGTATTACATAAAACTGCTACGAAAGAAAATTCAAACAGGTATGTAAATACAGTCAGAACCTTTTAAGAACTTTTTTAAAATTGGACCAAACGACTCGTGCTTTCTTGACACGTCAGAAACATTAGTTCTCTAAATAACAGGTAAAAAAGAATTTTGGACAAATCTCTAGCTAGCTTCGTCATCGACGAATTAGGACACGACTTACACCCCAAACCCTTAACAGTGAAAACCGTATGTCGTCTGTACTGGAAAACAAAAACCGTCGAAACCGGTGTAGGGCGTGGGGGTAGAAAAATGATCACGGACAAATTAATACGATGTAAGAGGGATTGTAACAGTCGGCGAACAAATGAGACGCTGCAAGAGAGAGAGAGAGAGAGAGGGAGAGAGTGTAGGGCCTTGCTCCCGCGCAAATCGTGTACCAGCATATGTGTATGAGACAGATAACATCTTCTCGGGGGGGCTAAGTGCACCTGCATCCCTGCGTCGCGGCACCGTGATGTCCCATGGCCTCAATGACCCCATCTTCTCCGTGGTTCTGCCCTTTCTCACTCTCGCTCTCTCTGTCCCACCACGGGTCTCCCCTGTTCCCTCCAGTCGAGCCCTTCCGATTGCTTCTTTTTTCTTTCTCTGTTCCTCTTTCATCCGATGCTGCTACCACATCGGAGTTCCTCCTAGGTACTTCCAGCTTCATGGTTCGCTGGCTCCCCGTATCGTGCGCCTACTTTTTTTCTCCTTTCCATCTCGCCTAACCGTCTTTCTCTCTCTGTCCCTCGCTTTCGCGCACGCAGACGTGACCACGCGAATTGCGAGCCGGACCGCCGAGCACAAGTCTTTCGGCTAGGGATGTCCTATTCACCTCGCAGAATCGATTTCCGAGACGATTCTGAATCGAAATTTGAGAATCGATTCTCGCAAAAAAAAATGAAGAGAGTTTTATTTCTTAATCGATTGAATGTTAAATGAGAAGCATCGAATCGAAATCGATCGCCCCTTGCGTGGATCGCATAGCCGCGATCGCTTCGGCGAGGAAAACGCGCGGAACTGAAACGGGAACTGGAACGGATCGGATCGGAATGGAACAGAATGGAGGAAGTTTACGCCGGCCGCAAGTCAAAGCGGCTTTCCGCCGCAGAGAACGTTTCAATCGAGCCGCGGCAGCCTTGGAGGTCCACTGAGCCTGATCTAAATCGATAGCCAAGTTCAACGGAGTCCGGCAAAATCTTCTTCTGATCCCCGTTGTCCGCGGGACAGAAACTTCGCGGACCGACCGCAAGCTTGATCATCGAAAGTCAGCCGCCCTCCCCTCGCCCGTAATTGCCTTTGTCCGGGATTCTTCGGCCCTGGTTCGATGCAGCCGCATACCGTTTCCGCATACTTCGAAGAATTATTGAAGAATAAAGAAATATCGGTGCCAGAGAGCCCAGCTGTGAAATGCGCCGACGATGGTCGACGACCTGCAGTTTATAATTGGTGGCTGAAGAGGCTGCAGCTAATCAGCCGATTCCATTTTTTTACAGGTACTCAGAAAGTTTGCGATTCACTTGGCTGGTCGACTCTGTTCCAGCTTTGGGATCGTTTAATCCTGAAGTGGTACCCGATCGTACCATACAATCAAAATCTTAAGCTAATAAATAATATATTAATAATTATAAATATATATTAAGAAATTCTTATGCCTTTCCCAAAATGAAACCATCCATTGAAATTAACACGAGTCTTGAGAATATATCGAAGCAATATTAATCTGTTGATAAAATAGTTCACGAAATTTTTAAGTCGTTTCTTAAATGTACTGTAAGATGCAGCGGTAAAAAAATTTGACCTTGAAATAAAGGTCAATTTTGCTATAACGGTGACATAATTATGAAACACCCTGTACAAATCGATCGGGTTTTTTCGATTTTCTGTTCTCTATTATACGGAATATTATTTTATTGTCGAAGGTGTGCGATTAAACATTTGAACAAATTGTTCGAGTATCGGCTCTGTTAGATTGGAAAAATAATGGGCTTCTGAATCCACGTTCATTAAAGCTTCCTTCCCAAGAGTTCTATGACTAATTGTAAGCGTGCATCAACAGTCCCGAAGCATTTACCACAGGTACGTGAGTAATTGTACGTGGAAAAGTTGGTTGGCGCAACATCGAGTGCGGATTAAATCATGGACGACCCGTATCGGTCATTAGGAGCCCTTCTTATAGCAGAACGCACGATTTTGAAGAGACGGTAATTTAACAAATTGAGAAAAATCGCTAAGCGAAGTTGTTATATTCATACCCCTTTTAAGCGTTACCGGGCATTCAGGGTTCATGATACGCCGAGTTATTATTATGTATCATTCAGAAGGGTTACGGCGGATGATAACATAGCGCGCTCTTGCTTTTACTATTCTGAACCGAAGTTCTGCAAGGAACAAATCGTAACCGAGGAGCTGAGAAAGTATTAAGAACGATACGCGGCGTGCTAACGTTGTTATACGCGCATACAGAACGATTAAACTGCAGAAAGGTGGCGAAACAAAGATTTTCTTAAGAAATTCTAAGAATAAAAAACGACTTTTTAATTATCCGCGAAATGATAAGAAACGAAAATACACAGATGGGACTACGTGCAAGAATTGCCAAGCTCCACTGAACTGTAACTTTGAGATTCGCTAAAAATACAAAAATATTCGACGATCTGCAACAAGAACCAGCACGTTAAAAAATTTGTGGGCCATTTTACGTAAGAATTCTCTACCGAAATCTGTTGGAGCCACCGACCCCGAACAATTCACTATCGTAGATCTCCAGAACGGGAAACGATATGTAACGTTGAATTTTTCCCTCGGAACGTTCCCTCCACTGTCGTATTAACCACATAAAAATATTCTTTGAGTCTCGTGCATCGGTTCCAACTTCGTGAAAAATTTTTGCGCATCATCTAGATGTCGTCAATACATAAGACATTTTCATAGTCGAATTACAGATTAAAAATTTCAACTTCCACGAATCTGTTCTCTCGAATAACTTTTTAACGAACAACGGACGAAACCTCGTGTGGGGTAACTCAGGAATGCATGAGAAAGTACGCGGAGGTCTTGATCATTGGTGGTCCTCTAAACATCGGTTCCACTATCATCGATTCCAATCGATTCTCCGGTGGCAAATGATAGAGCAATAAATATCGAAAAGCGGAAGAGGATGAGAGCGCGTATACATTAAAGGTTTAATTATCTATTTTCCATCAAGTTCCACTTCGTTTTCAAAAATTCGTGGAACGTTCCCGTTGACAAACAACAGAACTACCGCGGACTTTTACTGCGTTGAAATCGTCGAGTAAAATTTCACCGAACATGATAGAAAACGCGTAAACATTTCACCGCACGTACAGTCCGTATTCCACATTACATTTGGCGGCGAAAATGTTCGTCGAAACCGTCAGGTGAAATGCGATTAACAGACGATATTGTGTATCGACATAAATATTCGGTCACGCTGCAGAGGCGATGACGATCGGAAGACCCGAAGAACATCTTCGGTTCCCATCGATTCTCCGGTCGGCAAGCGCGCGAGGGATGGATAGCTAGGAAAGAGGAGCGTGAGCTGGCTCGCTCGCGATGGAAGAGGACGGCGAAATGAGTTAGGTAAACGGAAGCAGAGAGACAAGTGAGGAGAGGTAGGCAGAATTAGAAGCATTGCGAACTATGCGGTAGCAGGAAAACCACGACTGGTCTATGGCTCGGAACTGGGATAACTCGATACACACCGGCGGGCATGTATGACCCTAGCGCGTACATTGGGATATGCAATTTACCAACCGCCGAGTCTGTGCGGTTGGTAAATACACGCATGTCAAAAGTTCCGTAGGCAGCGTAGAGGAGCTTGTTGGAGTCAAGTCGAGCCTCGACTCTCGCATACACAGACCCACGCGCACACAGAGAAAGAGAGAGAGAGAGCCCTGGCCATAGAGCACAGACTCCCCTCGGCTCTTGGCACGCGATGCGTTAATATAGCGTAAAAACCGGGAACGAGCGTTCCACGTTCCTCCTCCGAGACCGGCAGAAGAGAGGCTAAAGGAGAGAGAGAGAGAGAGAGAGGGAGGGAGCGAGAATATCTCCGTGAGTAAGAGAGAGAGAGGAGATGCCGCGATAACGGCCGTAATAATTGCGTGCGTTAATGTGACGCAGTGGTGAAAGTGAAAAGATGAATGAAAAAGGGGCGCGCCGCGTGAGCCAGCCAGATTCCAGGATTACCGGGCAACACTCGATCTGATCGTGCACCCCAGCTGCGGGTTCCGTACACCTCGTTTCGCTGGCTTGTAACCGGGGCTGAAGTACGAACAAACATGCTTATCTGCGAATGAGATAAGACAGACTATGAAAGACCCGGAAATTATGGCGCAACGGATCAGTTCTTAATTAATGGTCGGACATGGAATTTCGCTTGTTGAAATAGCCACCGAGCGCGCCGAGGGACGCTGTATCAATTCATTGTAACGTCTTGAAAATTGTAATGCTGCTGCTGCTGTTGCTGCTGCACCCAGCGCGGCTACGCGCGGTCGTCGTAGAAATTTAACTCTTCCTAGGGGAAATGTTGCGAAGTCGACGGTATTGCGAATGTTTCGGGTCAGCTGATTTTATCGAGGAACGATTGTGAGGATGATAGCGGTTGCTTTTAGAATGAAATGATCAGTTGGATCCGATGCGGCTCGCGTATCGCTGCACTGGATTAATTTTCTTTTTATTGGACGCGTTAAAGACTGGAGGATATATTATAGTTCTTCTCTTGATGGTCTCGGTTAGGATTCATGTATTATTGTCGAACAAGGACGAACAAGCTTTTAGTTGAGACTTCGAGGTTTCAGCTGTATAGCTGCACACCACAAAGCGATACTTCGATCTTTCAAGATTTCACGAATCCTGAGAAACTTCGAATCGTGCAAATAAATTAGAAGTTATTTGAGAATTACGTCTTTGTGCGTTATCTATATTGAGTTTGGTTTTTTTTATCTCGAGTTTGAAGCCCGCAATAAATTTCCCTGATCACCCTCCGCTCGCAGAAATAAGATATAATACACCAGGAAACAAGTGTTTGAAACATTCCAGAGTTTTATACGATCATAAAAATTTTACCGTATTTATATTTATACCGATTTTTATTAAAAGAACGTATGGTCTGCAAAGTTATTTGATGGACAAGGGGAACGAGCGTACACGGGAATTTGATGACGACAATGAACGTAAAGCAGACGGAAAAGATATCAGGCATTAACTAAACTTTTACGATCAGGACGAATCCACTTTTCCTGTCATATCTTAATCGCTCCAGTATTAAAAATAAGACCAAGGTTGCGTAAAAAATAAATGTCAGATAATTTGAGAATTTGAGCGTTTCGATTTGAGCAAGCACGATCCCTTGATATTCGTTCAACACAATTAATTTCTAAACGAGTTCCCCGCGAACCTCTCACGGTATCGCGTTAAAAATCGAAATAACAACTCTAGCCAGTCCGGCTCTCTTCAATCTGAACGTCTGTAGGCTCGAATGGAACTTGGCCAACCGCACTCGCATCAATTCTGTAGAGCGTGCTGCTGGACGACGATTCGCGGAAAAAAGGAAATAAATCACAATGAAGAAACAATTACCGAAATATGTCCCCTCCCCTCCGATACCGGTTCGCCAAACAGCAGACAAGTCAAGCATCATCTTTAATCGAGCGGAGCTCGCGAAAATACGGGGCATTGTGCTCGAAATCTTGCGCGGGATGGTACAGCGGGAGAGAAAGAGGAATAATACAGCGGTCTCGTGTATGACCTAACGCTAATTTCCTCGGGGCCAGGCCAGGTTTCCGAATAACCAACGTAAATCCAGCGACCAGCGGGGTCAGACTTTCCGCGAGCCTGCTAAGTCGCGGATGGGTACATTAATTCTCCTTAAGCCCACCGTTTATATTAATACCTGGCAATTAATAACGGTTAAAAGACGTTTGTTCGCGTGAATTGCAGCCGGACCCGCGCCGTGTTCCGCAGTTGCCATGGTTACACGTTCTGTCCTCGACGGCGACGCGCGCGGAGAGAGAGAGCACCGTTAAAATTTATACAACAAGCGACGGAATTTCTGACGCATGCCAGCCGAGGATGATTTTCTGCGCGCGGTCAGTGATAAAGGCGGATTAACGCTTTTTCCCCGTCCACCCTCGAGTCTCTCTCCGTCGGAGACGGCTCTCGCGAATGATCGTTGACACTACAGGAATTACGCGACCGGAATGAATTTTTGGCACGAAATTAAAACTAAACTATGGAGCTCCGCGCGCACGGGGGACTGCTAGCTTCTTGACGACAGCTTGTTCGAGCTCGTCTGGAACGAATTTTTACGTGGAAAAATGAGAATATTCCGAAACAATTTTTACTCTGAAAAATAATCAACCGTGAGATACATTCTCGGCACCGTAATGACCAAAAATATAAGCGTCATTTTTGTCGAACTTTTGAACGAGACCGCGTGCACACTGTCACACGACGACACGATCGCCAATGTGTTATTACTTCCCTATGTACGTCGAACAACAGAGATCGAGCTTCTAAAACGAGGAAGCGAGATCCAAGGGGAAGATATCGATAGTTGGATGCGGATCTCTCGATTAATTCGTACGAACCAGAGGCTGTCGTTTATCAAGCGGCACGGGGGCGAGACGCGTACCGGGCAGAACGAACCGGAAGGCCTCCGACGCTTTTAGGGTTACGAGCTTGTAAGCCATAAGTGATATAGTGCCGACGATATACAACGGCCCCGTAGATCGGAACGACAAATCGGTGCCCGGTATCAACAAGGTGTTCCGGGCCGAAGATAGAGGCCCGATAAGGACGTAAACGTTTTAACTTCCGCGGCGGCTTCGCTATTATTCATCCAATTCAGAGCGCTCGATATCTGGCCGATACCTGGCAAAACTCAGCGCGCAACTTCCTTCGCAGCTTTAGGCCGGGGCCCGAGTAAGCGGTAACATGATTCATTCGTCTATTTGTACAGGCCCGTGAAGCTAGGGGTCTAAAGTGGCCGTCCCTATCAAAGACGATCTCGAACGTCTGTTTATACGGGAACCGCGCTATCAGATACAGACTGGATTACGAGGTCGGTATCGTCTACTTAATCTTACATCGGTATCCGCGGGCCCATTTGTATCGCGTGTACCCGAGCTGCGTACCCTAACTCTCGCATTCTAAATACAACTCGCATCCGTTTTCCCCCGCAACGATCCCACCCTCTTTAATATCCTCCACCTCTTCCTCCTTGCCATATCAGTTTACGACCAGAAAAATTCATTAGCTTTATCATGGAGCGCTCGTACGCGCTCGCCCTAGGGGTGACTTCGGTCTATTCCCTGGCGTGGTCGTTGCGAAAAGCAGGTTGGCGAAGCAGCCTTGGAAAGACTCTTTCGAGTCTAACTCGAGCACATTGTTACATCAATTCACAATTTTTCACGAAAAGGAACACTGTTCAATTTTATCCCTGTTTCTCGGACCACCTACTCAGCGCGAACGCCGAGGTCGAAACTTCCACGACGCCTGATCTGACAGAAAGGTTTTCAAGAACGGCGAGCCTCATTCGTTCCAATTTGCAAGTTTCTTTGTCGAGCAGGTTTTTCGTTCGATCGAGTTCGTTTCGAGGGGTGTCCAAATATTAACGGCGGTGTTTCGGTGCGAAGAGAATTCTAAATGGGAGGAAACAATTCGAATCGCATTACAGTAAGCGTGAATCCCGGCAAGAAACTCAGAATTTCCATAAAGATCCGGGAGCCAGCACGGTAATAGCGCAAGAATGTAACCGGACTGCAAGCAAAAACACGGTGAAGGAGGGTGGGAGAGCGAGGGGGGAGGGCACCCGTACCGCTTCAACCGCGTAGCTCACCTTTATTGAAAAATACCGATGAAGATGAGCAACACGGGGTCATTTTGCGGACGGGGGAAACGCATTGTCGGAATCTCATGATACGGCGTCACATCGTTAGGCCGCGTCGTTAAAGTCCCGGGGCAGCACGGTGCCAGTGATTACCCTCCGCCTGGTCACAAGGTTGTCTTCTATGGCAACTGAGTAATCAGTAAAGCCCTCCTGTAGGGAGGTACGCGTGTGCGTGTTTCTAAACGACGGATGTGTACGCATCAGTGGCAGCTCGGTATTCGTACGCATCAGTAATCTACGGTATTCCGCGAGATTCACGGAAACCAAAAGGAAAAACCAGCTCTTTGGCCAAGGGCTTAACCTCGCCGGACAGCGTGAGATCAGATCAGCCGGACCCAGGGCTTAATTCAACTCATTCAATCGTAGAATCCCGTAATAAATCACCGGGGAACTTTCTGTAATTTATCGGAATCTCGCCGCGAAGTGCACTTTGAATCACTGGGACATCGCCTCAGCCACTGATTTATAAAACACGCGTTTCTTTTTTTTATTCGACATTCCCTACGCTGCAAATACTTTACGGTCGAAAATTATTTTTCGATATTGGTGTACATCGGTATTGATACATTGATATACGTTGGTAATCTACAAATATTTGCAGAAAAGCTAAATAAGAATATTTCGGATATCGTATAATTCTTGTCTATTCTTATACCATTTTATAACACGCTTAATCACAGTTACCTATAAAAATGATACTTGTACTCTAATAATTTTCTAAATAATAAAAGCAATTTTCCATAAAAAAATAAATTCTAATGACTGTTATTCGTTCATATTCGCCGCAAAGAAGCTAAGGAAGGATTATATAATTTCCCGGTTCAATCGTGGATATTTCGCAACGGGAACTCGCGTTTCGAGTTCCAGAACGGACGCGGATAAAGTAAACAAAAATGTTTAGCTGAAATAGGAGATTCGAAGTTGGGGCGCAATAGGAAAATCTGTTCGTGCAATCCGAGCAAGGCGGAAAGTTGCCCGGAATTTCGAAAGTTCCGCGGAATCGGAGTTGTGGAATTCGTTTCAGTAGAACAAGAAGGTGCCTGGTCAGCCGGCGGAACACTCTCCTCTCATCACCTTTGAGAGTCGTTGTACAGGTCACTGTAACGGATAATTTTTATTTCGCGAACTTTTTCGCTGCCCTCCTCCTCCTCCTCCTCCTCCTCCCACGAGCGGTTAGTTCCGAAAGAAACGTTATCAATAGAATGATTACCGGGAATCGAATTTCGCCGGAGTTTCGAACGAGTCAACCAACTTCGCGATTCTGTCGCGATTCTGGCCAGGTGAACGGGAGTTTCCCGGAATTAACTTTGATTTTCTTTTTACTAAACTCTCTCGCCGATGCGAGCATCCTGTGGTCGCAGCAATTCCGATGAGATTCGTTCAAGGTGTGTCCACAGTATTTCATCCAAAATATAACATGATTTTTATCGGTTTTTATTGTTTCAACTAGATGAAGAGTAATATCTTTTCTACGAATTACAATAAAGTGTCTTGATCCAAGAAAATAGCCACATTTAACTATAAATTTACTTACGAAGAATAATAATGTAATAATATATACAATATGTTTGCGAAAGGACAGGTCAAGTTTGTACTTTTTGAGAAAAGTGTGGAGGGACTGAGAAAAAACGTGTTTAAATTCTCGGATAACGGTTTTCAGATAAATAGTCGGGTATTTATGGCACTTGTACTATTCTGCTATCTCAAGGCCATAAAGAGGACTTTTCCCTGCACGAAACAGGTCACCAAGTGCCTCCACATCTTCTCACTGTAGAATTTTGGCGACTTTCAAAGTGCTTTCGTATTTATTCGTACCGTTATTCTGCCGTTCTATAATTTTCATTGAATTAATTCACGATACATACATACTTGAAAATAAGTTCGACGACATTGAACAATTAACAAGAGCTCGCTGTACGACACACTTATCACTTTTATGCATCTCATACCAAAAGTGAGGAGCTGCAATTTGAAGCAGTAGACACATATCAAAAATTTGATGTTCTTTTTTAAACATTTCAATGAGTTGGAAATAATGCAACGGTACCGTTAAATTCGTTCGATCCACTGATGTACGTCGTAAAAGCACAAAATCCACAATCTACTCAATTTTCTAATTTGCATCTTAAACAAACTTTCCACCGCAACGAAGTTTCAAAGGCACCCCGAAATTTGTTCTTGAAACTAAGTTTTTCGATTAACCGGGTCAACATCGCGCCACTTGAGTTCGCAAAATTCGAGCAGCAATTCTAGCAACGCGCAACAATTAAAAATCCACGGGGCCTGAGACAGACAAAAAAAACCAGCGCCCGAGTTAACGTTAACGAACGATGTTCGCTCGGAAGTTCGCGGTTCCATGGCAATAAAAAGAATGATAATTACCGCTGTAATAATATATTAAAAGACGCGGGGGGGGGGGGGGGAGAGGTGGAGCAGCAACGTAACCGAAGTTTGTCGGCGCGGTATTGAGAGCCTGGCGGGCACGGGCCGACTTTCCGAAGAAAGTTCAGCGTCGAGGCGTTTCATTAAGCTTTTTCCTGGAACTGTTCTCCATGTGGGCATGTAGACCTTCGCCCGGTCAAAAGTTAAATTGTTCGGCAGAAGTTCAAGCTGGCCGCAAATGAAAAATCCCGGTTCGAACCAGCCGGCGACAGGCGAATTTCTGTGGTTCATTGAAACGCGACGCCGTTAATTACCGTCGACCGAAAAGGGAATGAAGTCGACCGCAGTCACGAGGCAACGCGTTATACAAGTTTTGCAACGTGACTCGGGGACTTTACGAATAACTTGCCGAACGACGACGACGACGCACGACGCGAAATTCCACCGGCGCCATCAACAGCTGGCTCTCAGCCGTCGCCACCGCCGCCGCCATTAGATGTAACGTGTTTCACCCGTATGCAGAAATTTCGCGATGATTTCTTGCACCATCGCCCGCTGAAAGAACCGTAGATGATATCTAGCCCGGATAGTGTGCAGCACGGCGCGTTTATATTCACGTGGCTTTTGCTAATCAAGACACGCGCCCGCTGTCGAGATGCTGGACACGTACCCAGGGGGGAAACGTGAATTGCGCAATAGCCGATTTCTCTCTCTCTCTCTCTCTCTCTTTCTCGTCCCGCTCGCGAGTTCATTAATTCCATAAATTATATACGGGATTCGCGGGCATCGGGGATCGCGTTAATGTTTTTCAATGGGTCGCCGGACCATGGGCACGTCCCGCGATATACCGGCTGTTATACTTCGCCCGTAATGTGGATCTGAAATTTCCAAAGCTTTTTGTACCGTCGGATGATCAAAGGAATTATACTTTGAATTGCACTGCTGTTCAGCCTTTGCCTGCACGGGCAGTATATTCGTATAAATGACGATTTTTTTCTGCTTCAATTCAGACGATGTCATTTGTCTTTGGCTGAACTTCATTTTGAGGGACTAAAAATTTTGAATTTTTTTATATAATCCTGTAGATTTTGACGAGAAAATGCCAAAAACGAAAGTTTTAATGACCGGAACTTATTGGTTCAAAAGTTACACAAGAGTAAAGTTGACCGATCTCGAACGTTTTTTACGGGTTAGGGCGCCGCCATTAATTTTGTATGCGACGTTAATTGACAAGAGATTGAAACCTTCGTTAATTTTTGGTAAAGTTTGTATAGAATGTTTCGATGAATCGCACCGAATTCTGAGCTATTCGGGATAAAAATCGTATGCATATTTTACGACAGAAATAATCCAGCGGACTTCAGCTTGGTAATCAATTTAAAAATGCCCGCAATTCGATTCGATGCCTGTTCTGTAACAAGCAATTGTCCAGTCAGCAGACGCTGATTTAAGCATGCATATAGAATCAAGATTCAAATATAAAATCGTATTTACGATTCCGTTGCTTAATAGAAATATCGAAATATCGAAGGAATATAAGGTTGCACCAACTGATACAGACTAAAAAAGAGATACACAATACAATCCACGATAACGTGTAAAAAGTTCGTTTGTCAAAAGTTTGAAAAAGGACCATGGACACTGTATGGAAAGATGTAAAAATTCAAAACCACGAACAAGTTCGAAACGATGTGAACACAAGATTGCAAAAACCGAATAAAGAACAGCTACACGAAACAATTCATAATACAATATAAAAATTGTGTTACTTTACAATTTATTCGAGAAAAAGAACAGAGTATTCAAACAGTGAGCACAAAATGAACCTGTGTCTGTCGTTTACTAAATTTTTCCTTTAAATTTCGGAAATTCACAGGTTCGTTTATAGTTCTATGAAACAATACCACAAGTGTACAATAATATTCTGACATGTTCTGATAATAATTCCCCGCCGCCCGCCGCCGTAATGGAAAGCAGAACGCGAAAACCATTTGTTCAATACACTCGTCTCGTTCGAATGTTCTCGATGCTTTTCCAAATTGCAGTCAACACACACTCAACGGCCGATACGCTTGTCCATTCGGAGGCAATAATTTCCCAATACTCCGGCTGCAAACTTCCTGATTCCAGTAGGACTATTAATTATCGAGGGTTTCGTCCCGGTTTCGAACTTCACCGTGCAAATCGGAAGTGCGTGTGCAGCCACGTATACACGCGAATTCGGCCCCGAGTATTACGGAAATTACAACCGCAATACGCGTTCGAGCCGAGGTGACTTGGGAGCGGCGCAACTTGCCGATTTCACGAGAACACTTACGGTTGTTCCCGCGATACTGCAACGAGAATTCTGCAATAAAAGATAGATTTAAAACCATTTTCGAACATCGTGTCTCTAAATATATCTACAGTCAGTTTCCATTACGGTCTGTAAACCCGGTGTTAAATTACAGAACGTTGTCTCTACAAACGGTCTGTATACAGAAACACGACTCTTCTTACAAACAATTAAGGCCGAGAGCTAATTTGTCAATACATCGCACTATACATACTCGCTACATACGTAACACTATACCCATCCGACGCGTGCAGACAGCAGCTCGGAGACAGGTTTGATTCGCAAGGTAGGAACAAGCGCCTAATCAATAAAATCCTAGTACTACCGGCAATCCGTTCGCGTGGCTTAAACAATATCAGACATGTCGAGTGGGGATCAGAAATAAAGGGCGGCGTTCGGGGTAGCAATTTATAGTGTACTCGTTCTGCATACGCGACACACACACACGTATTTCTCTGTAGGTTTCTCGTCCCTTTTCGGTCATCTCTATCGTCTCCCGCAATGGTGGCCAACCGCCGACCATCCCTCACGCCCAATTCGGATTCATATGCAAATGTGAAAAAGAGGAGAGTGGAGAAGGAACAAGGGAGGAGGACGTAGGTGTGCTCGTGAGATTTCGGCAACGTAGAGGGTTTTTAGCAGCGGCTGCTAATGCGGATGGCCAGTTTTCAGTGATGCGGTCGATATATAGAGCCCGGAAGGGGGGTGAGGCTCGAGGGGGAGAAACGGGCGAGACACACAATGGCAAAGTGAACGAGTCGATAATCGATACCGGGTCCGGGCACACTTGATTCCGCTCTTGATCGCGCAACCTTCGATGTATCTACTCTATTCCCTGACCTTTCGTTACTCATTGTCCACCCTGCTCGCGCGTCACACCCTCACCTGTCCCCTCACCTGATTCCCTAACCCCTTAGCCACCCCCCTCTCACGCTCTCTTTCTCTCTTCGTGGAGAGAACTGGCACCGGTTCGCAGAACGAACGAGCTCGTTTTCCCCCCCCCCCCCCCCCTCTCTCTCTCTCTTTCTCTCTGTCTCTCACCCTGGCTTTTTTTCCAAGACATCGTGCAACTGCAACGGGATTTGCATAATTGCGAGCGATTGTTTGTCCCCGTATCATGGCCGGCTACGTACACGCTCGGGGACCTCGGCGCGCTCCTCTGATCCTGATTCATATGCAAATGACGGGGCTACACTGGCGCTCCGCAGCGCGGAATTGAAGAGTGCCGCTTACTGGACCACACACTCACCCCTAATTCCCTTCATTCCTCCTTCGTTCTAGCCGCTACCCAATCCTACCATCCCCCTTCCTCCACCTCTTCGTTCTCTTTCCTCTTCGTACACCGTTAACCACACACACGCACGCACACCACTTTCTTTTTTTGCGACGCGACATCTCGTGCGCAGCGCCCGCCATGGAACTTGAATCGTCATCGCGAAATCCCTCTTTTCTTACAAGCGGTTCTTTGCCCCGGCCATCGATTCATTCAAATGAAAGCCTTCAGCGTCGGAACCTCCGTCGCGTTACAGCCGCCCCACGCTTGACTGACAGCTCTATTCGATCGGACCGCTAACTAAACTCACCTGAAATCGGGAGTACCATTCTAGACTGTCTCTCGTCACGATCCCCGCGCGATCGACTGGCCCCTGAGTCGGAAAATTGCGTCGGTTTGCATCGCACAGCCAGCGGAAGTCTACCAGAGGTTCTATCCGAGTATCGGGGGACTGCGGATTTTATGCATTTGCGGTAAAACAAGTAGGCGACATTTCAAATCTCGAAAGAACTGCAAGAATCTTAATGAATTTTAGTGAAAGAAACAAACTTGTATTATAGCAGCTTCTCGCAATCGATTTAGTCAATTTCTATCTTGTTTAATAACGAAATGTAAACTTTATGTACTTTCCGAGATGTAAAAACAAATTTCAATAACTAGTTTCTTTTACAAACATCCACCGACCCAGTAGATTCACCCCTAACACGGATCACCATTACTTTTTGTACACCCTGTACTTTGATACGCGGGCTGCTTTGAAGGATATTAATAAATTGCATGTGAATAATCATGCCAAACGAGAAACAAAAGTCCAGTTAATTGACTATACTAATTCGGAAATCTTTCGAACTGTACGCGCGTCCAGAAAGATTCAGTAGTACGAGTCAACGATTCGATAAGACATCTACGCGCAGACGTACGGAAATTTGCACACGTGACACAAAGCTTGCCGAAATACTCATCAACTTCACAATCGCGTTCGTACTTTCGAACATTCGTGAACGTCGTACTACATAACCCGACTCACCCTCCGACACTGTCCAATTAAAATGTCGCTTCTTCCCTCGACGGTAAATTGTTGCTCCGAGCAGCAGAACCGTGGTAACGCGCGTCTACCTCCGCGGCGATCGTAATTATTGCTTTTTCGCGGGAAGTAGTGTCCAAAAAATGACGAGCACGAATAACTTTTTCGATAGACGCGACGGCGCGCCTCGCAACAAAGGAAAAACACGAGGTTATCGGAGCGGGGCCGTTTCACTCGCCAGCTAATTTGCCATAAAGACTGCTATAAACCGGCCTAATTGCTCCCCTTATATCGGTTTCTAATGAATCTTGGCTAAAGCATCGTAAAGCTTGTCTCGAGCAGCGCGGAAGCTGTGGTTTGCGAACAGGGGGGGACGGCGACTTCTAAGACACGGAGAGTCACGTGGAAGTGGGAAACTTCTCTTTCCACCGTCTAATAAACCATTATACGCTAGTCCGGAACTCTTGCCTCGACTCGTACACCGGCGTAATTTTCGAAACGTTCCCAACAGGGCAAGAGAGCACCAGAGAATAAGGGGGAGAAAGAGAGAGGGAGAGAGAGAGAATGGGAGAGGGTGAAGCGAGGCATACGTTGCAATTTGTGCGTGTTAAGAGCGAAACTTACGGGATTATTATGCGAGGCGTGTACATTAGGGACTATGGGATATTCGCTCGATTGCTGGATGAAAATTATTCTTTCGAGCGTGAGCGACAAATTGCCGTCCTTATTGCCATTATCGGGCTCCGGTTATCGCACGTGGTAAAATCGTGAGTGAAATCCCGGTACGTTTAAACGCGTTCCATGCAAATGAGAAACGCGTCATCCCCTTTACGGCTCGCAACCGTCGCGTTAACATTCACCCTCCTCCGCGACATTTGGATTCCGCGATAGCCGGCACCGAATAAAAACGCGAAGCTATTAGTTAACGTTCTCGCGCGATTTTTCATTGTTAATGTGTCGCGTGTGTCGTCGATGAGAAACTATGAACAAGGAATGCGAGCTACATTCTCGGATATCAGATATCTGTCATCCAACCTTCAGGTAGATTTTAGTAAGATTATCTTCGTGGAAAAGTGCTCTGAATAAATTCCAGAATTCTCTAAAAAAACATTTATTTTAACGCGACAACATTCTTGCACTTTTTTGTAATATCACCGATGATGTTGCGAAGAGGGACGGCAGGTGATTTTCCATAAAAATTTATAAACCGTTCTATTAAAGGGTGAACGTTTTTTATCGGTTAACGCTAGCACACGTGTATTCGGGTAACCGTAACCCTATTACCCTTATACCCAGGTACTCGGTTGCCCGGGTATCAAGAGCTCCAGTTTATACGTGCCCAATCCCTTCTGCGTTTCATCCTGGATCAGCTAGTTGGACTCATCAGTTAGGCTTTGTAGAACGGACGTCAAGATAAAGCAAGATAAAGATCCTACATTTGACTCTATATTATGACGTGGTCAATTTTTGGGCCAACTGGACCTATAAATGTGAACAACGAATAGGTACAATGAGGAAGTCTTCTTCTTAATTATTATACAAACATTGGAGTTTCATTTTATTTTACTATAATCAGCAAGGCAAATATTTATCAAACATGCGACTAAATAAGCTACTCTACAGAATTAGGGGACCGCTAAATTATGGTTACGGAATTGTTGATCTTTGCACTCTAGTAACATTGTGTAAAATAATCATGTCTGTGCTTGTTTTAAAGAGTAAAAGACTTATTTTAAAAATTATGTTTTTTATAAAATGGAATTATCCTCTTTAAAATTCACGTACAAATTTTTTAACAGGAGAAATGATCGTACATGTAACATCGAATTAAATCAACGCTGAAGAATATTCGAGGATATCAAATGTTCCCGTAAAAAGGTACGTATTCTGATATTCGCTGACGAGGTTCTGTTAGAAGTGATCTCTCAGACCGAGACTCTGCCCGAGGTTGTCATTAGTGCCAAAGAATATAGGTATATTTGAGTTTGCAGCGTGCCGGCACAGATTCTTTCTTTCAATCCCTGTTACCTGTAAAGGAATTACATTGCTTTTGTCGGGCAGAGTAAATTTCTTCGTCGGCACGATGGACTGTAGCTGTGCCATATGATTTCCCAGGGGTTCGTCGCACCAGCATTTTGCAAAACGCGCGTTCCACAGGTATGACCAAATATGTACACACGGTTGTGTCATACAATAAAACGAAATACGGGAAAACAAAAGACTCGCGCAGATAGAGGAGCAATCTCAATCTTTGCGGTGGTAAATTAATCCCGCTGAACTCTAGAATCATTTTTTTAAAATGGAGTCACAAGGAATTGAACGACGTTGTTCTAAACTACTGAAATATACATATATATTTTTTAAATCACAAAAAACACAAAATTTTCAAATTAAAAATTTGAAATTTTCAATTTCAAATTTGAAATTTTCAATTTCAAATTTTCAAATTTCAAATTTCAAATTTTCAAAAATCAAATTTGATGCGCGTTGGGTTCCCATGATCCAATCGGCCACAAATTTTTTGTCACAATTCTGGGGGGAGGGGGGTGAGACAAAAAAAATTTATAGTCAAAAAATAAGGTCCACCCTAATAAACACCAAAAAATGCCAGAAATATGTTGGGGAAAGTCCCATAAAAAAATAATGAAAAACAAAGACGATTCGTAATTGTATTAGTACCTCAGTGGAAGGGGTAGGCGAAGGGACTTAGATCGTGGTGCTCTGAGAGAGCTAGGTCGCGACTTTACTGCATGTCAGCATGGTGCTCCAAGCAATACTAATCAATACAAAATAAAATCAGGAAAGCAATTTCACTATGGCATAACGGAACATGATCCCAACTCGCCGCGGGGCAACAATTAAAGTCCGAAACTCGCAATGGTCATCGCCGAAGGCCGATTTCACCGGCTACGATAACTCAGGACGTAAAAAGGGAAAGGCGAACGTAGGGTCAGGGGTTTAGTGGCTGTAGCAAAACAACCCCTAAAAAGATTACGTTCGGGCACAGGTGGTGAACAGTGAAGGGCTGGCAATTAAAGGAAAGGGCAGAGAAAATCGCCGAGGGGTTCCGTGTGCTGGTATTATTATGTATCCCTTTTAAATTAACGCAGGCGTATATTGCTGCTCAACAGATGCAGACTCCCGCCGGTTTGTCATTCTGTGCCTGTGTGTAGTTTTAGCGTGCCTCTGTGGTGGAAAATGGAGGGGAAAAGAAGAGGCAGGAAGACAGACGACGCGGAAAAGCGAGAAAAAGGAGAAGGGGGACGAAGGTTTTCGAGGAAGAAAGAAGTCGAGCGGCGAGAAAAGGACGGCTGGGAGAGCAAGAACGAGCGAAACAAGAAGATAAGAGTCGGAACTCTCGCAAGGCCACGCGACATTACGCGTAATTATAGTGACAGCAAGAAGCGAGAGCGAGTTAAAACTTATGATAATACGACGCCGGGGTTGGGTAGCTTCTATAAATGTACCGAGGTATGTAACGCCAAGTGTTCTTCTGTCTGTATCGCGTCTTCCGCGCGCACTTGTGGAACCACCGACAATCTCTTTCCTGTGCGCCTCGGCAAAATCCCCGAGCCCTTCTCGCCCTCCACGCTTCAGTTTCCTATATCGCGCTGTCGTTATTGTTAGCGCCTCTGCAATCCGTATTAAGAGGATTACGCACACGCTAATGCTAAACCGAAGTCTTTGATACACGCTCCGGAAGGTCGTACACATTTTTCGGTACGACCTAGTAATTTTGGTCTCGTGATTTTGATCTGGTGAAACATACATTTTCTTCTAAAATTAAAAATGGTCAACCATTCACTGCTGTAACTTTAAGGTCAAAATATTTTTCGAAGTGGAATATTTTTACATGATTCGTGAAAATCGCTGAACTTTAAACACGCATAACTTTTCAACAAGTGGACTCCTAAGATTAAAACTTGGATTTTCGCTATTTTCTCGTCAAAATCTACGAGATTATATTTTAAAAAGTTAAAAATTTCTGGTTTCCTAAGGTGAAGTTTAAGCAAACTTTGTTGAGAAAAATCAACAATGGATTTAAAATGAGTCCAGACCGAATATTCTAATATTCTAGCTTTTTTTTTCATGAACGAACATTTCGTGACCCTTTAATTTTGCACGTCGGTGAATAATTCCTTTCTTAATCGTCAGATTTAATAAGCGCGAGTGCCCGCGCCGAAACAACGTTTGCTCACAACAAATTTGACGTGGGACCCTTCAGCCTGCACGTTCCGCGAGGTAGTGCGAGCCGCAAACAAGAAAAAGGCATATAAATTACGACATACGAAGTGCGCATTTTGACTTGAAAGTTTTTTTTCTGCTTCATATAGAAGAAGCATCACTTCAGAGCCCGGAATAAATCCGCCATTAATATAAGTGGCAGAGAACAACATACTCCGTGAAAACGTACTCCGGACCGTTTATGCGCCGGGTCGTTTTCTTTCCATTCATTCTCGAAACTGTTAGAACAACCTGCGTTATTCATGCTTGGCAACATCGAATTTCCTTGCAATTACTGGCATGCCGGGGCTGTTCGCATGTCCGGAACCGCGCGGCGCGCACACACGTATCTGCAACGGTGTTTGCGCGTCGTCATTATTTCCCTTTTCTTTTGTCATTCTGTCTAACGACGTTTATCTCGTATTTGCATCGCGCAGCCATCGTATAATTTTCTATACATCGCATGACGCCCAAATCGAGTTCTCGGTCGTTTCCACGGGTCAGTATCTCATTAAACGGCAGGCAAGGACATCGCAATTAGATAATTCACAGTCAACGACGCATCTCGCGGTCTTGACAGTCTTCTCTCCTCAGACAAAAGGTTCCCCCTCGATGGCCGACCTCCACCTGCAACATTGCTGCTACACACAGACGTCATCTCAGACAAAAATATCACTGACGTTCGCAGTCATCCGAAAAATTCCCTTTTGACAAAATTGCGCTTGTTTAAAGTCCCGTGCACGATGCCTGACGAAATTCTTCCTATGGGAAATTCTTCTTTGACACTGTGAGTATACAACGTCGGTCGTATACATAGACTGCGAATCTTTGTGCAAAATTTTCTGCATTAGTTACAGGCTAGAATGAAAGAAAAATCTTTTATTGTAAATATTGTTGAACTTTTTGTTAACTCCAAAGACTTTGTTTAGAAATAATTACGCGTCGCGTATATTATTGATAATAAATTTATTGTGTCACGTCGATTTCCCGGGTCGGAACTAACTAGAAATTTCAGATCTAGATGAAACAATCAAATGCCAAATCGCAGGACGCCTTCCTATTGGCTACGGTCGAGCCAATAAATATCTAAAAAATATCTCAAGCAAACCTTTTATTGGGATCTACGGAGTGTGAGAATGTTGCAAACGGCGTAGTGTGGTAAATTTTGTCTTTTCTAGACAGAACTATTTTTTCATCGAGCCAGTCGCAGGAACGAATTGAAGCTTCGCAGACGCATAAAACTATCTAATTCTGGATCATTTAAAAACAGTCTCGTATTTACGCTTGCCGAATGAACGGCGAATTGCCGTCGAAAATGGCGTCCCCGGAGAGCAGAATTTTTTATCCGATTTCTCGAAACGGGTAATGGTCGATGATTTTCGTTTGCACTTCGTTATACGCCACGACCGGTCAGTTGTGCGAATAAATATCTGTCTGCTCGGTTTATCGGCGGGGTTTCAGGTTCGTGGAAAATCCACGGCGATTTTTTTTTCTGGCATCGGCCCTCGCTTTGCATTTCCGTGCGAGGGGGTGCTCGAATGAAACAAATTTGGCGCACACGGGTTCCAATTTTCCGAGGGAAGTCGTAACGACGAGTCTCGAGACGCGCGAGAGCGAGAGAGACAGACAAGGTGAGCTGATACGAAGGGACGGGAACGAAGTGGAAACTCTTCGGCATTGCTCATATGGAGGAAAATATATATTCCGTCCGAACGTCCCGGATCACCCCTCTGTAACCTTATCGGCGCTTGGTCCATCAACTTGACTCCCAGGGCCCGTCGTTGCCGGGGATCGGCCATCAATTTCGATAGCGAACCCTTCCCGCCGCGCTACTTCCACGCTAAATTCACTGGAATCGGGCCGGGCCGAGTCGCTGGATAAAACTTCGAACATTGATCTCGATTCGCGTACGAGCCAGTTGTCAGTGCTTCCTCGCGAGCTTCCTGCGACCTGTCGACCGTGATACATGACTTGCACTCAAGGAACATTAGCATTCTCGATTGTTTTGCTCCACGGAGCCAGAGTTCGGCGTTGTGCGAACCGTTCCGAAGAAATATTTATCGAAAATCATTTCGTTCGAATAAATTCTTTTCTGTCGGATATTTTATTCGGAGAATGATTTTTCAGTATTCTTAACAAGTTGTTCCTTCTATTTGATCGGATAATTGAACTCGATGTAAAAATCGGGCAATCGTTTCAGCAAAAATGTTGAAAAAATTAAACAATTTTTAAAATCTGAACTTACCAAGTTCTCGCAGCAAGCTCTTCGTCGTTGTTTTTTCGAACATTTTATTTAAATATCGATTGCAAAATTACCACGCAAAAATGAAAACACTAAACCTACCGGGCATTAAACTAGATTAAAATGTTTCAGCTTATAAGAACGACAAGGCTTTGTTTACTTAGATTTTGTGCAATTTTTATCCAAATATGTGTTCGTCTAAAAAAATGTACCGAATCAATTTCCACGTAAATGTAAATGATTTCGACGTAAATAAATTAAATGAAAACTATAAAACCGGTCGTTCGACCGGCAGCGGTAGGTCTAGCGTTAAATCGAAACGTGGCATCTCCGTAAAACCCCGGGAGATATGGAACCTTGCGAACGACGGAGCAAGCGGTTCGCATAATTAGCCGCCGACTGGCATAAGTATTTCGCGGCTTGTACCGGAAGGCCTGAGTCCCGATGAAACGCGATCGATCATAGTTAGTCCTAGTTAGTAATCAGACTGGTTGTCGGAGCACAGGGCCGCCGCTAAAACGTGTATTCGGGGCCGAGCATTTAATAACGTTCAGGCATTAATTCGCGTTTCAGTGGGCGGCCTGGCCTGGCCGGCAGATTGATAGCGCGGCCACTCGTACGCGATGATTCCCCGATAAAACCTCTTATTAGGGGGAAGGGCTGTGTGCTCGGTCTGCTCGGTGTGCTCTTAGAGCCATAAAGGGCTATGAGGAAAGGGCGCTGTGAGCAGAGGGCATACAAGGTGTGAACAAGCGCGCGATGTAGCGCCGAGCGGAAGGCAACAAATCTTACAATAACGAGCGGGCATCGATCGCCATCACCGGCAGTCGCGGAGCTATCAATTCTTCCCAGCTGGCCTCTCAAAAAAGACGGCCGTTTAGTGCCCTTAACACGCACTCGAAAGTCGTTTTACGGCTACCCCGTTGCCTGCGTAGAGACGAGCACGCCCGCCATTGTCCGCCGTTTAACGTGTCGCTCGCTGACAACGGAACGATTTTGTTGCCTGCTTGTGACACCACACACACGTACACACAGACACCCGGCCCGGAAACGATCCTGGCCGAACGAGAGGAAAAACGATATAGCACCGAGCACCGGCAGCAACCTTGTTTAAAGTAATTGTTCCAGTAGTCGGCCATTTCGGGTCAGTAGTCGGTTATCTTAACCGTTCTTATTATCAATACGTTGTACACGGTGTCTCACCGGAGATTACCACTTGGATTCGCGTCGTTATTATTACTCGCAGCGAGAAATTATCCGATGGAATGGTTTCAATAGATGCATATACTGATGTTATCATTTTTTTTTGTAGTTGGACGCGTCAAGGACTTATGAAGGTCAACTCCGATGTCCTCATAGACACTTACAATCCGTAACAACAATTTCTATAAATCTTCAAACGGTTCATTCTTCTTTCGCGATACCGCGTTTTTGATCTACGTTCCCGATGCGAATTGGTACGTCCAATTTCAGCTAACAAGTTAATCAGCGTCGATGAAACGCGCGATACGTTTGCCTGTACAGTTACATCGCATATTTTCGATTCGGTCGGTGTGCGCAGACTTTCGTGACCGGCTACAGAACGGTTGTATTACTTCTGTCGGTTTGAATTAGTTGCTTCGGGCGTGCAAGCGAAATCCCCCGTAGAATCAATCTTTCACGGTTACCGGTGTATTTTGTAAATCTCTGGAACGTGCTGTTGCGCGCGTATTTACTTCAATGAAACGCTCGTATTAACCCGTCAAAGTGTGTATTCATCGTATACGCACACACACACACACATGCGCACGCACGCTGCGGTTCCCTGGCCCGCGGACGAATCTTCATTAAGTCATACTGCGGTTCGCTACGAATCGCATCTCAAATTTGTTGGTTCACTGACGAGCCACGGTATTATTAACACATGGGGCATTCATCGTCACGATCCTACCGTGGACCATTACCATAATGCGATGGCTAGTTTGTTTAACCGTTTCTCGCGTGTTTGTAAGACAGCATCGAACGTTGTAAACTGCATTTAGTCTCGCTTTTCGTTCAAATAATGACCTTGACCATATTTTCAAGGTGAAACATTTTTTTTAGTTGCACATACTAAATATCTCCAGTCAATCGTTCTTTTAAAAAACAACTTTGAAGTTTCGTAAACTATTTTATTCCGTATGTCTACACAGGGTGTCGCAAAATGGTATAAACACGGAGAGGATGATTCTACATAATTACAACAAATACCTGTATACAATCATTTTAAACAATTTTCCTGATCGCGTTATATACGGGAATCTGCTGTACTCACTCCAGAGTAAATGTCGCAGAATTTCCCGAGAATAAAGACAGAACGCGCGGCTCGCGACGTTCAGCACCATTGTGCAATTTCTGAGTGGGGAAAGGCGAATAAAAAAAACACAAGAGAAGTACTCCAGGTGCTACTAAGTCCGGCTGCAATAAAAGAATAAAAGAAGAGCAACCCTTCGTTTCGTTCTTAGTTTCGAAGGCCCGGCTATTAACCGACGTGTCTCCGAGTTCTTTAATAGCCGAAAGTCCAGTAATCAACGAAACAGAGGTGCTCGTGCCAAGAAAGTTACTTCCTGCACACTTCGGTCGATTGAATATCTTCCACTTGGCAAATCTCTCGTTAGCCCCCGCTACGGTTATTTTTAGTCTCTGAACTTTTAGCAGCTGTACTTTGGAAGTTAAAAAAAAAAGAAAAACAGAAAAAATACGCGAGAGAGAGAGAGATGAATATTAATAACGCGGATATGCCGCATAAAGTCTCCGCGTCGGGTGAGAATCAGTAGAATGCCAATAAAAAGTCTGGCGCGTGAAACTGCAAAGCATTTTCGCGCTGGAACGCTTCAAATTCTACCCTAGATAACTAAAAATCTACATCGAACGCGTCAATCGATAGAAAAATTCGTAGAACACCGACTACATATTTACTCCTGGATACGTAAAAATCTACATTAAAAATCTAATCCCAAAAGGTAGATTTTACGTGAAAATAAAACAAAATGTTCGAATAACTGAATTCGAGATACAAAAATTTTCCTAGAGACCGAACTGCTCTTCAGAAATTAGCGATCGTGGTCTCAAATTAAACCTGAGAATTCGTAGAAAAAGAGTTAGCTAAAAAAAAGAACCGAAATTCGAAATTTCTCGCCCAAAAATCAAAATCCGACTTGCCCGTGTTGTTGTAAGTTTTCCCGTGGAATCCCGGACCGGCGACGAGCGTCTGCACATTAATTCTTGCGCCGGCGTTCGTCTGGCGCGCGAACTCGCATAAACGCATATGCCGTTTGATTTCCCCGGCCCCTGAAAGACTTCTGTGCCTGGGGAATCGTGTGTGCTCGATAAGGGATCGGTCGTTATCGAAACGCGAACAACAAGAATTGACTGCCGGTCGGGGCGAGCTTGAACGTAAACGACAAGAATAAACCGGCCGGGTTATCTGCTGTATGGGATAATGTACTCTGAAATAGTGCACATTCGGCGGGACATTAAAGTGAAGAAACCGCAGCCAGCTCGCAAAACACGAGTCCCGCCGCCGCGGCCGATGCGGTGAACTTCTCCCTCGTTCCGAAACTATTTTCATATTTGATAAGATAGCCATCTACCGGACCCCGGTTTATGGGGAATATTGAATTGGAGGAAACGCCGGTAAACATACTGGGGTGGGGGGAGGAAGGGGGGAGAAAGTTTACCGGATAGTTCGAACTCGCACGCTTGATAGCGACAAATTAACTAACACCCGTGTACTCCCAGTGGCCAACAAGGGGATGAGCGAAAGAGAGTGAGTTAGAGAGAGAGGGGGGGGGAGGGCAGTTTGGGCGAGGGAGATCGTTCGAGTGTAAAGCGTTTAATGCTCCCCGGAAAACTACGTAACACGTGACAGTTATAAGTTGCATCGTGCTTTGCACTTTTCGAGAGTTGGCCGAAGTTTTAAATATACTGCACTTTTAAAGCCCCGGGAAACTTGAATTCTATAAATAACGAAACTATCTCGGCAGCTCCATCCCGCGGATAACCATGTCCTGCTTTAGCTTCCGCGCGCTCACAATTTTCGAAGCGAACCCGGCCGTTGAGGGGGGAGGGGAGGGGGGTAATAAACAAAATTGCTCGTTTAATAATTAATCGTTACTACGGATCAATTTATGGACGCGTAAATTGCACCGTTTATTAATGTCCGGCGCGATGCGGCGCGGCGCAGCGGTCGCCGTGTCGTAAAGCACGAAAGGCGGCTAAATGTCGAGTGAAAGAAGCCGCTCGCCACGATTAAAATGATCAGTAATATCCCTTAATACCTCATACGGGAGAGTGATTAAAGCGCAATTAATATCGTGGCTGTTAGGCCCCGGCAGGAGGAACCCCGGCCTTCGAATAATGTGGCCAGGATATTTAATGGCTGCGAACACGCGAGACCAGCCAAGTTATGTCTTCCTTTCGGGACACTCGGCAACACTTCGTTCGTCAGCGCGTTTTCGATTTTAATCGCGGTTGCAAATTTCGCCTTCGAAATTTGTTTACGAGCCGAAAATAAACGATCTCTCGAGAGATAGGTCGACCGGAGACGGGAAACTAACCGTAATTGCCGTCCTCCGATTATCGAATGACATTCATAAATGATTGCGGTGGTTATGCCTGTTCTGTTACCAGCCTTGCTTTTCCTTCTTAATTACATTGGTTGCGCGATTATCTTTTTCTGGTGCCTATAATTAATATGTCCAGCTCGTTGTTCTTGATACGCGGATAGTAACGCGAGCGGAATCAGCGTTACACGCATTACTGAAACTATACGGCGCTTGATGAAAGGTTGCAAATTTACGCATTTCCATGAATTCTTTGCGATTCGTGAATTTACGCAATCTCGACGCACGAATTAACGAGCAGAACAGAGCCTCGCTGTTCCAGAATTCCAGTTTCAGCGAAAAGATTCTCCGCAATCCAGAAAAGCTTAATGCGGTCGCATGTTACTTCGGTCGCAATCAAATGGACAATGTCCCCATTTAGATACAGCCCTCCAGGCAAAGCTGTTGGCTCGTAAGCCTGATTGGGACACAGCATACTTGTGCCTCGTTATCGCGTTGCAACTTTATACGTCTCCTATAGCCGGAGAAATCGGAATGCTTTTAATTAGGCTTAACCTATCGGCTAATCTTGATATCATCGATTGCTATTATGAGCACTACGGTCTGCGAATGCTAATTATTCCGAACGGTTTTGAGTAAGTGGCATCGATAGAAAAGTCTCAAGTGTAAAACACAGTTCGTTAGCCACCCGTTCCGGTTCTATGTCGAGATTAGCTTGGCGTTAACTTTTGCACCAATGTAATTTTGTTTCGAGCGAGGTTATTACTGCAGATTTTATGCTTATTCTATTTTCTCGCCGTTGACGCATACAATTTCTGCGGTTCGTATAAAAAATCCGCAGTTATTAGCGATAACTTATCGTCTTAACCTGAATCTGTTGGGAAGAACGTTATACAGTGGTATCGATTTTAAAAAAATCCACTGGTCCGTGATGTTTCTTAGATCGTGTAGTTCTATCTTTTTTTTGTGACCACGCCGAACTTCTCAACATTTTTTACTATCTTGCAGCACTGTCAGCTGTAAAATATTATTAATCGACCGGTAATGCCATGAACGAAGATTTCATTCCTTGGTGTCCCAGTTTCGCGAGCTATATGTCGATCCGTAACCATCGCATATAAACGCCCCTACACTAATCCGAGCGTTATAATACAGCAAATGGCAGAGCTTTCGAACGGCGGACAGAATTTGCGATCGTCCAAAGCTATCAGGACGGTCAAGAAACAGTGGACAAACAGACTTCATTGCGATTTTAAACATCGCCAAAACGATCTGCTCGCTCCGCTATAAAACTGTATCTCTCGTGGAAAATGCGAAGAAAATTGATAGTTTACGATAATCGCAGCATGTCCACGCGATTAAATTCTGATAGACACGTAATAATCGTTTCGCTGCGAGTGGAGAATTGTTCGAGGAAGACAGTAATGTTCCGATTTTATTGTTCGCCTCTGACGTGGGATCCATAAACGAATGTGTTTCAGTTAGAAGCGAAACGATATCGATTACTTTTAACTGTTCGCCCTGTCTGTCATGAAGTTTCTGCAGGTAGTGGTATTTGAATTGCAGCTGGTGGAATCCCTCGATTTCGTAATTAACGTGTTTCCAATTCTGTCTAATTATTGACTGTTGATAATCGCGCGGGAATAGAAGAGATTCTGGGAATGACGCTTCAATTAGATTGCCAGGCAAATTACGAGGATCTCGGAGTGGTTTTATTGTGCGTATAAATAAGAACATGGTACGGCAAATATAAGAACCAACATAATTATTGTTAATCTCCAGTGGCGCACTCTAACCATTTATTTGGGGATTATTTAATGTGCAAGATATTGGGACATTTATATTTTAAGAAATTAATAGGTATACAGGTGACATTCGATTCTGGAAAAAATCGAATTCACGATTCGTGCAAAGTAATAAGGACTGTCTCCATTACTTGTAGGACATACGAGCCAAATCAAAATTTCTTTGTTTCTTTAGTAATGCCTTTAATAATAAATAATCCTTAATAAAAAAGTCAGAGTAGATAAATTCACAAATATCAAGAGCTCCGTATTATCAGTTGAGATTAAGACTAGTAGATATATGTTGGACGTGGAATAATTATTGAGAATAGTTGTGAACTACTCGATAGGATGATTGAGGTAGCGCAGGGATTAAAAACGTGTTTCTCGGCCGTCCATTGTAGATTCAATTTTGCGCGTCCACGAAGGAGAAGAAGGTGTTTTCGATTTGAGAGGAGACCCTCTTACGGTTCTGACAGATTGCGGTGAACAGAAGCAATAATGTGGCCCGGGACAGCCTGTTCCTTGAGGTCTGGCCGGTCAACGTCACATTTATTCGGTCGGTAGAAAACGGAACGCGACCCTCCCTCCCGCCCCTCCGCTGGAATTTATGAGCATTTTGGTGTAACCTCGAGCGTGTATCGGGGTCGATGAAAAACTGTAGCCAATGTCGAACAATATTGCGGAAACAATATATTCGACGAACGACTGGATGAATAAACGGCTCTCGCGCCTATCGATTTTCACAGATCGATAGGTATGTATGTACTGTTTCGTTTGCCTTCAATCCTCGCAAGGGGGTCGGAGCCGTGCTACTCTCCACCCGTCGCCACATCCCCGCTCGTTTATTGGTTTCAGACTGAAAACAATGCCCTTACGCAGCCGTCATCTCGACACGATGGATGTACCCGTACACTTGCCAAAATTGTGGTTCGATCGCGTGACCAAACACGGCATTTCAACAGGCCGATCATGGTAATATTTGTTCAATGCAAATTCATAACGCGTCGCACGCCCTGGTGCACAGGGGTTACACCGCGGCAGCCCGATATAAACAGGACAGAGATGATCTTTTGTCGTAAAATACCTCGCGGAACGAGAACGCCCTCGTTTCATACCAAACGTACACACCGCCGCACCGTGCGGTGCCGCGCCGCGCCGGTTTACGGACACATTTTTGGTATTCGCTGCTGCGAGCCGATAGCGAGCTTCGTATCTTAAAACGAACACGCGGTTCCGGAGTCAAGTATCCAATGAAAAGATCGTATTGTTACGTATCCGCGCGCCTTTACGGCTTGTCGCGGGAACGAACGCTGCCCGACAAACAGGTCGTTCGACCTGTTTAAATAATTTCACTGCTTCGCTCCCGAGAATTTTTATAACATAGTCAGAATATATTGTGTCCCGTTTTGACGAACAAACGAATGAATGAAACGTTTCAGGGGGCAAGCAGAACGTGTGGAAAACGGATAGATCAGAACACCGGGAATACTCTACTGTAATTCTAACTTTGAAAAGAAAAATCACGAAGTCTCTATTTTGATCGCCTTGAATTTACCTAAAAAAATGTGTTCGCCTCACAATAAAAAACACTCGAGAACAAAGAACCGATAAATTTTTCCTCGATACCTACACTCGGTTTGAAAAGAGCATCTTACAATGATTTAAATGCGGACGAATGTTTCAGTTGAGAGTGCTGAAAGACTTTCACCCTGCAGTGAATTTAATCAAACAAATATATTCGCCGGGAATCGAGCAAAGGTTTCCATCGCGATTGTAGTTCGTCGAATAATTTAGCGATGAATAACAGTGAAACTGGATCTGGCACGTTTCAAGCTGTGCATGAATTTATTTGGTATAGTGATCGAAAGAAATTGGATGCCGTGGAGGAGGTCGAACAAATCCCGACTCGTGAAACACCATGTTCACAGGATCTTTTTCCGCGTAACGTGGATACAGCGCAGCTGCGGATAGCAAGAGGAGGCAGGCAGGCGGTCGGAAAAGCTGGCGAAACGACGCGACCGAGGGTTAAAGTAAAAAAAAGACGAACAAATATTCTTATTCACCGTGGACCGGCGTGTATCCCATCGGACAACCGAGGCAAGAGAAGCGAACGATGTGGCTTTGCTGTGAATAAATTCAAGAATTGTATCGCAGACATCGCCCCAAGGAAAACAAAATCCCTGCGGCAAATTTGAGTTTCGCCGAATCTAAGCGGCGGACAGAGAGACTTTTCTACTCGCGGAACGTTTTCTCTCCGTAACTTCGTCGCTCTGAATCATTTTATCTCTTTGTATACGCGCGCGCGCGCGCACACATACACACATACGTACACGGGCATCGTTAATATCATTTTAATTCTACGATGCGCATTAATCCACTTTATCGCTGCGATAATGGAAATCGATCGCGGTAAAGGAGAGTCGTTAAAAATTTATACAATCGCGTTCCAGATATTCCCAATAAGTTATCCCTTTAATTACAATACGCAAATAAAAATTGCTTGTTACACACGTAATTCATATTCGCTTCGTTATATTTATAATTCACCCGTGATTACACGGCGATTGTTCATTACTCCAAATTTATTTTAATTCCGGCCTGGCGGAACAACAAAACAACAGTGGCTGAAACATTTCGCGTGGCCCAGCGGAGAATAATAAATAAATACAATATTGCGAAAATCGCGAACACGAGAACTGTAATGCGAGTGTCGCGAATCTCTGAATAATTATCAAGTGACTGCGATCGTTGGAAACACTTCTGCAACGGTATTAACAAAGCACGATGTTAATATTGTAACCGGAAGGTGTGTTTGCTGTTCGCCACTTCTTTTGTATACGTGATATGCACGTATGCAGATTATCAATCACGATTTTCGATTCAATTTATTATTATTTCGTTGAAGTGTCTAAATAAGATTAAGGTAGTAAATCATCCAATGCACTTTTTCGATCTAATGATTTTTAAGTGTCCTGCAAACGATGTCAAACTCGATCAAACCAACTCAATGCAGTTCCTTGAACTCTGATCGTCAATCCTTCTCTCAACAAAATCTTTAAATCCATTGGTAATGAGATCATCTGGGACCTGTGCGAACAACATCAAACTTGATCAAACGAAGTCGTTGTACTTTCTCAACTCTAATTTTTACTCTAACGTTGTCATTTTTCAATAAAATCCTCGAACCCAGTATAAAGACGTAATCCTCTAGGACTACTTCAACCAACGTCAAACATAACCAAACCGACTGACAGATCTTTCCCGAGCCGTGATTTTCGACGTGAATCATTCTACCATCGGTAAAACCTTTAAACCCGGCGGAAGAAATTTGGCAAATCCTGTAAGACCACTGCAAGCAACGTCCAACCGACCCAAACCAAGTCACCGGACTTATTACTCCTGAAACAATCTAGTTAAACGACGCCGCGAGCGAGAGAGCTGGTCGAACGAGAAAGAGGAAGACAGCCGGAGGAGTAACCAGTATTTGAACTGGAACATGGCAAACGCAAACGGTTGTAGATAGAGAGGATTGGTAGGTGCAGGAGATAGAAAGGGATCGGTGGATGGCAGAACGCGAGTACTTCTCATCCGAGGCTCCCCTGAGATGCTTAGAGAGACGCTATCGGCTACTTCATTGCTCATCACAACGTACCAGTTCCAGCCTGAACAAAGCTTCCTAGCAGTGCTTTTCTTGCGGCTCCCTAATCTGGCTTAGAGGAGTCCTGCAAACGCTCTCCATTGCTCGCTTCCGTCGTCCCAATTTACCTCGGAAGGGGCCATATCATGCCAGCGCGGTAAGATATCTTAAATAATGTCTACGATGCGCCGGCTACGATCGGCACTATTGCACGGGATTATGATGTACTGGGAAGGAAACAATTGGATCATAACCGCTGCGCGCATCTCCGTGCTAACAGAAAACCGGGGCCTGTAATCGTCAAGAATTCCTCGGCCACTGTTATTGCCAGAACGAACTTTTATAACACTCTAAAAAACTAATACCAGACTCGGTCTTCCATGAGAACTACAATTTTTCTAGCGAAAGTTGAGGTTAGAATTGTACGAAAATTTTTTCAAAACGATTTCAGTATTACAGTAAACGTTTCGATACACGTGATAGAAATGTGCACGATACTTGTCAAAAATTTGTGCGCACCTCGATGTTGGCGAGGTGACAACTTGTTTATTTTTCATTGCTTCGTTATGAAACTTTTATATATATTTTATTAAAATGAGACCAAACGTGTTACTGTCTTTTCTTTAATATTTTGAAGCTCTAACTGTATAAAAATTTACAACCCAGTGTTTGGACTCGAAGTTCAGAGTCCAATTCAGAAGGCAATTTCTTTAATTTGTTATTAATTGACGGACGAACGAATTTCCGCAGAACGTATAAAATCCGCTGTGACGCGCTGGTATTCCTTGAAACACGGCAATTTCGATTTGAATAATTGAGACCATGCATAAAATTTTCTGGGTTAAAAAAGTATATCGGTAAAAATGGAGCCCTGTTGAACGCCGTGCGCTTCAATTCGGCTAGCGAAAAAGAAGGGACGAGGTTTCCATAATCGACGGACGCCTGCGCGTCAATCATTAGAACTGGCCAAAAATATCACAAAGGGAATGGCGATCCATGCCTCATCATCCGCAATCACGTTTATACCGGAAAAATTGCGGGGAATGCATTTTGCCTGAACCGAAGCACTTTGATGCGGTGGAAATTGCTTAAAATCCGTTTTGCTTGAACCGTTGGCGCGACTACAACCGTGATATAATTCTGAGGGAAAAATTCTGCTGTACCGATTAAACTCGCAACGTCAAAGGGACATTCTCCTATATATGCATGATAACCTGGCAAAAGAGGAGAGGAGAAGAAACAGGGAGAAAAAAGGATTGATCTTTTTCTATCGCGCCACGAACAGGACACGATCCGTTGCGAGAACTGGCAAAGCTTTTCGCGATGAAATCGATGATAATGAACTTAAATCGCGTTTCGACCTAATATCGCTCAGAAACACGTTGAACACTTTCCAAATTTTTTAGTCATTTTCGCACGGTATTAGCGAACGTTCTAAGTCTCTTTCGATCGTTCATGACACAATTATAACGGTTGTGGATTTTTATGGAAAATCAAGTAGACATTTATTACTTTTTTTCTTAATAATTACAACAAAAATTGCACGACCCATACCAAAATGAACATCATCAAATCAAAAAAGTAATTTTGTAGTTTCTAGAGCGACAAAACTAGAATTTGTTATTCCATGGTGGATCGTGAACGCGCAGCAAAAATATTTACGGAATCAATCCGAGCCGGGTTTGCAGCGTCAAGAGCGACACTAACAAACGTTCTATCTCTCGACTCTCTCTTTCCGTCTTCCTTCTGTGGGGGATGTCATTCGTGATTTACGAAATGACTTTAATTAACTCGATTTAAATTGTCGGATAGAAAGCGACGGTCGAACGGATCGGGGTAGCACGAGAGCCGGGTGGCGTCGGGTCGGGTCGGGTGGGGTCGCGTCGAGAGGGAGAGGGGGGGTGGAACAAGCGGAAAAAGGGAGTGACAAAAAGCTAGCGGGTATTTCGCTCCTCGTCACCCAGAATACGCCCGCCACAGGCCTACGTGTCCGATCGTAATGATTACCCGCCGCACGCTTACCAGATACAACAGGACGACGGCTGGTGACGACATGTTAAACTATCATTCGAATCCGGTGGTCGGACTTTGTCGTGCGCGTGCGAGTTCAATTAAACAAGCGACGCGCCCTCCCCGGTATTAACCAAGAGCACGGTGACAAGCGATCAAGTAAACGTACAACGACCGTTCCGGCCCCGGTCCCTGTACAGCAGAATATAACTTTCTGAACGAACTACCGATTTTATTTATTCGCAGCAAACACGTCGGCGAATCAATTACACGAGAAACGCCAATTTCCAATGATTCGACCGTCGCGTCGCGTCGATCGGATAAAGTTTACACGTGGCGGGCAAATTTCAAACATTTAATATGGACCCGCCGAGTTTTCTTGCATAAACTATTGTCAGTTTTGACTCTTAATTTCCGAGGTTAATTTTGTTTTTTTTATTTTTTTATTTGAGTTTCATTGTTAGTAGACCACCGATTTTATGCATCCATGACGAAAATGAATAGGTCTAATAGTACAATGAATTTACCCGTCGACAATGTGCTAGTGAAAAAATACATTTTTATTTTTATTCCGCACGGAAATCCCGCAATCTACTGACCATTCTTTCTACGGGCAACGCGGGAGCGAAGAAAGGATACAGACGATCGCCAACAAACGCGACTGCCTTCTGGATCTCGTCAGATCAACGAAATCGTCACCTCTCCTCGGTGAAACTGATTGCTGTTTGCCGGGGACAAAAATTCTGAGAGAATTTAAATCAGCCCGCTCCATAAAGGTTAATTCGCGAAACTGGAGGACCGCCGTTCTCGTAATCCGGCATGCGAAGTCCCGGACAGTTAACGTACACCCGTCAGGTGGAAAAAAGGGTAGGAACGTGCAAAAAAAGAAATAGAGAGAGAAGAGAAAACAAGAAGAGAAAGCAGAAACGGGTGGAAAATAGTTTACTTTTTTTCCTGCACGAGCCCATCTTCCGTTTTTTCCAGGTTTCCATCCCTTTCATCAGCGAACCGGTGAATAGAAAGGGGACGCGCGGTGGCCAGCAATAGGGGAGAACCCGAGGTATCCATCTGTTTCACTTGAACAAGGCACTTTCCCGTGGCAGCACAATAACCAGGACCGGTTATGTACGTGCCTGAAATAAAACGGGACCTTCGTTCTTAAAGCGTTCCGTCGCGCTCGCCCGCCGTGCCGCCACACTCGCCGAGAAGTAAAACGCCGAAGCCCCGGACTTCCCTCTCTATGTTTGGATAACAAAATCGATAGACCATAAGGCGGTAGAAGAGGAGTTATACCCTTCGCGGATCTCCTCGGAGATTTCGCTTGTATCTCGCGATATTTCGCTGGCCCGGGACCCTGTGTGTCTTCGCGACGTTTATTTAATACCTGCCAATATCAGTGTTCGTCAAACGCGCGCACTGAAATCGGCACAACAGCCCTATCTCGTCTACGAATCGGATCCGCTTCCCCCGAACGCACATTGTCAGGTATGATTCCCCGATGGCTGATAGCCACAATTCACGGTAATATTGAATAATTCCGAACATGTCATGAAATATTGAGAGCCCCTTAACAATGAACTTTATCCCCGAACAAACTTCTTTCACTGTGAATGATTTGACTCTGTCACACCTTCTACAAATTTTCAGGGAACTCTTGTAGACCTGACAGCTGTTTTAAATTGCACCGACCAGTATTTGTTATAAATGTGTAAAGTCTGCAGTCTAATGATTAGACCAGTACCATTAACCATTAAAAAATTTTGGAAATACAGTAAAGTGTTGATCTAAGAAAAGTCATTTGTCCGTTCTGTTTCTTAAATCGTGTAGTTCTATTTTTCAGTGACCAATATTGACATTTTAACATTATCCACAATTGCATTTTAGAATAAATGAAACGACATTAAGAAGCGAACCAAAAAATTGCCAGAATACGATATTTTTGTAATTCACACAATTACGATTCGAATCGTAACGTAAAACAATACAAACGGGGACTGTAGTATCTGCCGTATCTTTCATTATTATATCGTACACAATCATGTAAAATTCAAACTCAAACTTCAAACCGACACAGTCGCATCCGAATAAACTCGATTATTGTAATAAGCGCGGCGCGAAATTGTAAAGCATATTAGAATTAACTTGTTATAACAGAATAACATAATGCGTTACAATAATAACAATAATGTTGAATACGAGAATGAAATGAAAACATATCATATTTATTATAATAAACTGGAGCGCAAGTACCTGGTATGACAAGAAATTTGTTTAAGGGAGAATTCGTTCAATGCAACCGCATCACCGCTTCGTACTTATCGGATCACGTAGAATGATATAAAATTAAACAGTCAGAGATAACAAAGGATATCAACGTAAGCACTGTTAATTTTTCAGGTCTCCTTTTTTAATGTAAACTTTCCCTTAGGGTATTATGCGTTTATGCATAATATATCAAAAATTTGCAATAATAACTGTAACAGCTCGCCTACTGTTCGGCATTAAAATGTGCTTGTAGGTTTAATCAGTTCTCAAGTTATAGAAGAAGGTTACGCAAGACAAAATTGATCCGCGCCGATACCCGAGTTTAATTCGCGTTAAAACCGGCATAGTTATCGAGCTCTCTCTCTCTCTCTCCTTTCTCTCTCTCTCTCTCCGGACAGAAATTACGCAATCCCTTGGAATTATGACAGGAGATCGAAGCCTCTGATTAATTAAACGAAACTTAACTTCACGCTCGTGCACATAGTATTAGCAACCCTTTGTCGTTTACAGTCTACAACATTGCGAAGGAACGGGGGTGAGTTGCCTCGGTAACAATCTCAGAGAGCCACGGTTCGTTCCATTAGCCCACTCGCTCACCGGATTAAATGAAATTCTGCTCGCAAACAAATTAATTTCCCAACGACACCGTCCAAAGGACGACCAGGCTACACGGGGAAAAAAGAAGAAAAATCCCGTGACCGTAGGAAATCGTTCGACAAACATCCTACACAGAATCCGATACAAAAGCAAAGACACGGTAGAATTTACACCTGATTTTCAGTCCGATTGAACATCGTGTCTGGAGTTAATCAAATAATGGACACCGTACCTCGAAAAATGCTTCACTGCGAACTCCGGATAAAACCCGAGACGTTCCGTCACTTCCCCTAACCGTCAAATGCAATCTCCATAAAGAAACGGAACGCGTAGTAGTATCGCTCTTCGATTTTATCCTTCTGTCGAAAAACACCGCGTCGAATTAATTCGACGTTTTCACGAAACATATATGTATATTTTGCGAACTCCTCCTGTTCATTTCCAACAATTCCGCACTGGTATTGTTATCGTAGATGAATCTCGAAATTATAGCGGGATATATTTTTAATATTATTTTTTTTTTTTGCTTTTGAAAGCGAAATAAATCCTTTTGAAATTAAATTGCGAAGAGGTGAAGAACGATGCAAAATAAATCAAGCCCGGTTCCCACGGCCTTTAATGCTACTCTTTGTGCCAGCACATTAAAAATAAAGTTGCAATTACACGCGGAAGGTATTTTAAATGAAACTAGAAGCAAGTAATTCAGAATAAATTCAACGGAAATAAACAGAAAACATAACATTTATAGAATAGTCTTGTCTATTCTTCGAGGATCTACCATGCAGAATATATTCTTGAAGAAGAATCGAAATGTGTACCGTTTTATCATTTTCTCAACAGTCCGTGCGCGCTCGCGATACTCCAAAGAATCATTTATTCAGTTTCGAACAGGCAGAAGGGAGCCGTTCGCAACGAAAGGGAAACAAAACATTTTTTACCCGGCGGGTAATTTAGTGCTTTTAACGTTCGGGAAGTGAATTTACGTCCCGCCACGAGAGATCGATATTTCAAACGAAATCCCTGTTCGCCTTTTCCTTAAGGATTGTTTACCGCTGGAGGAACGTCGGGAACACTCTGAAGAACGATGATGCGACACCGAACTGCGACGAGAACGCGGGATCTATGGACATTTCCTGATCGAATCACCGAAACTTGGCCGATATGACGTCGAGGTGTTTCTTATGCCAATTCCCCTCGCGCGCATGGTTGTGAACATTGGAACTATCGGGAGGGGTAAATAAACCAAAGTACAGTAAAGTCGCGATCTGCCTCCCTCCTTTATTTTTCATTACTTTTTTTATGGGACTTTCACCAACTTATTTGTGGCATTTTAAACACGATATAATGGCATGGGGAACTAGTGCTACGAGAGTCAATGATCTAGTATCGGCTACCCCCACCCGACCGGCCAGCGCGAGTCCTGTCCGCACGAGCGGCCGGAGCACGAGAGTGGGGCTAGCCGATTCTACGTCATCGATTAGCGCAGTACGAGTGGCTCAAGCCTGGTCTAATTCACGGTATGAAGTAAATCTTCGGCGGTCCGTGTTTACTAGGGTGGACTTTATTTTTTTAACAAAAAATTTGTTTAGTCTCACCCCCAGAATTGTGACCAGTATTGAAAATTTGGAGTTGAGTGGTTCATGGGAATCCGACGCGCATCAAATTTGAAATTTGAAAAATTTGTATTTTTCGTGATTTAAAAAATTCAAAATTTTCAAATTTGATGCGCGTCTGGTTCCCACGATCCAATCGGCCCCAAATTTTTCCCAAATCATTGTTTCAACTCTTGTCATAATTTCGAGGGGTGAGACTAATCAAATTTTTTGGTAAAAAAATAAGGTCCACCCTACTGTTTACATGCGCCGTCCTTTTCGAGCCCTAAAATATTCCAAAATTCCGACAGGAACACAATTGATAATTGATTCGTATTAATCCCTTATAATCTCGTCACTTTTCCCTGAACTATCGATCGGGGTTCATTAAGTTTTGATTTAATCCTGAATAATCCTCGCCGCGTGTGTGTCGCTTTCATAATGTGTCATCGTTCCTCTTAAGTCATCAAACATTCAAAAATCAAGTCAATTTTGACATGGTTGGAGACTATTCGACATGCTTTTCCGATGGTTTTTAAATCCTATCATAAAGTGCCATTCTCGATCAAACTTAATTATGCATCTTCCACAAAACGAGGAGAGACCCCATAAGATAATAGGTGTTGTGATTGGCTCGCGATAGTTATTACGATCGTCCTTTTCCCATCACAGAATGTCGAGAAAATATTCGAAGAATCCAAACAGTAGCATTTACTTGAAGCATCTGGAGCACACCTCGTATCCGAAGAGTATGGTCTCCACGATTCGGAGTGAGCAAGAATCGGTAAAAAAAGGTGGGGTATTTGGGCTGTAACAAGCTTGCTCAGAAAACCCGTGCAGGCGGCGGCGACGAGGACGAGGACGGCGGCGGCCGACTGACAAAAGTTCTTCCCGATAAAATCGCGCACGGAGCGAGAGAGGTGCGTCTACGCTCTCCCGGAGTCCATTCGAATTACAATAGGTCTGGGTGGAGAGAGGCGAGGGAAGAGATGCGGGGGCGGTCGAGGAGCTCGAACAGAGATTATTTTCGCACGATGGACTCCTACGATCGCGATGCCGGGGCTTCCAGTCTGCTCGGGGAACGGTTTAAGGGTCGGCAGAGAGTTTCAGAAGTACCGCATAGAAGGAGAAATACAGTTGAAGAAAGAAAGCTCCGTTTCGAAGCCGATTCCAAGTATGTCGGCGGGAGTCAGTGTGACTACGTACGAGCTGTGTGTGACCTGTATTACCGTACACCAGCCGTCTCCGCCGCCGCCGCCGCGGAGGAAACGCTCCGGTTTTCTGCGGGCAGGTTTCTGTTCCGGAAGATTCCTCGAGTCACCGCATTTCGCTCGCTCAGGAACTCGACGACGACGAAGAACTGGGGAGGGTGGAGTGGGGTGGGGTGGGGAGAGCTGTGTGGGCGGAGAAGAGGACGTTCGTACGGACAATTTTCCTTTAAATACAGCCGGCAAGAATGGCGGTCCTTTGGTAACGATCTACCTCCTATTCCCCATCCTGCCAGCCCGCCCTAAAAGACTCTTCCGAAGACTACGACGACGTCTAACCTTAAAGAGACAAGGGGAAGATGGTTTCCCATCTTACCGCATGGTTTTCAGCTCACAGAGGAACATATGAACTCTTTTCTTTCCCGTACCCGTTCTATCTCCGTTCTCTCGTTTTCCTCTCTGTCCTCCATGGCTACTCCTTCCTTCAATGTCCGGCGATCCTCTATTTCGATCCCAAGACCAAGGCCAGAAAAGTCAACACCCACTCGGAAACATTTTTTTTCTTTTTTATTGAATTATCTAGGTCACGTGCCCTGATAACTACGTTATCAGTGACAAGGGTGTAGTTGGAACGGTGACGGTTCTATGCATTGGGGCCTGTAATATGTTACAAATTTTGGTTGGACGCGTCAAGGTGATACGAAGGTCAACTCTGTTTTATTCAACGGTACGGTTTTTTTATCTACATTCTGACAGTGTGATTCGGGACGAATACAATGATCTATTACGAATATGATTCCAGGTCGCTCAAGGTCAACCGCAATAGAAAATATATTGAATTTAATTTATAAAAAGTTGAATTTGGTCAGTGTAAGAATTAACGTGGAGTAAAACACAAAGGATTCGAGAATGGCGCATGCCTCACTGGCAAAAATTGAGGTGTCTGGTAGCTTGAATAAGAATTTATCTCGAACCTTTGTTCTAAATGATAAACTTTTCCCGCAGGACCGCCGGAAACTTTCTTTATAAAACCGATATGGAAAGCATCTAACAATTTCAACCCCGGGAACTCGATACTTCTTTTTTGTACCTTATCACCGTTTTATTTTTTTCTGCCTCGACCAGGCCCGCTTTTATTCGCGATCGGTGATCTTGATGCGAATAGTTTGGAAAGAGGCGGAGAGTAGGCTAAGGGGAAAATTGGTCGATATAATGCGGGGGAAGTTTTTGAATGTTATTTTTGAGTCACGGTTTTTGGTAAGGTTGCTTTGGCTGATTCCTGGATTTATTGCAGGAGATTTGGAGTTATTGACGGTTTACCCCTGGAATTTTGAGATAAAGGATTTCCTCACCCTTATCTGGACGGGGCAGGTATTACGATCATATGGGGGTACATAGGGTTTCTGGTTCTGGGACGTCAGCAGCCCTTAATTCCGGTGAGTAAGTGAGCTGCTTCCAGAAAAATTCAATGTCTCGCGGTTGTTCAAGAGATTTTTAATTTAAATATAGAAATATTTACATTAAAATATCTGCTAAAATCAACTGTTTATTTACATGCACGGGTTAGTACTTTTTTTTATGGAGAATAGAAAATAGATTGGTGCATCAAAAAATATATATTTCTCCACTTAAAAAAATCAAAGTTGATATTGCTTGTCCCAACGGCGAAACTAATTAAGGTTACGTAAAGTGAATCACGGTGGACAATGGATGGGAATCAATTCTCTGTTTCGATGGAAGATGGCGTGCGGCACAAAGGTGGAAAAGGAGAGAGAGAGAGAAGTTGTCGAGCAATTGCTTTCATGTTTTGAAAGGGGCGATCGCGAATGGTAACAAGATTTTCCTTGTGTTCGATTTCGACGGGAATAAATGAAGTAATTGTCGAAGAAATAATTTGTATAACTAATGAATGAGGCACGGCGTAGGACGCAATTATAAAATCTATTACGATACGAGACCCTTTGAATTGTTGGCGCAGCGAGCGCGGCTCTCGTTGTTAATACGAACTACCACGTATAATCCGACCTCTGATGACATTTTACGTTTCTCGTAAATTAAAGAACAACATAGCTAGAGAAAAATCTGACTCTAATCCTATGCCGAGATGGAATGAAAATAGATCTTTTCTGACTTATCAACGTGAACCCGGAGCTTCCTCAATGAAAACGCAGAAAAGGAAAATTTCAGATTCCTCATCTATTTCCAATCCGAGGTGAAAAGGTAAGCCTAATTAAAATACCGAGCGTACAATTTTACGCTTCATTCAACCCTGGCGGATAATTTTGACGATTTCGTTGTAGCCATATAGTTAGATCCGTTCAAATTCTGAAAATTTTTTACATATTTTTAAATCTTTGAGATCAATGTTGATTACATGGTTGGACCTAATAGCTAAAAATTTGTGCGAAGAGGATTGTATTGTCTTTTGACAATTTTTATAATGAGATAATTATTAACTATTAAGTAATAGTATCACAAAATTAGTTATATTATGGTAGAGAAAGCCCACCGCAATAAGGCGCAACTCAAACGCTGCATGCACAGCGCTTATATGAAGTTCAAATGGATTTTGTTAAGTTACATATTCACGTTGCGGAACTAGTGGACGCTCATGCTAACGGTATTATCTGAAACGGCAGTTACAAAGCACCTAACAATCGCTTTCGCAATGTATAACCAACATTGTGCGGAGCCAGGACGGTGTGAATAAATAAGTAGTTGAAGAACCAATTATATCAATAAATGTATCTCATCTTTCCTCTTATTCTATCACTCGCAACCCTATACAACGTTCGAGGATTTAACAATCAGTGGTTTGATAATACTTGTAAAAATGATACATTGAAAATCGTTAATTATTATTATTGAGTGGACCACCGGACGTGACAATATGCTTGGGTCTAATCAAGTTCTCTGATACAAATTTTCAATCTATGTATATTGATCTAACTTACCGATACAGCAATTAACGAGACAGTAGGTCTGACAATGCTTACCTGAAAACATAAAAAAAGTCATTGTTAGATTTTGTACAAATTGTTTATCCACAATTGTTTTTAAATCCAAGTATTCCTGTTATAAAGAGCAACACTCCGCCTTTAATTTGATCCCTTGAAACTTAAAAAATTCCTACAGGAACACATTCTAAAAATTGACTCGAAAATCATCTCGAAATGGAGTCAATTTTTACCAAGAGTCTGATTGTATCGATTGTTCGAAATTTCTTTAAATTATGCAAATTGTCCCAAAAAGGAATGTTAAAACATATTGCGATACGGGGATCGCTGCAGTTTGCAATTGCAACCGTCCAAGGTAACAATTCGTCAGTACCGATGGAGTATTAAATAACATTTATTTATAGCCACCTTCGCATCGCCGATTGGCCGGAAAGCAGCCAATCCAAGCGCTACTGAAAAATTAAACCGGGGATCGGCTACGATAAA
This sequence comes from Lasioglossum leucozonium, assembly GCA_028454225.1. Lineage (NCBI taxonomy): Eukaryota > Metazoa > Arthropoda > Insecta > Hymenoptera > Halictidae > Lasioglossum > Lasioglossum leucozonium. The sequence goes on along the minus strand of CM052221.1, from coordinate 21,755,186 downwards.
TAAGTTCACACGATAAACACGGGGGCGCTAAAACGGGGTCCGAGTAATTCAAGACTTACAACAGCGGCGAAACGACTGTGATCTTCGCAGTACAAAACTGGCGTGGCATTAAAACTCGCCCGAGTGATAGAACATTCCCACGGCGATTTGGAGCTGGAAAGCTCGACTCGCACTTGGATTCAAGCTCGAAACGCGAGGGCTCGATTCTTGAGGTTCGCTTAGAGATCCTCGATTCGGGTCCACAGGGTGGCGAGCAGAGGGATCACGTGATATACAGGGTGGTATGTAATTGATAGTACAGCGTAATACAGTGCTTCTGCGAGAAAAAATATGTCCGAAAGGAGAAACAAAAATTTTCATCCGACGTTTTGATAGAAACAAATTACTAACTGGTAGTCCCCGGTTGAAAAGTTAATATGACTAAATTATTATATAAATTTATATATTTATAATTTATTATATATTTTAACTTTATATTATTATATAAATTATTATAGTATTACGTCGTCGCGACAAATGCAAAAGTTTAGAGTTGATTTTCACGGAAACGAAGCCCCACACAGAGAAATGTTGTTCCCCATTTTCGCCGTATTTGTTTATGTAGTCAGCTGGTTTTCGATCGCCACACTAGTTACCGGCCCACCCTGTATAACGCTCCTCTAATTTTCAGGCAGCGCTCGACGGTCTTCAATAGGGCGCGAAATAAAAAGAGCCAGTGGAAGTAGACCGAATTAGCCGCAGCGCTCCGAGTAGGCGTAAATTGCTCGACGCACATTCGCGCAAGCCTACCCCTTGCTGCCTCCGGTGCATGTGTATGTGCATAAAAGCCACCCGAGTGCGCGAGAAAGAGAGAGAGAGAGAGAGAGAGAGAGAGAGCCGGATAGACACACTTACGTATGTGTACACACGGCGCAAGTTAGAATACTCTTTAAACTTCTACTCGTATTCGCGGAGAGAAAGCAAATCAATATGGGTGCGGATAGCATGCGCATTGCAATGCCGGACTTTGCAAACCGGTGCGCAGGGAATTTATATTCCGTGCCTTTTTTTCCAAAGGAAACCTGCACCGGTTCATATTGCAACCGCGTTTCGACCGTGTCTCGCCCCTTCGCTGCCCGAAAATCTGCTAACATCGCCACGTACGCGCATTGTAATATGCACGACGAGCTGATCACATACTAAATCCCTAGCCTACGCGTGTCCTGTTCGAAACACACAGAATCTCGATTTTTCTCATTAAGCCGTCGCATTAAATCGCAAACCGAGGAGATTTACTCTGCTGCTGTTTTTATTTTTATTTCCTCAAGCGTGCGGCGGTGTTCGATCAGTCTGTAAAGGATGGTTTTAGAAACGTGTGAGCGAACTGTTGCTTGTGTCCTGTTTTGCTGAAATGATCTCTAAAATGTTTTCAAATATATCGAGAATAATTATCTGTATTCATTGAATCGCTTAAAATTAAATCTTCTTAGCAACGTTTTAAGAGCACGAGCTCTAAAAATCCTCGAAAATAGCCTTGTATGAACGTAAATCATTTCGACAGAGTTCCCCAGAAAAAAAAGCGGGAAGGCCAGATCGATAGGTTTGTAATTCGGCATTTTTCATTAAAAGTGTCCGTTTGTATCGTTCACGATCGGACACGCGGTGCTGTCACTCGCAGAATACATTCGATGCCCGAGCCGTTAATTACGTGAAACAAATCGAGCCATAAAAAGGAAAGTTTTGTTTAGCAAATAATTGGTCGCGGCTATTCGGAGGGCCCGCAAAACGGACTGGGAACTTTATTTAACGCGTCGCGGCGGCGTGAAGTTCCCGTCGGATACCGCGAGCTTAAATCAATTGAAAAATTGTATAGATTTAACGCAATTATCGGTGCGCGTTCGATTGAAGTTCAAACCGGGCCGCATTTACATTCATGGCCCCAGATTCATTTGGAGCGTGCAATTAAAATTGGGGAACGCGCATCAAATCAACGGACCGTTGAATACTGTTTCGAAAGTAATGACAGAATTTGTAATTTGAAGCTGAAGTACATCGAAGAAACGAGCGCACAAATTACGTGTAACTACGAGTGTGCTCCGGATTTCAAGAAGAAAATAATTATCGCGTTTTCCGCTCGGCATCGCCGGACGGAATAATTAATTTTTGGCAGGCGTTGCTCGGACTGTTTAAAAATTAAAAATTCAACTATTACGCATCGGCAAAAGTAATTCCGCGCTTTGTAATTATCATTTCGACGATAATTTCGCAAATTGAAACATGTCGATTCCTCGGAGCATGCGAAAATGCTGTTTTCGCAATTAAACGAACAAAGTTTCGCTATATTTGCCGAGCATTATTCGGTAAGGGAAACGCCAATTTATAAATCGGAAATGTAGTGTTCAAATACTTTTTGGATCCACAGCCAAATCTTAATTAACGTAGGTTCGCGCGAGAGGTTAGGCATACAAGTTCTCGCAGTTCAGATTTATTTGAAGATAATTTTAATTAAATCGTGGCGGCGGCGGAGCCTCGAAGATAATTAGCGAATTATTATTAACCAGACAGAACTCCCTCAAAACAAAGAAATAATTTTTCCTGCTATTAATTGTCGGTGGTATCTTGATTGCACAATGGCCGCGTTCCACTTTGTTTGGAAGTTAATTGTGCGGTGTTGACAGTGCTTTAATTAAAATTTTAACAGAGACATCTTTGCTAAAGAAATTACGCTTGTAAAACACCCGAGTGTAATGCGAGTGGAGGAAAAAGTAAATTTCAAAGAATAATTAAAGCATCCCTGGACTTTCCTCCCGGTTCATTACGTATGCGCCGCATTTCCTCTCTCCATATGGACTTAACAACGTTTTACTGCTATCTCGAGAGTGGCGGTCACAGCGGAGTCATTCCACACCAAAACGATCACCCTTTTCGCTAATGTGCTTCCTTCCAATATTTTCCAGGCACAAACGCGAGTTTCAAAAAGGCCTGCCTCGTTATCTTCCCTCTATTTGTACACAATCTCGCAGAATTATGCGTCCCGACTTCTAATTGCATAAATACATTCAACTAATGTACGAACTGCTAAATGCTAATGACACAATGCCATCAGTGTTGGACAATTTTTCAAAATCTATGAGCAACAACTACGAATTTTTTAAATAAATGTTTCAGTAGCGATGGCCACTTCGGCAACATTTGGTTAAAGTCTGAAAAAATGCAAGAAAGTTGACGGATTACTCATATATTTTGACTCTTCAATTTTTATTTCATTAAATACATTACTTTGATTTTATGGAATTTTTAAGGTTGCCGATTTGGTAGTTAAAGTATTAATACAAAGGTATTCTACCTTATTTCAATATTTTTTAATGGGAACGCTGGTTGGTAAAGCAAGTTTGCAATTAGAAGATCAGTTTTTTATACTAAGACACTAGACATCGCTGATTTCACACATTTGCCAGGCAAGCAGCTCTCCAACAATGGCCGTTCCTTCGCAATCTCTTGAGGGCTGGTGTTTGAGCCCCCTCCAGGTACATTCGCTTTCATTATGTCCTCTTTCCATTTCAGAAAGAAAATAATATTGTCCCGTGTAACCCTTCTTGACAAGGCAATTAAAAAAGAGGATTTCTCGGACCCGCTCGCTACGTTGACGAAGAAAAATTGTTCCCCACGTAAGAATCTAGCAAAGGTAAATTTTAGTTTATTTCACGACACTCAAAAGTGGTATATTAACCACGAATAATTCACCATTCATTCTTTGGTTGTTCGAACACGTTCGAACAATATTGTGTTTATCAAGAAGAATTAATTTTTATTCTAATATAGTTGCGAACGCCGAATTTGAACAGATTTTGTAAAATATGGAATGTTAGCTCCGTAATTTTTATTTCAAAATTCATAAATTTAATTAATGAAAATCTGAAGCCTGTTTGGATCTTTTACCGAGGATATTAAAAGCGTGTGCTTAGGAGGCAATTAGGTGCGCGAAATACGATCATTTGGCACAATCACGTCGACTGAACCGGATACGCGAACACACGGTTCAATTTTCTGAATTTATCGGAATTCGCAGTATTATTTATTGCCTGGTAGCTAATCTTGTAAAAATACTTGAAATCCACCTTCTAACCAACTTCTTGCCAGCGCAGCGTCTGGTCTGTCTTAATAGAGCTCAGTGCCGAAGATAACTGGGCTGCTTATCAGAAAGTACGTAAGAAGCATAGTAAATTTACACTGCGGATCGTCTTATCTTCCATTACGCTAAGTGAGTGTTCTACTGATGCATTGTGCCTCAAACATGATCTTCTCCCCTTTCCATGGAACGGTTACAGGATACCGTGTATCTTCTCAGATAGTGCTACATTATTGCACACCGATTAGTCTACATTTCCATTAACGATATACATATACATAGAGCGATACTTAAATTGAAATATAACGCGGCCGCGATTCCTGGGAATTTATGGATCCCACATCTTCCTTTCATTCCTCAAGTCTACGTTTCCTTAAGGATGTCAATTTTTCCGACTGGTGAGTCACGTATTCACTATCATTCTCAGCGGAACCTCCGCGATACGAGGATTTGAAAATTCCTAAAAGTATTTTCAACAGTAAAATAAATCTGCTGGTATTTTTAGACGTATTTCTTTCAAATATCACGCTGTAAATTCAACCTAATCCGTTGACTTCAAGTGGGAGAGCGGAAAAGAGATACCGGCATGTACCAAGACTAATATTATTGAAATAATTAGGAATTACCATTTCAAAGTTACCAAACGATAAAAGATTGTCCAACAACCATAAACAGCGCGACGATAGTTTCAGCAGACCGAATCGATCGCCAGAACCACAAGCGTCTAAATAGAAACGAACAACCCTTGCAAAAATGATATTCCCACCGTAGTAGTCGTCGTTACGCGAAGCGGAGTCGCGCGACGCCAATTAAATTCAAAACTCAAGGGTAAATTCGTCACTAATGGAAAGAAGATTGAATTACACACGCGCAAGAAGCGAATGTAAAACGAAGCGGAGGCGGTCGGCGGTTTGTCGTGGGTGCCGATTTAATTGAAAAGAATATCGGATCCCCGCCCGCGTCGCGTCGTCGTCCATTCGAAAGGCGAGCGGAGAAACGTGTTTGTACATCGGGAGAGGTACCTACGGGGAAATCGATCGAGGAAGCTTTCTGGAGCTTTGCTTTTCCTCGGAGTTGGCGGCTAAGTGTTCAACGTATCGCTCTCTCTCTCTCTCTCTCTCTCTCTCTCTCGCTCGCTCTCTCTCTCCGCTTCGAATTTCGCGGAAGGCTCGCCGTCCGAGCTTTAATTGAATCGGCTGAAATTAATTTCAGCTGTCGTGGCCCACGGAAGGTTGGCCGGCGGGGCCGGGGATAGAAAGCGCGCAAATTGCTACCAGGATGAATATCGTCCCTTAAACTTTAACACTCCATCGAATGCAACTGCACGGCTCTCCCGCACGTGTAATCCCGGATCTGTATACGGACGGGGCTGTTTTGTGCCGGCGCGGCGCGCCTGCACACCTGCGCGAACACCGTATTCGCGTGTGTGCCCGTAATGGCGTCGTCCGTCACGAATCACCCGCGCTACAAGCTCCGAAACACGAGACGGTCGAATATCCGACGACTTATAATTCCGATATCGATATTCAACGCCACTTCCAACGCGTCGCGATAATTCAGTCACTCGAAACGCTTTTCCCCAGCGTCCCTTACCCCCTCCAACTATCGAGCTTAATCAAGTTATCGCGAATCCGGCGCGCGCGATCCTCGGCAAAAAATTTTCGCCAATTTCGATTGCCGCAACCGAATGTTTCGCGCCGTAAGTCGTCGATTACCGCTTTCGCTTCGGTAATCGCCGGAATCTGCAGGAATTCTTCGATGCGACGCGATTTCCACGAGGAAACAATAGTACCGAAATTCAACGATACGATGTGCTTAGAAGTACTTTTTTTAATCGATTCTAATCAATCTCCTCGGCATGAGATCTGCGTGACGAAGTACTCGAGGTGTTTGGCAAGATCGATAAAGTATTCGTCGCTGGAACGCTATTACGAGACTCCGAGGTAATTACGAATATTCAGGATGCAATGAAAAAGCTCTGTGCGGAATTCATAACAAGCGGATAACGTAACAACCATCGAGCAGAAGTTATGATCTCTAAATGGGGCTCCAGTGAGCTTTTATTACAACGATTAGTATGTTTGTGGTTTTCATCTATATAATAACGAGAACGCGATTACGTTAATTTCCACGTCATTTAGCAAACCACTGCTTCAAATGGCTCATAAGAGATCAGATCGTTTGGTACGATTGTGAAAAAATCATTCTGTTTTAAAGGACGTACGAGTACTTTTTATACCGACTTGTACCTACACTGAGAAAGTTTTAACAACCTTCGAATCGTGTAAAATTGAAAATAATTTTTCGATTTTACGGGCTCTGCGAAAGAACGCGTTCCAAAACGAACGATAGCATGCAAAAGAGAGCAAGTTCTTTTCCCGGGAGTAAATCGTTACGGTTTCGTATTGTGTCTCGTATCGCGGTGGACTGCACGTCTCCCTTTGGAAGACCATTTCCAGTCTTATCTTCGCAATCAATGTGTTCTGTTACAGTAACACGTGGACCAGACAGAAAAATCGCACGAGACGATTTATCTCAAGCGGTTCCACGGTATGGATATAACGACTTGATCCTATATAGATTCTATACAGTAAAAGAGGTCACAGTGACAATTCCCGGTCGCAAACGTTGATACGTGAAGAACGACCCGTTTCGCTTCCCAATCGACAGACCGAAAGTTGTCGATGGCCGCGAATCGATCCGGACCCAGGCCGAACTTCTTCAGAATCCAGCCATCATCCTCGCCTACCCCACAATGGCGCCTCCGACGCTATATATAATTCTTTCTTATAACATTGCTTCGTCGGTCACTTTATAATTGCATCGCTGTCTTCGCTGCGTTTAGACAATTGCTCGACTGTGTCCACAAATGTTCAAAAACTATCCGAACGACACGACTGACAGCAGCGTCGGTAATAAACACTTGAGCTGCATGTCTGTAGAAATTAGCATTCGCAGATCGTTAATTATTCGCACCGTTGACATGCAGAGTGACTCGTGACGAAGATTTGAAACAGAATCCATTAACACTGGGTTTACGGAGCACTAAAGAATGAGTGACCAAATTGTTAGCCATATTTTTTATAATATATACATAACGAAAGAAATTCGTTCAATAATTCCTCGTGAATGTATCTTCACCGTCTTAATATCCGTAAATTCAAAATATTAGAACCCGTTATTTTGACGGGATCCGTAAACCTAGTGTTAAATATGTATGTCATCATTCGCATATCACAATATACAGTAAGAACGTAGAGGAGGACAGCGCGTGTAAAGACGAACTTCCGAGAATCGATGACGTAGACTCGGCTACCCCCACCATCGCGCTCGGCTCGCCCGTCCGGATAGGCCTCACGCTGCTGAGGCGTCGCGTGACGTAGAATCGGCTACCCCCACCCGGCCGACCAGCGCGTGTCCTGTCTGCACAGGATACCGGAACGCGATAGTGGGGGTAGCTGATTCTCCGTCGTCAACTCTCGGAGGTCCGTGTTTACACGCGTTGTCCTTTTCTACGTTCGCACTGTATAGCTACGACGGAGTAACTTTAATCAGTCCATTGATTAAAAGATATTACAAATGACGGCCACTGAAAGCACACCTTTAAATCGATATTAAACGAGCCAATGATTTTACCTCGTTTCAGATATTCTATAATTTATGAGCGTGTACATAATTTCTAAAAATGTTCAGACGATTTCGATTGCAAATCCACATAATCGCGGAAGCATACTCGATAATATTTATTTTAATATTTGCCTACATTGGGCGGGAAACGTAGTTGCCGGTGTTTATGCTTCTTGAGTAACATCGCAGATGTTAGATTATACTATAAAAGTCTCGGGAAATTCGCAATATCCCGCATTGTGATAAACTTTGGAACAATGCGGCTGACGGGGCGCTATGTTTTCTATCCTTTCAGGCGCACTTATAAATATGTTGAGCGTACAAATAAACGCGGCGGCGGCGCGGCTCGGCGTTCTGTACAATCGCGCGGGAACATTCTGAAAAGTGTATTCGGCGCGGCGGCGACGCCGAAGAATATTTTATAAAAACATTATCTGGAAAAAACGAGGTTCTCCCGCGGCGCAGCCCGCTTCAAATAAATCCGACCGCCTCCTTTTCCATCGTATTATCACATTTCCAGAAGTGATGCATTTCTGGGACACACCGGTGAAATTTCAAACGGGCCAGAAGGTTTATTATCATATTTCAGCGACCTGTTCGCGGCGGGGGTTCGTGGCGCTGATAATACGCCTGTAGCATCTCGTAATAGTCAAATTTCATCGCGGGTCGGGAAATATATTCGCATTTCGGATTCTTTGACCGGAATGCTCGCGCGAATATCTCCGCTCGATCCTCTGACACGTATTAGGAGGCGTTCGTGGCCTCTGAACGATAGCGAAGCAGTCTTGAAAAGCATCCACTCTCCATGAAACGCTGTTTTAAAGAAACCCCGATGATAGCATTCGCGTTCGAAATCCGCGAAATTTTTCCGTTTATTCCGAGCTTCGACCGGAAGCAGTATTTAAAAAAGAACAGCTGCCCGCTCGATGAAAGCGTTAATGGATTAGTATACTTTCACAGCGGATCTTTTTCGCAACTATAAAAGTCGCGTTGCACAAGACCGTTCACAGATTTAATTATCAATTTTTTAAAACATATTTTTTTCAATAGATTTTTTAATAAAATTGGGTATTCTTTTTCTTTGAAAAAAAATTAATCTTTTTGATTTTATTCATTTAATAATCAGTTTTTAATTTTTATTACGTCGGTAGAAATTAAGTAATTAAATGTCGATTTTAATATAATAATATGATGAAAATAGAACCGGATTAATGGAAGACAAACAGTTGACTTCATGCGGAAACCGGGTAAGTCCACTTTTTCAGCGAAACAGGGAAAAAAGGGAATTTTTTCAAAATGCTACCATTTCTACAGAAGATTGGATTTTCTAATTCCAATAAAAACCCTTTTCAAAAAGAGCGAATAACTCTGACATTTTTAAATATTTTAATCTGATAAAAATGTAAAATAAACTAAATGTGAACGCCACTGTAAAAAAAACACTGGTATTGTTCACTTATTATTGTTTTGTTTTTCTTAAAAAAAAATCCCGAAAACATAGTATACATATTTAGGGCGGTCCACCCCCTAACAACGTTTAAGATCGGGAGTCTGTGAATAATTTGGCGACGTTGGGCTTTCAGGCTGCTCCCAGTCAAAGAATAATCTTTATCATTCGGTACTGGCAGCAGTTACAGGCGCCGCGAGACATCCGGGTAGAGGTAGTTGGCAGTGCAGCCGCTTTTACACTTGTCCAGACAGTCGGCTGCATGCGCTGGTGCGGGTTTTAAAGGGTCTGGGGGGAGACGTGTTGGTGAGCAGCGTGCATCTGAGGGCGAAACGACGGACAGTCGCGACAACGTGAATTTTCGTGTGATACTCGTGATTTTTCTCCGCTTTTCCGAGTCCCGCTCCTTCACCGAGGGGCGCGCGGCCGTCTCTTTCGCTTACACGTCGGCCGTCGCGAACACAGGTGCATACGCCGCGTAAATTTCAAACACTTCCGAACCGTCGAGAGTTAAGATGACATGTGGGGACAACAACGAAAAACAAAAGGAAAAAAAATACTATTTCAAAAAGGTTTCAGAGGTAGCTCGCCAGTTTGTCCGACTGCTTTTGTCGGCTAATGTGTTTCCGGGGTTTTCCATTACACATTGTCCCCGCTGATCGACAAACTGCTGCCGCGCGAATGGCTCCCGCAAGACGCTTTACTCACTGTCCACGTATGTACGCTTCTGAATCAACCGAATAATACAACAACCTTGCATAACAAAAATATGATAATTCTTACATATATATTCATTTTTCGATATTTATTTCAAAACGGCCGTCGGAATAGGGGTGGAAAGTGCATTTGTTCGTTGATCTCAGAAACTGTTAACCCCGAAGAAATAATAAAAAAGAAGGTTTATCGAGAGAATGTTGTACCAACTGACTGTTAATTACTATAATTGTATGTTTCTATGAAAAATTATAAATCTACAATTTGCAACAGCGCGATTAATTTCGCCAAAAACCCAACAATGGAGATGCCACGAATTCTAGACGAATCGTTGCGATTCGCGAACAGATGCCACGACGCGACGGTGGAAAGCAATCAGCAGCCACGGTGTCAATGGATCGCGCGATACGACACGGAATAGCTCGTACGCCACATACGCTAAATATTTCGGATTACAACAGCCATTCTACATTCACGGCCGGGGGTGGTTTCTTTCGAAGCGGGGCGTACGTGCCGTGCATTCCACTGACAAGGTTGTGAACGGGTGCACCGGGTGCACCGGTTAGAAAGAAGATCGGACAAAACAACGGGCCGCTCTCGAGACGGATTTTCTTAGCCAGGACATTCCGGTGTCAATGCTTGCGCCGCACGTTGCATAGCGGTCCGTTTAAACAATCTAGCGTGGAATAAAAATCAACCAACGGCAAATATTTATTATTTTTTCTTCCTAAATACCGACATTCTTTTACTACCCTCTGAACTCTTTCCTATTTTAGGGTTTCTTGGACTGTGGGAAACGAATATTTTATTTACATCGAAGAGAAAAATATTTTGGTTGCAAAATAGGTCGTTAAATTCGTCTTTTCAGCGGCTGTAATCCCTCCCCCCCCCCCAAAATATGAAATTTTAATTTACGATTCAGACGTCTATCGTGCGTCGCCGTGGCAAAGGAGAGAAATAGAGAGACCGATGGGCTCGAATTATCCTACACCGTTTTTCGTTTGATTTTGCCGGCAATGACCCACCCCCCCGGTTGGATTCAGCTGATTTATTACGGTAATAACGATAAGCGTTAGAAGATACTCCTTTCTCAGTGGATCCACGTACGTCCCGTACGAACGTAATTACCTGCGAACATCTGTAGGAATTGCGGTTAGTTTTCAAACTGCGTCGGTCGCACCGGTTCGCTGAGTTTCTCCCGCGAGAACGTCACGTGGAATTGGTATCATTATCACGAGCTTATCGTTATCGCCGTACGCGGTAAAAGGATCTTCCTGGCGGCCTTTCAGCGGGAGCTTCCTTTAAACAAAGACACCCGCCGAATCCTCCGGAGAGGGTCGGAACAATAGGAACGAAACACGGTAGCCGCAAAAGCGATAGGAATCCCTCTGCCGAGCGAAAAAAGTCTATAGAAAACCGTGGCCGCTTTGAAGTTTGCCCATCGGACGGGAAACGTTGTTTTGCTGCTTATTATCTCTGCTGGATTCACTGCTCGCCTGACTCGTAATTTTTTTAAGCGACCGGTGAAGATGAAATTTATATTTATAATTGATCAAAAATAAAATAATTAAAATATCAAATATAAGATAATTAATCAGATATAAAGTGGGAATAATTTTCTCCTTCTCGCACGCATGCACGCACGTGGAAATAGTCCAACTGTTCTAGTTTATCGTCAGTGACTTCCACCAACAATGTTACGTCGAATTTCTACACGTATATCTTTTAAAAGGACGATAAATTATTTAATTTACGATTTTTAAACGCGAAGAAAAATGTTGAGAAAATTGCAATTGGTCGTAGTTACAAAAACAGATTCTAAAAGTTGTATTAGAGTTTTATATGTAGAGTATAAAGAGTTATATCGAAAATTTTAAAAATTGTGGATTTGTGTCAATCATTTCCTGAAAATTTCATTTATGCAAAAATGTTTCGACCGCTTTTTAGAATCGCATAAATTTTCTTAAATCTGAACCAAACGATTCCAAATCTCTTAACATGTTAGAACACGTTAGTTTACTAAGTAACGTGATCCTGTATTCTCATTTTTCGGATGAACGGTCATTGACATGGGGATCTCGGTTGGCGAATAATAATTGAGGTTTTCAAATGGCCAGCTTCCGAGCGAGAACCATTCCGAAACTTTTACGCGTAATCGGAGGCTAGCCGGAATTGTTATTGAGTTTTCGTCCAATTATAAGTTTCTAATGATAATTCAGCTTGTCTCTTCCAATTAGCGAAACTATCGTCTGTTACGGTGAATGCGCTACGGACGGTTCGATGGAAGAATTTACTTCGGGGAGACCTCCTATTAGCGTCGTCTGTAGAACGGAAGCCTTTTTCCGTCCAATTTCTTGATCGATAACTTGCATGCGCGGAAATCGACCGCGTTCACCGAAATAAAGAACAAATCTATGTGCGCCGTACGTACTTTTGTTCGGGTAGATATAAAACTATTTTAAATGCCACTGAAGATTCGGCTGGAAAGCGTGAACGTATTTCTTTGAGGTGGTTTAAAGGCAAGACTCTATTCGATTAAAGTTTATTGAACTATCTATTACCTATTACGTCGGAAAACTTTCTGCCATCTTTCGAGTACCTTCATTATTCCGTGGCCGGAGAAGTTCTTACTTTCGCGAACGAAAAACTACATTGAAAAAAAGTGAGCGAACTTTATAGTCGATCCTATCACTGCTAAACAAAAACCGAGCTAGAATAATTAAATCAGTATTCGTATAACACACCGTTGTAACAGCTGACACGGAATTATTAATATTCTTCGGGATCAGTTTAATCCAACAACTCTATCAATCTTGTGATCTGTATTTTTCTATGTAGTTCAATCCCTTTTCGATTATACCACCGATGGTTCGACTTCGATCAAATTAACATCAGCGATGACCCGACTAACAGATGTAACCCAGCGGTGAATATCTTACGAGTTGAAAGGCCGTCTCCGCGTTTACACGTGCACGGGATACGATGAGAGTTTACACGGTAAACTATAAGACGAGTTAGACGATTCTCCGGTTACATCGATGCGATTGTTTGAGCAATCACGATGTGAGATTAACCCGCTTCTAAGGAAACGAAATGTTTAACATTAAATCAGCCACAGTGAAATGACTGGTTATCTGTAAATAGTACAGGGGGTTCAACTACCCTGAGCAAGAACGATAGCAACAGACCCCCAGATTCGTGCGTGCATCAACAAATCGAAGTTGCTGGAAAAGTTAAAGGGACGCCGAAAGAGCGATACATCTCGAAATCGCACGAGGATTATTCATTTCGCCTGAACAACCCTTAAGGGAGTTTCACAGCGAAGGAGTCGGACGTAAGACGTAGTTTGTACGAACCGCAGATCCCTCGGCAGCGATTTAAACCCCGGCGATCTCGACGTAGCTAATTCGAAATGCCCGGCGAAGCGGCGACGCTTTAAAGCGATTTTGAAATAATGGAACAAGAGGACGACGCCGAGAGGATATACCGAATGGATCGATTAAACGGATGATCGATCGTGAGAAGCTAATTATAAGCCGTATCGTTCAGGTCAATTGAAGTAAAATGAGAATTGAATTTACTCTCGTCCGTCCCCCGACTTAATCGGTTCTTTGGTGTCCAATTTACACGCTGATAAAGTAAAGATCCAATTTTTAAGTAAAGTTTATGAAATATATAACATCTTCGATCAGATTTTTTACATTATTATTGACAGAAACGTTACGAATTTTGTTCACGACTGAATCTATCATATTCGGGCGTGAAGTTTGATCTTTACGTTCCTTTAAAATTTTTGATGTACGATTTTTTTTATTGTTATCGATCTTCGAATTGGGAGGTGTACTCTCAATCTGACTATAATATAAAGTACACCACACGAGCACTTCGCACGACCGAACTCGATCCCTATTTCCGTTCCCGAAAACAGTAAAAAAAAAGTCGTATATCATTTTTTAGGGGACCGTCGCAAAGAGGGAGCTACAATCTCCAAATCTGTGGTAGATTCGGCCACAAAAGAAATTTCTAACATCGCAGTCTTTTTAAGTAGCACTCGGATCCCAATTTAACGTCGATAATTCACCGAAAATCAGAAATGATCAAATACTTTCGACTGCAATCGCTAAATCTGCTGCTTGTTCTACGATCGAGGAGCAACCAACCGGCCCGCGAAACGAGTAAGTAGATCGCAAGTATGCGCAACGCTGCTCTATCGTTTTTAAGTAGCACTCGGGTCTGATGGAATGCAACCCGGACTCCTGGGTACACATTGAACCGGGGGGGTGGATCCGTTGTCTGTGAATGGCGTGAAAAAAAAAAGAAAGAAAGGTAACGCGAATACGTAATCAGCTTTCAATCGCGTAATCCCCGGACCGCTTCGATCGGTTTCATCCCGCAGGAGAATTGACATAGACGCGCGTCAGCGGGAACGTTCCGCTCGTGCAATTGGAGCTGAATGCTCGCTCATGCACGGAGGCATCTGTTGAAACACCATAAACGTCTGTCACAATTGTTTTCCGTGGAGGGTAAAGCAATGCATGCCGAAGAGGATTCTCGGAGGCGCGCTGGGTTGCGCGCGTCTTCTATAAAATGCAGGCGTCTCGGATGCCGTCGCGCCGCGTCGGTTTTCGGCGAAGCCTTGGGATGCAGTTAGATCGGTTTCAACGACACCCCGTGCAGCCAGCACCTGCTCTCGGATGTAGCAACAGCGCGAACACCTTTTCCCCTGCTGTCCTCCCTCGCTTTCCCCCATTTTCCCACCGATCATCCATTTCCATCTCGCTTCCACCCTCCGTTTTCTTCGCGGGATCGCTCGCCAAAGTTGTCTTACTTGCCACGCATCCTTCTCTATTTATCTCGCTGTCTCTTCCGCATCCAACTCCACCTCCCCACACCCCGCGCCACGACCCTTCGCCACGTACAAAGCAGATTGCCAAATATCCACAGGTTGTTGATTTTAGCGGCTGCGTGCCGTGGATAGTGCATTACCGTACGTGTCAAGACGAGTGCGGACGGACTATGAATCTGGGATTAGGCTGGGATCTGGATTATCGTTCTTGCGTCCGGATTTCATGAAATAACCGTGCTGACGATGCATTTCGATCGCGAACGTTTAAACATTCAAATTCTGTATTATGAAATGTTTTTCTAATTCCTGCTGCGTTGACGTCTTTTTTCTCTTTCCGAATAGTCACGTCGGTCAGAGACAAGGCACACTTAAATCTGTGGTGATACTGTTTCAGACTGTCACAGAATACTTTCGTGCACACCGATGCGCTCTATCAATCGACGACAGCGCCACGGTTCATACGGTTGTCATGCACAACTATACGCAGTGGTGCGCTGCCAAAAATTGTCAGTCCCTCGCGAGCTACAGCGGTCGACGGACCTCCCCTCGAAGGAGTCCCTCGGCACTTCCTGGAGGACTTATGTAGGTTTCTCGTGGACCTGGATGATTTATGAAAGATCTAGGTAGGTGCGTGACTGCTGTACAATTTCAATAATTTATTCAAAGAAAAGTATAATTTAATATATTATCGCGAACAATAAAGATTTAAAGAGTGTGTACTTTGAGAACGTAAGAGTCCCGAAAAACTGGTAAAAATATGCTAAAACGATAAACGAAAAGTTAAAACCACTTCTCAATTTGATAGTCGAAACTAATTGCGCTGATACACGATATACGCGCATGCAGGAGCACCGCGCCAAATCGAATCTTATCAAAACACCGACCGAGTTAATAGAATTTTCATTGAATAGTGTGCGCTGCAAGCCACTATGGCCAATAACGCACCATGATATAATGCAGAGGAAGCCTGTAGACTTGTTCAGTCATGTGGCTTCCACGTATATGCATGTTGGTTGTGGTTACGATCTCGGTCTTCCAAACTACACTCTGATTATGTGTATGCGCTTACATTTTACATCGATCACGTTTGTTGCGTTCGCGCCGCATTCAATATGCTCGTGCATCTACAGTTCCGCCATTCCTCGCGTGACAGTGTTAATGAAAATTCTTCTCTAATTAAAGGACAGTTTCATACAAATATTTTATTCCAACAAGACTGAAAACTTATCATTATGACATAAATTTGTCATTCCACTTTAAAAATTAAATGCTATCGAATCAAACCGTTTGAGCATTTTTTCACAGAAGACTAATATTTATCTAAACATTTTTTAATGTCGTTTAATATTATTTTAACGACAACGCCTTGGATTCTAAAGGATCTTGAAATCTAGAAAGTGATATTTCAAGATCTTTTTATTTCAAGACTGTTTATTAATTTATTTAATTTACTATCTATGTATAACTTCTAAAGAACATTGAAATCTAGAAAGAGATATTTAAACATCATTCACTTTTTATTAATTTCTTTAATTGACTACCTGTAACTTTCTTTTTCATCGCGTGGCAATTACTTTCGCACGTTAAATCCTAAAGTAACAACAAACGATAAACAACATCCCATCTTGTCCCGAGATTGTATCACACAGAAATTTACCCAGGGAGACAGAGCATATACTGACGATTAAAGCACACGTTCTCTTAAACATAGTCGCTTTAAATAGCGTTAAACATCGTGTCAGTTTCTTTCTGGAATAAAAAATCCCAGCGTACACCGAGCGCCGAAAACCGTCCAATCTCCTCCGAGAATTGCGTCACAGAGAATTTTTTCGAGACCGTTCCCGTGCGATTAAGACGGAGCAAACAATTCCGGGCAAATTATACCGCGAGGGATAATTGTGCGGAGTTCTTGAAAAGTTTGGGGAACGAAGCGTTGGATCACGCGAGGCAACTCAATAAACTCGACGGCTCCGTTCGTTAATTCCGGGGCGTACGCGAGCTGAATTTCGAGTGCTGTGGGGGGTTCGACGAGCTTTCGCCACGGCCAAACATGATCACGCTCGGTGCGTCCAAGATCATCGAGGAAATTCAATCATCCCGACATCGCGATTTCAGCGAATCGAACAGACAGAGAGGGAGAAAGAGATGAGAGGAGAGAGAGAGGGAGAGAGAGAGAGAGAGAGAGAGAGAGAGAGAGAAGTTCGGTAGGCGACGTTCGGCAACGGCGTCAGCGTCGGCGCACCGTTCCTTCCCCATATAGCCTTTCTGGATCAGCCGCATCTGCTCTCAATGCATCTCATATTTGAAGCCTTACGACGTCGAAGCTTGAGAAGGCGATAAGCGGTCGAGTGAGAGTTTCCCGGGGATTCCATCGAGGACTCGAGTGATGTTCGGCTTGTCGTGCTAACCAAGAGAGCGCGGAACTACCAGTCGAGCGGTTTACGAGGGGTGCCGGGGGAAGGTTAGAGGCGGAAGTAGGTACTTGGATATGGAAATGGGATGGCCCCGGCGCAAATGCAAAGCTCGAATCTATCAATTTCACTCTACAGGTAACCGCGATTCCCGGTGATGCTGGAGAAGCCAGCCAGCTTCGGTAATCCGCTGATTCGAAGAGTAAACACAAAGGCCCCCGGAAGTGCTCGATTCCCGCTCCGGGGATAGGAGTGGATGGAAAATTGGGAAAAAGAGACACCCAATCAGACCCGGCGGCGAACGGAGACGGATATACCGGTATACAGGGTGTCCCGTTTCGGCTCGATCTTCTTATTTTCAGAATGCATCGATCTAATACGAAATAAACTTTCAAGGATATTTTTTCATATTGACGTTCAAGTGACTTTGAACCTTGAAAATGAAGGTTAATCTTGAAATTCGTACTTGAGAAGAACACGGGCTTCGTGAGAGATGCAAACATCTTTTGTAGAAAATGTTATTTTTCCAAGAATATTTTCGATGAGTTGATTATAAAATTTTCCAGGCATTTTGCAATGTTTCTCTTTAGATGTTCGAAATGCTGCGCTTCTAACACGACACATTGCCGTAGACGCAATTGATAAACTGTAATAATTTTTCGTTAAAAAGGGATGTACAGGGAGTCACGCTATTCAGGTCACCCCGTATATATTCGGGGTGATAAACCGTGGCCCTGCAATTTGTCCGAATTGCATAAATGAGTTCTCGATTTTACATTTTGATCAGTAAACCCCACGGTTATTTCGTATCGATTCATTCGATTCCTCGGGACAAGGATTTTCAAACGAGTTGAAATATTTGCCGCGCGAAATAGATTTCCGAGATATTTAACAATTTATGCTTAGTATTTGATAGTTTCATCGGTTTTGAGAAATGTATGGATTTTAGGGGATCGTTAATAATTCAATCGCAATAGAAGACGCAATTTTACAGGAATTTACGAGGCCTGTCTGGAGCTGCCGACCCTATCCTGCAATTTTCTTACAAATTCCCTAGGACCTAAACGGAAGATATATTCAAGACGACCGAAGATAAATTGCTCTGCCAGCCAACTACGACCCAGACCTAGAAAACTGAGTGCACTAGCTGTAAATGGAAGTAAGTCGCGTGGGTTTTAAAACGTTTGCGAAGACGGCGAACAACTATAAGATAAGGAAGTCATTATTGAAGAGACTTCTAAAACTAACCTGTAAAATAAAATCATACCTTTACAATTATTTCGCGAAACACGAGCAACAGTTTCACGGTTAACGTTCTACTTGTCCAAAATAATCAAAAACAAAAAACTGTGAAAAAGTTCTGTAAAAATCTTCACATAATTAGATCCACATTAATGGAAAAATTCATAACAATTTTTCCATCATTCTTCCGACGAACGACAGTGGGTTTAGCATTTTCCAAGACGCATATAAGATCATCAATATGCTAGGTGTTTGAGCTACCCAAAAAATTGGGCAGATTTTAATGTCCTGCTTTCAAAGTACGTCAGGGTGGTACCATAAACATATTCGAAGGGCGCATTCGACGGCGACACGTATAGAAAAGGGGCACCAGCGCGCCGGAGGTTCCGGGGATTGCATAAATATGTATATTGTTGGGTTAAGTCACGGTTAGCCCGGAAAAGATGTCCATCCGTTTCCATACATACGGTTACGAAGGGAATCGATAACACGCCCTGGACGGATAGCGGCTAGAAGGATGTGGGTGGTCCTCTCTGCCTTGATCGCAATATCAGAGAGCCCGTGTAAGTGGAACTGCCTGAGCAAATTTGCTGCGTGAATTTCGTCGGGTGGCAGAAGGATGCTTCTCGGTTGAACAGGGTCGGGTGGCGAACCTTTGGCCGTGCTTGTACGGGCCCACATTATGACACGCGTTCTACGAATGCTTTGATATCTGTCGTTGATAATGCGATGTGCAAACCAGCGTGTAGGAGTCACCGGGGAATTGTTGTGCCGAGTACACAGCCTCTTCCTCTCCGCTCTGTGCTCTCTCATCTCTCTCTCCGCCTCCCTCCCTCTCTCTCACCCTGTTCCTCCGCTGTCGTGGCCGGTGACCACACGCGTGATAACGAGCTTGTCGTGTGTGTACGATTCGCAGCTGCGAATTCGACCGAGCTCGTGTCACTCGATACACAAAAGCATCTGCTCGATTTACGAGCGCGTTGAGTTTCCTGGCGGACCGGACCGGACCCGGGTGTTACACAATCGGAACCGTGCCTCTCGAGTTCCTACTTTGAGGCCGGGACCGAATATAAATTTTTGTTTTTTTTTTTTTTGTCGCACCGTCGCTCTTCGAGTCACCGAAGACTTTGTGCCGCGACATCCGGTGACAAACGGCCGAACGAACCTCACCGCGTCCGATGTCAAAGGCTTGAAAGAGAGTTTGTCCTTTTTCAGATTTTGAGAAGTGAACAACTAGACGCCGTTAATGGAGGAGCTTGGTATTCTGCGGGACACTTAGTATGGCGTCTGGAATGCCTCGAGGATTCTCAAGGATGCGTTTGGTAGCGAACCAACACCGAAGATGACCCAGTCGGATAAATTGCGCCGCCGCCTTTGATCCGATCGTTAGGACAACGTGTTATGAAGATCTTCGCTGTTACACGAAGCGAACACAGCGGATTGGATGTCTACGAACCGAAGGATGCTGGGAAACTTATTAGTTCTGGCATAACTTCTTGCATAGTTGATTATCAAGTTTGTCAAAGCGGTGCCGAGATGTTTACATCAGGTGTACGTGTAGTAGATTTAGTCTTGTTCAATCGTTCAGTCATAATGATTTATAAGCATAGTCGCTGTAATCTTTAGCATTTTTCTACAATTGTTTGTAGTAAAGTTGACAACTTCCTGTCGTCTTTATCACTTCAACAATACTCGATCAAGAATTCTTACGTCATCGTGATGGAAAACGTAATCAGAGGACGCCAAAAATTATCCTTCTCTTAGCGAGCTAATTTCTAAATAAACAAAACGTTTCGTTAGCCCGTCACCTTTAGCACACCGGCCGCTTCGGACAAACTAACTTCACCGGCATCCATTAATCTTCATAATCTTGGCTCACGAGGTAAACTGAAAAGAGCTTTTTCATACATATATTGCGCAGTGAAAATGCGCTGAGAGTAGATACTCGAATGAAAAATAGATTTTGTTCGTTCCGAGACCATGGTGGCCAAATTCTCTTCGATTAAATATTTTTATTATTGTGCGTTGTGCGTTGTGCGTTTTACGGTGGATCCGGTCAATTATCTTAATTCTTTCCTGTTTTAAGTTGCACCGACACACTTTTGTTCTAAATGCATAAAACCCGCAGTCTACCGATTACGACCCAGTATTATTTTAATAAATGATTCTGTTGTAGGAAATGCGAAGGTCGGGAACTTGGTCGGCAGCCTAATAATACGAAACGTAGGACAGAAATCTACACGGATTTAGCTATCCGGTGGGCGCTCAGGAATTCAGTTCGCATTTTTCCGTCTGGAAAGGAAGAGACTTGGAATAGCGGCAAGAGAAAAGTTGAATGGCTCAAGGCGAAGCCTGCCTACCTATGCAAGTGCAATATGCAGTTTCTCAGTTTCCGGAATCACCGTGCGCATGTTTATCATCGAAAAGTGGCACAGTTTTCAAGTTTGCACACAAGCTTTAGCAGACCGAGCAATACAGCGGGGCGAACACACGGCCTGACGAACGACCCAGATTCGGCGAACAAACTTTTCCAATTAATTCGCGCTATTTTAATTTATCGCGTCGATCTTCTCTCATGAAATTGCCGCGCGCGCGCGAAGGGAAAAAAGATTCAATCTGAAACTGCAGCGACAGTGGATCCCCTATTCTACTCGTACCGCCGCCATTAAATGAGAATGCGCCTTTAAGTCGTCGTCGAGGAGCTATCAGCGATTTTATCGAACGGCGCTTTGATTTCAACCGGGGAAAAAAACACATTTTCGAGCTGGAATACGAGTTTTATAAACCGCCCAGTCGGTCTCTTTCGACGGTGTGCATCTGTTTTGCATTTTCCCTGTCTCTTGCTGTGCTACTCGAATTACCATCACCATTGAATCGATTCTTTAAAGCTGTTTAATCACAATAATATCTTAATACGTATTTATTTTAAGTTCTTCAGCTTCAGGTTTCTTATTTCGTTTGTGGATTCTGTTTTTATTGTTACTAATCTCAAAATTTGAAAGAGTTAGATGAAGTATCGTACTTTTCAATATTGAATTACGTTCAATGCCATTTTAATAAGAAAAATGTCAAAAATAAATTGGTAAAAGTCCCATAAGTTGAAGTACTATTTGCATCCGCTGTAGCATTAAAGTTGACCAACGAAAATCGAAATTATTTTTCACGAATCTAATAGGGCAAAGCGCGGACCACTCGCTTTAATATAGCCTCTAGCATCAAACTCGAAAATCTTTTCTACTGGATGCAATTAAATCCGCGGTACGGCCACGCAACCCGACTCAATTGATCCTGTTTTGCGGCGAGTTGATCTACAAAACCGTTTTATTATATGCGGCGTGTACCTCGGCGAAGTCCAACATAGTCTCTAATTCGGTGCACACGCACCGACCACGGAATTTCCAGGTTTCCTATGGAATGAACAAAGTGCAACGGGAACAAGTATGGAATAACAGCTTACGATATCCTATTCCATCACGGTGCACAACTACTTGAAAACTCCCTTGCCAATGTACAGGACGGTAAACGAACCGTTCATCATCGACATACACACAAAGCCATCGGATCCGCTATATCTCGATACGGCTCACGCGTTAATTAGTACTCCATAAATCATGCTAGCAGTGCACTTCCACGAGGCTGATCAACGGAGCGCAACCACCTGCGTTAATTTCGTCTAGACTATATCGCGGCACATATCGCGATACTACTCGTGAAGCTAAAGAATAGTTCCTTCGCGAATTCGATCGCAAACTGTTGGGGCAGGCTCTCGTGTGCAACTGCATCTCGACAAATGAACCGTGCATCTAGATTTATATGCCGGCTCACGTGGATAAACCATTAACAGAAAATGGCAAGACCAACGTCGAGGCTAACGGAAAATCCATAGAATGCTTCATTTGCTTAAAAAGTTAATTAACCCTTTTCGGTTCAACAAGTTGGTCCGTTTACTTCATGATATTGTTCAGTTATATTCATATATATATATATATTTAAAACAGATAAGGAACACTACAATTTTCTTTATGCTCCATGTAAATATGACATCGATCAAATTTCGGGACCAGAAATTTTCAACTTTTGCAACACGATAATCGATTAACTGAAATATCATTAGTTTTCAAAGTTGCAGATGTGTCACGCATTTTTGTAATTCGATCAGTCCCTCAGATAATTGACACATGTGCACAATTGTCAACCGACGCGTTTCAGTATTTTCTCAAAAATATTTTCATCGGACCAAGCTTTAATACTGCGTCAAGGAAGTGCAATTGCTGCCTATCGGGTGAACAGCCAATAAGGAATTTCAGAATGCCACTCGGTAAAGATGTTATTAAGTGTTACACGTAGCCGAAGGCGATACGCGCGTTATAATTCACGATGTGAATTAACATGCACGCAACTTATGATCCAGATAACGTGTATCTCGCAGAAATACGCGCGATTCCTTTTGCCTCGCTGCACTTGGGGAATAGACCAGACGTCGTCATCAGATATAAAAGGTTCAACGCGCACGTTTCTACTTTCATTTATCCGTCCTCGCAATTAGGGCTCCAATTAAAGTCTCATCAAAAGCTTTCGTACGGGCGGCGTGCGGTTTTATTGACGTTAATAATCCAGCGACCGCCGTGCCACCGCAATTGTCCACGGTTATTTTATGAAATCGCTGCTAACTATACGATAAAATTTTATGCATTAAGCAAGGCGTATAAATCATTCTGGGCAGTCGAGGAAGTCTCGACTTTATCATTATATTCTTTGTTCGTGTTTTCACTTAATCAGTAGCCTTGTAGAATTTAAGGTCGGTCCAAATCGCATTAAACTATTCGCTAATTGATGTTGCGTGAGACAACGAGGCAAAGTACGTGGTTGCTAGAAATTGTAAAAAAAACAGCTTTTTCTAGAGAACCCTACACTATTTAGAGAACACAAAGGGATTTAAATAGCTAGACAAGAAAGTGATTTTCTTGACACCAGTATTCTACTTTTTCACGCGCACGCAACGAACTGATGAAATTTTTGCGAGGATCACGTTGACCGTACATTGAATACTTTTTGCCGAAACGTTATTGCGATAGGTAAGTGGCTATTACATGGTTGGATCAATGGATTATCGAGTAATTTTCCGTTTAAATGAATGTCCCAAGATGCGAGAGCGTTTCCAACATCCACCAATTAACTTCTTCTAGCTGGCATTTATTAGGTCCTCTCGCGGATGAATGCCACCGAACATGCCGCGCCGTAGGGTTTCGTGTTATAATGTCGGAAGTGAACGTTAACCGTGACGAACGGCTAATTTCCCTGCCTCAGAAAAACCAATACATATTTTAACTTCAGCCCGATCGGTAGTCGATCAATTATCATAGGCGCTTCTGTTTATGGAAATTAACACCGACTACGCTTCTTCGCCGTCGCCCCGTCCACCGACGAATATTTCGTGCTCGGGCGAATACATTAACCGGCGCGACGCGGCGGTCTAAATAATTAAAATTTCAAAGACTCCCGTAAGCAAGAACCTATTTTATCGCTATAAACTGATAAGCAAGAAATCCCGCTACCATCAGCCATAAAAGGCCCCCACCCCGTACGCGAAAAAAGTTCCAGTGAATATTGATCCCGAGGCCATTTGTTTTTTTCGCGAATTTCACTTCGCGTTACCGGCTTGAATTATGGCCGATGCTTCGAAGCTGATATAAGGTGATTTGCGACCTGGAATTATGTGAAGCACGCGGGCACCGCGCGTCTCTGTAAAATACTTGACAATTCCGGTAAATCATACGGGACGCGGTTTAACTGCTTCTAAACGTGTCAAGCGATTTTTAACGCCACCTTCCGATTGCTGTTCACTTATCAATTTAATGCACGTGTAAACGCCTGTTTCATATAAACCGGGAGACATATTAAATTAAGCTAATGTCTAAATCTATGTAGGCTCGTAAAACTTATTCTTTACTACGATTACCGATCATTAACACCTTGATTACGCGCGCCAGCAACACCCAAGTAATTTATTCGACGCACAAATAAATTCATTCCGGATGCTTCGGTGCTAGCATTAAATGTACCAAGAGCGTTAATAAATTTTGCATGATGTTTAAAATCGGGCAAAAATCGGGAATCTTCTGATCGCGATTTCTATGCAATCCTGATGAAATTTTTGAACGTTCGAGGCATCGAATTAAAGGGGGAAGATTATAATTTACGATAAGCACTCTTAGAAACGCGACGAACCTCGAAGATATCTCCTAGCTTTAGTATCTTTAATCCTGAAGCGACCGGTTTTACATCTTTTATTTTATGGTTATTAAAATTACAGACACACTTTCACAAGAGAATTTTTTAATTTCCTTAACGCAACGTATTATAAAAATTGCTCGAAATCTAAATAAATTCAGTCTTGTAATTTTTACAAAACTGACTTATAAATCTGACAAAATATGATTCCGCAAATCCTAAACCAATTTGATGCGCAAAAACAATGTTTATAAGTGTTAAATATAGCCGACTGAAATCTTGATTACACCTCGCTTTAACAATTGCATATCGTTTAACACCGATCCGACGACAGTGCAGCACGATTAAATATTCAAAATCGCCTGCAGATAAACTGGTGCATAAGCTGCACGCACAATTCGCATGCGTATGCAAATCGGCTGTGAACGACTGGAAAAAATGTTATTCACTGCCGAACCGTCCGACGTAAAGTGACGCAAAAGACATTGTACAACCTAATTATCAGAGCCCATAAACATTTTACTGTACGATAAAATTCGTCCGCATATTAATTAACTGGCCGAGAGGTGTAGGAACACCGAGTCGCGATAGGACCCGGCGAAAGATGTCACGTTACCTTGATTGAACGTATCGCGAATGTGCCACACAAACGGTCGACCCTCGCTTTGCATTTATGGCCGAGTGCAACAGCATCTAACATTTCATTTTTGCACGCTCTAGGCATCGTTCGTTCAGGTTATGGAAATTGGATGGTAAAACGACTCGTTCTCTTACCAGCTGCGAACCAATCCTACTTTCGTTCTATCGACGGCATTAGCAGCCTTGCGCGCAGCCCATGCGGTTTCCGTGTTTCCTTTTTCATTTTTACATGATTAGAACGGCTCGTGTGCGTTTGTCGCGAAAATGGCCTGATGGAATTTCACAGAGGGCACAGATGAAAGAATTTAGCAATGTCCATTTAAAAAACTATAAGCAATGCAAATATTATACAATAAATAAAAAAGAAATATTTTTATCACAAAAATAAGCAGATGGAACTTAATACGGTGGACAGAATGAAAAAATTTAAGAATTTCCATCTTGAAGGTCTTCTCGTGAGCAATGCGAATATTTTTCATAATTACGGAAGGTGAATGACGAAAATATAATTTTAGTAGTTTTGTATGATTAGGACGGCGATTATGCATTTATCGCAAAAACAAGTAAATGGAATTGAATACGGTGCGCAGATTTAAAGAATTTAGAAATTTCCATCAAAAAAGGCATTTTATAAGCAATGCGAATATATTTTATATTTATGGTAAATTACAAAATTATGGTTTTAGCGCCCTCTAGTTTATTTCATAAAAAGAATTGTTCAAATAATAATTTTCTAGCTTACTAGCCTGTCGTTAATGAATATCCAACGCTAAAGACAGTAGCCGCTAGTAGCAACCGTCGCATTACTGGACTATCCGGCCGCTGCAACAAAATTAAGCGTCCCGGACACACAGTTCGCAACACGCGTTTCGCGACATGATGCATGCGTTTCTAGTGTCCTCGAGGTTCATTTGTTACTGTTCACCAGGTTTCTCCCTTCGGCGGGCAGTACAAGAAAGACCATTTATAAGCGACTTCCTACAAGACTCGCAGTGTTGTTCGACTCGTTTTTGAGGGGTGATCACCACAACACTTGTGTTGTCCACCTTTGTAATTTCAAGCTAATAACTGGAATGCCTGCGTTCCGGCGCGGCGGTCGTGGCAGCATGCAAATGTGTCGCAGACAGTGGAACGAAATAATAGAGGGAGTTTCTTCTCCCTTATGGGAGTACGCGGGTTGCGCAAGGTATATTTAAAAATCTATTTCCTGCATTTGTATTTTGATTTTTGTCCTCGGGAACATGGGAATATTCTCAGGCGATCCCCGAGAGATATTCCAGCTGGTTCCTTAATTTCAGAATAAGTGGACGGAGCTGGGAGGATAATGGTATATCGATTAATTGCATTGACGTAATGAGGGAATAGTGACGACGAATGGAAGAATTCGTTGGATATATCGCGCGCGCGCGCGAGAGAGAGAGAAAGGGAGAGAGAACGTGAGGCTAAATTTGTTGAGCCTACTGTAATTAATAATAATATTCCTGCGACATTAACTTTGTAAAATTTGTAGTCAGTGCGTCGTATTTTACAATATTTTCTCGAGACTTCGATTGAATAAAAATTCAACGTCCACATCTCATCAAGTATGATAATGTGCGCGACGCTCAGAAATTTGCAACAGCCTCTTGTTGCAAAAAGAAGGAAGAACGATAATAATATTTTGCCACTGTGATTGAAACCCGTAGAATGTTAATTCGCGACAACGACGTTACTCCGATTCATAGAGACGTAAACATAAATTCCGTAAAGTCGTAGAACCACTAGGTGGTGTAGCCAATATGCAAATACAATCTCTGGCTTGTAGAACAGTGATAAAGGGTCTTGATTCTACCCTTGATAAATACAGACTGAGACCCGGCAAAGTTCTACCCAGCTAGAAAAGCGATTTTATTGCTGAAGACTGATTAATACACTGGTCCCCGGTATACACTTTATATAGACATCCGAGATGGTAAAAACCAGGGGATAACTAATTATTCGCGGAGCAGCGAAATGAGCGGACCACTAAATGAATAATTCTTGAACCAAGAATGTTATTTATTACTCGTATTTGTACCGGAAATATCTTCGGCGTAGTGAGTTATAACCTAGACTATTACGCGTAGAATAATCTCGCTGGTATCGCATCTGGCCGATTGGTTGTTTAATTAACTTCTTGAATAATCAAGTTCTCGGCGGGACTGATAGGCTGACGAGGAGAATGCATTCCCGCGCCTTCTTCGTACTTTTTACAAATTCCAAAGACGCTACTATTTCTGCCTTCGTTGATTATTTTAGTTACTAATTTATTATTTTAGTAACGGTTATCAAAGCTCGATAGAATGTAACCGGCTGAAAAATAAAAATCAGGATCGACGAACTCGAAGATAAAATGCCGGATTAGATGTTCACGTAACAATAAAATTGGCTCGATCGGTTGAATCTGTCGGAAGCGACTGTACCTGTTCGTTTGATTTTTCGTGTTCTCGGGAACAGTGCAGGGGAACGGTCGGACAACAGGTTCCGTTCATTAATAATTAAAGCAGCTGAATATCTCGTGGACGTTAAATCGCCGGTAGCCCCTTTGAGACAGAGATTGAGCCGTGCATCCCCTATTCACCATACAACTGTATTTACGGCTTGCGAACGGAATTGCCCGTGTCGATAGGTATCCTGGAAAGTCATCTATTTACAGGCGGAGAATTGCCTTCCCATGACAACGAAGTCATTTCATACATTACAACGAGCGGGACACTTTAATACAAGCAGGTGCCCCCGTCACCTCTGCGCGCGGAACCGAGGGCTGACAATTTTATAGCTTGCATTTCATCTGGCCGCGTATTTTATCCGACGGGACAGTATATTCTCAATTCGAGACGATCGATCGACCGGCAATCAACCGGATACCGTGGCAACAAGAAAGCAGAGAGGAGAAAGAGCAGCAGCAGCAGCAGCAGCAGCAGCAGCGTGGCATCAAAGAAAATCGTTGCAGTGTCTTCTTCCCCGATAAATCAGCTGCGCGAGCAACAGATCGTCCTTTCTTTCGCGGGGCAGCAGATCCTGACAGATCTTGCCATATAAAGTGTGCTTTACACGAGGATCCCTTGCCTACGGACACGTGTACGAACGTGCAACCAGAAAAGTGGCCGATTCCGGCGTTTCAACCGGCGAACGGCCGCGGAAAAGAACCAGAAAAGAGCAATGAAAAACCCCGCCGTTCGGTATATTGTGCTGAGTCATCGTTAGTGTTCGGACTTCGCTGCCGAAGTAGTTTCCAACGATAATGGCTTTGAACGCGCGGCCAGCTCGCTGCACAAGGAGCACTGCGCGCAAATCGACGCCCCGTCATCTCGCTGTAAACGCGCGAAATTCGACGTGTCAAAGCCCCGTTCTCTGCCAGACCGAGTATGCTAACAACCCCGACGAAAGTATGCCCTGGCCATTCGAAAGAGTGCTCGGAAGTGTTACACGCGATCCACGCCTTTTCCTACGGACGGGTTTTTGCTTAGGTTTGCTCTTTGAGGTCCGAATCCCAAAAAACGTGGATTCCGTTCTGGGCGGCGCACTGGAAAAACGGACGATTTTTATTGATTTTCTCCTAGAGGAGGTCCGAAGAGCGACATCTTAACACACTATCGGCGGGCAACACCGTGAGCTTAACGCACGCGTCTAGCGGGCGAAAACTTAAAAGCAATTAATACTCATTAATAATAATAATAATACTTAATACCCGTCAATCGGCGCCAGTCTGCGGAGAAGGTATTAATACCCCTCCCGCCGATAGTGTGTTAAGAGAAGGTCTCACTAATAAGAAGCACACGTCCTGAGAAAAGAATGCGAAGAACACATATCCTAGAAATTAGATTTCACAGAAACCGCAGTTTCAGAACGTCGCCGATCCAACTCGATCGCTGATCCAACGTCACATTCCTGGGACGAAGTCCCCGCGAGGCATCGGTAACATTTCCCCGGCTCGATCCAGCACGGTCGTCACTTTTGCTGCGTGTCGGCACACAGTTGTAATGAGCGCGCACGTTTATTTTATGCGTGCGTTTTATCGCCTCGGCCGCGCCGCGGAGGTAAAAATGTTTTTACCGCGTGTAAACACCTTATAAACCGGAAAGGCGTATTTTTTTTTCGCGCGCGGGGGGAGAGTTTTTTCGCCGGATGGGTAGAATTTACTGCTCGTGACATTTCAAATTGCAATTAGCTTCAGAGGCCGGAGGATCTGGTGCCGGCTTCCGCGGATCGAGAACAGGCCGGGGACTCTTCTAAGCTAGGCGTGCCCCGGCGCGGCGCGCCGATTCTTCAAATAGTATCATGAATATTTACGCTTGCACTTCGCCGAGGCGAATCAATATATGTATACGCGTAGCCGGAAGGCATTTCGACGCAGCCCGTATTCAAGAAGCGACACCCTCGTCCCCCATTCTCGCCGGTACCACGAACAGGATTTTTCCTTCGTCTTTCTTCGGCTACTTCTTTTTTTCCCACCCGGTGTGTTCCCTCCTTACTCTCTTCGTTCCGGGGGATCAAGGAGATTGGCCAGTGCATCTGCTCTCGCTAATCCCAGAAGAAAACGCGACGGAAGAATAAGGAACGAGGGGAATCCTAGCGAAAGCATGACGCGAACGATCCTTTTTTTTTCCGAGCTCCACCACCTGGGGTAACACCGCGTCATAATTCTACCCGGAAACACCGGGAACCGTTTGTTAGAATTCGCAGGCCGAGATCACTGCGATGCTCGGCGTTATTAAATAATGACCGGGAACACGAAACTCGGAGACAATAATTTCGGTTAAACGAACTCCGGTTGGGCGCGGAGGGGATGTGCGCGGAACGCTTCTGGGAATAGAATTGTTGCGAAAGATCCTAGAATAAACAAAGATTTCGAGCACGGGCCGGCACGCGTGATTACTAAATAATACTGCCGGTAAGTCGATGGAATTTTGAATTAAAATATTGTACCGTCGCGCAGTCAATTCGCGACGATGGATGGCGCGTGAAGCTCGCCGGTACAGTGTCTGGCTACTTGCAGAGAGATTCTACTTATCTTTGAGCGCACGTCAATTTTTGACGCAGCCCGTGTACAGGTACGTAAAGAATGGAGAATGAACCTTTAAATATTTCATGACGGTCGAAAGATGTGAATTACATCATAGACCGGGAGAAGATGGCGGGTGGAACGGCGCGGCGCGGCGGCCTGCGCTTCGACATGGAAACGGGGCGAAAGGTGGAGGAGTATAAGGGTGCGCGGCGTTAGGGAGGTCGAGGGAAAGAGGAGACGGTAAGAGGGGGGTTCGGGTACATTGGATGCGGGCGGGTACGAGCGTGGTGTGGCATATTATACCGTTAATACAGTGCATATCGGGATGCGAGCAGCTGGCGAGAAAATCATAACCGCCCCCCTTTCTAACCCCTTCAACTCCATCTCTTTTTACTACAGACGAACGTGCGCGGTATGCGCGCGTTGCTTCGTCCTTATTAATATATGCCTCTCTCGGCACAAGTACCACTATTTCAGGATTACCGGGACCAAAAGTTATTGGAGCGCGAACCGAGAACCCTTTTCCCCCTGCCAGTCCCCGCGCCGCTGATCGCACTTACGTCACTTTGAATTTGGAACTCGATGAATACCGCAGTGCGAACACCGCGATAGCGATGCCGCTATAGCGCTCGCCGCGAACGAAGATGGAGGACACTTCTATCGCAATCTTTTAACTATTCGAGAGAGTGCCGAATATCGACCGCCACAATCCCTGCGATACCGAAGTTATTTAAGGGAGTATTCTCGGCCGGGGCCGTCGATTTTCAATTGTGATCAATGGACTACGGATTTTATGCGTTCCCCATCGAAATTAGTAGATCAAATACAAATACATATAAAGGAAACGATCAAGGTGTTTAAAACTTTTACAATCAAGGATTACAGTACACGTATCTGGGTATTTGAGATTTGTTAGATGTTTTTCAGAAGCAGTTTTTCTTAGATCGTACAGTTCCCGTTTTCTTAGATCGTGTATTTACCGTAACTAAAATTCTTCTATGGAATTTCGACTGATCTCTTCCTATCGAAATCGGTGATTGCCAGTTGGGCGATATACCTTGTGTTGCGACGTATCAATACCAGAAGTCACTGTGAAATTGCTATGAAGAGAAGGAAAAATTGTTTAGCGTCGCGAGATGAGATAGAAAAGGGATTTTCAAGTGAATGGTAGGGTTACCAACGGCTTGTAAAATTCAGATAATGGCACGGTCAAGCTCCGTCGGATATATCAGCTGCGCGTTTCGCCGGGTTCTCTCTCTCTCTCTCTCTCTCTCTCTCTCTCTCTCTCTCTCTCTCTCTCCTGGGCAAACATCGGTGACCGGCGATCCCTGATGAAGACATCAGAACCCGGGGATCAGCGAACAGGAAGCGGAAAACTGAAACGTAGCTGCGAGGGACGGGCCAAGTCTGGCAAGACAGACGAGCAAAATCTCCGGGATCGTGGCGAATTAATGAAATGCAAATTGCGTTTAAGTGTGAACGCCTCCTCGAGCTTTCGACACGTTCGCTTTGGTTGCGAGTACAAGTACAGGTCGGTGCTAGGATTTAATTAGCTCTATCCATAGCTAGGGATTCTAGGGGGGGGGGAAGTGAGAGAGAGAGAACGTTCTTTCCATCGTTCGTTCGTTCGTTCGTTCGTTCGTTCAGATCTTACCCCCGACGACAGCGACGACGGCGGCGGAGTTTTCATCGCTTTTCGGAAGTTGTTAATTAAGAAGTCGACGAAACAGTCATTCCGGAAGCACTTTTAAATGTACCCCACCTTTCGGATAACGATATAGCGTCCCAGGCGTGCTCGGGATGTAAGCACCTCGACGTAGACGGCCATTCATATTCATTCAGGTTCACCTAGGCAATCTACGCTATATCCGGAACACCGTCATTGTATCGTTATTGCTATACAATATCAATCACAATTATCCGCGGGCCGTCACGCGTTTCGCAAGTGTGTCGTATTACGTGTACAAATTAATCTGCTCTCGCTTGATACTCGACTGTAATTTTAATTTAACGATCCCACTCGGAGCCGTCGATTTTACGCGATTTATAGAACGTGAAATTTTCGTGTGTGTGACTGTGGATGGAAATTCTGTATGTTAGCGAATTACAACGAAGCAAAATTTTATATGTGTCATAAAATTTGAAGATTGATTCACTTCATCGGTGAGATATGGTAGCAGCCAATTCGAGAAGCATAGTTTTGAGAATAGAAGATCATTTTAAAACATTGAACAGTTGCATAAAATTCGTTATTTTTGTAGAAGGATCTTGTTAGTCACATTCCAAACGCATAGAAAATGACGGAGATCGTTATTCGACGCTTAAAGAAAAATCCACGAATTAATATGCGCGTGGAACACACTCGCCGTTAGCGAAATACGACACCAGCTCGCGCACATTTTTTGAATGCCGGCAAATATGGTAGGGACTACATACGAAATGAGGCACTTAAGACGATCATTCTCAAATAACTCGTAAATTATGCAGGCTGTTTTACATAGACCGCGACGCGACGAGCCGACGAAGGAATTACTGTTTAGCAGAGAGAAACGTGTCCGACGACGTGGTGCCAAATTTGGTTCGGTCAGGGTGGTCTGGTCTTCGGAAAATTCTATTTGGAAAATTGGCGAGAGAGTGAGGGGCGGAGCCGGATTCTTCGGTTCACTGGTCTGCGGTAGACTGTATAGCAGCCGGCGAAAGAATCGATTTGGGGGAACTCCTGCTTGTTGTCCTGTTGAGCGAAATTCCTCCCTACTTACTTTCTTGACCGATGACTTCGGCTCTGCGAGTTCGACGCCACTCGATAAAGGTAGCGATGGGTTCGAACCGACTTCGAGATCTTCAACATGTTCAAATACCGTTTATGTCTCGTTTCGCGCGTGTGAAGTCAAAGAAATATTTCATATTCATCGTTTTCCAATTTTCTATTTATTTATTTCGCTGCCGCGTAATGTATTTTATTATTTAAACATTAAACGAAACAATTTCCAGTGAAACCTGGAAGATGCGTCTCGAACAACCTTGCAATTTTAACGAAGAGATCAAATCTCCTCGATCCGAATCCAAAGTTGCCACTGTGAATACAATAACGTTATAATTACATTTGCCCGATTGCGTTCTTTATTCGATTATCTTTAAAAAAGAAACCAAAGGGAAGAAGAATCATTCAGCAAACTCATTAACCGAGTCCGTTTTAAAATCAAGACCGGAAAACGATCCAAACGATGCTGGAGGAGCAGTTTTCGGAATTAAACGAAATTATTGACCGAAGTGAAGCGATGCTGCAATAATACGACGTTAATTACTTGATAATACGATCGCGTTCAATTAGCGAGTATGAATTATTGTCGGAGACAACGTTCTCCGAAAATAAATGTCACCGAATAAACCGAGCGGGTAGATGTACCTGCCGGCCGCGCTTGTCTAATCAGTAAATGACCATATTTCGCGGCGGTGCGTTAGTCGGCCGTCGAATAGCCAATACTGCAAAATTTCGTCTAATTAGGTTAATGGATAATGGGAAAACTTGGCTGCCGTTGACGGTTAATTGTTGGGTGCCGGTTTCTGGGAAACTCTCGGGATGACGCATAGCTTATTCGAAGTTTGACTGCCGGGGTTGAAGATGCTGCCAGGCGTCTTCGACACCGGGGCCGGGATTTCACGTTCCTCGTTAAGCAGCCACCGACTTTGAAAACGATTCTCGCCGAAAACTGCATTCACCTTGGAGCGCGTTCCTCATATCATCGGGAATAATTATATCGGATATTTCGGTGAACGCGAGCTCGATCCCGCGCGATCCCAAGCGACGATGTAGACGCGCGAACCGCCCGACGGTGATAATTGGTTTCGCGCGCGAATTGTTAACCAAAAATCACGCTGCACCGCGCCGCGCCGTGCCGCCGCGATACCTTACGCGCTGACGTTCCCATTTTCTGCGAGAATATCACGTGCCCGCAAACCGTGCCGCGCTCCTATTCGATTAAAACAGTCCGCATCCACATCCGAGACAATTACGCGGCTTGGTCGCACCGGCAGCGTTTACCTGCAACGCTCAAGTGATTCCTAACAAATTTTTTTTCCTCGCAGGCTGATTACAGCAATTTTATTCGCGAGGCAACGAGACATCCCTAGTAATCATTTCTTTAAGCTCTACGCAGAGTCGACAGATTAAGAATTCTCTACCCACTCTATCTTCCCCTTCTACGACACTATTCCCCCACGCTTCTGGCTTGAGCTTCTGGTCTAAAGCTTTTTGCAATAAAAATCAGTAACTTTACGTATAGTATATCCAAAATTTATATTTATATAAGATTATATATTGTATAAAATATAGATTTATTTCAGATAGATAAATATTTTTAAAGATACATATGATCATTTAAAATACGATTGACATTCTAAATCTAGAACCATTTTTTAAAGCAAAACTGTCATTGAGAATTCTATATAATAAAACTATAATAATGCATATACAGTGAAATAGTAAAGTGAAATTTTACAGCGGCTTTATAATAAAAATCACACTCCAACAACTACCGTCGAATGTAAGAGAACACTGTTTTTCGTCTAGTTATTTATGGCTCGAAAAACGTTGGTCATAAAAAGACTGGGATCAAATAACCGAATAGATGACAAATTGATCGCTAAGCATAAAATCCGTAACTGTGGTTGTATGTTGCGATGCTCGTGAGGCCAGTCCATTTTACAAAAGATTGATTGGAACGATTCAATTACAAGTAGGACAGCCTTATGCGCGATTCGATAACGATTCCGGGCGTTCTCATAAATCTAATTTTTGAGAAGACGATTTATTGCACGATCGAATGAATCCGAAATACTAAACTGCGAAACTCCGAAATAGAACGCGAATAGAAGACGAACCATAGTAAAGGGCACTTGTCCCACTTCTGGAACGTTGTTAAATCGATGGAACATCTTTTAAATTGTGGTAAAAACAGTTCGTGCTAACGATCAGGCAGTAATTCTACCAGGTCAGATAGAAGCGAGCCGAGTTATTACCCTTCCTCCTCCCACGGTGCTGACTAAATCAATTGAAGGTCCTGGTGCATGCGATCGGGGTTTAGGATTGGGAGAACTCGCTTTAAACCCAGCTGATGGGTATTAGGTCACCGTGGGATCCTTTGAACGCGCACGAAGACATACGTCTCGTGAAATCACTACGGAATAATTATAAAGTTTATCGCCGATCGGTTCTCCGACCGCATAAACCAACTTTGTAACAATGCGTTTCCATAGTGCCGATTCGTAACGAACAGGAAAACCATGGGAGGGCAAGAGCTAACTATTCTAAATGATGATCGTTTTTACGATCCTCGAAAACTGATCGTACAGCAACAATTCCGCCATTTTTCACTAATTTCTCTATTCTGTTTTCAACAACTTATTATTATCTTAAATCTTTTAAATTAAAAAAATACGTTTTGTATATCAGACTCCCCAGAAAATTGTCTGTAATAAATCGCGTACACTTTCCAGCGACCCACGATAAATTCCACAGATCCGATATAACACTTAATGGCCAAGCACGGCGACTCGTGACGCACCCCACATCAAAAAGAAAAATTTCTGAATCCCCGACTTTTCCGTCGGTTTTCGTAGAGGAAGCATCCGTCACGTATAAATGAATACAGAACCGGCGGTTCGGTGTTGCCAGACGGTAGTATTCGGCATTCTAATGTATTAATAACGGTACCGGCCACTTTGCAGGGGACAAGATGGATGTCTTAGTGAAATTGTCGGCCATTATGATGGATTCCGTGTCCGAAAGGTTTAACAGAGGCTACGGTCGAGCCTCTAATATTGTCAGAATGAAAAACTCGTATCCGCCGTGATCCCGGTGGTATTCGATCGGTAGATGATGCCTGTCTGGCATGGACCGCTGGCAAGACAATTTTTTTGTCTCCCCGAATGTATCATCATGTCCTTGACATGCACGCTCCGTTCATCGATAAACCGTCGAAAATAAAAGACGTAGACGACAGGCCGCTCTGCCGCGCCGGGGGTGGAGCGAATTTCGTCGTCGACTTATCATCGATCATGCCCGGGGAACGCGAACGGCCCGGCCCGACGAGGCCCGACGAGGCGCCCGTAAACCTCTATCTGCTCTCAACGTGGCCAACGTAGAAAAGTTTATTGACGAGCCGACTAGCCCGCGGCCTTTCACTCGGTTCCGAGGAGAATAGACGATCTCCCGAGCAAAAGGACGAGGCAGATGCGCAGCAACCTCCTCTCTCTCTCTCTCTCTCGGATCCGCGTCCATATTTTCGGTGCGCACGTAGGTAGGTAATGTCCGATTCGAACCTGGCCAGCGAAAGCAATGGGGAAAGGAAGCGGTTCCCGAGGATATATAGCGCCGGCCACTAACGATAAGAGATTGAGCATAATAGCAGCCAGCTTCCCACGGAATATAGTTAGCCAAGTCCATGAAAAATATTAATGGGACGAGGTCACCCGGCCCGTGTAAGTAAATTTCGCAGGTGGATGGTGAGAGCAGAAAGAAGATAAGACCGCAACGAGCCTGGATTTCGGCCGTGTTACATGCGAGGTACCGCAACCTCCTCCCACAGGATTACCTTCTACCCTGGCCTCTACGCTGTTCTTGATCGATGAACAAATTATGCTAGCGGCCCTGCAATTAGTTGCACTACACCTAGATTGTAGAACACATTTTTTCACGGGACACTGTGGCTACGTTCCGCTCATTGTTTTCGCTTTGCAAACACATACTCGTTGTTTTCAGTCGTAGCGGACGATTTATGTTGGAGTCAAGTCGTTTCTGAATTGGATCAGTTCTACGATTAGTTAGCCGGTACGTAGACAAGGGTTAAGTAAACTGTGAAATTAATTAACAAACGATGAACCTACGAAACTGCTAGGGTTAATTTTTCTGATGCGAAATTGGTCCACGTTCCGGCGAATACACATTGAAAGATCCGATAGGAATTTCAGTTAGAGCAGTTCGGGCTACATATATTGCGGCCTCATGTAGATACGTGGGTTTCGAAATTCGGGTGGTAGCCGCGATTACAAATACGCTCCGACTGACACGTTTTCTATTAGTGAAGAGATATACGGGAGGCATTTCTTTCAGACGTCAAGAACCTCAAGCTCGTTTCAAACAACCAGGGCACGTAGATAAGTTCCGAGGAAGATCGCACCTCGTCCAAACACCTGCTACGACGATTTGTCATCCATAACAGAGCTTTCGGATCCGGTGTGTTCCGGCTGTGCGTCGGAACAGCTTTCACCGAGCGCTTTAAAGTACAATTTGTCATCCCTGCCGGACACTGGTTCTTCCGCGTATTCGACCGGCCGCCTCTCCTCTCTATCCTAACTGTATTACTTGAGGACAGCTAAAATTCGATTCGCAGCTTCCCCTGATATTATTCGAAATCCGATGTCGGGCCATGTTCCATCACGCTTCGTGGCTCTAATCCATCGCGATCTTATCAGCGCGTTCATTCAACAAGAAATTCCCTCCGCAGATTATGTATTATCGAAAAAAAGAGATGTCCTCGTGTAAAAAAAGCAACTGTTGCCGACGGCTAAATCTATATTAATATAAAACTCGCATTTCATTTTGAGATCGAATATTTTATATTTAATCCCGACGCTCGGAACTTCAAAGTCCATCGTAATTAAAATGCAGCTGCAAATTATGCTGAATTTTTTAATCGAATTTATAGACAACATTTGTACTTAAATTATACGGTATTTTAGATCGAATACTATTTTTCCAAGACCTCGACAAACATTTTCAATATGTCATTTATTTTTGCGAACCGTCTAGCACAAGCTCGACCATCACGATATGCGGTAAATCGCCCATAGCAAACTGAAACCGAATATCCTCTAAGTTATACGTCGAAGTGTTTACTGTTCGATTTTTTCCTCTTTTTTATTCCTTTTTGTTTTTAGCATGCGCACTATCGCCGCGCACGGAAATAGCTATTAAAGTTCAATCAAACCCATTCGCTCGGAGTGAAACTTCTAGAATGAATTGGAAAACTACGAGAAAGTCCAATGAGTGTCCAAAATTTTTTTCCGGCTCAATGTTCATCACAGCCTCTCGGAACACGGAGTTTAATAGCGGCGCTTAATACGAGCGTCGAAAAAAATTGTTCACTTTACAATCGTCTCAAGTGTCTACGAACAAGGACAATATCTGAAGCAAACACGAGATGCAAAGGAACGTTGATTAATCCTGGACTCTGAATATTGCGCTGGCGAACGGTGATTTTTTATTGTCCATTAAAAGTTTGAACGGTACGGATTCTTTGTACAATTTTACACAATTCGTTACTGTTAATTTTGTATGCGCTGACATTTCTACGCGTGTCAAATTTAGCGCGTCGCAATTTTGACACGTTTCAAAATCGGCGCGTTGTAATTTTGATGTGCTTCAAATTCAGCACATTTCAAATTCGGCGCCTTTCAAATTCAGCACATTTCACAATTGCCGCGTCATATTTTCAACGTATTTGAAAATCGGCGCGTTGTAATTTTGATGTGCTTCAAATTCAACACATTTCAAATTCGGCGCCTGTCAAATTCAACATATTTCAAAATTGCCACGTCGTAATTTTAACGCATTTCAAAATTGCCGCGTTGTAATTTTGATGTGCTTCAAATTCAGTAAATTTCGAATGAAGCACATTTCAAATTCGGTGCCTTTTAAATTCAACACATTTAAAAATCAACGCGTTGTAATTTTGATGTGCTTCACATTTCAAATTCGGCGTCTTCCACATTCAACACATTTCAAATTCAGCACATTTTGACGCGCTTCAAATTCAGCATACTTCAAAATTGCCGCGTCGTAATTTTAACGCATTTCAAAATCGGCGCGTTTTAATCTCGCCACGTTTAAAATTTGGCGCGTTGTAGTGTTGACGATAGTAAGCCAGAATTTAGTTGTGAAAACAAAAGGACGAAGACAAGGCGCATCCTCGCAAGGAATGCAACTGTCAGGATTCAGGTATCGACGCATATATCTGTATATGCCAGCAGAAACTGAAGCAAATGATGAAGTTGGAAAGCCCGCGAGTTTTCTCCGGTCGGCACTTCCTCAGCGGTTCGCCTTTTGCTGTTTCGCATCGCGAGGCAACGCTGTCAAATCTTTCGTTTGGATGAGAAACGAAACGGGAAAGCTGACTTCCTTCCCCTCTTCGTCCCCCTTTCCTCGCTCCCCCACCGCGGAAAGTTAGCGCGAGCGATGCAAAGTTTCCGCGATTTTATTGATCGCGAAGTTTTTCACCCACTCGCTCTCACTCATTTCACGGAATTTTGCAAAAAAAAAAAAACGAGAGCAGAGAAGGAACAAAAAAAAAACAAATTGCACTCCACCCTGGTACGGTTTATACGGACGCGAAATTCGTTCTGTGCGTTTCATATGCAAGCGAGCTGCGAACGGGACGGACGAAACTTCGGAAATACACCTCTAATTCCCGTTAGCAGCGCTGAGTCCATAATTTCGGAAACTCGGCGTTGTTCCTACTTCGGTTCGACAGGCACCGAATTTTTTATTTCAGCACCCCCGATTCTGTTTCACTTGTTTTCACACCGGCGATATCTCGGACATATCGTTATGTCATCGGGACGTTTCGTTCGAGTGAAATATTAATTTTTCAAGCGATGTCCCGCCAACATTATTAACGCATTATTCACTGGGAGTATCAAACTCATTTAATGCCGAATATTGAATCTAAAAATTCGAGATTCGAGAAAATTTAAAATGAATAGAAATAAATATTTAAAATTGGAGAAAATTAAACGTTAATGGTTCACACAGATGAGGTTTCTGCTTCTGAAAAAAATATTCAACAGTAATTTTAGTTGTAGACTAACGCATCGATTACGAAATTAGAAAAGAATTATCCGAGTCTAATCCATAATGGAGCAACGCTCAAGCAACCTCTCACTCAAACACGACGCGTTAATCAACAACAACACCAATCGAGGCTGCTTTCAGAAACAACCGCTTGCGCAGAAAAACATAATATTTTGGTTTATCGATAGTTTCCTAAATGTTACGGATTGCACATAAGCGTGCCTTGAAAGCAGAGTAAACACCGTTGAAGATACGCCGCGTATATTTTTGTTCCCGGGAATATGTTGTGTAGCAGATAACACAGCGCGTTTGCCAGTCGGTTTCGTAAATATTAGTACTCGCGGTGATTCTACGAGGGGAGATGGCTGAGTCAAGAAAAAGTTAACGCGATCCTTGCTTTGAAAAGGTAGGGTGAGGGGACTTTTCTTTCTAAAATATTGCGGAGGCTATTAAGAGCCGTCGGGGAAAGTAGTTTACAATTTGCTGAAAGGCGGTAAGAAATTAAGGACGCGATTTCAATGGGGACTACGTTTTATTTCGAGCCACCCGATAGATACGTCTGCAGACAGGAGAGCAAGCTTTTATGGCGCGGCGTCGGTCGACCCAATTTTTGTTACACACAGTACTTTCAATCACGCAAACATTGTTAGCAACTTAGCTGCCGCCTGGAAATAAAGTTCGAAATTCCTCGAGCTTTTTTACGCGCGTATTTAGATGCAAATTGAAAGGGAACTAAGCATAGTGACAGGGCAAACGGGAATATTTGATTGCGACTGTTCACCGGAATTTATCGAACCATACTGACCCAGTACTACTTACTATTCATTTGCCAGATATTACACTAGTTACATTATTAATTCGGACAGCCACTCTCTGGAGATTCATTCTTTCTGGAGCTAATATTTCCAATTTTTTAAATTTTACTAGCTCATTTTTGTCATAGATTCACAAAATTATATCATATGCACAGAAATTGCAGAAAAATCTTTTTAATCAGTATTCTGTTTTAAATTTTATCCACGCATTTTTCTTATACGTTCACAAAATCCACGGTCTAATGACGATAAATTATAATTACGAATTTCCATTCCAGTCAAGAGATCATTGCAAAGGATATTTCCATGTTCGACAACAAAAATCGTGTCATCCGAAAAAAAGGAAAGAACGAAGGGGAAAGGGAGTCCAGCTAAAAGTCAGCAAACCCCATACGGTTTCTCTTTTTGGTACAGCGTGCACGGTCAAGCGATTGCGGAAAACGAGCAACGCTTTTCCCATCTGTGACGCCACAAATAATAAACGCGCATAACAATCTGGCCGCGCCCGTGGCGAAACATTTCCACTTAGTGTATACACGAAATCTGATACTGGTTTTTCGCGGTCGACGAGAGCTTCCTCTTTTCTGCAGCTTCCGTAATTAAAGTCGTAATTGAAATCTAATATCGTTCTTGGAAATGCGCAATGTCTGGGAAGATGTTCAGATTTCAAATACGTATCAGTGCAGCCGGTCGAATCCGTGTTTCAGACAGCTGTTTATCTCATTGATTGAGAAAATTATCTCGTCATCATAACAATGTCTTGCAAAATTGCTTTATTTTAGGAAGTAGTTATAATTCCACGAGAAGTTATTCAACAAATTTATTTCTTTGAGTGTTTATCTTTAAAAACATGGCAAGAAATTTGGATAGTCTTGTTATTTTTATAAACTAATGTATAACACTTAGAATGCTTCGTGGACCTACTGTCAAAAGAGTTTAAAACGTATCGTGAAATTTTTTTATTCAACATGGTAACGTTGATAATTGTGGGAGTTAAGACTGATCGATTTTATGCCATGATTCCATTAATTGCCCAAATATCAAGGTCAAAGAACGCGCACTTATTAACGCGTTTCAATCAACTTTAATAATTCTGGTCAATTAATTAGCCGATATTTTGGATTGAACATAAACTGGCAGAATTATTGAAGAAATAGGTCAATTACATGGCACGACAGCTGCTCTGGTAATTTAGGGAAAGCCGAAAATAATTATTCTAAATAATTTAATAGCTTACGCAGAAAACCTTTTAGAGCCATTCCACGTCAAACGGATCGCATTTTCGACGAGATGTCCATGATTTTGATGAAATTTAAATACTTTGCGGACAGTACCGAATTAAGCAAGTTATTACAGTCGTTCACTCCTCCTTTAAAAACCGCGAAATATCAAAATTCGTTACCTTTGCCTATTTTCGAAAATTAAGTTTCGGAAGCCTTCCCAAAATTTTTTTTTAATTCCGACGTCATTTTAATAGCAATGGCGAATTTCCTTAATCCAGTTAGGCTATATAAATTATATGTGTATTATAACAAAAAGGGACGAACATCGTTTAAGGGTGGCACATAAATCGGGATCAAGTGTTACATTAAGGACAAAAATTTGAGCAGGAACAGTGGAACTGTACGTTAAATCCGGGCTATCCACTTTGGCTGTTGCAGAGACGCCATTATAAGCTTCCGAATAATGAGCCAGACTGTTGCTCTAAGGAGCTTCTACAAATAAGCCTGGTTCCCTCTTAAGACTGAGATTTCATCGTCGGCATTTTCCCTTCCTTTACGTCGGATAAAGTGATTTCTGTATTATGACGCGACATGAGCCACCTGAATACTGAATACTGAAAACTGTGTACATTACACTGCTACGAACTATTTACATAATTCCCCAGTAGCCATAACCACGCCATAACCGCTATGTCGACGATACGATCATTATCATCTAGACTCTAGACCGAGCATTACGTAGTCTTACGCAATGTAAATAAGCCGCTATCTAATTAAGAAAATTTAATCAACAGCTGGAAAGAGTCGAACCATTTCGTGATAATTTACCAAACAAGAAATATCTAATGCAATTGACGGATGAACCTGTAATGCATATAAATGTTTAGTAATTTGAATAGTGCGCTTGAGTGATTTCAGAGAAGTCGAAAAATATACTTGCGCATTGATAAATAATGGTTCGTTTCGCGAGCCATTCATCATTCACCGAACTCGACGAAACCATAGAAAATATTTATTACATTTCAGCAGAAAAACAAAAAATAAACGTTGCGTGCAGCGCCATTTATTCGAATAATCAGCCGACACCTGATCAATGCAACTCAACAGTTGCATCTTCTACCAATTCGGACCTTGCTGCAGGGGGTAACCGCAAGGAGTGATTGATAACTTTATTAAAATTCGTTCGATAACTTCATTAATTCTCGTTCTAAACTGCTGCATTATTTATATCTTCGCCTCCCGATTCGAAAAACGAGGAACACATCTATCCAGAAACCAGTCTCTTCGATGCTACTACTAAAAAATTTATCATTCCATGAACAGTACCCCATTCGATCAAGTTTGTATCACAGAATAACAACAGCAATTTTATGTTACAAAATATTCCCTTTTCATTATTACAACACCTACGCTAAAAATTTTAATTTTCCAATCTAAAAAATACATCAGAACCGAAACAACAAAAGCTCACTTCTCGATGATTAATTACCGCATTTGTAAAATATTACCGAAGAAACGCCACAGAGAAGCTAATCACCTAAAACAAAAGTAAAACGACGAGAAGAAATGTTCCCACTATAAATTTCGTTGAATTAACAGATTTGCGGATCACAAAGGGGTCAGCAGATCCGAATGGGATCTAAGAATCAACTGGCACGCGACCCGAGGATCAACAGGTTATAAATAAAACGTTCTCCCAAGAAAACGCGAAAAGATTTATTCCCCTTTCTACTTTCGTATATGCGCTTGGCAAACAAAACCAGCGGTTCGCCCACGGTCCCATCTATTTCGGCATACAAATTATCTGGCTCCGTTGTAATAATGTCCAGTCATTTATCTACATACATACATGGCGACCGGGAATCTTATTCTCGATCATGTTGTCTCGTTGCGAAATGACTGTTTCCACGCGGCTCGCAGGATTTGAATTCCGAGTTTCGGGTAAATAACGTCCGCTCGTAAAGAAGATAAGTGCAGAAATATACCAAGAGGGCAAACGTCGCTATTACGAAAGCGTACGCGAACGTATCGTTTACCACTTTGACTGTCACCGTAAATTTTTCAATCAGACTCGAAGATCGAGTTTTATTGCGATTTATGCCATTTATGTGGCAAACAATTGTAATGTTTGCCATGAGATTACCAGTATTCCTAATATTTTTAAATTCTAATATCATCGTGGTACAGTAATGTCTTGATTTAAGAGAAACCTTCGTGCCCGTGTTGTTTCTTAGTCGCCCGCATCGAACGTAGAAGAGGACAGCGCGTGTAACCAATGACAGGTCCGAACAGGAATTCGAGCTGGCCGGCCGCGTAGGTCGAGACTCGATGACGTAGAATCGGCTACCCCACTATCGCGCTCCGGTGACCCGTTCGGACAAGACTCGAGCTGGCCGGCCGGGTGGG
The DNA here is from genome assembly GCA_028454225.1 of Lasioglossum leucozonium. NCBI lineage: Eukaryota > Metazoa > Arthropoda > Insecta > Hymenoptera > Halictidae > Lasioglossum > Lasioglossum leucozonium. Next base: position 21,710,601 of record CM052221.1, on the reverse strand, counting down.
GGAAGGCAATTCTGCGTCACGACTCTGATGGTTCTATTACTTTCTATTTGATAATTCTATTATTTGTTATTACAAAATGATCACAATTTTTCGAGTTCGAATACCTTTAGATCCACTGTATTTCAGTAAGAAAAATTGCAATTAACTGCGGGAACAGCGCACGAGGATTAAATAAGTTGGATTCCGTTCGACTTTTATGGGCACCGACGCGACATTGACGTGTTAAGACGCCGAACCAGCCGCGCCGAGAAAACAACTTTCTTAGCGCGCAACCGATCCTGGAAAGAAATACGATCGTGCGACGTCAACCTTCGACGTTCGGCTCTTGTTTTTATGATACACACTTTTCACGTTAATGCTCGCTCCATCCTGCTCGAGAGAATTATGAAGTTATTACGTACTCAAACGAATGCAGTTTCAAACGACCCCTCCTCCCCCGTACGCATTAAAAAACGAAAGGCTAATAATTTAATAACCATTAAAAGCACTTTCGCAAATATTTCACGGGGAATGCGTTTCGGAAAGTAGTTCAAACGAGAACCCCCACTCCGGTAAAATATCAAGTTCTCCGTTGCTTTTACCGGAGAAACGCAATTAAACGATTACGCGCTTTGCCTAGCATTCCCTGTTTATACGCAGCTAAAAGCTCATCGTTTGCAACAAGATCGATGCGACACGGGCGATTTATGATACAAATCGAATAATCGCATCGTCTCGAGAACTGCGTCTCGACTGTTGTCCAAAAAGAGCTGCAGAGCTCTCTGGAAAATATTAGATTTCGCATGAATCTGGCTACGAACTTTTATGCAACAGTTCACGTAAGCGTTATTTTCCAATATGTAACCAAAATTTTGGAAAAATTGCGTTTCGTCGGAATTGCGCAAAGGAAATATTAAAAGTTGCTTTTTACAAGCTTTTTGATTTGGGCTCGTAACGAAAAATGTGTTTTGTAACACGTACACAACTCGCGCAAAAAATATTAAATGGTGAAAATTGCAGTTTTTCTCGCTCTTCGGCCTATTTTTGCCATCTTATTCCATACACAAAGTGAGCAGCCTAACGGTGGAGCGAAATGGGAAGAGCACGTTAATCTCATTTAATTTTTGAAGCGGTGTAAAAAGAAGACGAAGAAGGGAACAGTGAAATGATAATGAAATGTGTCCACTCGAGAACGGGCTTCTCTACAAGTTTCATTCTCAAAGTAGAATCGTAGAACGATAGCTATTAGAGAATTTCTCAGCTCCGTGACCACTAGAGAGTTCCACCAAGTGTTGTACTACTGAAAAGTAAAACTTCGAAGTCGATACGTGGCATTAGACTCCCGGTGCTGCTCGAATACTTCGGATCTGCTTTTGTCTGCTGGTTCGCCTAATTTACAACTTCCCCTTTTTCTTCGCCGACAACTGTAATAGCACTTACACCGTTAGCCAAAAGTTTCAGATCGCTGCTTCGACCGTGTATTCCTTACATTTTCAAGCAACTACTTCCTATATATTTCCTTCCCGGAATCTCTAACTACAGTGCTGCTCAAAAGTCTCGAGCGTCGTTTCGGAACACGCGTAACCGCTGCATGAACATTAACAAATACTTCTCTGATGAACATTGTGACCAGACTGCAGATTTTCACACGTTTGTAGATACGTTTATATTTATAAGTTTTTATTCGTACGTTTATATCCGCACGGTTATATTCACACATTTTTCTTCGTACGTTTACACATATTTATACATCTGGATTTGTTTGTGTTTGTTTATGTTCTATACATCTGTCTGTGTTTTATACGTTTATAGTTTCTTGATTGCGAAAATCTTTGAAAAACAGCCAAGTTGATCGACTATATTCAATACAGTCTTGCACATCTAAAAATTTTGATTACAGGCAGCAGAATTCTATTGAACCGTTCGATGGAATTTAATAGAGTCTGTGATAATCTCGTGCTTCCAAAAGTTATTGTTAGAGAAAATATAATTGTGTTCAACTATTCGGTCAGAACTACAGTGTACATGGTTACATTCCACCTGAAAAAAAATGATTGTTACAGAAACTAGAATTCTATTTGAGTTCCTCGCCACAAATAAATGTTCGTGAATGTCCATGTTCTAGTTGCGACTACAGTGCCCCCAATTTCCAATAGAGACGGAATAATAAAAATCCCCATAGCGACGCGTGTTACGAATTGTCGACGAGCTTTTTTGATAAAACGTTCGGAACGTTGCGCGAAAAGTTCGATGCAGGCGCGGCTCGGTACAGTATAATTTGCGGGGATTATTTTTTGATCGTTCGTTGGAAGACAATAGTTGTAATTGTTTCTTTTTTTTCAGACGGAATTACCCGTCTAGGTTTTCGCCGGGCGCGTTCCACGCGAAATCCGCGAGCACAATAGGGCAGCTCAAATTTACGGAGCGAGAGCAGCAGGGCAGGGTCTCTCATGTCGGTTCGATCGTCGCTGGCAAAACAGAACACTGTATTCAGCGTATGTGCACTGCATAATGCAAAACGCTCCGGCTGATGATAGCTTATCCAATCACCGCACTGTCAGTTACAATCCGCTGGCTCCATTACCTATCGATTTATCTTAATGGGACGTGATCGTTATTTATCACTATTTTCAGTCGCAACCACCGGCTCAATTTCTCTCGGTCCGCGCCGCCGCCGCCGCCGCCACGCCGTGCTCGAAGGAAAATAAGAGAATGAACGAGAAAAAAAAATATCCCCGGTGATGGAGAGCCGGGGGATTGATCGAAAAAGGAAAAGAAAATTTCTACGTTCTGTTCGCCGGGAAAATAAATTGTAAACGATCGCGGTATGCGCGCGGATCGCGCCGCTGTTAGTTGGCAAAGGTTTCGCGCGCGCGTTCCTACCTACGTGGGTACGTGTAAGTTCGTGTGAGGCCCGTGCTCGAGCCAGTTTCGCATCGATAGGTCAATTTGAGTTTCAATTGAAATTTCGTCGGGCCACGAAAATTCAGCATTCGATAAGCGTTACACGTAATTATTTTACGTTCATTGTGCGGTTCTCTTAGTGTATAAACTTACTAATCGCGTCGGAACTCGCCGAAAGATAATTCTGTTTCATGTGCGAATTAATTCGATAAGTTCCGCCGAACTATTCGATCGATACGCATCGCACTATTTTACAGGTCAGATGTTTGTCGAGCATAGTTTCGACTGGAAGTTTGTCGCGCGGTTTATTCGACATTTAATTGGCAGGCATCGCAACTAACAATTTGCAAGATTTAGGTTGAATATCATGGTCGGATCAATTTTGTTATAAGATCATGCTGTTTGTCGATGCTTTAATAGAAGTTGCATATCGAACAGTTATGTAGCCCATGATGGAAGCTGTCGAAGATACACGAGAATTTTTCAGTGGATTTTGTGTCTGAACAAAGTCGTTTCTAGCAGCTGACGCCATATTGTACATGAAACATTGACTGCCCACCGTCGATTGAAATAGATCCCTGCGATTACTCACTTTCTGTTGTTGATTGATCCTATGCATACATATAATATGAAAGCAAAGTAAAATAAAACTCTCAAATGTTTGTTCGTCAAAATAAAAATATCATTTTAAACACATCATCCACTTATATTGCTTTAAATGGCGCTCTTTCGAAACTGTTGAGGAAAGAGATACATGTACGCGTGTTTCTTATGTTTTCTGATTAATGCGGACAATTTTTATTTTGCATAAACATCCGCAGTCTAGTCTAATCATATCTTTTTAGTTGTTAAATTACCGAGTAATTTGTATCGGAACTCGTTTAATCGAATCAACTGTTGCTAGGAGACGCTCTGTCATGGAAGCAGAATATCCGGATAATAGGGTATTCGAATAATCGCTGTTCGGATACGGGAGACCCGCTATAATTTATCACCGGGAAACTCATACTTACGCTATATTATTTAAATAATTTTAAAGTTCGCTGAGAACTCGTCAATTGTTGCATAATTTATTGCCGCAAAATTTTGTGTTACAGTAGTGAACGTAAAACATGAAAATTATTAAGGATGCCAAGATTTATAGTTTCCTCAGATGAAAAAACAAAGAAGCATTCGGAGGTTTTTTCGTTAAAAATAAGAGCATGATCATTAAACGCATGTATACACAGTATTATTATTCTTATAAATCATTACCGACGCCATTAATAACCACACCTGCTCTATCATTGTATTAAACTGAAATTTTATATGCAAATTTCCATGATTACAGTTACGAATATATTAACGAAAATGTGCATTATCTTTCATCTTAATTATGAACCAATTACGACGAAAACGTATAATTTAGGTTGCAGCGCAAACTAGGCCATAATCGATACATCGACATTTATTTTACTTTAAATAACATACCGATTACTCCGTAAATCCTTGCGCTCCGCAAATTCGCAGCAGCTTTCGTAAACAAGACAAACAGCACAACGTGAGTATAATTTAATTTTGATGCGACGGGTCAGGGCCAAGCAATTAACATCAAATGCAACTTATACGATAAACTCATCTACCGGATCTACATAATTCCTTGTTTCATAGCCTTCGAGGCTAGGTTGAAAAAATTAAAAACAACTTAAATTACAATAAACAGCAAGTTATATTAACACTGATATTCTTACAATAATAATATCATCACACAAATTGTTAGACAAACAAGACGAACCTACGAGAGAAACTATGAACTACACACGAAGAATTGACTCGTCAAAAAATTCAGTATGCCGAATACTATTTTATCGAATGCTCGCTCTACAATCTACAAGGTGTATCGAAAATCGTGGCACAACTAAAATGGAGCCAATTCTACATGAAAAACCTAGTCGGATATAAGGAATAAAATTTCCCATCCCAGAAAAGTATTTCAAAAATTAGGTCAGAAAAAAAAGTCTGTTTTACGTTCTCTATTTATTCGCAAATATTGAACAATTTTTCGTCGATAGTACTCTATTTAGTCAGCAGTTAATCAAGCGCGTACGTGCTCGACAGATATTCGAACTTCTAGCAAACGAGGTCTTGAATCAACAATTTTTATTCCATCGATTCACTGTGCGAGAGTTCAATTGAAAGTGCAATATTAGCGAGTTGGGTTATCGGTTGCAATGAAATCGTCAAAAGCATCTGCAACCTCGTGAGAACCAAATACAACGCTTTCTCCATAAAATTTCATTGCATTGTCGCAAAATGACGCACTCGAGTTGAAAAAACCAAACGGTTTCTCTCAAATATCATGAAAGGTCGTGAAGTGAAAAATTAAAATTAAACATTGCGAGTATGTCATCGGTGAGCCGACAAAAGCAAAACCTGCTTGAACGTTTCGTTAAACGTGCTCTGTGTATTAACTCCTCCCCTTATCTTTTAATTTCTGCGTCGCGTAGCCGCCCCCTCGGATGTCGTGCCTCGTCCCGGGGGTGCGACAAAAGGAATTAGCTTAGATTACCGTTCATTAATGAATTAATAGCGGGGGTTAGGAAAGGTCGTGAGGGTCGGGCATCTGCTTCATCGTCGACACCGAGTTGAACGCCCGTTATTACTCCACTAGGAGAGCGACGCATTAATTTGCCGAGCGTCCCTTATCAGCGACGTTTCATTTGTCACCAGGTTGTACCATAAATGTCACCTAGGGCGGCTGCCAGAGGCCTTTCTAGTCAGAGCGCAAACTTGCGTCTCGCGCAAAACGTTGGCTTCGGATGGGCTGACAGTAAATCTGCGCGCAGGGAGAGAAGTTTACAAGCAAGAGAAGAGAGGTAGTAATAGAGAGAGAGAGAGAGAGAGAGAGAGAGAGAGAGAGAGAGAAACAGAGGCACCCTCTCGTCTTTCTCGGGAGAAGTCGTCTTAAACCTGGCACACGGGTTTTAAATGCATCTCGAGCATCTCTTTTCGCAGCGGCCTTTATGCATCCCCCAAGGCCGCGCCGCGCCGCGCCACAGCCCCTTATCTCGACGAATTTCGGAATGTTTGGACGGGAGCAGCGTTAGTTAACCTTGCACAATTGCCGGCGCGGCGGATCTCTGCCAGCCCACCGAAAAGCGAAAGGGATCTTTGATATCGGGAAACGAAACGGTCTCGTTCGAAATAGGCGGATTACTACTTATTTTCAAGGGGCGAGCAAGCGGCAGGTTAATATTTGGATTCTAACTTTGTCGGGCTAACGAACGGGGCCGAATAGTGAATGACAGATATAATTCCACTGTTTGCAGAAAACTTTCCCGCAGAGGTGCCAAATACTTTCGCCGACGGTGTTATTTGTCTGTATGGTCTGAATTGCAAAGAAAATGCAGCAGATACTTCGAGTATACTTCTACTCGTGATTTAATTAGCTTCCCTGTGACGCAAGGGCATTTTGCTGACGAGCATTACGAATGTTGTGACGTCATTGAACATAGCGCAGTAGCTCGTACACCGACTTTTATTAATTCTAAAGAGCAGCTGATTTCCCCGATTTTCCGATTAAAAATCTGAAGAGCGCGGCACAATGGGAATTTTTCGCAGCAAGCGCGGAGGGTATTAGCATTCCTCAGCGACCGTCAGCTCGCAAGCACAACGACCGTGCGGCCGTATCAACGAAAGAACGGTATCCGAAATCACGGAAGAGCAGCGGCGAGCAGCGCCGCCGCTTACTTATAATAATCGAATTTGCCGGCTCGTTTCCCGGTAACTATTTCCAAACATCGTAAACCGTGGGGGCTGGTCGGGGCTCGGGGGCCACCTAGCTCTCCCGCGCGTTTAAACGGTAGAAACGAGCTGCTACGTGTTGCATGTTGCTTTTCGCTCATTTTTCTTCGGTCGGGCGGGAGAGCAAACGCCATTAACCGTTAGCGGAGAGAGCCCCGTGAGCGCGCGCGAAGGATCAAGGGGGGTTCTCGGGCACTTCCGAAACAAAACGTTCAATAACCGGGCACCGTTACCCTGTGATACCCATTGGCCGTACAGGCAACAGCCTGGCTGGCTGGCTGGCTAGCTGGCTGCTGCCCCCGCAAAAACTGTAAGTAAATACCGCTTATAGATTTCGCAGTTACGTTCAAGCCGGATAATTAATTGATACCCCGATTCGCGGAACCGGAGCCTAGTCGACGGACCCCGGAAACCACGGCCGTTCGTGGCCGGAATCCAAAAGCAATTAGTTACACGCGCAGTGGGTTAGCTGCAAGACCCGAGTTCCTATTCCTGCAGATCCTCTTGTTACGTACATGCACGTACATGCATACACAGGTACACGTATACAGGGTGAGTCATCTGAGATACAAGCCATCTGAATAACTTCTGTATATATATATTTTTTTTGCTTTAAGACAGCAAGGAACGTTCGAGAAAAATGTTGTTTGGTTATCGAGCAGCCCATTGTGCGGTGCGCAGAAGTTTTTCGGGCGTAGGTTGCCGACGGAGGATCAAATATATTTTAATATTCATAGGGGAAGTGTGACTATGAATTATTAATTTATCTATTAAATATTGTATGGATTTCAGTTTAAACTCATGGCCGCCGAATTACCACTCCTTCCTCCGGATGCTATTCAGGTGGCTTTCCTACGTGACTCACCCTGTATACAAAAGCATACATAGAATCGCGCACGTAATACGGGAGCACACGCAGAGAGAGAGAGAGAGAGATAGTCGGAGCAACCGTTCTTGCCCGTTGAACAGCTAGAAGCGGATCTTTTCGTATTTCCTCCTTTACGGTGTTTCGACCTTCCAACGTTCCCCTCAACCTTCCTCCGACCACCGCGCCGGGTCAGTTAGACAACGCGTTCGCATAATGCAACGCGCATCCCGCGCACTGCGGAAGGTGCACAACGCGCGCGCGATGCCGCGATCGCTAATCGCGTAACGACGTTTTCCCTTTAAATTGTTTGCGCTCCGCGCATTCCCCGCGTCGGGCCCTGACAACAATGCACGTCATCGGCCAATAACGTTACAATAGAGGGACTCCGTGATTATCATTGACAATGTTCGAGCTTACGTAGAACGCGGTATCGATTTCCCCCGGTACCCGTCGAATTAACACAGACCTAGTCACGCCGGAGGATGACGAATGTGTGCAAGGACTCGATCAACCCTAGTCGGTAACTCAACTATTTCCGGCGCTGATCCACCATCGCTCAAAACTGTGTACAGAACCGGCGAATTTAGGGTGTCGCGTGCTTCTCAGTAATTGCGACTCGAAAAATCTCGAGAGATTTCAATTTCACGATGAGCTAGAAATATTGTACGAAATATGGTTACCCATCGAAAACGTTCCACAAACTGGTTCTATACCTTAATAGTCCACGTTGAAGCGAAATATTGATAGAAATTTTCCGGAGCATATAAGTTTGGACAGAATTCAAAAGCTGCGTACGTGCAGCGCCAGGAGAATACTAAAGCATGACTTGTAGAATCCTCTTTCCAGCAGAAGTTTCTTTGCTTTAAACTATTTATGCTGCAATTACTCTTTCTTGTGAGCCAACTACGTATACAGAAAATAACAGGAAAATATATCTTCGCTAATCGTGAGGAACTAACAAACTTTCTCGGATAGATCATCCCGTGTTCTTTCGATATTTCACCACTAACTTCTTGCTGGTTACCGACTCTTTTAGATTCTCTCTTAATTGACAGTATGTACTGTTCTTTCTTCCGTTAGTTTAACTATCCTTCTCTTTTGTAAAATTCTCTGCATCTCAGTTACAAAAGAAAAAAAATTGATTCCTACTATTTAACAATTTCGATAGGTTGCAATACTGTATAAAGATGTCCAGTCACATTTAATATAAAATGTTCATATTATATGTATGAAATGTTCAGATTCCAAAATCAAAACAGTTTTCGAGCGTAAGAGCTGAAATATTCTGCATCTCTTCTCTCTCTCTCTCTCTCTCTCTCTCTCGCTCTCTCTCTCTCTTTGCGATTACACCTTTCTCTTTCATTTCTTCTCGCGTCTATAAACTGCACAATGCACGCACTGCATAGTCAGTCTTCCTCGCAACCTCTCTTCATTTCGCAGAAAATAACTCTTCTTCGCGTACTTCGTTTATTATTTCGGTAACCGTTCCCACAAGCCCCTCGTTGTCTGAGACCTCCGAGGCTTAATAAAGTGTTTTACAAGACTTCCGTTCGCGCAACAGCTTCTCCCATTGTTGTCGTATCGCAGCTGGAAATGCATGTCGTATCTCTGCCGCACGGATCTCTCGAGCAACGGATCCCGGCGTTAATATTTTAATTCTCGGCTGTTATTCCTTTCCCCTCCTATCTTTGTCTCTGAGAATATCTCTGCTACGGGCGACTTTGACTGCCCCGGTACTCGCCGCGACGCAAAGAGCTCCTTCTTCCCACCACCGCGAACACAACATTGTCCTAGAGTCGAAAGTAGTTCAGTGAAGGAGGAGCTGCCTGTGTGTCGGCATTGACCCTGCGGCTGTTTATTAGTCTATTTATGGTAGATGAGGAGTCGGGACATTAAGGGCGCACAAAGCAAGAGCTTTGAAAGAACCAAGAGGGGAAAATTTATGCATTCACTTGACCGAGACCGAGAGGATTCGCGCGAGAGTGTGTGTCTCTGTGGTCGGGCGTGTGTGTGTGCGCGCGCTACTCGGGATATGCGGATTCTCTCGAAATGAGATACGGTAACGGAACGGGTTGCGGGCAGCGTGCGTCGAATAAATTGATGCTACCGCGGCCAAATAAAGAACAATTCGAGAAATAACGCGCGATCGGTGATCGATAATTCATCACCATTGTCCGGGATCTCTGTGCCGATGCGCTTGGGACCAGCGAGGGCCGTGTTTATGATAGAAACGGTGGGACTTCGGTCAATTTGATATCAATGTTCGTCCTTTCAATCTTGAGCTGACCTTCACTTTGAGGGACCAAACATTTTCTACTTTTTTTTTTTATACAATCCCGTAGATTTTGACGAGAACATGCGAAAAAATGTAAGTTTTAATGGCCGAAGTTCACTGCTCGAAAGTTATACCCGTCAAAATGTATAGCATTACAGTAAATACTCGATCTAAGAAAAATGGGAACTGTACGATCTAAAACGAATATCGTCTTCCCTGCTGAACTGCGTATCGGCTACCCCCACCCGGCCGGCCGGCGCGAGGCCTGCCCAGACCTATCCCGAGTAGCCGATTCTACGTCATCAATTCTCGGAAGTTCGTGTTTACACGCGCTGTTTGATGCGGATCGGCGAAATTACAAAAAAATAGTAGAACTGTACGATCGAAAAACCAGCACGGACCAGAGGATTTCTCTTAGGTCAAACCTTTGCTGTATATAAAAATAAGCTGAAAGTTCGTGGTCTGGGTTAGGTCCCTAAAAATGGAGTTTAACCAAAATTTAACCGCAAAGGAAAAAGTTACTTAAAATAACTTCGAGAATCACCTCTTTCAAGGCAGCACAACATTTTTGGGACACCCGGTATAATTCTATGTAAAACTATCTCAGAGAAAACATGTCAAGAAAATGACAAAGTATTCCGTTCAAATTATTATTAATGATACCCGCAGCAGTGACAAAATAATTATTCTCCGTCCAGGCTGCTTATGAAAAATCTTAGAAGTTCTTAGTTTGTTAATAACATCACTTCGACTCTTCTCCTTGTACTACCTCTGGCAGAAAGTAAGCAAAATCGTAAGTATGATTTTTATATTGAATATTTATAATAGTATATCGTATTTATTGGATAAATAACGAAAGATAATTTAGAATTTTTTCGAATTGTTGTTCACGAAAATATCAACAAAAAAAAATGAGTTGCTTCACGCGAAACAAATTTCTTTCATGGAAAGTACTTCGAACAATACATTCTGTATTTTTCTATCGACACAAAGGAATTATATTTTACAAAAGGACGGCAGAAATTTATTCAAGTACTTACCTAATAAGTCGACACCTAAACGTGTCTCGAGATCGGGGTGGGGTCTTGCCGAGTCGTTCGAGGAATACTTGGCGGCAAAAACATTTTGTTAAACACCGCATACATAAATTCACAGTTCTCCCAATAATAATACTCGAAAGTTTCGGTCGGAAGTCGAGAAGAAAACTTCCAATATCGTGGGACGCCGGTTAACCGGCGGTTGCCGCGCCCGAGCAACTTCTCGCGGAGCCATTTTTCGATCTCTGCCAACTTTGATATTATTCGTGCCTACGTCGTACATAAATTCAAACACTCCGCATGCATATATATCGGTCATACATATATGTATGCATGCCGTATATATATACATACATATATATACCGACTCCGCTGTCTGGCGAGAGTGGGTATTATTAATTCGCCTCGTACATTACCTCGGTTCCACGGATTGGTTCGCCCGGACGATTTACCGAGGGTTAAGCAAGTACTTCGGAACATTGTTTTTTGGATAACTGTCCTGATTGGCGAAAGTATGCAGGATCTGCCAGACGGAATTATTTTTCACGTTCACAACACTCCAGAAAGTTTTGCATACCTGCATGTACGAGAGACCGGTCGATAATTTTCAGCTGCATATTTTTATTAAAATATTACGGATAATTATTAGCTGCATGACACGTTGTATTTTTATTGGAAGATTAAAGCTATAAAGATTGAGTGAAAAACGATTGTTATTATTAAACTGCGAATCTTTTGAGTTGCGAGAAAAAAGGGGCAAATAAAACATTTTTTCTTTAATGATGTTATAATCTAGTTATTAGACGGTTTTTCTTGGACTCACTGTCCACTGAAATAAGAATCGACTTGAAGAATCGATGCAATTGAATATAAAAGAAGATTGTTGTCTTACTCAATTGATTCTAATAATTTCAGGCAAAATCTCATTTTTGAAGCGAGCCTGTAACCTTGGACAGTTTTCAATAGCAAATGGACCTGTTCTTGGTCGATTGAATATTTCCGTGTTACCGGATCGCGTGATATTCAGTGTACGGTAACATTCGCAATAGCGAATACGAGAGAATCGAGTTAAAGAAGTGAGATTCGCATTGGAGAGATGGATATTAGATGGATGCCCCTTTCCGTGTGTCGAGGATAATGCGATTTCACGAGGTTCCCACGCGTCGCGAACGCACACCCGTCTATTTGAATTTTATATTCGGTGTGCATTGTTCCAGGAGGACAGGCTTGCAACGATCGATCATTCGGCATCATGGAAACTACATAACGTGCTTGCGTTTCGCGGACTCGAATTGCGCGAATCGCTAGAATTACTGGAATGGCACAAATTTAATGCGCAGGGTCGCGAGAGAATCGCTCGAACCTATCGGGCACGGCCAAATTTCCATCGATCCGTGCATGTCACAGGTGTGTCAAGCCTCCAGGTGATTTGTCACGCGCGGATTCGAATTGAAAATTTGAAAAACAGGAAATCGTTTCCCTCCGAGGAGACTCGATTGACGGTTCCCTCCCCTCCCGAAAAAATTGCGCCTGAAACGCGGAGTTCCTTTTTTTTTTTGTTAGATTTATTTTATTCGCCGGCGAATTATTATATGAATAATGAACCGCGGAGATCAAAATGAAATACGCGATTAAACTGATCGCTAAAAGTTTAAACGCCACGAAAACTTATTCGCTGGAAAAAGAACATCGATGAATTCGACGAAATCTAAAAATTTCGTTAAATTGTTTTTTAACCTTCCAGAATTTTTTATAATTTTTTATAATCAAGAATAACAACCATATATTTCCTACCGTATTTTATAATTACATTTTGAAGTTGTGAAATTAGATGCAGAATACTATTCGTACATTTTCTGCCGTATTTCATAATTAGATTTTGAAGTTTTAAAATTGAACGCAGAAATAACATCGGTGTATTTTCCGCTGTATTTTACAATTAGATTTTGAAGTTCTAAAATTAAATGCAGTATTATTTGTCTGCGCGTTTGAACGTCGTTGACTAATTTCTTTCGGCTGTTTGATTTTCGCTTTGAAGCGGTTAAATTCACGTAGACAACAAATTTTCTAGAATATTAAGGGAGTATAGTTCGCAGCCTAAACGAGTTATATCGTACTTGAAGCAAGTGCAGTTCATATTAATCCCAAACTCAAACTCCGAGGAGTTTACTTCAGACTCTTGCATGCACCCACTTACAGGATCGTGTACGAAATTTAGGGATTATTGCAACTAAACGTGACAAACCATACAGTTGACTTGATAATTGCCTTGTTGTAGTATGGTATTCTGTTAAGTAGTGTTTTCGTTCGAGAACTACTCTTTATTAAGTAACTGAATTTGTTAAGTATCGGAACCTCTCCGCTGTTTATCGTGCGGTTTATCGACACAGTCTACCGACGCGGCAAGTATTTCAATTCAGAAATGAAAAATCATATTTTACCATGTACAATATATTAGGAAATATAAATTTTGTAAATCGAAAGGAATTCTGTTAATTGTCTCGTACGTAGCACCGACAGATTTTCAAGCACGGAAAATTGCTTTCATTAAAGACCGCTCATTAATCGCGAACTTTTGAATACACGAATAATGGAAATCAGTTTCGTAAAATTCTTCACATATTCACTTTGTACCCAATATCGAAATATCACGAGAAGGTCTTTCAGCGAATTTTCAGCTCATTGTGAAACTGCGCCGGATCAAAAGATATTCAATTTATAAATTCATTCAAAGCAGTTCCGACACTCTTTCGCTTATTTCAATTAAAAAATGCAATTACACCTTTACATCTATTACAACGAAGGTAAAAAGCTCGAAAAAGAAAAAAAATAGATTCCACGTAAAGCGGAAAATGAGAAGTAATTCTAGTTCGTTACAAATGTGGAAAATAAATTCGCCCCGGTATATACATACTATACGTGTTTCACGGTAATTATAGCGGATTTCGTCTATACGTCCAGCGGAGGATCGTTCCATCAGGTCCAGAATTATTCGCCGTGCAAGCATCCCGCGTCTTAATCCGTTGGTTAGCTTGTTTCGCGACAAATAAGGCGCCGTGGTGCCGTGGAACGTGAAGGAGTAAGTAATTTAGTGATCTTCAGGGATCGTCGTATCCCATCAGGATCAAGCAGGAAAATGCAAATCGTCTTTCGACGACAGATCGCTGAATCCTCTTGAGATCTGCCACGGCACGGCTCTCTCTCTCGTCTCGCGTGCGCGAAAATACCTGTGCGACCGCGAACGATTCCCTCTCCGGGCACTCTCAGTCTTTATCATAACACTTAGAGAAGACTCTGGTAAATGAATTCCCAGGGTTGCCGTTCGCATACGGAAAATCGAGGCGGATTGGGGTGCTAAGTCACGTCGGGATACCTTTCCTATCGATGCTTGCTGTCGCTGATTTTAAATGCGATCCCCGTTCGACCGGCTCTATTCGGTTAATAGAATGTGCCGCGACGCAACGCATAGAAATACTTCCCAGCAGTTTTTACGCTGAACGCTCATCTCGCAGATCTAGATCATCCTCCTTCCGTGCAAATGGAGATCAACCCTAAGCAATTAGTCTTCAGCAAAGATGACGATGTCACGAAAAATAGATCTACACGATCTAAGAAAAATCACTCCCGATAATTTTTCTTAGATCAAGACGTTACTGTGTTTCTCCCAATAACGATGTTATAATGCTTTTGCTTCATTACATTAATGCGGAACTGACATACAGCGTCCTCAGGAGGCGATAACGATCGAAACCGTCGAAACTCGTTTCCCGGAAGATTAGGAGTGCTCGAGTTATGTCGTGGGGCAGGAAATGAGCGTTACGTGGTTCGCAAAGTTGCGAGGATACTTAAACCGACTCCGCGACCCCGCCGAAAATCCCACCAAGAATATCGAAACTTGTGATTTCTACAAATCGAGGAGTCCAAACGCGTTGTCGGCATCTCGAGCAACGCGCGGAAACTTCGGCCATGTTGCACCTGTCGATGCTGTTCGAGTTCGAAGTTTTCAACTTACAACGAGAGGATAGAGGGGGAACCCCCAGTGGAAAAAGAGCCGCAACAGAATGTAAGAAAATTCGCGGTTAAGAGAAAGAAACAACGAGAGAGAGAGAGAGAGAGAGAGAGAGAGAGAGAGAGAGAGAGAGAGAGAGGAAGGAAGAGGATACGGTACGTAGGAGGAAGCTGATTGCGGCGCGAACCGTGTCGCGTGAAAAAGCAAAGTAAGTTCACCGCTGTGAATTACAAGGGAGAGCCACGATACACGTCGAGTGGCAGCTCAATTTACCTCTTGTTTTACGGTTTGATCGCTCGATACGATCGGCGGGCATGTACAACGCGTTATCGATCGCGTCGATCAATGAACTTTCGTTTTCGTTCGTTTGATCATCAGTCATCGGCGCACTCGACGCGAGTGACTTTGGGTTAAGGTGCGCGCATACCTCGCGACTCGAGATCATCGTTCTCATCTTTCGAACGCGTTGCAATAAGGCGGAATACTTGCAGATTATTGCGTCACTGTTGCGGGTACACTCCGCGGCAAAACGTTCGCTGGCGACGTGCATAGGTATAGCAGCGTCGTCGAACCTCGATCGTTAAATGAAATTTTGCAACGCAACAATGTCGGTGAATCGTGCACACCAAGAGATTAAACGGAGAAGCGAAAGATTCGTATCTCTGTAAAAATATTGCATCTCTAAAATTGCAGAACTAGATGTCACAGAATGATTTATGATCCCTCGCGGAACGTCGAGGGCAATTTTGTAAAAAGCATCGAATCCCACAGACACTGGAAAACCCGCAGATGCCGGGATAAACACAAAAACGCGCAATGAATAACGTACTGCAACAAAAGATGCATCAGCGAACGTGTACGTAATTTGCTAAAAATAACACAAGAGAAACGTAATATGTGCTGCATGAAAGTTTTAACGTTGAAACTTATGGGACAAAAGCGAGACTGGAAACGGCTAGTCCAGCGCAGATTATCCGTTCGAGCGTGTGAAACACTAGTAAGTAATTCCATTACAATGGCATTTAGTGTACCGGCCAAAGATATTATTCAGCGGTTCGCAACGTGCACAACTATTCTCCATTATACGGGCGCGCGAACAAACGCGATAAAGTTTAGAACGCCAAGACACGACGAAAACTGCATAAATTAACGCCAGCGCCTGGTGAAATTAATGAGCATTAAATTACACGGAATGCTTGCGTATTATTTATGACGCGGGAGAGGGGTGCAAGAAGTTTCGAAGGTGAATTAATATCATTAAATCCTACCAGGTGAGAGCGAGAGAGAGAGAGAGAGAGAGAGAGAGAGAGAGAGAGAGAGAGAGAGTATGTCAGTTAGGGAGTCTCTGATTTTTTCTCTTTCTATTGGACGCTCACTATTGCTCGCAACGCTTGTAGTGTTATCTAACAATATTAAACGTGCACATAGTGAAAGAAGTTTTTGGAACAGTCTAATATCGTCGACGAACATATTCACGTATGTACCAACATCTGCATTCCGATCGCGATTCGGCCGGACAAAAGAATTGATCTCGCGACGAGAATTAAAGATCGATCGCATTATCTGCGAATCTACTCGTCTGCATTCTCGTTGCCCTAACGAAGAATATGTACTTCGCGGCTTGTCCCTCGCAGACAGGAGTTAATAAACACACGGTGAGGCGAGTCGGTCGGTATGGAACGTTGGTTTCTTCTTTTCTTTTTCCCCCTCGCCCCGAAGACCTTTCATCCTCGCGGCCGAGGTATACACGCTGTCTAGATAGAAAATCTCAGACGCTGGCACCGTGAACTGCCGCGAATCAATCTTCGTCCTTGCTTCTGATAGAGGTAACCCGCGTTTCCTTTTCCACCGGCATGGCAACTTTGCCCCGGCGAAATCCGAGGGACGCGATTTTATATATCGCGAACGTTATGCCCGGAGTGTTTACGTCGCCGTGAATTTCTACTCCCGCAGAGAGAGAGAGAGAGGGGACAGCCGCTAAGATGTACGCCGTCAAAGGAACGCGTCTATTTGAAAATCTGACGCTTTGCCCCGCGCCACCTAACCCCGTCGTCCCCTCCCAACCTCCCACGTGCCCCCCTGCTCCTTCCAAGTGCACACACGCTTCCGCGCGCACGTGAGCTCCGCATCATGCTCTGTCAGTGCATCATACATCGGCGCATGCATAATTGATGAATGCGCCGAGACACGCGCGCGTGTCATTCCACGGCGAATCAAGCCCCCCGAGCCAGACGCGGATCCTTCGAACAGACGGCGCCGTTCATTGATAACCTCCGAGACGCTAATTCCAAAGGAATTCAGCTTCGCGACAGCGTAGTTGAAGAAAACTGTACTACAATGTCTTAACCCCTTCGGGAGATCGTTAAATGGCCCGTGTGTCGTTGAATTACTTGTTAAACGTGTTAACATTTAGCCTTAACTTTCTCCCCTCGATTCGTGTAAATTTTCCTGAGCTGATACGATACCGAGAGATCACTGGGTCGCACCATCGTGCGTGTTCCCGTAGGAACGGTTTCTAACGAACTGTTTCTCTTCTGTTACAGATACGAACGCGCATTCGCACACAAATAATGACTAGGACGTCGCGGCTGCTTCGTCTAATGTGGTCTGACGCGCGCGCGTAAAGTCACGCACGTGGGTCAGGAACAGAAAGGACAATGCCACCGCGGCAGCTGCGGTTAAATTCCAGCTAAAGCCTTTTACGAGACATCGAAGTATACAATTCACTCAAGGAGATAATAGGGCAGCGGTGATTCTTAAAAGGACAACTCTAGGCGGACAGGGGCGAGTAAGTGAATGAAAACATTGAAACTCACTTCGGAATTCATTAGGGACTCCCCTTAATTTGATAAATCCAACGAAAATTTTTTTGAAAGAAGTCGCGACAAAAGAGAGAATCTTGTTACACTCCCTGTAGATTAACAATCTCTTTTACCTGTTTATTCAATGTCGAATCGCTCTTAATCATTTTAAAATGTCCCCCAAGCTATTCTACTTGTCTTTTGGTTAAAATGCATACAAATAAAGAAGAAAATTTCACACTTTGAACGTCAGCAATCTTCCTTGCATTTTCATTTGATCTCGCAACATTGTTAATTAGTTTGGAATGCGCCTCAAGTTTTTCGTCTTGAATAAATGTTTCTCTTAAATAAAATATGATTATAAATCTTATGAAACAGTTGCTTAATTGCTTAAGAAATAAATTACTTCTGGTTTGAAATTAGGGCTGTTGGATGTTTTCTTTTTAAAAGGAAGAGGAGGTTCGTTAGAGGATTAATACTCCGTATTGAAAATAGAGTGAAATTGTGCTCCTAGTATTTGCGAAATTATTATGCTGATACATGACCGAGTTAGGTGCTGCACTGTCAGTTTACAAACCGGTGTGTTGATTACGTTCCATCTCAAAAAATAATCTGCTGCACGGTGAATTTTGTCCCCGGAGGGCCATTTTGCAGGTAATAACTGCGTATTTTCTACAAGCACCGGGACACCGACGCGCCGAGTTCGTGATTTTATAATCAAAATATCGACGCGCCGAGCTTGATTCACCGCATATTTTTGCTGCCGATTTAAAGAGAATATAACCGCGTAAATTACGCATATTCTACTACGCGCAGTTAGTAATTCCTTTCAAATTCGTTCAGAAACTCTCGATTCAAAAAGTTGTGCGACGAAAATCGGAATTTAACTTTGTATTTTCTTTTTTCGAGTTATCGGCGATTTTACGATCGCATACCTACTAAATAGAAGCATCGTCGCGTGAATTAAGGGATGAAATACATTCACTCGGCATTTCTAACCGTTCCACGGAATACATTTATTTATTCTTCCGCGCCCCGTGGAAAATAAAAACAAACGAGCGATAAAGAGGGCGTGGACGCTAATGAAGACATTTACCTAATTTCGCCGCGCTTTTCTCTCGCCTGAATTTTATTCCCAGAATCTAAATCTCTTGCGAAAGGAATTATAAAATGAACCAGAATTTTTTGTAATATTAAATATTTCAAATGAATGTACCATTAACTTAATGCTAATGTCACGAAAAGGAGCCATTTTAAACCAACTACTCGAAATAAAGAGCAATCATTAACATTGAAATTTTTTGTCAAGAAGAATTCTTACATATTATTAATTAGCACATTCAGGCGCATTGCTTTAATATTATTTTATTAACCAGAGGACAGGGCACATTGTCAATGCAACGTACCGACACAAAAGCAATGCCGAGGGGTTCGCATACTCACTCATAAATTATCATTATTTGTACCGGCGTTGTACAAGTTTCCATAAATGTGATGCCAACGCAAAATATTCAGCGCAGTTCAAACCATTCATCACGACAAATCATGTTAAGCCACGCGGTTCAACAACAGAAAAATGGTGTAAATGTCGTCAGAATCATTATCGTGCCCCGCTATTTATCACTCGAACCTCGTAAAAACCCGACGCTTCTGCTCGCATTAATCCTTGTTTTGCAATTATACCTAAAGCAAGTGATCCTAACTCCTAACTGAAAGACGCAAATACCACTGCTGGCTCGTCCTCGGACCGGTTTTGCCAATTGTGAATATTTCTGGACTCGTGAATTTTCATCGAAATCAATTTCTTCGATTAACGTTGGTTCGAGTATTATTTTCTCTTTCGGAGAAAAAGCTGCCCGTCACTTAAAAGCGCCGAAAACGGAGTTTCGGGTGCTGGCGCGTTTATCGGCGATATTTTAAATGTTCGACGGAATGGCGGTTAATTGATCACGTTGCCGGCCGGGTAGATATTCAATATTATTTTCTGAGCGAAACACTTTCCTCCTTCCATCCGTTAATTACATCGCTTTGTGAGTTAATAACTTCATTAAGGAACGCGGACAGCTGAAAACAAGCTCGGCGGTCTGTGTTCCTTTGGATCGGGGAGTCTAGTCCGCGTCTTATTCCGCCGCGGAACCGCTCGAAGAACGGGAACACGGAATTCCCACTTACTTATACTTCAGGGAATTAACTAATTATCTTTTTCTCCGGCGCGTCGCAATACCACCCGGGCACACCCCTTCCTAACACTCGTGTTCCTCTACCCTTTCTCTTTCTCTCTTTCTCTCTCTCTCTCTGGTTTCTTTATTCTCCTCGGTGCCAACTTAACCGAGCGAGAACCGGAAGAGCGAGATAGAAAGAGCCTAGTGCAGTTGCCTCGGTCGATATTCCTGTCCGCTTTCATCGTAACTATAGCAACGCCGGATCACGAAGAGACCTTCCGAACCCGTCTGTTCCGAATAAAGATTTGTCTTTAATTATAATCTTTGCAAGCTGGCCCAGGAAGCCCGACGTCTTTCGGTTACAGCTGCAGCCGCCGACGTCGCCGCCACCGGCCCGACCCGACCCGGCCCGGCCCGGGCTTCTGCGCGCTCTCGAGGACGTAACGAATCCTTTGTGCCCCGCAATCAGACATCCCTCTTTGCCCATCCACCTCGTCTACTATCATCCAAGTATGTTCGTTCTTTCGCAACGAGAAATCCCAATTTCGGGCATTAATTTTTTAACAACTCGTTAGCCTTTTGTAACCCGGCCCTTTGTCGGCCGATCGCGTGCCAGCGGGCCGAGACAGCTCGAACACGAAATGTTCCACGCTTGCTGCATAGAGATTAAATGGTATATGTTCATCTACGCTGATGAACCTTCTTAACCCTTTCCGCTGAGATACGGTGGCCCCGAGGCGCCACTAAAAATCGCGGTACCGTAATTGAAAACAATTTTTATGTTTGCCAGGCTGTTTAGGTCTGCCGAGTCGAACGTGCTCCGGGAAAGTGTAATTTCGTATGCAGATAACATCAAGAAAATGGTCTTGCGTCATTACCTTCATAACCAGCTCTGCGCTGGTACGGTGGCTAGGAGACGCCACAAAAAAAAATGGTCGTACCATAATTGGAAACATTTTTATGCTTACGAATATCCCAGCTGAATAAACATATAAAAAATCACAGTTTGACGTTGAAAGCGACGAAGGCATTTCAGGTTCAAATGCCAGGCGACTCACGCGGCACAGTAAGATCGGTACACGAAGAGATTACAGCTGCGGAGCAGCGACGTCGCGGGGCAGACAGTTCCAGTTTCTGCGTCATTCGCATTTCCATTTGTCGCCGAGCCTGTGGCTGGAAAACGTCGGAGAACGCAAGGCGTCTTCCACAGACAGACAGACATTTGTTTATTTCGCCGGGGTTCGTCGATGATTAAGGCCTCGTACACTCGTCTAATTGAGCCGTCACCGGTTTCGCAGATAAGGTTCTGCACGCACGCACACTCTATTTCGGGCGTACAATAACGCCGGGGACGTTGCGTGCAAAATTATCTGCCACTGTGCTATTATAGTCGGCAGTCATCCCTCGATCTCAACGAGCAGAATCTCCGGAGAGAGGCACGGAGACCAAGAGAGACAGTAGTAGTAGCAAGAGACCACGGGACAATCAGTAGAATGGGACGAGTAGGGACGGAGAAGTTGAGAGGGTGTCTGCAAAAGGGGTTTGCGAAGGGTGTGGGTGGCGGATGGAAGGAAAACGGAGGGTTTACGTTTATCTGCGGCGGAGATCCATAAACTAATTCTATTAAGTTAAGACTAAGGATTAACGAATGACGCGCAGTCACGTATAGGCGCCCCGTAAGAACTGTAATTAGATATCCTTCGACGGGGATGATTTCGACACGTGAATCCGCTCGACCGAGTTTTCAGAACTTCGGAACAACGGACCGCCCTCTTTGCACCCACAGGATCACCGACACGAACCAAATTCGAGGACTGGGAACATCGCTGGGAACATTGTTGTCTTTGGGCCGTGAGGTTCTGCTGGCTCTGTGGCAAAATGTTCGATCGTTGCTCATTTGCCGATTAATCGATTCATCAATAATAATCCAGTGAATGTAAAAGCAAAGAACACCAAGTCCAACCAAGAAACAAACGAACCGTTATACGTCATTATAAAGAATTCCTGAACCGACAATATTATTCCTCTCGCGTTAAGCGCCGAAAAAAGAAAAGCGTCGTGTTTAAACCATTTTCGCTTTAAATTAAATTCTCTAAAGAACATGAATATTCATGCTAATTCGTATAAAGCAGACAGTGGCCGACACCACTTATTTCAGATTCATTTTTCGCCAACAAATACCGCGACTGCTCTTCCGCGGAATCATCTCGAAAGTGGGAACAAATGCAAAACGAACGCGGTTATGCATAAACCGGCGGAGAGCGCGAGACGACGCGACGCAACGTCGCAGCGTAAAAGCGAGACGGCCGCTTGAAATTAGAGGGGAATACATCGGCGAAGACGCGACACTTTTAAAACTCGGACCCCATAATCATCAATTATCGCTATCCGTCTCGCGCATAATTCCGCCGCGATAACGAGACCGTCGGAGTTACAATACTAAGATCCGCAATAAGCCCAACTCCGAATTTAATTAGCTCCGAATTCAGCAGATTGGTCGTGGCTGAAATCCCTGCGTTAAAGTTCTCAACACTTTTAATTTAAATCCGGTTCATATCTGGAGCAGAGAGAGGAAAATAGCGTCGGATGGCACCGTGAATAACATCATATAAACGGTGTCCCATTAATTAAATTCCTACCGAAGGAGTTTAGCTACCGTCCTCGGCGGAGTACCGGGGCCGACAACCATCGGCAGCCCTCCCATCGTTCGTTAGGTCTGAATGGCTCGAGCGATATCGAAAATAGTTTCGTTCTCGATTTGCGTTCAAAGAGCGTCACGGAATTGAAGGTTTTGTGTCAGTTGTGGGGCGAGCAACGACGGAGAAATGCGGGAAGACACCGGGCTTTCGGAGCACCCGTGAACAGAAGAACGGGCTAGGACAAATTCGAGTCACGCTTATCGCATCGGCATCTGCCCCGGCGAACATAATTTTCACTCTCCGGAAAAGGGAGCTGGTAAGCTCGGTCGCCTCCGTAATCCCGTACCATGAAATATTTACATGGTATTTCGCCAAAGGGGAAATCTCATTATCGAAATTCCCTAAAAAATGTCCCTCGAACAAGGAGACCCGAGACCATTGTCTCTTTACACCGGAAAATAAGATTTCGCCTAACGTTGGACACTTTGCCGATCGATTCGAAGATTTGTAAAGCGGTAAAAAAGGTAACTCCACTGCTTATGCCATGTAATTGGAATAATATTACATCATTCGACCATATTTACTCGTTTAATTCGCGATTTAGTAGAACCTCGATTATCCTAACCGATAAACAATTTCTTTGCAATTTCAATAATCGTGAATTTATACAGTGATCGCGAATCTGCTAAAAATTGAAGCCAAAATCCCGCGAATATATCCGACAAATAAGCAATTAAAAGTCCTTTAGAAATCGGTACACCCGTTGTAGAAGTTACGCCGGATCCACAGTTCCGCAATCGTTGCATCAGGAAAACGGTGGTACTTGCGATGGGTCGGACAAAGAGGCTCGGTGGATGAAAAACAATACCATTCTAACGAGAATCGTCAAAGAAGATGCACCATAGTGCTTGGTATCCCGGTTCCTGTGGCTTAATTCAACGAGAAAGCGTTTTGCCGTGGCGCGGTGTCACGCGATGTGTAACAACACGCTCGCCGTCGTCGTCGTTGTCGTCGTCGTTGTCGACGTCGTCGTCGTCGTCTGGCCGGGAGTATAATGGATACAATAAATGCACAGTGTCGCTCGAAAGAGACGGTGGGATAGGTGGCGACTGGCTAGAGTCAAAAGTGTAAAAGCTTGCACTTTCCAGCCGATTTCACCCTTTCGCTTTTAACTGCAACGAAGACCTACATACACGGTTCACGGAGCGTTTTAACTTACGGCTCGAGCGTACGTGGTCAGAGCATGTACGAGTATCAGGCATCCGAAGAATGGAGGTCTCGAATTGAAGCTAAATCCGATTTAGATCAGGGGTAGTCATTGTGCCAGATCTATAATCTCTTCGAAAGCTCTCGGCATCGTAATTGGAGCGTGTCCTTTCTTCCTTGTTTTCGTTCTTCCCTACCCTACTTTCCTTCCACCCCTTTTTTCCATATGCTACACCGATTCTTGCGAAATAAACGGTCTTCGCATCGCGCACTCGAGCGTTCGCTAAACGAGATACATACACTGTGGTTATGCTCGACGCGATTTTCGATGCGTTCTGAATGCGTACGAACCGCTCATTCGGACTGAACGACTCGATCGCATTGAGATAAATGAGGTTGTTCGCGTTCAATCGCGAACGCAAATTGGTCCATTCGTTTTGATATTTTGCCCGCCGGATCCATTGTGGTCGCAATATGCGATTTGAACCGAGCAACATTAGTTTTATTTCTACGCGCTCATGGCCTATGATTTTGTGTTGCAAGCAGTTGAATCATTTATTTGCAACTTCAAAATTGGCTTTCAATATATTTTCTCTTTTCTCAAAATTTTTCTCCTTCGCTTAGTGCAAGTAACGAAAAAGTTTGGATACGAGTTGATTAATACTGTGAAACTGCGCGTCTTCGAAGTTTGAAACGTACGAGAAAAAACTGTAAGCAGGCCATGGGCCGAGTTCGGCGAAGACGCCTTGTTTACGTTTTTTTCCGCGAGAACGAATCCGGCGTTTGAGCCTGAGTGTGTGTGTGTGTTGTGTGTGCGGCCGCAGGTGGTCGGTCGAAGTCGGTCGTCTTCACGGTCTGTCGGTCGGTCGTAGCCGGTCGTAGCCGGTCGTAGCGGGTAGTTGTGTGTGGTCTGTCGTTGGCCGAACTAGGCAACAGTTTTATGCGTTTTTTGAATAAAGAGTTTTATGTTCAATTCCTCTACGAATTTCTTCCAGTGTTTTATTTACGTAATCCAGTTATTTATTGGGTCTCATTGAACAAATACTCTACGTTTCGTTCTCCAATTTTTTGGAGAATGCGCCTCGGAATATTTTTACCTGTTCGGATTGGCGATTCAATTTTTATTTAAGGCCCGCGGTAAATGTCATTCTGTAATTTGATGTCCCGGAAAAACGTTGTCGCAAGAACGATTCAGGCGTGCTCGAGGCGCATTTAATCAAGCGAGACGACGTCGTATGCAATTGCAAATTGCACGCAGCATAACCGCACCCATATCCGCGTACAGCAGCCAATGGATCGCAGATTTCAATAAAACAACGAACGGCGAACGTTTCGGGTTTCCACCGGCAATTACGATGCACGGTAACCGTTCGATTCATCTTCAGAATCGCTGCGAACGGCAGTCTCCGTTCTGTAATTACATCTTCTAATTGTGCGCAATGCACCTTACTCGAAGCCGGACATTTATAGGAATGCCCGTTTTCATGGGGCTGTTCGCTAAGTCCTGAATCGGCGAAAAATTTATTTCGTTGCGACACGCTCGCCAGGGTTAGAGCACAATAAAAACTTTTTTAATCTTGGTTAAACCTTTTCGCTATGTGCTTGCTGCCCCATGCATCCGGCTGCTTTATGGACGTATAAACTCGGAGCACCGGACTGTTACTCAACATATTAGGTTTAGGTGTTTTTTTGAGTAATTTAGTACGCGCATAAATTATATATCTAATATTGTCCGGTGGGCGATACTTTAACACTTGTTCTGACGTTTAACGGCGCGAATGAATCTGCATGATTCACTGTACCGAATGAATTCTGCAGTTTTCTATATTCATTTATTTTTGCGATCGCGACGGCATATTTCAAAGGCAGGAATTAAGATGAATGCATGTCAAATAAAAATGGGCACGAACAAGATCGAAAACTACCACTTAATTTATATTCCACCTTGATTAATTGTTGATCAATGATCATAAAGCTTCGAACAACAGCTTTTTAAGATTTATATTTCAAAGGTTGTCATTATAAGTATGACATTTCCAAAGATGAAAAAGCGTCGAAAGCAAGCCACCAGCTAAATTAATCATTTTAACTAAAGCCTCGCAATGTTATCCTCTTTTTCTGCCCGCTATTTATGTTTTTCATTCATCCGCTGGCGTAATAAATTCTGCTTTATAGACTTCCGTTCGAAATATTAATTCCACCCACGCCGTCCGCTATCTCTGATGCACAAAATTCCGGTATTGTGCGCTTGATGGGTGAATGTGTAACCAACAATCGCGATGGTGAATCTCAGCGAACCGTAGTTGACCATTAGCGCCATTCAAGACGCGCCAGAAACTGGGCATTAATTTCTAATTAACGTCTAACTGATACAGGCGGAGGGTTCGCTTGGAACGTCGTATCAGTGCTGGGCCAGTTCTGTTTCTGTGTTCGGGGTTACGTGTGCGAACACACGGGCAACACGGATACACGGACGCACGCGCGCGCACACACAGGCGCGTGCATTCGCGTACAAAGGAAGGCGTTATTTGGGCGGCCGCTTTTATGAATTCTCGAGCAAAGTTCATGGTTCTCTGCATTACGCCGCGTTAAAACATACTTCTACGCGATGAAAGAAAAGAAGACACCGGGCGCCGCTTTTGAAAGTGGCGTAAATACTAATTACTTTCGCGGCCCTGGTTATGCAACTGGGGTCGAGCGTTTTCGCACCGAGGACATAAAGAAGAGGCAAGGAAAAAGGGAGAACGAGACGTGAAAAGAGCTGGCTTCCGCCCTTCCGCGCGATAATATACAAGGCGATTCAAGGAACTGGGACAGGCTGTAGCTCTTTAATGAACGAACCGTCAAGGGAGAGACCAACGGCGAAACATTTTCGACGATCTAACGAGATCTGTGCTCTGCCTTTCAAAAATCGAGTGCAACGACACCACCGTGAAACGCGAGTGGTTCAAGCATCTACGAGCTGTGGTAAAAAAACAAAAACGGAGACTGTCATTCTCGTTAGGCAGAGTCACCAGATCGAGCATTAACTCGAATTCAGGGGAAATGGTTACCCCCTCTCTGCCAGTACCGGATTGGTCACGTGACATTGTGACACAAGCGTCGTGGAAAGGGAAGGTAGAGTGGGGAGAGAAGTCTAAATCTGGCGGCTCAAGGCTACTAAATTGTTTGTAACACATATTGATACGTTCAGAGGAGCAACAGAGACCGACTTCGACAGAATCCGATTTCTTTTTGACCACACCTCGTAGATTTGAAACGAACTCTGTGCGTGTGTACGTGTGTGCGTGTGTGTGTGTATCCGTGGATCGATTTTTCCACTCGCAGAAACAGAGAAACAGAAGAGACAACGAGCACAACTCGTTTCCGAGCGAGTTTTCCCGAGGAAAATGGTGAAACGTTGACTTCCTTTATGACAATCGCGAATAGCGTAAACAAGAAGGATCCAGGAAAAGAAATTGTCATAAATTCAGTACATCAGGAGAGCTTGACTTTTTAATCTTCATTCCGCTTCTCTGAAATTGCTTTGTTTGAAGGAAGAATATACCTGGGCTAACCCCTCGCAACTTTGTCCCCTGTTAACTCTTTTCCCAGTCGTATTTAGAAAGGACTTGTACAGTCCGCCCTAGTTTCGACGATCTGCTGTGTACACTCGAGCCATTCAAAAGTTCGGGGTCACTATCTCACCTTTCACCCAGTTAGCGATTCTTAACATTCGATGAACAATTTTTCTGCTACCACTCCGGCCGCTTCAGCCCTTACCCGGCAAGTTACCAAACACGTTCTCATTTTCGAACAGAGGCGCACAGTGTATACTCCTCTTTAGAAGTTCGCAACTCGCCTCGGTAAATATGCTATGAGCGGAAACTGGTCTCGCAAAATATCATGAGAAGATTAGTTTCAATTAATCTTTTGTGCTCTGGAGAGAGCACAGAGTCTACACTTCTCATTCCGCTGGTTAGTAATACAATTCCCCCTGTTTCTAGATTGTTGTCGAACAAAAAATGTATCATATTTTAAAAATTATTAATATTAATATATTCCATTTTTATAAAGGAACACGTGCCGCTCACTGTCTGTACGTTCAGAGTTAAATCTCACAAATCCTTCACCAGAAATAATTCTAAACAAGTCTAAAACTAGTCTATTTATTTTCTAGAAAGCAATTGTTCCTCGGTTTAACTCTCGCCTGCATCGATACGTGATCCCGACTTCTTGAAAAACGGTGTAATCTCCTAAAGTGAAAATGTTGTTCTCGTAGAAATCGAGTAAACTGGAGCGTGACTGTCTGCCACCCTCCAAGACATAGTTAGCTGGCCAAATATCTACAGGTTGTTCATTGTTCCATGTGAGTTATTCAATACAAACGTGCTGATTTCATTAAACGTTGTCCCTGGCCAACAGCCAGAACATTTACACCGTTCGGGAACACAGAAATTGCAAAAGTTTCCGTCCCCGCTGTACCAGGTGTTTCTCAAAAACATAAACAGACCAAATGCAAATTCCGAATCCGTGTTACAGGCTACTGATCTGTACAATGTCCCGTAATAGGTTGTACCAGAAAGGAATCATTGGTATTCGAACATGGGTGTTCACTTGAGAACAGGAGTAAGCCTGTCGGGCATTGATGCTGATGCATTTTATATGCTGATATGTTTGGTAGCTTAATCAATTAATCACGTATTAAATATGATTCATTACATATTTGAATTAAATACGAATTCTATAATTTTTCTAGATAGAATCTATTTTCATTAGGATTATTATATTTTAATCGCCTATCTGGGAACAAATCATAACTAGTTTTAATATTTAGAATTATAATATATAGTTCTGCGATCTCCAAAACACGCAGCTGTATTTTCGACTATTGAGAATGTTCAGCACACTTTTGTGGAATTAATCCCGAACGGAGCATTCCTGGAAAGGTATCATATGTACAAAAGATACGGCGGCACAAAAAAAAAACGCGTGAAAAATTCCGCGGAAAACGTATTTCCACAAAGGTTGAAATGAAAATGAAATATGTATAAATAAAATTAATGGATATCGCGGGCGTTGTTGCGGCCTTCAACGATATTAATATTTGCATTTCGTTTATGAAAATTTTTCCACGGGTGCAATTGAAAGGTCCATTTTCTGCGTCAATTTTTATCTACTACGCAATACACAAACCCCCAGCGTTACACGTTCCCCTTTATAATCGAATTAACCGAGCGCATATTATGAATCTCGCCCAAGTTATCTCATTATGATAATAATGATAATAACAGTTACAGCATCATGGCATATCACGGCCACCATGATATCCGTCCTTGGCCAACTTTTGCCTTAATACAATAAAACATCGTCTAATCACTTTTTACTAATCAGTAAATAAATATTCAACGTTGCGTCGTTCTTTGGAAAGTCGCACGGTTGTTTATTGAGGGGGGACGAAGAGTGAAACTGGGATAAAATGGAAAACGTAGCAGAAAATGCGCAAGAACGCTAATTCCCTACGGTGCAATCACCTACTTGACGCGGTGCATAAGATGTACACGACGGATAATATATGGCGAAGTGGTTAACACGCCCCCCTAATGGGATTGCGAATGGGAAAGTCCGCCTTTCGCGAGTCTTAACGAATATCGATGAATAATCAACTCGCCCCGGGTATGACGATACACCCGGTACAACCGCTAAAACATGCTCCCAGGTAAATTGAAATCCACGGCGACCATGATATTACGTGGGAAACCATAGTATTCCGTACACCGAAAACGATTTCCAGATGTTGTTTGCTCGGCGCGTGCATAAATGAAATTACTAAACAAAGTCGTTTCGGAGTGAACGTTAATGCGGCAGCAGTTTTGCAATCGCCCGGTAGTACAAATCAATAAAAGACAAAACCACTCGGGCCGTTGGACAACCGCTGCCGCGGCTCGACCCCTGGAATTTAATAAGAGTTACACGCGATTCGAGCTTAATTTCATCAAACTGATAATTACCGTCTCCTCCGCTCCCTCGTACCGAATAAAAATGTCTGGGGGAAAGCACGTCCGATGGGCTTGCTTTGATGGCGGCTCGAGACTGTGCTACGCTGTACGTACACTCGAGAATTGGAAACACACACGAAGATCGTATAAAGTTAAATTAATCGACCGAGGCTATTTTATTCACCGAAGAATTTCAATTCTTCAATTTGCGTCGTAACGTCGTTGACTGTGACACCGTGCGCCGTGCGACGAGGGTTAAACCGTCTGGCGAGGTTCCCTGAAACAGTTCACGCTTCGGAATACTTTTTTTTTCCGCTGGGTCTACAGTGGTGCGGCAAAACGATGAAGCGAAAGTAGCACGATAGCCTCGCGTAGTAAAATCCGGCTGTTTACGGCGCGGCGCGGCGCGGCGGCAGCGCGCGGAAATTCAGAAAGCGCAAGAAGTAGATCGCGCGCGCCATGCCGAGCCGGGTCGCTAGGTTTTACAGCTTGGCAATTTCATGACGTACTCGATAGGGCCCGTCCCTAAGTTGCATTGTAAGGCTCATTGTGGGTAGCTCGGCGAGCGGTAATATCGCCGTTTATAGGTTCCTCCGTTGCCACCGGAATACAATGTGTAATATATCCGGCGAAGGGAGAAACGTGGAGATCCAAGAGGCGGGAGTATTGTTCGCGTATCGTTTCGATGCGGCGGACGTGTTAAATGTGATTATTCGTCGTCCACAGATCTCTGGGCCCTTATGTACGACCGGCGGCCGTCGCCGGTAGGAACGCTTCAGGATCAGGTTGCTCCCGTTTCTCTTCTCCTCGAGCTGCCACGGCGTGCACACATTTTTCTCTCGTCTCTTCGTCCCGTGCGTTCTTTTCCCCGTGACTTGGCCAGTCGGTGGCGGCGGCGGCTGTGGCGGCTGTGGCTGCTCCCTTGCATTTTTTCGCCGTCTCGTTCTCGAAGCAGCACGGCAGCTCGGAATCGCAACAGCCAGCAGCCCAACGCGGCCAGCGACGACAGTTTTATTCCGAAGATTGGCGGCCAATGGCGCGTAAACTTGCGGGGGAAACATCGCGAAACTGCGATGGATTCGAGAGAGCTGTGCGCGAGTAGTCGAGCCCCGGCACCGAGGAGGCTATTCACGTTGAAAGGTGCGAGAACCGACCGAGACCCTCTCTCCGGACTGATGTTTATTCTCCGGTACTTCGTCTGAGCCCGTGTAACAACGTTTCCCAGACGTTATTCTCGGAACAGGAACCCTTCATCAATTTCTTCGCCAGTTCTGGGCCAGTTTCTCCGTGGCAACTCCCGTCGGCGAAGCCTGCGGTATCGCGGCCGTGTCAACGCGCTCTCCCGCCTTCTCTTTCTCGTTCCGTAAATTGTGCTTCCCTTTATTCGGTTTCCCCCTTTTTCCGCGGCCGCGAGGAAATAAAACGCCCCTGCCTCCCACGCCTCGCCATCTCTCTCTCTCTCTCTTTCTATTTCCCTTTCTTTTCCTCTCACGTCGATTATTCAAAGTTCATTGTTCGCCAAAGGAACGGCCGCAATTACGGAACTTCAATATTTTCGTTCGAAACGAATTGCCCTCTCTAGGAAGCGGAATCGTTCGCGGATAGATTTTATTCAAGCAGGTATAATGGACGCGGCAGAATTCATGAACAAAGTTTTTACTTTAATCATAGGAGTACCTCTATTTCCTCGTTTCTCGTTCTTTCTTTCTTTCTTGATTCTTTTTTTTTTATTATTTAGCCATTCACGGCAGTTTTCCCAACTAGGAGAAAACAGAATGGGATCTTTCTAGAGATTCAAAGTGGAATTGAAAGCCATGGGTTATCATCTTTTTTCTTACCTTGTCTCACGGTTTCCCTGGTCCGAGGCTGTGCGCTGCTACGGTGGTGCTTGTTCCTCTCTCACTCTCTTTCTCCCTCTTTTTGTATTCCGAGCTTTTCTTTCGCCACTGACCTAGGTTCTTAAATTTTATATTTCTTGCCAGACCCTTGTTTGTCACCCTCCTGGCAGGGAAACGATGCGTTAAACGAATATCGATGGTATTGGAGGGTACCTGGCCAGGGCGATAATGGACTCAATTTCGCGGCAGTAGGGCGCCAGTCGTTTGGATTTCTCACGTCCCGACACTCTATCGATTCCCCTGGTGAAGCTCTCAGTGATTTCCTGGTCGGCCACCATTGTGGAATCGTCATATCTTTCAACCGCTGCCACCGCGATCTTCCAATAGAGGTTACAAACACTCGCGTTTCTTGTCATGTTCTGCCCATTGTTCGCATTGTAAGTTATACTCAAGTAACGATGTTGTGAATCTGCCTGCCCCCTAACTCGGCGCTGTCACCGGTATCGGTTGTAAAGTTGAATAGAACACGTGTATACATTGATCCGCCGTAAATTATACCGACCTTCTTTCCCATCAATGGAACGCGTCACCTTAGAAAATCTTATGGTACGTTTAGACTGGACGAAACGAACGAATGCTCCTTCAGCCCCCACTTCAACGAACTCGTATTCCTTCCCGTCAAAAATTTTTTTTTAATATATTGACTCTACACATCCAAAGAGACGTATTCATTTTTAGAGAAAAGGTAAGAATTAAGCAATGCTCTCGCGACGCAGATAAATAATGACATAGTAGTCAAGTCTTTTATAGCATAGTTTTCCATGCTGAACGCGATAAAGCAGCTGCGATAAATTTTCAGAAAATTTACAAGGTAGTTTAAGCGCATTAAATATCCTTTTCGATAATATAGACAAAAGTATTTGAAATTTTACTGTCCGGACTAATTAAAGCGTACTACTTCATTACGAAACAGGACCATCATAACCAGAAATGTCAAGAACGTTTCGGATTGAAAAAATTCTGTTTTAATTAGTCGTCATTTCGGTATCGCAGGCGTCTAGAGTTGAGAAGCCGCGAATTAAACCGGTAACTTCTGCATACAGCGACAGACCAAAAACCGATAGATCACTCATTGATATTTATTGCAGCAACACGCCGATACCCATAAAGTCAGGGTGCAAGAAATGCAGGTCGCATAAAGTAGAATTGAATTTCCGCGTCCCCGCGAACGACGCTATTAAATTCAATAAAATATACAAACGGATAAGCAGGAGATAGTAAAAGTAAAACAGCGACGTTATAGATGTAACATTTTAACGAGCCCGGGAGAGTGGAAGCAGTTTCAAAGTATAGTAAAACCGACGCACTATGGAGAGACTCGGTATTCGAATCCGATTCCCTTTGAAGTCTGGGAACAATCGTCGAGGGGCTGTTTTATCGCGTTACACTGCCGCATCGGTTGTTT
Source organism: Lasioglossum leucozonium (assembly GCA_028454225.1). Taxonomy (NCBI): domain Eukaryota; kingdom Metazoa; phylum Arthropoda; class Insecta; order Hymenoptera; family Halictidae; genus Lasioglossum; species Lasioglossum leucozonium. Next base: position 21,677,657 of record CM052221.1, on the reverse strand, counting down.
CGATCCCGTTTTTGATCTCGTCGAAGCGGCGAGGTGCAAATGTGCCAAGAGCAACACCGAGAGCTAAGACGAACTTGGACTTTTCACCTGGAATGCACAGATTGTTTTCAGAAAGGTGTACAGACTGTTTTTCATCTGTTTCATCTGAAATACGCATCCAAAGTAATTAAGCTCAGCTCGTTAGACAACGCGCGACGCTCACTACGTAACAACATGGCGACGCCCTTATCTGTGAAAATCGTTGAACTTTAAACACGCACAACTTTCGAACCACTGGACTCCTAAGATCAAAACTTGGATTTTCGGCATCCACTCATCAAAAGTCTACAGGATTATAAGAAAGAAGTTAAAAATTTCTGGCTTCCTCATACGAAGTTTGATTCGAGTCTGATTCGTCCGCGATGTACGTCCAAAGCGGAGAAGTGTAAATTCGCCGTAACACTCGCGTCTCGAAGCGATCGATCATCCGTTGATTACACTTTCGCATGCACGTCTTCAAGTTCATCCGTACGGGAGAAGGAGCTGGAAAGTTCGGTCTCCTGCGCGGAGGAAAAAATTATTCTTCCGATGACTTTCCGGCATCGAGCGAGTGGTCTTCCGAAAGAAACACAAAAGGGAAAAAGAAAGTCGGGTACCGCGAGGAAGACAACCGCAAAACTTTTCGTCCCCTCCCGATATTGGAGGGGAACAAAACTGGGACGAACTTTAGATGAGGGAATATCGATATCATCGGCGAAAGGAGACAGTATTATTCTTCCGTCGAAGATTACGAAACTAGAAAGCATCTCTCTCTCTCTCTCTCTCTCTCTCTTTCTCTCTCTCTCTCTCTCTCTCTCTCTCTCTCTCTGGAGAGAGCTCCGAAGAGAGCTCTTTTTCAAAGCGAAACGAAGAGGAAGAAGAGTCCCCCGTGTGATTTCACGGAACGATATCCAGCCGTGGAGCTTTTTGCGAATCGTCATTAGGTTTACGATCCTGCCTGGCGGATTTACACGGACCGTCCGGTAATAGGTCGTGGAAGAAGGTGACGATAAATTTCATATTCTAGTGCTGCCGCTAGATTCGCTGATCGTCTCGCCTCGCCTCGAAATGACCCTGTAATTTAATGCGCGTTTTGCAAGAGGCATCTGTTTATACACTTCCTACGACGTGTTCGCGGAGCCAATCATATTTTCATGGCGGGAAAGTAAGTACGCCTCGTTACCATGCTTTCTCGGTCGCTTGCTCCTCCTCGATGTAAATTCTCCGCTCTTTTTTTTGCCCTCCTCCTCCTCCTCCTCAACCCCATTCTCTTTTGCTCAATGTACCGTACACGGTAAAACCACCATTACCCGAACTAACGCCGAGACGTAAACGCTCGTCAAAATGAATTCTTCGGATAATAATACTATAACTTTCTCCGACGTTCGGCCACGTCCTCGGGCCGAAATTAAAACGGTAAATGTTAGCGTGAAACCACGACGGGGAAAGTACTCCGTTGAGTCGCGATCTGTCTTCGGACCCTCGCCGCAAAAACGGTGCCCGCTGCCTAACCGACTGGAGAACAGCCCTAAGTCCGAGAACTAACTTTGGACAGCGGTGATCTAACGCCGCGCGGCGAGGCTTTACAAACTGGAGACAACGAGTTTACGAAGAAAGTAACTGCGCAGTCGCTGATATTCGTACGCGGTGGCTCTAACGAGGTCGAGAAATGAGAAAATCAGTTTGCCATTACATCGACGGAAGAATACATTCATTGTACGTGTCCACATAGTTTTTGCCCAGCACTGTAAGTACTTTTAAGAGCGTACTTCAGGTGGCTACTTTCAGATATTCCTAGTTTAAGCTAAAATTGTTAAAACGCAAGGGTTTAATCTTGTATTCAAATGAAGAACAGTTTCTCACTCCATGAGCTGGTGGTTTTGGCTCAAAATCGCCGGTCAGCAAAGTGTTAAGGTTCTCTTATCATTAAAATATTACAAGGGCTACTTTAAAATCGTCTGCTCTCAGACCCCCTTCTTGCCCTATTACAGCATCCCCTTTAGGATCTCCACCCGTCATTCTCTTTTTTTTTCACAGCGAACAGAAAGATTAACGCTGTGGTAAATATTCGGACAGCTTCCGGGAGTATTAACTCCGGTGCGACGGGCGTGCTCGATAAATCGATAAATTTCCGTACGAAACGAGAAAGCATGCAAAGTTGTCATTCACCTTTAGACGTAGATCGCTGACAGTCCACACCCGGCTGGCGTAATCGTTCGATGCCCCAAGGATCAGCGTTCCTGTTGAATCGAAATCGACAGACATCACTCCCGCGTTGCTGCCGACGAGGATGCCTCTGCTCTCCGGCGCACCTGAAACGGAATATATTTCGTGTCAAACGAACAGCTAAAAAAAAAGAAAAAAGAAAGGGAAAAAGAACACCGATGCTCTTATCGTTCACAATGGCATTGCTCGGACCCTGATCTCGTCTAACGCGGCCGTGTATACATTCTCGATCCTTTTTTTTCTGCCCCGGTCGAGCTGCCGGACCAGATTAAATTTCATTTAGCTTAATGCGGAATGTCAACGGACCGGGCTCGTTCAATAGGGGCGGATGAGAAGAGATGACGAGAGAGCGAGAGAGAGCAAATAGATTTCGAACGGGGGGAGGGACGAGAGACAATGTCGGAGGTCGGTGTTGAGAAAAGGGTGGATCCGCGAGGGCGAACACGCGAGGCTACACAGGAAAGGGCAAGTTAAGCGGATATAACCGGTACAATAAGGACGAATGTTTCATCCAATTTGTAGCGCGGCGCGGCGAGGGGATTACATTCAGGCACGTTATAACGCGCGCGCGATCGTTTCGCCATATATACTCGGGGAAAATGTTTCTGCCAGCCGGGCAGGCCTTTAATAGGCGGGCTCTATACTCGCCTGCGATAGCGAGCGCGAATTCCACCCAAGTAACCTGTTGATTCGTTAACATACTTCATTAAGTGGGTGGAAAAGAGCCTTTCGCGAGAGACGTCGCGACACGCGCGCATCCACCGATCCCGCTAAATGACTTTGCTAGCTTATAACTTCGCAGACAGGTACACAGATCGTCAGTTGCCGAGGATTTACGAAGTGAACAGCACAGGGGGGCTGGGCTGCTGGCTCTACTAGATCTATCAGATTAATAAGTAGCATAGATAAGATGTTCGTGGAAGAAATTATGAACCCGGCGATATAGTTCTTTTGTCGTTGATCAGTTTCTAGATGCTAACTTTCATTTTTACCGATTCTCTGAATAAATAAAGATTGCATCAAACTGACGATGGTCGAGTCCCAATTTCCTGAAAACGAAGAAAGTACTGTACAGAGATCATAAGTTGCGTATCACCTACAAAAACTGAACAGACTGCCGACTCTACCTAATCTACTGTAGGGAGCTCCGTCTACTCGATTATTTATAACAATACAGTCCGTGCCATCGTCTACTAGATTATTTCTAGCGATACATTAATACAGTTCGTAGATGCAACTTGCTATCTCCACGCTATACACAATAACGCCCGGATCGATTAAACGAGCCGCTGGAACAGGCACCTAATAGCCAAACGTCGTAACGAATGATGCGCCTAACGGATCGTTATAGCAATCACGGAGAGAATTGATTCCTCTAGCAAACCGTTCCCGAGTAAATCCTTCTTTCGTCCCCCGTAACAGTACCAGATGTCTAGCCGCGTATTTGTATTCATGAACGGGGACGGAGGGGATGCTAACAAAGTTTTAATTACTTCATTATGGCAAGTTTTAATGAAGTTCCAAACTGACTTTCATATCACTTTATTGCCGAGCTCCCCCCCCCCCCCCCCCCCCCCCCCACGCCGCTAAACGCAACAAAATGATTATCCATTGAATTATCTCGAGTAAACATTGAATCGACGAACGATCGCGCGGTGGGGGTGTTTTAATTTGATTATCGATCACCCTGGATCCCTCAGGGAGGACGAAGCAAATTGATTAGACGCTCGCTAGAAACCCCGACACCGAGACGTTTGATAATTCACCGATTCTATTGCCGGTTATTATGCTTATGAATAATAACGACCGTCGCTAAATAGATTACAGGCTCGAGGGACGCGGCGACGCTCGCATAATGGGGGTCGGTTCGAGATATCGTTGATTAATTGCGCGTTGTACCCGGGGCCGCGAGAGCAGTCCGATTCTGGGTCACTGTTTTAACGGTACGATTTTGTTTAATTAATCACCTTTTGTAATGTTCCAGAGCTTCACCTTCCTGTCAGCTCCACCGGTGGCGAGGATCCTTTCGACGGGAGACCACTTTGCGGCAAAAACTTCCCCGTCGTGTGCGTTCTGCAAGGGTTATTAAACGCTTGACGTATAAACTTTGAAAAAACTCGCGCATGCAGGAAGCAACGGTTAATGTATCAGCCGCGCGCGCGCGCGTATCGAATTAAAATTTCCGGCCGGAGTTCCACGCGCGAAAACTTCCGGGACACGACCGATTCCAGTAAAATTAAGAATTCAGGCGAGCCACGGATCTACTCGCTCCCGAGAGGGAGAGAGGGGGGGGAGGGAGAGCGAAAAATTTGCAACTATTCTGTATGTTTTATCGCGAGCGCGTGGTTGATCCACGATATTTGTTGTGCTAATATTGTGTCGTGGGCGGGCGACCTCGTTCGGGATCATTAGGAAAAATGCCCTGGAGATTTTACGAGTTAATGGGAACCAACAAATAGCGCTGATAATGCGGCCCGTAAAGTGTGCTTGCGTAGTTATGATCGTTAATAGAACACACGGTTTGAAATGTTGCGATAAATCCGTACTGCCTAGAGTTTTCCTACGGAAGCATATATACGTGTATCGACCGCGGTTCGAGGGTAACGTACACTACGTAGAATACTTTAATGATGCAAATATTTCCCTCTTTGCAAAACATTAACTACTAATACTGTGTATGTATGTATGCGCGCGCGCGTGTGAGTATATGTGCGTGCTGTGGATTGTCTGTATTTGTTCGATCTAAATATTTTACGTGCCTAAAGGATTTAAAAGCTTGTACAGCCGACCATCGGGGCTGGTGATACATACAACGAAAACCGTGGTGCTTCTACATGAAAAAATACAGTGAAAATTTGGAATGAAATTTTTTCATAAGAGGCTTTATTTTCGAGTAAATCCACGATGGAACTTTGTGGGAACGAGCGCCGTTCGGCATCCCGTGGCTCGTGTTTTTTCCATTACTGTCTAGCTTCGGTTGAGTTCGTGTTCGAAAAACGCTACGGTGAAATGTGTTCGATCATTCCGGTCCTCGCAGTATTTTAATATAAAGCGGATAATGATCGAACACTGCATGCGATTAACTCTTTCAAAAAACGAAGCCTCGTGCCGACAAAATTTTATTTTATATTTTCACTGTATTTTTCATGTGGAACTACGTTCACGATTGTACCACAGCTTCGTGTGAATACTCTTTTGAATTCTGAATGTTCTAAAAGAAATTACATTAAGGAGACATGCATACTGTCGACTGCTCGAAAAATACGGCAAAGGAGAATATACAATATTTCTGAAAAGTGTATTTCAATATTTATAATCGTTTCTCTTTAAATCTCGAGTAACTTGAGAACTGAAAACAACTTTGACTAAACTTTGTATATATACATGGATATAATCGTAAACACCAAACAAGCATACTTAAGTTAAAGTGGCACTTAAATAGTATATTAAAGTTTATATGTTACAAATAATAGTTGTCTCTTAATTATAGTTAGCAGGAGTATAACGAATGACAGATTATCTGATAAATGCAATACTAAACGATAAATCGGTACAGCGATGAATAAGTTAATACTCGAGTAATATATCATGCTCTGAGAAGAAGTGTACGACTCATGGAAAGTAATAAGCACTGAATTACTAAGTATAATCCCACAAACAGCCTATCGTAGTAAGTACAAGACATTAACTTAAACCAAAAGACATGTGTCCTGGTGTATATACTTTAATACAAACAAGTACAATTCCTTACTGACAAGCTACATTGATGTCCATGAAAAATACTGAAATATCGTCCAAAAAACGTATCAACAAGATCCTATATACTTTATATAGATTATATATAAGTACTCTTGCGTATAACTTTAACATATACTTTCGTCACCCTGTGGTTTAATAAAATATGTATAGTACGTCAGTCAATCTAATCTTTTTAATCAGGAATGTTGCTTATTCATTTGAAGCCACGGTACCGAAACGAACGGACATATAAATTACGTCGCGTTTGAACAATAAGTTATCGTAATAAATAAATTACCCAACGATCACGTCGCGATAATAATTACGTCATCGATAGTGACGTCATATGTACCATAAATCCACATCGTCTAGGTGAAAATAAATAATTAACGCTCTACAAATTTTCTCTTCATCCTGTGAAAAAAGCTTAATTGACTGCAGTCCGTAGGAATAACAATTTCTTTTCAGTACATATAAAAATAACTCCGTATTCAAATTTTAACTCTTACGTAAATTACTCGGACAACTCTTACGTAAATTAGGTTTATCGTAAAGCTATTGTAGTTGCTCACGATTTTACCTCCTCCGACCGAAATTACTCTCTAGCTGCTAATAATATTAGTGTAGAACAGAAAGAGAGCGAAAGATAGAGAGAGACTCGCGTGAATTCCACGATACAGGTTTGATTCACGCATCGCGCTCGACAGTTTTTCTTATTCCATCGTACAAAACATGCAGTTCTGTGTTACAACAAGTCAACGGACCGTTTGTACTAGAATTTCCATAACGACAGCATAACGTATATGTATTACCTCTATGTATTTATAAATAGGATATATAAAATATGTCATAAATTAAAAGTTTATCAACGTACAAACGTAGCGGACACTTTTGTTGGTACAGCGGTAGGAAGACTCTTAAAGATTCCTTCTTTTAAACTCGAACGATCCGGACTGACGGGTCGAGTGTCGCGAGCTGCGTCCTCTAACTCCTTTTGCACCCTCGCTTGCCTCTTCCTGGAAAACAAACAAACGCAAGAGAAATTAGTAACAGAAGAATCGTCAACGATGCCGACATCACGTCGTGTATAAATACCCCATGTAACACGTCGGTAAACACCGTGTGTTTGTAAACGAATCGTCCAATTGTTATACTTCATGCAAGAGAAAACTATTAGTGGGACCACCTCTTCGCTGCTGTTACTCATTAATTGTTTATTGGAATGTCGGTGTTGCGTCGTATTAGTTGCATTATCCGACTGCTTGACAATCGTTATGGTAATATTCATTTTAATGTGAACAGGGTATTGCATGGAAGAGCTCAAGACTTTAGCAATCGGTAATACTCATTAAGCTGGATGTGAAAATGTCCTTTATATCTAAAATTATAGTAACTTTATTCTCGTAAAAGTGTCGTGAAAGTAGTATCATAAAGTTGGTACTTTTAAAGTATCTACAAGACACAAGGATTATATTTGCCATTTACTTTCGAGAACACATGATTTCCTACTATTCTTCTTTGTACTACGTTACTTGCGTGAAATCATATTAAATTCCAGGTGATGGCTTTTTTATTTTAAACACAATTTTACCGACACTAGTCTGTTGAACATGTTTAGGCCCATTTTTTCCTCAAATTAATGAGTACCGCCCACACTGAAGATCTCGTACCTTCCCTTCAATACCATGTATGTGTTTAATGATAAGCGCAACTGCCCTTTAAGTATTTTTACAGATAATATTTAAATAAACATTAATTCGTCATTATTGGTAACAATATGTGACACGTTCTTGTACACTAAACGTATACAAAAATGATATGTGTAAATACGCAATCATGTACGTTTAGCAAACCGTTCAAAGCTGCAAAATGGTGCGTTAAGCGTAATTTTTATCACGTCTCTTGTTAAAAGACTTACCCGAACTTTGATAGGGTATGCATCAAAAAGGCTGTTGGACTGGAAAAACTCTCACTGAAACGAAAATGTTAAGCAGTGTGATGTGCTAGTGCAGGAAAACCCTACAGCGACAGTATCTCATGTTTCTCTCTCTTTTATTTCTGTGAAAATCTTAACATTGTACAAGTAGTATTAACAACTGTTGTCGATACACGTTGTTTAAACAATTATTACCGATGTGTGTTACATCTATACAGTTTTACCAAGCATTGAATATTAAAATAGTTGAGTTATATGAAAAATGGAATGTCAGTCATGAGATTGTGAATTTTTAAATGTCTTAAGTGTGAAATAATTTATTATGGCTATGTGACGTAATTAGACTCAAAGTATCATCTGATAAAATATCTACACAATAATTTAAAACTACTTTTAAATACATCATAAAAATATCGTCAATTTTAAAACACAAATTAATATAAAAAATAACGTATATTTAGTATTTTTAATTGATGCATCAGTGTTGTCAGATTAGTAATAAGGGAAACAGTATAACATTTTTTTTATTGTTTCGCAACAACTTATGATTACAGATTAGCACAAAACATTTTATTAGAATGAATTTCTAATTGGTCATCTTGTTAATATGGTATTCTCAAAATATTACTTTTGTTAAAAGAAAACGATAAAACTGATAAAAGAATCTTAGATAAATAAATATATAAATTTTTTATTAAAAATGGAAGATGTTTTTGATCTTCTGAACACCCTTTGACCAGTAATAATGTTACATCTATAACATATGAATTTAAAAGCATGCAATACCGACACAAAAATAATGCAAGACACAGCAAACTAACTAATAGTTGAAATCTGCTTCAAACCCTCATCAAATTTACGAAATCAAAAATTATATTGTATAATCCAGCAAATAATAAAATGAGCTGCAATTTTCATAAATCTGAGATTTCAATTTTTACGCTGAATCTATTTATATAACATTAATCGCACGTTCTTCTTATCATCTGCTTATCAGCTTCATAACGAATTATAATATAAGAGTGGTCATAATTGCAACATGGCAATTAATTTTTAAGTCTCTCCTACAAACTTCATTGTACTTTATAGTACAATATATACATTCTTAAACAAGTTTCATCATTAAACATTTTAATTGCCTATTGTAAAGTTAATGAAAACTGTTTAAAGGTCAGATTAGTAAAGATTACAATACTACACATCCACACTAAATTCAACACTAAAATCTAGAAGCATATATTCTAACTACTTTCCGCTCCAACATTTAAAACCTAGATTAAGTATTATTCTATAAAAGAACATGAGTAGGAATAGAGAAAAACAAACGACGCACTATTTACAACTATTATATAAAAATTTGGACACACAGAATGTTAATTATAGGAAAGAAGATATGTTAATGAAAAGCTAAGAAGAAAAATATATATGAGTACTCACTTCAAAAAATTATCGTTTTCTTCATTCACTTTCTCTGCGTCTCGAGTTTTATACTTGATTAAGCGTTCTATTAATTGACGATTTTCTTCCTAAAAGTGGTCATAACTCAATTTATTAGAACATAGCTCAATGTAAATAGTTTTAGACAATTCATCCATGCTCAGCAATAAATACCTGTGCTTTCCTAAGTTTCTCCTCTAAAGATGCAAAAGCAAGTTGCAGAGCCTGGTGTTCATCTTTCAGCATTTGATTAATACCCTCCAACTCTCTTTCCCTATTGTGGCAACTCACTATTTCTGCATGTAAATTTTTGTTGATCTCTATAGTCTCGGCGAGGCTTTAAATATTGGTAACAGAACAGTTTTAATACTACATTACAGACATTTTTCACATAATAATTATAGAGACTATTCGTTGCTTTAATATTCATAGAAATATCAACAAAATCTATACCCAGCTTCCTTCGTGTGTAGTTCCTTTGTCATTTCTTGTAATTTATTATTAAGGTCTACTATTTGCTGCGTATGTTCCCCTTTCCTTTTATGCAATGTTGCTAATTCCTCAGCCTGCTTCAAAAGGCGAGCTTCGAGATCTGCGTTTGCACCGGGCATAGGGATTCCACTGGACGTATTACGGCGAAGAGTTTCATTAGCTATCGTTAATTGAATGTTTTCACCACGTAATGTGTTTGCATTTTCAAACAGTCTATTGTCTGCAATATGAAAAAATCATGACAGATTCTAAAGTTAGTATCCCTTCTACAAAAATGATGCGCACCCTTATGTATATTTAAAAAATTTTTTAAATTTTTCATCTAAGACATTCCATTTACAAAGACGATCATATTAGAGTATATAAATGATGAAAACTTACGTAAACTAATGAGATCAGCAAAACAATATGTTTGTCTTCTATTTCTCTCCTGTAGTTGTAAAATTAAATCTTTTCTCCAGTTGTTGTCTTCTCTGGAATATGACGATAGACCTGGTTCATTTGCAGCCATTTTCGGGGTATTAAATAATTCGTCGATCCACTGGTAGTCTTTCTTTATTCCCGTCTTTTCTTATCAAAGTCGCATAAAAATCATTTGACAGAACAGTTGGAGTATATTGTGACAATCCTCGCTTCTCAACATACACTGATTTCCCACGAAAGAATTTAGTTATTATCTGCAAAGTCACATTCGAACATAAATCACTATCAACATCGAAAAATACTGTATTAATCACATGTCATTTAGATCTTCAACGAATATTTTTAATTATGAAAATAGTTGCCCTAACCTAAACGTACCAAACACTATACTGTTACCCTGAAATTGCCGGTTGTCCGGACTATCGATATACTCTGTTTGCAAATATGCGATATCTATGTCCCGAAGATAACTTCACTTCAGTCGATAACCAATGATAAAAAGTTGCTTTTGGATTTCATTTATTACATATTTTATCATAAACATTGCAAATAAATTAATACGAGGAAAAAAAATAGTGTCATAAATAATAAGAATGAAAATTTTTCGGGAAAGTTAAAATAAAACTTGCAGCAGATGATGAAGCAGTTCCCTTCTTTATGCTGCAATCGACTTATCTAGGTTAGATACATTCAAATTTCCTCAAAAAATTTTCTCAAAAATTAAAATCAACAAACGAAGTTCTTACGTTACAACTTCGTTACCAATTTTTAAATTTCTTTTGCATTTACTTAGCTAATTACAAGACCCGATATTGAAATGCAGCAAGAAATTATTGTTTATATACATCTCTCAAATTTAAAGATTTTGTCGTATAATGAAATATCGGAATAAAAATGCACAAAGATGTAAAAACAGGTAAAAACAGATTTGTCGGTAGCAGACTATAAGTAACCAGTTTATTTTTATTACATTATGTGTTGTAATGTATAATTAACAGATTTTAATTATATTGTAAGACCCCGACTTCTAAATAGAATTTAAAATGTCATTAAAATTCATAGATGGTATAATTCGATTATAGAAAATCCGGAAAAGTGATAAAAAAACAGAAAGATCAATTTTCTAAAAATTTCAAAAAACTTAATAGCGATGATGTATCTTATGCTGGACCATCGGATTATTTGTTTTACTCAGTTTTAAATACTGACATACAAATGAATCAAGGAACTGCAGCGGCACTAGTAAGCATAATACCAAATATTTCTACTAAAATTGTTACAATATATATATATATTCTAAGTAATCTTGGCTCATTCATTTTAGATAGCACAAGGTTTGATCGCACTTTTTGCAATCTTGGATATGGATAACGTAAAATCACAATTTCTTGAAGTATGGATGCAAAAAGGGTACGAATGATTTCAGAATTTCTGAAAAACGTTTGTTCGATCCTTAACCCTCGCAAGGCGGTCGCCTTTAACCTCGTTACTAGAAAATTCGAATTGAAATGGATGTTTATAATAATGATTCAAAATGGAATCAAGTGCTGCCATACGAGGGTTAATCTTATGCTACGACTAAGGGAAATTGTGAAATGCATATAATACATCTAATCTATTCTGTAATAACAGAAAAACAATAATAATCTTAAAGGGATACGATCACAAACATTTGCAATACCTTAAAAATGAAGTAAAGTACACAGCAATTGGGACGCATGCCGTTCGTGAATCTTGGGGCCGAAATAGAGAAATTCTCACATTAGCCGTTTTTGGGCTGAGGGAAGAACTAGAAGAAGCTTTCGAGGGACTGTCATTATTACGATGATAATTACAAACAATTAGTTCGTTAACAAACAAAATATAGGAAGTTGTACAATATGTCCCAAATACTGGTATCATTCAACTGCGCTTTTTATGTCTTACAATACGTTTGAATTTATAGAGAGGGAGCCAAGCCGAATCACTTTTTTACAACACTAATCTACAAATTAATAAATATTTCAAAACAAACGTAACCAGTGTATTATTTGACGTGACGATGATGATTTCAGATCATTGATAATTCCGCATTCTTAGTTCCATCACTGACGAGAGAATCTGGTCAGTATCTCGCCTCCACGACTCGTTACCGATCAATCTTGGACCAGTGATGCCAGAATCGTGGGCCGTGGGTTTTTCTCCTCCGCTGCTTCAGCTGGCTTAGCCCCCCCACTCTGATGTACAGTGGGTTTCTACGTTACTTCTATGCGCACGCGCTACACGCGTACGTACCCCTAGTCTGCCAGTGTGAGTGCCTGTTCGGTAGCACG